>JASJOG010000151.1:10000-620000 GCA_030142905.1 Heliopora coerulea | reverse complement strand
GGAATTAAATGACTTGCTGAACAACTTAAACAGTGATGTTGATAACTCTTGTGTGCATTCTTTAAGTATGCGCGGTGATACTTGATCGGGCCCAGGGGATTTGTTAAAATTCAATGCTTTTAGATGACTTTCCACCTCAGTAGCAGAACATAAAACATTTCATAGCTTTTCAGAGACCACGTAATCAAATTCTGGAAGGGTGTTACGTTCTCGTGTAAATACAGATGAAAAATATTCATTCATTTGTTGTGCTATATCGTGATTACATGTCACTTCTTGATTTCCTTCTTTCAATAACACTAGTTCGTTGGTACCTTTTCGCTTTGAATTTATACAACTCCAATATATATGTTCAATCTGCAGACGTATGTTTCACTGTACCACAGCTCATCGGTTCAGCTCAGAATAAACATGGGTTGACAAGGGAACAGAGTGCTTAATCAGTGGGCATTGCTTAATGCTATTTGTTACCGTTCTACATCCAGATTTTTCAACAACATCAGAATGTGGGAGCACATAAGACACTCAATTGGTTAAATTTTGGACAAATTTTACTGTAGATAATTGCAGTTGTATGCAAAAGTTTGGGCACCCTTAAAGGAAATTCACGATTTTGGTTATTCTAAGTCAGACATTCACATAAACTCCATTAGGTACACAGATATTACACAAAGCATTAAAACGTATAACTCACTAAAGGAAAGCATTCATTTACACAACGGAATTGCAAGCACAAGACATATTTATCATATTTATCCCATGCAAAAGTTTAGGCACCTTTACATGTACTAAGGAAACGCTACAGTCAATATATCATTGTCCCCCCTTTGGCCAGTATTACAGCCTCTAGGCGTTTTGGATAGTTAGTTAGGAGTCTTTGGACTTTCTGAGGTGGAATTCTGGCCCATTCTTCTTTGCAAAATGCCTCCAGTTCAGTCAAATTCTTAGGCTTTCTAACATGAACTGCTGTCTTGAGCTCATTCCAAAGATTTTCAATGATACTTAGGTCTGGGGACTGCGATGGCCACTCCAACACCCTTAACTTTTGTTTCTTGAAACATGCTTCGGGTCGTTGTCTTGCTGGAACATCCAGCCTCTACGCAGTTAAGGCGCCTTCACCGAATCTTTGACATTATTTTCCAATATCTGTTGATACTGGATAGAATCCATCCGTCCTTCAACTTTGACGAGGTTTCCAGTGCCACTGCCGGCTACACAACCCCAAAGCATTACAGATCCACCTCCGTACTCAACAGTTGGCATCACATTCCTGACTTTGAACGCTTATTTTTGTGCCCAAACAGTTCAATTTTTGTCTCGCCCGTCCACAATATATTGTTCCAAAAGGCATCTGGTTTATTGATATGCTCTTTTGCAAACCTCAGCCTATTTTCTCATGACACGACCATGTGGCTCATTTTGGTGCAAAGCACGCTGAACTGTGGAATGGTGCACCTGCACTCCCATTCCTGCCAGATGTTGTTGAATGTCCGTGGAAGTTGTTTGTGGCTTCTCAGTAACGTTTCTCACCAGTGATCTCATTTGTCTCTCAGAAATCTTCCTTGGTCTGCCACACCTGCTCTTGACTTTCACAGTACCCCTCTCATGCCATTTCTTTACAATGTTTTGAACTGTTGATACTGGAATATTTAACCGACTAGACAGCTTCTTGTAACCTTCTCCATTCTTGTAAACCTTAATTATTTGATTTTTCAAGCCCTCAGACACCTGCTTTGAGGATCCCATCTTTTTCTTAAATGAAACGTTTTCTGCAGACTTGTAGTAACCAAAGAGAACTGGAACAGAGGATAAGGTGCTGCTTGCAGTGAGACTATATACCAGATGATCAACTGTAAGTATTATGGAACACTGTTGTCTGCGCAGGACAAAAAGTGGGTGCAGTAAATACAGCATGCACAAAAGGGTGCCTAAACTTTTGCGTGGGATAAATATGATAAATATGTCTCGTGTTTGCAATTCTGTTGTGTAAATGAATGCTTTCCTCAAGTGAATTATACGTTTTAATGCTTTGTGTAATATCTGTGTACATAATGGAGTTTATGTGAATGTCTGACTTAGAATAACCAAAATCGTGAATTTCCTTTATAGGTGCCCAAAGTTTTGCATACAACTGTATGTGGAATTGAGAGGCTTGAATTTTTTGATGAAATATTGTTCCTTTGCTCTCTGGGCATCACCATTTTCATGAGTCATCTTGCAAAATGTGTAGACAGTGAATTTAATTGTTTCATTGGCCACACATCATGGATTGTGAAGAATGGGAGAATGTAGTATTCGCTGCTCTGTATATGCTGGTGGTGTAAGGTCATTCTTTCCCACAATTGTTTGCTAGTTTTTCCCACAGACCTGGCATGTCACTACATATAGTACAAAATGACTATTGACTGCAATATATAATTATCAACATAATTATCTACAGTAAAGTTAATGCGATCAAGTGTCATTAACAATGTCACAATTCTGTATTTTAATTAATGAAGCCTGATGGGCTACTAAAAAGTAGTGAAATGCATAGCACAATAAAAAGTTAGAAAGTCCACTTTCAATTACTATTCTTTTTTTATATATATACATGACATGTATTTGAAAAATTATTTTACATCTACATATATACAGCAAATTGCAAAAATTATGGCACAAAACATATCGACACCATTTTATTTTCATTTTATTCTCACTTCATTGGTCAGTGAAGATATGCTGTGTATTTTCTGGTGCATTTGTTGGCCAGTCTAATGTGTTAAAGTTGATTAAAGTATTCATATTTACATATTTACCTATACATACTTTTTTTACAATATGTTAAGGTTTGCCAAAATTTATGCAATTTGCTGTACATATACAATAAGTTAAAATTTTAAAAACTTTATTAACAACATTTTTGAGATTAACCCCTTTATGAAGGTATAAAAACTACAAAATTAAGAGACTTCTTTATGTACATCTCCATCTAATTAAAATTATAGATTATTTACATAAAAATTGGCATTAAATTGGCATAAAAATTGGCATAAAAATTTGTTCTAATGCCTGTACTGGGAAATAAGCTTCAATTTCTTATTTAATAAACTTCGTTTATCTGCATTTAATATGCAAATTTCTTTGGCAAGGCATGAGCTCACTTAACAATTGACCATTTGATTGAGTAATTCGCTTGTGACTCTTTTAATTGCCAAATGTACTTCGAAAGGGCAGTTGCTGTCAAATACTTATGCTTAAAGGAGTGCTGGTGATTATTGTATCTAGTTTTAAATGCATGTTCTGTCATGCCAATGTACTCTTTATTGTCTTGGCCTGCTGTGGTGACCATTGCACTGTAAATGACGTTATTTGCTAGGCATTCACCATCTAGTGGGCAATTTTATTTATTGTGGCAATTGCATGATTTGTCCTGAGGTTCATCGATAGATTCTTGTTGGACTTTTGCATTGTGCCTCCTTATCACACTGGCCATATTTTCCATACAGCTGTAACTGACTTTGGTGTTTCCTTGATTGAAAAGCTTATGTAATGGGTTGCCAATTGGGAAATGTTTATCAATTAAAGTGAGGAAAGTGCAGGCTATATTGGTTTTTATGCTATGGTTGTATTGGGGGGGTTGAACCGTGTAATCTTTCTGTGCCGATTTCTTCTTGGGAGTTTTACATCTTGCCTTTTGTATTGGAGGTTGGTGTTAAATCCACTTGATTGCAAGACGTGGTTATATTTTATGGCTGCTTTGTTGAATTAATTTTCATCACACAAAAGCCTAGAGAATCTATCACTGATGTTGTCATGAACTGTTTTATTATTGGTGGAGGGTGATTAGACTTGGCATGGATATATTGAGGCAGGTTTTCAATAAGGGTACTATTTGCCACAGTTTAGACCAAAAGATACATTGAGATAATTGATTATGTTAAGGTTGGACTGGATCATAATTCTTAATTCAAATTGTTTAAAATTGTCCACAAAATGATTTTTCATTTTTTCATCTGTTCTTGGGCCCATGTTCCTGGATGCAGTTAGACTGTCATCTCTGTAAAGGCCAACTTTGATCTTAGTTTATTTAGTAGAAATTTATGTAAATTGTTGTAGGTTTTAGAATTTTAATTCTCATATAAGTGTTTGGCAAATGGTTGTGATTTTAGTCTGATGATCACCTGGAGCATGAAACCTGAGTAATTGAGAAATTGTTTTAGCACTTTTTAACTTTTTATTACATATAATATATATGTATATATATATACTGTACATAAATACAGTAGAAACTCACTAACACAAACCAAATTCAATTTCCCTTCGATTTGATCACATATTCTCTGTTGTTTACTACCATATAACATGAGACTGATTTATTCTAACTTTCTGCTAATTCAAACGAATTTATACTCCCTTGGTTCAAATTTACCCTGTTAACTCAAACTCTATTTTGGAAACACCAGTCAATAAACCTAAAGGTCTCAGGACGTAGCTGTTTGACAAGCTGGAATCTTGAATCTTTACTGATAACATAACAATGTATGGAAATGTAACTGAAACCCAGAAAAGACCATCTTTCCGGAGTGATGCATTTTAAAGTCCACATAATGAATTGATTATTCTGGATAAATATTGCATGCACAATTATAATTCGATGAAATGATTCTTAGATTGTCATACAAATTAGTCCTGGGTAGCCCATAGGAACTGTTCTAGTTTATCCAGTTTATTTTGAACAGTCATATTTATTCTGGTATAGTCATTTAATCATAAACATTTATTCAACTCAATAGTGGCAGACATTAAAATATGGTAATATTAGTATCCAGGACAACACATTCAATACTGTCCATGATGAAAAATTAAAATATTCTTAACTGACAGGAACAAAATGACTGGCAATTGTGCATGAATCATAAAACCATTATACTGTATTAATTATTGACAGGATACTTGAAATCCAATGCTCACTCCACTAACTCGAACTATTTTTCATGACCATTGGCAGTTTGAGTTAGCTGGGTTCTACTATATATATATATATATATATATATATATATATGTATATCAGGTAAATATTCAAATGAGAACATACAGAAACTCAACCAAATTTGTTAACAACTTTCAAGAATGCATTAAATTTAATCATGACAGAATATGGAGAACAGCAATCCTCACAACAAAAAGAATTAATGGAAAGATTGGATGACATTTAAAAACAATTAACAGACCTATGCATAGAATTGCCAGAACTACCCAATGTTAATGTCATTAATATGATTCAACGACAAAGTGTACAAAATGAAAGGAAGAATAAGACAATGGAAGATTACTTCAAGTAACCGAAAACTAGCCTATCAGAATATAAGAAATAGAAAAGCCAGTAAAATTTATCTGGAGTGGAGCAAAAGAGAAATTCCAATAATCCCTCGAATATACTTTCCAAAACAAATTGACAATGAACCAGACAATCAAAAACACTTTAGAAAAAAGTTGGCCTCAGGAAAATTAACTACAAAGTCAGAAATTCTTAATCTCCATTTGAAACAGTATGAACATAAGTACAGAAAAGTATATGATGAAATGCTCTAACACAACAAGAAAATGTAGTAGAAAGAATGTATCCAGGAAAAAAATAAGTCTCAAGACATCTGGTTAAAAAGAAAAAGATGGTTTGAAAAGGTAGAGTACGCAGTAAAAAAAGACAAATGAAGGAGAAAATCCATCAAATATAAACCCAACTAAATGAGGAAACAATATGAAAATTACAACTATAGGGCAAATAATACCTTCAGATACAACAACAATAAGACTCGACAGAGATCTTATGAACCTTCCTATGTAGAAATAGTAAAAAGAGGACTAACAGAGAGAAAAAACAAGCATGCAACCTCTAAAGCGAGGTAATCAACAAAACCAATCCACAGAAACACAAATGGAATAAACTGAACTATATTGTTAATATCAAGACTTTTTTCAATGGGAAGAAACAATAGACCAACACAAAGCAGAAAACGCAACTTGATGAACCTGCTGCAATAGTCAACATGTCATCATAAAACTGCTCTCTAAAGGTCTAAAATATACCCCAACACCAAGCGAAATATGGAAGAATTAAGAAACGACATTAAGAAATTTACAAGAAAAATGAAGTTGTGAGAATATTTTTATAATGAATAAAAAAAAAAAAAACAGAATAGACAACAACAGACACTAGTCTGGCAAAAAATAAAGGAGGCTTTAACCCTCAGAGAAACCAAGATATTATTCTAGACATGTTTTGCCATTTCATGACAAAATTTCCAGTTGAACAATTCCAAACACATAAGTAAAATCTAACATTAGAAGGAATGAATCAACAGTGTTAACAAAGTTAAGAAATACCGAAAGCAGCACAATAGTGTTCAAGGATAGACAATTTTACTCAAGAAAGATGTTGGACATATTAGGAGATGAAGAAACTTACACAAAGCTCGAAGAACATTTGGATAAAAAAATAATGCAAAAAAATAAAGCAACTTACTGACAAATATATGAGCGTACTAAGGAAAGAAGAAAAAGACTATTTGACAAAATTTAACCACTATATGAGCAATTTCTATCAATTACCAAAAATACACAAAAGCAAAGCTATTATTAGACACAAAAGAACAAAACAAAAATGCATTCGAAGATTGACCAGCCAGACAACTTATCATTCAGATCAATTGTAGGAGAACCCTCATGTCCAACAAGCCATCTCAGCAATCTAATAGACATACTCATTAAATCACTGGTTAATTTTGTGAAAAGCAACTTAAGAGACAACACTTAATTCCTGAATAGACTACAGCACAAAGTTCCCACAGAGACCATACTTACAAGTTTTGATATCAAAAGCCTATATGCAAGCATCCTTCATGGCCTAGGAATCCAAGCTATGATGTTCTGGTTAAAACAACACCAGAAAGTATCACACAAAGATTCCCCACAGAATTCATCATAGAAGGAATTTAACTTATCCTCAACAACAACACATTTACAACCAAAGACATCATCTGCCTTCAGAAAAAAGGAACAGCAATGGGTATAAAGATGGCCCCATTATATGCCACACTGGTGCTTAGATATCTGGAAAGTGAAATGTACAAACAAAGTAAATGTTTGGGGAAGAAATAGGAAATTATGTTGAAAAAAAAAATGGCTCTGTTATCTGAACAACTGTTACATTAATTGAATAATTTGTGAGTAATTCATAAAGTATTATGAATAAATTTATCCTTGAAGAATTTTTCAACTGTCATAAATTGGTCCATATCAACCATATTAAAGAATCTCTTAGCCTCATCATAGCATCTTGATTTTGGGATGCCTTAACTGTACACACTATCTGGCACTCCAATTGTCAACTTAACTTCAGTGATATTTGGATATACAATCTCTTCAGAATAAGTAATTGAAGACTTGGTAAACAACATAACAATTCCTCACATGGACTTATGTGGTATATTTATATTTTCATTTATTAACCTACTAGATGAGCTCCAAGCAACAGTTTTCATAAGTGTTACATGTTCATAACTAAGTGATCTACCAGATGCATATAAATTTGAAATCTCAGTTGACAATTCTGGGTTATCAATAGTCTTGTATTCTAATTCAAGATTCTCAAGATAATTACCTGGAGTTTGGTTGGCTTGTGTTTTTAGCACTTCTGACAATGCAGGTAATGTTATAATATATTTAAGGTGCCATGATCTCTAATAATTCTATCTAAACATATTTATTGTTTGTTAGAATACATGCTGAAAATTAACCCATCAGTAACTTTCTGTGTATTACCTGATGATGCTCCAGAATCGTCTTTTCAGATAAGCTTTCTCAGATTTTCATTTGCAATACCATATTCTACCATACCTAACTTCTCGGATGTTGATTTCCACAAATCTTTGTAATGATGAATCAAAAATCGCAAGTTATCATAAACATTATCTCCAGCTAATCTAATTTGCAATCTTTTTCAGAGCAAAGATGAAAGATAATTCATAAAGGCTAATTTGGTATTACTAACTTTAAAATCAAAAAGAAGATGCAAGCTACCTGGAACCAAATAGCTATCCATTTTAAGCTTTGGAATATCAATATATAGTTCTTCTCCAACAGCCTTATTGGCATTCATAGTCACCTGATGACACACTTGATATCCCCCCTTACAGAAGACATATTGCTTCTTCTAAACCCTGGTAATAATTCGGATTCAGTTTTATTCATGATTATATATATATATGTATATAGGTATGTATATACGTATGTATATACGTATGTATATACGTATGTATATACGTATGTATATAGGTATGTATATAGGTATGTATATACGTATGTATATAGGTATGTATATAGGTATGTATATAGGTATGTATATAGGTATGTATATAGGTATGTATATACGTATGTATATACGTATGTATATAGGTATGTATATACGTATGTATATAGGTATGTATATAGGTATGTATATAGGTATGTATATACGTATGTATATACGTATGTATATACGTATGTATATAGGTATGTATATACGTATGTATATACGTATGTATATACGTATGTATATACGTATGTATATAGGTATGTATATACGTATGTATATACGTATGTATATAGGTATGTATATACGTATGTATATAGGTATGTATATACGTATGTATATAGGTATGTATATACGTATGTATATACGTATGTATATACGTATGTATATACGTATGTATATACGTATGTATATAGGTATGTATATACGTATGTATATACGTATGTATATACGTATGTATATACGTATGTATATACGTATGTATATACGTATGTATATACGTATGTATATACGTATGTATATACGTATGTATATACGTATGTATATACGTATGTATATACGTATGTATATACGTATGTATATACGTATGTATATACGTATGTATATACGTATGTATATACGTATGTATATACGTATGTATATACGTATGTATATACGTATGTATATACGTATGTATATACGTATGTATATACGTATGTATATACGTATGTATATAGGTATGTATATACGTATGTATATACGTATGTATATACGTATGTATATACGTATGTATATACGTATGTATATACGTATGTATATACGTATGTATATACGTATGTATATACGTATGTATATACGTATGTATATACGTATGTATATACGTATGTATATACGTATGTATATACGTATGTATATACGTATGTATATACGTATGTATATACGTATGTATATATATGAATATGTATATTAACATATTTTCTTTTCTTCTTTGTTTATACTGATCATAAATAAACCAGGTTATTGCTAACACCAAAATCCACAGATTGCTGGACAACCAACTCAAGCCCTTAGCACCCAAAGATATATTTGAAATAATGCTCAACAAAGGCACTATTAATCCTCCTAACTTTTTCCCCAAATTAGAAACAGCTTTAGCAAACTTACCAGTTGCCTGCAAACCTCTTATTATAGTTTTTCTGGCTCTAATTGCTATTGTTGTTATTAATCCCACAACTGAAATCACTACAGCTGATATTGTAATCTACTTATATCCTCCTTCTGTTGTTCTCTTATCCCTTCTAGTACCATATCATGGGCTTTTACTAATCCAGATATTCCTTCCTTCATCAATATTTTTATCTAATTGTTCTTCTGTTTTATTTATCATCTCTTGAAAATAATATGCTTGAATTTGGAGAACACTGTTATTCCCCATATGTGATTCTGATAATACAGATTCTGGAGGTTTAACACTCCTTCTAGCTTTCTGTTTTCATTTGGTGTTAATCCTCATATGTTTCTAAAGTCTGTTGTATCAGCAATTGGGTATTTGTCCAAAGTTGTCTCTTCTTCTTCAATTTTAGCACCAGAGGTTGAAATATCTTTTACCATCTATTTAAATTGGTCTATTGACTTTTTTGTTGTGCTGTCCTGGTTCTAGGATTAGGATTGATCCATCTTGTTTGGTGAATTTAAACTATGAGGAGCCTTTGTCATTTATGTATGATCTATTGACTATTTCTCTTGATTCACTGTTATCTCCTAGCCTCTTTTTATAAAGTTTATAAATTTTTCTATTCTATTTATTTCTTCTGCTGCTATTTGTTTGTTAAACTCCTTTAAATTATTCAGTCGTTTATCAGTTTCAGCTTCTTACTTAAAGGCTAAATTAAAAATGTCATTTGATACACCCCCATATTCATTATTCACAAACTCCACAGATGGCATGATTATCTTATTGCTATTTATCATAGTAACTGTTTTTCTATCACCATTATCTATAAACGAAATTTCTTCTTGCATTCTTTTCATTTTTAAAAATTAAATGTATTGAAATCCAAATAATCTTGGTTAATTTCTTCCATCTTGTGTTTTGTTAAAGTCTTGAAATAAAACATTTGACTTTTCTCTATGTATATTTGCAAGTTTATCCAGATCATCAGTATTGTCAACATATTCAAATTTCCTCCATCATACTCTGGGTATTTTTCACCCATATACATTGCTCTATGTTTTGTATATCACTTTCAGGTATCCAACTGTTGTTTTTATTATCATAACCCAACCATTTGACAAGGACCATCTTCTTGCCATTAACCTTCTTTCTTTTCAATATCTTTCCAACTTTATGAACATTGTCTTTCTTGTCAACAGCTGATAACTCATCTTAAAACTTATCAATAATCGGTTCACCTTCTAAATCCTCTATTTCATACACAACTGTGTCACTAATTTTAAATTTAGGTAATGGTGACTCAGCATAGAGATGACCATATAGATTTGTTAACATCTTTTGGTTTCAATAATATACTGCTGTATTTTGTATTGTTATAATCATAGACCAATTTGTCCAATACATCGATCCACTTGTATATACCCTTACTGTAGAAATTTCCACACAGCAGTTTTCAGTGTTCTGTTAAATCTTTCAACAATTGCTGCTTTTTTATCAGAACTTGTGGAGAGATATTTAAAACATTATTGGACCAGAATGATATTAACACCAACATAATAGAATTATTTTCCGTCATCAAACTGTGCTAATTTAGGATAATCACCAAAACGGTTTTTAAATTGCTTTAATAGCTCTGTAACCGCTTTTGTCATTATTTGTATCTTTCCTATAAACAGCCATAGCAAA
The DNA here is from genome assembly GCA_030142905.1 of Heliopora coerulea. Lineage (NCBI taxonomy): Eukaryota > Metazoa > Cnidaria > Anthozoa > Scleralcyonacea > Helioporidae > Heliopora > Heliopora coerulea. Next base: position 608,829 of record JASJOG010000151.1, on the reverse strand, counting down.
TGCATATTGACTTAAGATTTCAATAGCTGTTAATATCCAGTAATATCCTTTATTTTGGTTTTTATAAGAACCCATACCTACTAAACCCATTTGAGTTTGTCTAAATCTATGTTTTCTAATTATTGGTTTATATCTGGTATATGTATCTTGTGATTTCAACCACTTTTTCACTTGAGTTTTATTTATTTCAATTCCATCCTCCAGTGCTTTCTGATACAATCTTCCTACAGATTCGTAATCTGTTTTTGGATCATACTAGATGTCTCTCAACTCCTGTTCTAACTCTGTCCAGTTCAAGAAGTATAGATGCGATATTTGAATTATTACTGAATAAACTAAAGCTTATGTTACTGTAACACTCTTTATAAATCTGTAACACTACCTTTCAGATTCTAATCGCTTACAATTGGTAGAGTTAAAATCACATCCAATCTAGAACCTGTAGAATCAATGTTATTATGTTTGTCAACAATATCAGACCTTATTTTAATATATTTGAAGTTTTGGTTTATATTCACATTATTTGGACTCATAGATACAGTAGGGGTCAAAAGTACAAGTCCAGTCAAGAATTAGAGTCACTTTTATTAACGAATAGAACTATGTCACTCACCAGACCAATAAATGCTGCATTATTGAAAGAATTATAGATGTGGAAGAACAAATAACCTCAAAAAGAGCAAAGCAATTTTGTGTATCCTCCTTTTGCTATGAAAACTGCTGAAACTCTTTTTGGTAAAGATTCAATAAGTTTGTGGATGATTTCTGGCTTAATGTTGTTCCAGCACTCATTCATGGCATTCCATACTTTGTCTAATCCCTTTTCGAATGTTCATATAAATGTTCAATTGGATTAAGATCAGGAGATTGAGGAAGAAAATCCATGACATGTAGCACACCATGGTCTTCTTTCCTCTGCAAATATTTTCTACAGAGCATAGGTGTGTTTGGGGTGATTATCTTGTTGTAAAACGAATCTGTGACTACATAGTTTTAAGCCAGATGGTATAGCATGTCTTTGAAGGATGGATTGGTACTTTTCCTTGGTAAGGATATCATTAATTCTGAACAGATCACCAACACCAATTTTACTGAAACATCCACCACCATGTTTTACTTTAAATTTCACACATTCCTTGAGCATTCTTTTATTACTTCTGCATGTTGACACAAAGTGGTCGATTAAGATGAACTTTGGATTCATCTGTAAACAGAACTTTTTTCAGTCATTGACAGTATAATGCTTGTACTTCTTGGCGTGTAGCAATCTGTTGCATTTATCTTGGGGTCATAAAAGGGGTTCTGAGACTGCCACCTTCCATTAAGTTCGTTTGAAGCCAGTCATCTCTTTACTGTATTTTTACTGACTGGCTTCTCTTGAGTGTTATTGAGCAATGCTTGGATCTTACCAGCAGTTGCTATTCTGTTGCGCAAAAAGGTTTTCTTGATGAATCAAACCTCTTGCTGGGCCACATGTTAGTCCTGTGGAAAAGGATACTGTTTCCTTACACCTCTGCAAAGTTCACTGCACAGCACCTTTTGAGACATTTACTTTACCTGTAATTTTACATTGTGACATGCATTTATTACTTAATGCAATTATTTTGCCCCTGGTTCCTTCACTGAGGTTTCTAGACATTGAAAGAGGATTGTCTTATTCTATATCTTCATTTAATAAGCAGAAAAAGTAAGGAAGTAAACGTGGGAGTTACGTACATGTAACAATGCCATACATGCATCCTCCAGAAGACAACACTAAGAAGATGAATTCATACTTCTGACCCAGACCTGCCAACCTTGAAAGACCTAAAAACGTAAGATCTCAATTTTTACTCTCCAAAAAACTGGAGATTTTAGAGAAAAACTTAATATATAAGATTGTCGAAAGCAGGAAGCTTAATTGTTCCCACAGTAAATATCTTGATTTTAATCCAGAGGCAATGCACCTGTCTAATATCAGACAATATTACTTTACTTGTCAGCAGGAGACCGTTGAAAAATAAATAGAGATAGACATGGATTAAGACAAAGTAAATTGTATAATTTATATCTGACAAAATATCAACAATACATGGTAACTTATACTGCAAATTAGGCAATGTTAACTTTATGACTTATGCACAGCATTATATTGAACTGTTGCACTCTTAGCCTTCTTTAAAAGTGAATCATCTGGTTGCCATTGGCTACAAGGAGTGGAAGACTCAGGAAATGATGATTTCATTGCTAAAATGCTTGACAATGTACCGCTTAGCTTCATTGAGGAGCAACTGTCTGTTTTGTTTTTTCTCACAATACTGAACAGGTGCTCTTCTTCCGCATTACTGTGAGGGAGCACCAAAACCACCTCTGCTACTTTGAGGAGGTGACGAAATCGTGGGACATTTGTCTCTGGCATTTTCATGTTTGCAATGTACCACCATAAGACATCAACTCTGTAATGGAACTCTGAAGGGACCCCTTCCTTTTCACAGTCAATTACCTTAGCATCTTCCCAAGCTTGTTCTCCAATTTCATTATTGTTCAGTGTTTGGTAATCAAAGTATTCATCATAGAGCTCATCATGAGAAATTCCACACAGGATTGAGTAACGTTGAACAAAGTACTCCACATTTTCCCAACTCCCTGCCATCCGTTTTGAAACATCAATCCACCTTGCGTTCATGAGAACCTCGTCTGTCAAGGGAAACTTCTGCTGCATGTACACTAGTGCATGTTTGAAATATTGATGAGCAGCATGAAAAACTTTATCAGTCAGACTGCCCAATATCACCATCATTTAGAAGCTTACACAGATTATTCTTGGTCATTCCTCCAAGGAATATGTGCTGGTTAGATTTAAAAACTTCATCATCATCCAAATCAATGTCTGTTATGGCATTGTCTTTGATAATGTTTGGCAAGACAATGCATGAGGTCAATTTCTTTGCCAAACTGTTCATTGCATCAAGCAAAATATGAATGGTTGGCTCATCTCTTTGCAGGAGTTTGTTGAAATTGGTGAAGAGACCAATGGAAGCACTATGAAACTGCAATACTGGCTCAAGAAGTGGGTTGGAAAAAGCATCATGCAGCCTTTCAAAACGCTCATCAGCAGCATGCTCGGACAAAAAATAGGACTTTAAGCTTGGCAGTTTCTTCAGGGCCCTGTCAACACATCGTTCAAGAGACAACCACCGAACAGAGATATGCTTCAAAACCTGCTGATATTCTTGGTTGCAAAATTCGAAGTATGTGGAAAGTTTGCCTTTTCTTTTGGAACTCTTGTCAAACCAATAAAATAAGTCAACAACAATACTTTCAATGTTCATGCCGGAAACTTCAGTAAAAGCATCATTTGCTTCACTTGCAACCAAATGGGCAAGATGACAAGGGCAACCAGCAATGAAAATACTTGGGTTCTTCTCCTTGCAGCGAGATGCAACAGAATTTCTGATGCCAATCATTGCGTTGGGTGTTATCAACACTAAGACTTACAGCATTGGACCATGGTACTGAATCTTCGTCAAACTTGGAATTGATGGCATCAAATATTGCATATGCTTTACCACAATCTTCACCTGTGGTTGTGCAAATATCAAAAAAATGATTTGTCACTTTCTTAGATTTTTTAACATCAAATAAGCGAATGGTAATGGGATTCATTTTAAGTAAACCACCGTCATTTGATCTGTCAGTACCCAGAGTAAATGGATGTGACTGGCAATGCTCCACAAGAGACCGATGGCAATGAGGCCCCATAGCAATATTTAAAATAGCTGCTGTTTTTGTCCTTGCTGCAGCATATTTTGAAGCAATTTGGCTGTCTGGAAATATTGCTTTGAACAAGGGACCGAGATGATCGGCAGTAGCGATGGGCAGGTTATGCTGTACAAGAAAGTTCGTAACCATGACCTCAGCTTTTAGAGTTTTCTTCTCCAATGATGATTCACTGGGTTTTCTAACAAATGAGTTTAAGGAAGCTTGATTTTTCATTTTTTCCACGTTGGCTTTGTGTACATCTCTTCCACAATGAAGTACGATGTCTCTCACACCCATATGACTGCAATGAATGTTTTTATTGCAAGGAATGCAATGAAACATTTTTTTGTTGTTTGCGACAGCTTGTACAGGGTATGTTTTTGCCCATTCTGGATTGTATGATGCAGAATACTTTGCTGCACCATCAAATTTTCTAGTCCTTTTACTTGATTCGTCATTGTCTTTATTAATACCTGTGTCAGCATGTGCTCTTTTGTTGGAAGCCATCTTTACAATTCTGTTTCGGCAAGGACTCGGCAGTTTCCGGCTTTGTGGCTGACAATATTGGTCGAGCCTGAGCGAAGATATGGCGAAGATATTCCGATTTCCGAAACTTTGACACAATGGTAAGTAAAAAAGTGCTGGAGAAGAAGTTGACCTTAAATGGCATGACATTCGACTTACAAATCGACATCGTATTATACTATTTATTATTTTATGTATAAAATATATAAATAATATGTGATCTTTAATACTCATTACTGTATTCTCAATTCTGGCAAAAGTCGTGGGAACTTAAGATTTAGGGGAAAATCGTGTGTCACACGGCAAAACCGTGTGAGTTGGCAGGTCTGTTCTGACCTCTACTGTATAGTTGAATTATTATTCAAACCAAATTAACATACCTTGTTTCATCAGTGGTTATACTACAAGTATTATTGAATTTATTGGCTTGTAAAGTAATATTTCCTAATGATTTTAGCTTATTAGAAATCAAACTAGACGTCCAATAGCCTGGTTCAAATGTTACTTCAGTTCTACGGTATATAATCTTATAATTTTCATCAGTAAAAACATTTGCTGATTTAATAAATAGATGAGAGTTTTAATTAAACTGGACTTTTTTTGTAGAACCTTGAATAAAAACTGTTAATTTTCTCATATTTTTATAATACAGTATATTATAATGATTGACAACTACAGCTAGAAGGTGAGAAATTATTTCCAAAACAGTTTACCAGAGGTGATCCACAAAAATTTCTGTTTGGATATAATATGGATGACCATGGAAAGCTGTTAAAAATAGACCTATATCTTAAATCAAATCTGCTTAATATAACAGACCCTAAGTTTAAACATAAATAAACTGAGATTCCCAAAAATATGGCTGGCTGAGGAAACTATTCAAGATCTCCCAAAAGGTAAACATCATGTTGGGTTCTTTGGAAAATCATATAATTTTGATAACTTTCCAACTGAAGACATGTTAAATTATCCAATAAATGCATTCAAAATTTATGTAAATGAAATCGACTACTTCATATCTAATCTACCATCTCCTGTTACTATAACTAAAGATACAACATTATTTGATCCAAGAATCTTATTACCAATCTATAATTTGAACCTGGTTGGCCACCTATGGATGTGGTATAACTTTTCAGCATTTATCATTTAATAATCAAACACCTAAACAGATTACTTCATTAATTCAGTTTCACAGTGAGAATAATAATGAATTCATTAATTAATGAAAAAATATAATGGTGAAATACTGATTAATCATACCCTGAAATGGACTTGGCAAGAGGTTGAGGGTTACACAAATGAACATTTAGGTGAGGATGTACCTTCTGTTAAAAAGTGGGATGATGTTAAGAATGATAAGATGTTTGTTTCAAAGCTTTCAAATGGATTAACCAAATAAGGTACTGAACTATTAAATCAATCAATGGAAGCTTATATCTATTGTATTCTTGGTGGTCAAGCTAACACAAAACAAAGCATTTTAAGGATCTAGAGCTTTGTCTCTCAAAACTCAACAAGTTTTCAGGCAATTAGTTGAAGACTCTATAATCAATTATGATACAGGTACTTGGATAAATAATATGAACAGGGCAATATCTCCTAGCTTATGGTTACTTACATCTAATCTGATCATTTTAAAGAACTCAATTCAAGGATATAATATTAAACTTAGAACAGCAACAGAAAATATGGTTTTTGGTGTTAATAATGGATTAAATTATGATAAATTATGAGTTTAAAATAGGTTCATACCATCCATTCATCACCACATTTAGAAACTTTAGACAAACAGGATCATATTTTGGATGAAAAACCTGTTGAAAAAGTTGATAAAACTGAGCATATTATTTTCATTAGCTGGTGTATCATATTTTTTATTTAACTGTGGTTTTGAAGATGAATTAAAAAACAATTATATAGAACTATAAGGTGGAAAATTAAAAGATGAACAGAATGTCTCTAAACAAACTATCATATATACCAGCTCTGTCTGATAACCTGGATGCTATTTCTAAAAGTTATATGGAATCCTATGTTTATTCCTACATAAATGATCATTTTTTAGAGTTGGTTGTGTGGGAATATTATACAGATAAAGGAATTTGTATGTATCAAATTGATTGAGATTTATCATCCAAAGAAATTTATGATAGTTCAAGAACAGTTTCAGTATTATTTGACCAAACTTTCAGTAAATTAGATTCAAACCAATTTTATACACTGATTTAGAGAGGATAAACAATTGATAGTTTTTAAAACTTAATGGATTGTCCCAAAGGATGATGTCTGATGTAAATCAAAATACAGTTTCAGGACAACCAAATATATATAATATATAAGCTGCTGAACTATAACCCACACTATTGGACTGTGAATGGATTATTTGGTCATGATTTAGTTCTTTTGATAAGCTTGTTAGTTTTCTTATAACCAAAGACTTAGTAATCTCATATGGAGGAAATTGTTTAACAATAGGTCCCACAACATCAGGAAAAGCAAAAAACGTTGCTTATTCTGATGAATTAAATAAATTGATTTGTCTCAGTGTTCATTATGATGTTGATGGGGGGAACAATGGTTCATCAGTTTATCATAATGGCCAGAAATGAGCCATGTTAATGCTGACTTACACTTTTTTGATGAGATGTCCATTGCTAGCTTTAAGAAGTTGAATTGATGCAACCATTTCTTCCATCGTATCCCTGTTGATGATGTTGTCACTTGGTTCATGAAGGCAATGAATGGTTCAAAGTCTGGAATAGCTTTTGACATGTTTTGCACTCATCTATTAAATTCACAGAATTTCTTAAATGATGTGTCACTCGTGGATTACCAGTATTAGTTAATTCTGTTTTGTTTGGATTGATTTCACTATAAATCGGATACTTTGTTTTGCATCTTTAAATTTAGTTACCCCACTTATCGCCAAATGTAATAATAGACGTCATCAGTTTATTAACTCACTTTATTTACATCTGGTATCTTATATACATGTCACGGGCATGGTATGACATTACTACACATGGGACATTACTCGTTGTACAAATTGTTGATCACACAGCTAGATTCTTACAGAAAGTGAGGTTTGCATTATTTAATCGGCACTTCTCATTTAAACGACAAATTTCTTTATTGTATACATGTTTCGGCAAAACTCATGCCATCTTCAGTACAAATGGTAATAGGATATTTACAAGCGATATTTATGTGACCTGATAAATATTACAAGCGTATGACTCATCTAATATGAATTCTCACACATGTGTCAGAAAGATTAATTACAAGGGTGCGACTGGTTAATGGAGGAAGTGGGCGTTGAAGGCGATGTGTAGAAAGTTGATGACGTGGTAGACAAAAACAGTTAGGAAGAAGAAAAAAAATAAAATAAAATAAAATAAAATGAAAAAAAAAAAGATTAAAAATTATATGTGTATATTGGAATTATAAGCTAAACATGGTGTTAAGATGATGGACTTGAACATTAAGTTCAGGTTTGAGTTTCTTAATATGTAGCGCTTCTTTGAGTTTAAGAGAAAGGACAGATTTATCGGAGTCTATGATTTTAAAGCATGAGGAGTTATATTGAAGTTTGCAAGCAGAGGATTTTTGAAGGTGTTTGAATATGTGGGAATGTTTGTCAGTATGTGTGTGCTCAATTAAATTGCTCTCAGACTGAGAGCAATTTGTAGGAGAATTTTAACATAAAGAGCTGTTTTGAACCATATCAAGGCAAGCTGTAGGTAACCACAAGCAAGAACAATTCTTCAGAGGATGAGGAAAATGAAGCTGGGATTTTACTCCCTATTTTGGAGCAGCGTTTGGCAAGAATTATTCCAGTAGCTAGTTGGTAAGTGCCTGAAATGGTACTCATTTACTTTATGATTTTCGCATGTTCACACCTGACCTTCAGTGCTTTTATTTTAATATTTTGTTGTAGGTGTTCATGTGGCTGCTGTAAAGAGATAATTGGAATAATTTGAAAATTTACTTTTATTGGTAAGGGTGCTGAGTGCATTGTAAATCATCCTGACTTCAGTTCCATGACAAATAAGATGGTTCTTAGTGAAGCTGGGCCTCTTTTGAGGAACAAGAATGGCAACCCTTACTGAATAAAAATTAGCACAGATAAAAAGTATGTAATACTTTAGTTTTTCATATGAAATTTGCCTGACAGTAATTGTAAGAATTCTTTTCAGCTCTGTTAAAGGGTTTTTGTATTTGTTAATAGATTTCTGAGAGCTGTGTTTTATCGCTAGCTGGCATGATGGCTATTTGAGTGACTGGGTTGGGAGAACACAAGACCCTTGTCAGCTTGTGTTTTTAATTTTATAAGGACTATGTTTCCTACAGGTGATGCATCAGGAGAAGACCCAGCAGACAAAACCAGTTAACATGACTATATTAAATAATGTTTAAAAACTGAGATAGAAGTCTGGAGTTAAACTTATTGACAAAGTTATCTAAGCAGCTGTTTACATGAGCCCTATAATATAAAGGAAGGGCTAGCCATTCCCAGTGGGGCTAATTTTTACCATAAACTCACCTTTTATTTTCTTACCTAGGCCAAAATCTTGCTTAGTAGAGCAATTTTTGTAATAATAATGACATGGATAAATTTTGTTTTAGAGCTACATATTTTATAAAGCAACAAATCTTCTAAAACCCAAATTTGACACAGATGCAATGGGATCACCCTTTGGCAAGGAGGGATAGCTCTTCGTGTAGGACTCATGCAAACATCCTCTCTGTGGTGAAGTGAGATATACTGTATATCTTGTTCAACATAGAAGATGTTGATATCTCCAATCTTATGGGCAATGTGACTGTGGATGACCTTCATAGGCTTGTGACATTTGCTGCATTTTCTGGTTTTTCTTTTTGTTTGTTCACAAACTAAAAAGTAATTCAGCAAATGTATGGAGATTATATCTAAACAAAGTTTTTGATGGGGATGATTTGTATTTGTTTAGCTGATAATTGTGTTTCATTTACCTGACAGAAAACGTTATACAGCTTTTGCTTTTTGTTCTTTGTAGCACTTCATTTTTGCATGCCACTGGATTAAAGTTGTATGAAAACCATCCAAGCAACTTGTTTCTGCATGTGGACACAGGTATTTGATGTTTTTAAATACCATGGTGAATGGTAATTTAAGATAAAGCAGGAGAAGATGAAGAGTAATATACGCTTAAAGAGGTATACACAGTTACCAAAGACTGTTACAAGCAGTTAATAGTTCTTCGTTGTGGGGTGTTAGGTTTTCTAACTGCGCAGTTAGAAAACCTAACACACCACAACGAAGAACTATTAACTGCTTGTAACAGTCTTTGGTAACTGTGTATACCTCTTTAAACGTATATTACTCTTCATCTTCTCCTACTTTATCTTAAATTACCATTCACCATGGTATCTACGTGTTTAAATTTGTTACCACGACAAAATTGCTGTTTTAGTATTTGATGTTGTTCAAGAGGTTTGTCTTCATGAAACTTTTGTGAAGGCTTTCATACAAAATTATGAATACAGTTGTAAATAAATTTTTTATGAATAGTCTTCCTCTAATATCATTCAACTACTTCACTTACCAACTATGACCCATTTTCTGTGCTTTTTAAGCTTTTAGTCAAATTTCCACTCTTACTACAATTTATAATAAATAAGGAAAATATACAGAATAATATTACAAAGCAATAAAAAGAAAAATTACAATTAATGAAATTATGTATTGTGCATAGTGATCAAAGTAACTAAAAGCTTTTGAGTTGATCACTGCCTAATATTACTATAAATTAGGTATTTTTGAGTGAAATGGATTTATTATATATGTTATAGTTCTTATTTATAACTTTTGTGAAAGAAGTAAAGACTGGATATATTTTTTCCTAAAAATATTAACTGAATCTGACAGCTTAATTTCAGGATCTATACTTTGCCATATTTGTGAAGAAACAAAGTTGAATGTATGTACACCATAACTTTACAATTAACCTACACTGCCAAAGTCAACTGAAAAATGTTGACTTGACCAAGATTTGAACTTGTACCTTTGGGATACTGGTCTGCCGCTATCCATCCTCATGGACAGTGTTAAGTTTTCACGAGAATATATTGTGCACTTAAATTGGATAAAACTCGCCTGCTCAACAGGTAGAGTGGCAGACCAGTATCCCAAATGTGCAAGTTCGAATCTTGCTCGAGTCAACATTGTACACCATAATTTGTTCAAAGTTTAGGTCTACTAAAATTTTGTTTGTCAGCAATCTAGTATTATATGAATGACATGTGGAAGCCAGTTGCATAGTTTGAAAAAATAACACAGGAATATTACTCTTTATATATAAACATACCAATTATTCATTAAAAAATATTGTCAAATTTTAAAATGCTCAAGAGATTGAAATATGGTGTTGCATTTTCTTGCTGTGATGCAAAAAAATTTTTTTTATGCATTTATTCTGACGAGATTGAAGTTTCATTAATCCATAGTTAACATAAAGGTATATTAATGTATAATAAAATTGCTTAAGCATCCTCAAATCAACGTAATATCTAAGCCTATTTAAAATCCCAGTATTTCTAGCAAATTTTTAATTAATTTGTTTAAGCTGCTCTGTCCAATTAAGTTTATTATCTATACGAATTATTTTTTATAATTAATTAAAAGTTTATTTACTCTACAATAATGCATAATGTAGAATAGTTCTTTATTCATTACTTGTTCTATTTAATCTATAGATGAATTAGAATAAAATATATTAGTATCATCTGCAAATATTCTAAAGCAAAGCTTACTAGAACCATTTGGCACATCATTTAAATAAAAAATGAACAGCAGCAGACCCAACATTGACCCCGTAGGAACTCCACATGTTATTTTTAATTGTAATCCTTAAACCAGAGCAGTGGGGTTCCATGTATACCATATTTATAAAGTTTGGATAATAGTATTGGATGGTTAACTGTATCAAAAGCTTTAGAAAAGTCCAAGAACAATCCACAAGTTATTTCTTTATTGTCAATAGAAGTCATAAGATCATCAGTGATTTCTAATATTGCTGTTCAGTAGAGTGACCTCTCCTAAAACCAAATTGTCATAAATTATATTATTTTTCTGGCATGCTAGAGGCAAAGCGGGGTAATCACCTCATGTTTATGGTTTTATCATTCTCTGGTACACAGGGAATACATGTACATTTTGACTGGCCCTTCTAATATTTAAAATAAAACAATACCTCCAATAATTCAAAATGGACTACTTTATTGGACAGTGAACACATCATTGAATAAACTCCGTACTTGGCAGAACGCCCCATGGAATCAGATCTTCCATTTCTAGACCATACCAAGTTCTTCTTGGATCTAAGAGATGCAATGACTGCCAACAGGTATGATTCCCAAGAGTGCGATATAGCAAGGAAAATCAATTGGCTTTGATGCTTTTCTGTGTACCAAAATGGTCAAAAAACGTGGAGTATCTTGTTGATGGATGGACCCAACATCAACATTGCAAAGCTTAGCAATATATTTCCAGCTGGATGGTTTCCTAGAATAAGGGGCTGGCACCTCCAAGTAAATCCATTAGGTCAATTCTTGCAGTGCTGTTGGACAGTAACCATAGCTCCATTCTTTTTCATAGATACTTTGGGAGAGTCACCTTTACATTTGAAGTAGAACATGCTGAAGTGTACTGTAGATAACAATGAACTTTGGCTCATCTTTGCAGTCTGTTCCTGGTTCACCCCTTCAAATTGAAACAACCTGAATTGTTCATGATAATTGGTCGTTGCTTATGCATGTTAATGTAATGTACTGCATACTTTTAAGTGTAGGCCCTGTATTGAAAATTATTGTTAGCATTTACATTTTTTGTTACTGACAATACATTATCTGAACTACATCAAACTCACTGGGCTTGGAGTTTATATTCTTTGGGCAAAATGATATCCTATGCTGCTAAATTACACCCCCACCACAAGCCTTATATCACATTTTGATAGTTCATCTATTTGTTTGGTTTCTCTAACTCCATGACATAGTTCTCTTCAGTGCCTTCTTTTTCCATTGTAACCAAATTTGGCTATTGTCAGTCTCACACTGAGGGGGCATGCATAAGTGCTTTGTGGCAGCACTTGCAACCTTGTCCACAATCTTTATCCTTTTTCATTTCTTCATCGTTTACAGTTTTAACTGCTATATTATTTCCTAAATCCCTAAACTACCGAAATGTTCTGGAAAGCTCTCAAATGGTCCTAAACTACTGTATATGGCATCAGCTCTAAGAGCTATTTCACTGTCAACTTATGGTAAACCACTCTTCCGTAACTTGTGGCGAAGTTTGTGTAAACTCGGCATTTCAAGAACTAAACCTATACGCTGTGAATGCTGTGCTGGCCAGAGGAAAAAGATCTTATCTCACATTGTTCAAGAAGGACTAAACCCTCAAGCTAATTCTTTTCTTTATCAGCTGCTAGATTTGGAAAAGAAAATTTGTGGCGATTTGCATTTTGGAAATCAATCATCTGAAGTGAATGTATTAAATAGTCAGATTGACATCTACATACAACCAACACCAAGAACCCATTATGTGCTGAAGTTGAAGCTTGCAAATGTTATGTCTTTAGTACCAAAACTGGACAAGGTTCAGGAGTTTATCCATCGTAACCAAATCTGTTTGGCTTTCATTACTGAAACTTGGCTTAAAGAATCGATTTCAGAGAGTGTTGTTAACATCCATGGTTTTACTATTCTATGTAAGGACAGGGTTACCAACAATTGCGGTGGAATATGCGTTTATATTAAGGATGATAATATCAAGTATAGGGTTCTTGAAGAGTTGAGTTGCTGTCAGGACCACGAAATTCTCTGGCTTCAACTGAAACCTACCCACCTGCCAAGAGGTGTTTCATGCTTAATTGCCGCTGTAGTTTATCACCCTCCTGGGGCTGATGACAATTCCATCTGTGATCATTTACTCCATTCACTTACTCTGGTGGAATCTAAATTCCTGAATTATGGCATCATAGTAGCTGGGGACTTTAATCGTTTGGACGTTACACTGATTAAAAAGCATTTTCGGTTAAAACAAATCATCAAGTCTCCAACTTGCAAAGATGTTATATTGGACTTAGTGTTAACAAACCTAAAGGATTATTATGACACACCACAATCGCTTCCTCCCTTTGGGCTATCTGACTACAACACTATCATGGTTTCACCCAGAGAGGTCTATTAAACCTAATACTAGAAGTGTCATCTACAAACGGGACTCTAGACCTAGTTGTAAAGCGGCGATGGGCCGATTTTTATGCTATTCGGACTGCCCTCTCTTGCTCAATTCCTTTGAGACCTGTGAGGATTTAATGAATGTATTTCAAGAATTAATCCAGACTGGTCTTGATATATTCATGCCTCTGAGACGAATTCGTGCAATTCCAGCTGACACACCATGGATGTCACAGAAATTGAAGTCACTTATCTGGAAGAGACGAGAAACTTTCTGTAAGAACGGACCTGATTCTCGCCTTTTCAAGTTTTATAGAAATGCTGTCAACCGTGAAAGAAAATTGTGCAAGGCTAAATATTATGATTCCAAAATACAACAAACAAAAGTTGAACACCCTAAGGTTTGGTGGAAAGAAGCTAAGCAGATCAGTGGAATGAGTTCTTGCATTAGTGACTTATTCAGTAAGATAAAGGTTGATGAAGTTGAAGGTTTATCTACCCTGGAAATAGCCATGTCACCAACAAGGCCCAGTCCACTTTGTCCCTTGCCATTAGAGGACTATCCAGAGTTTCTAGAGGTATCTGAAGAAAGAATTTTTAAATTATTGTCAAGCCTTAAGCCAGCAAAGGCCTCAGGTCCTGATGGTATTACCAACTGGCTTCTAAAGGAATATGCTGAGTTGCTCGCCTTTCCTGTAAAAACCATTATCAATGCAGCAATGTTTACCTGATGTATGGAAATGTGCTGATGTGACACCTTTGCCAAAGAAGCAACCCATAGAAAATCTAAAGAAAGATCTGAGACCTATCTCGCTAACACCATGTTTGTCAAAAATTGCTGAGGACTTTGTTGTTTGTGATTTCATGAAGCCTGCTGCAATGAAAATCCTTGACCCTAACCAGTATGGTGCAGTCCCGAAATCCTCCACTACCATCACTTTGCTGAGTATAATCCACAATTGGACAATTGGAACAGATGGTAATGGATCTACTGTTAGGTTGATCCTTTTTTATTATCGAAAAGCATTTGATTTTATCAACCACTGCATTCGCGTTAACAAGCTGTGCAACTTAGAATTACCAACAAGCATTATCAGTTGGATTATTGATTTCCTCAGTAACTGCTTCCAAAGAACCAAACTAGCAGATGGTTGTTACTCTGAATGGGGTACTAAATTAAGGCCTTGGCTGTTCATTATAATGATCAATGACCTAGTACTCAGCAATGCCTGTGTCTGGAAGTATGTGGATGATATGACATCAAAGGTTGTCCTAAAAGGTGAAATCAGCGGTGTACAATTTATTGCTGATAAAGTGGCTGAGTGGTCACAGAACAATAGAGTCCAGTTAAATTCAGACAAATGTAAAGAACTCAGAATTTCATTTGCAAGAAAGAAACAAGTATTTGAACCAGTTAAAGTTGGTGGAAAAGATCTAGAGGTAGTAACAAGTGCAAAGTTATTAAGTGTAACCATCTCAAGCGACTTATCATGGAACAAACATATAAATGAAGTCATAAAGAAAGCATAAAAAAGGTTATATTTTTTGGTTCTATTAAAAAGGGCCAAGGTACCCTGTGAACATCTGTATTGGACTATGCTGTGCCTGTGTTCCACTGTTTGCTACCAAAGTATTTAATGCATGCACTGGAATGTATACAGAAGAGGGCGTTAGCAATTATGTGTCCCGGTCTTGATTACAACGAAGCACTTACTCGCACGGATTTAGTCTCGTTAAATGAACATCATCGTAACTTATGTAATTCCCTTTTCAATGACATTCTTAACGATAAGAGTCACAGACTTCGTTATTTACTCCCATGATTACATCGACCCACCAGGTACACTTTAAGACACATAAGAACCTTTGATGTTCCTACAGTGAAAACTAACTGAGCTAAGAACACTTTTATTATGTCATCAAGTCTTAACTTTGATACAATTTAGCCAATTTTATATCTCACAGTCTTGCTTGTACATGTTTTTTATATTTTATCAAATTTCACCATAACTTTTTAAGTTTGTATGTACGTTTGTATTTTTATATTTATTTATATTGTATTTAATATGCAATCCAGCCTTCTGGCTGCTATGTATTATTAATAAAGCATCTATCTAAATGATGGATGCTGGGAACAGCTTGTATTATCCTCTGGTTTCTGAAGATTTCTACAGAGTTTGACTCATTTATTATTGGCAAACATTTGTAGTCATTTTAACACATGAGATAACACATAAATTTTATAATTTTGTGCAGTTGTGATGGCGGTATTTAAGTTTCCTATGTGTTGCCTGAAGGCAAGCAAACTTTGGTTTAAGGTCAGCACATTCTTCTTTTGCCAAAGTAATAGCCTCAGTAATATCATCAGGCAACTCTGTCTCTGATTGAAGACAAGGCTGGTCTAGTTCTCTCACAACATGCTGGACAGGAGATATTACAGGTTTCTCTTCATTTTTCTTTTCAGTTACTTACACAACTTGTGCATTCACTGACTTGGCAATGCTGCAAACAATCTACAGATTGAAACAAATGACAATTTTCTGGATTTGTGTATATTTTGCCATAGTGGTACAACCCTTATTTTACAGTCAAAATTGCATCATAAATTGCTAGTGTGAACAGGCCTTTACAATTTGGTCTGTTTTAGCCGTCAAGACTGACTATTAATGAATATATAATAGCTGTGGAATATAATCACAGATGCACACAAATAATTTATGCATACCTGTTTTCTTTCACAAGTCGATATCTCCTGAGCTTGTGGCCCCAGTACAATGCAGTCCATACTGGGTATTGTACCTTTCTTCAACCAACTTTTGGTCTTGTTTAGACTCAAATCAAGACTTGCTCAAAGCACTGAACTGCTTGATGGCCTCCATCGAGAACAATGTCTTTGAACAAAACTACTCCATTTTGTCCATATAGAATTATTGCTAGGAAAACGGTGCATACAGCACAACCCACAGTATTAGTTTTGTAAGAGTTTTTGCTGTAGATATTCCAAATAAGCAGCAGCATCCATGAAAACTGTGGAAACATTGCAATGTTTACATTTCATATTGGCGAAGTGATCAAAAAAAATCCAGGCATTCCTCTATAAAAGAGGTGGTCCACTGTATTAGTTTCAAAAATCAATGATCACAATGGGACGTCGTAAGGACTTGAACAAAGGTGAGAAAAATATTATTATAAAAGAAATAGCTAAGGGTACAACATCCAAAGCTATTACTGAAAAAATAAATCGCCATGTTGTGACAGTCAAAAGATTTTTGAAAAATCCCTCCAAGAGGAAACCTCAATCTGATTGTGGAGTTTTGAAATTGGTAACAAAGCGACATATGAACCAATCGAAGAGAAGCGTCTGTAGAATGCCTGGAGCCACAAGTGCAAGAATTTTTGAAGAGGCAGGTCTAGCAGATGTTGCAAAAACTACCCATAATTGTCTCCTTGGGAAGATGGCTGCGACCAAGAGTCCAGATAAAAGGCCTCCCTTGACCACAAGGCACAAACATTTGTGTCTGGATTGGGCCAAGAAGTACATGAAAACTGACATGAAGTTTGTCCTATTCATCGACAAGTCGAGAGCTACATTAGACGGTTCTGATGGCTGGGCTAAAGGTTGGGTGTATAATGGTGAGCAGGCTCCAAGGAGGTGGAGGCGTGATGATTTGGGCTGGTATCATTGGAGATGAGTTAATTGGTCCTGTTTGTGTGCCTGAAGGAGTAAAACTGACCTCTGATAAGAATTGCCAGTTTTTGAAAAATGAACTTGAGCCATGGCTGGATGACGTTCCTTTGTCACAACTGAAGATCGTCTTCATGCATGACAATGCCCCATCACATGCAGCAAAGGCTGCAACAGAATTTTTGGAATCACTTGGATTTAAGGATGATACACTAATGGCTTGGCCCCAAAACTCGCCCAACTTAAATCCCATCGAGAACTTATGGTCTGTAATCAAGCGCCATGTTTATACCAATGGGAACCAGTATTCCTCCAAAGGTGACCTGTGGATGGCAATAAAAGAATCCGCAACTTCCATCTCTAAGTCCACCATTAAGAAACTCACAGATTTGGCAAATGAAAGACTGTTTGAAGTAATTGGACATCATGGTGCTCATGTAAATAAATAAAAAAAATTTATAAGTTAAATTGTCACATTTTCCAGTTTATCACTATGTGAATTTCTAAAATCTTGTGTGTCAATGTATCAACATTGAATATAAATCGATATCAATAAAAAATTTAATGAAAAATTCTTTTTCATTTCACCCTGATGCACCTAGCTTTGCTTTTCCAAAATGAAACTAATATCGTGGGTCAGTAGAAAAAAGCACAAAATCAAATAAAGGCAAATTTTTTCATCAATATTAATTTGTGAAACTCAATTCAAAGTTTTTGAAGTATTCTTTAATAATTTAAACAACCTAGAATAGTTTCAAGCCAGAATTGTATCAATTTAATGACTTTTCACCAAAACTGGTATTTAAACTAATATTGTGGTTTGCACTGTAGATATTCCAGCAGCTCTTTGAATTGTTTTTGCAACTAATGATACCTTAACCAGCAACTTTGGAAGCTTATTACTCTACTTTAAAAAACTGTGTGGCAAAAATAAAATAGTGCATAGTTTAAACTACAAAATGGGTATGATTTAAAAAAAATTGTTTTTCATTTCATAAACACTTTAACTACTTTAAATATCAATACTAATGAAGAATGTTGTGTTCAAGTGAAAATAAAATACCACCCAAGTTTCAGTGAGATTTGGGAAAAATTTTCATTCCATGTCAAAATTACAATATCAAATAATTGTCATCTTGTTAATTCTTCAATGGAACAGTTTAATCTCCAATTTCAAGTAAAACAAAATAAGACAGTCTACATTGATAATTATTATTTTTAATAGTGGTGTATGCAAGATGTCCAAATGGAAAAACTTAAAAAAAAAAAGCTTTAGTGGTGGGTGTTGCTAAGTTATGATGAAAGAGGTGCCAGATAATTAGTAAGTGAGAGTGTAATTAAGGAATGACAAGAGAGGTGTTAGTAAGTAGAAGATGGTGAAATTAAAATAGGGAGAGAGGAAAGGATCAAATGTTCTAATTTATAGAAGGTTTTAGTTTCGAAATTAATAAACTTTCACAGATAAGGACACCAAATTGCAAAGTGACACTGGCCAAAATCATATGAGATGGGATGTCCTGTATGTTTGCCAGTGTACTCATTCATACTTACTGCCACCTCTTTCATCATTCCTTGGCAACACTTACCACTCCACTCTATTTTTGAAATTGTTAAGCTTTAAAAGTTCCCAACATGTGTATATAGTTATCATTCACTGTGATGATGTTACAGGTTATGTAACGAAATGTTTGTTAAACATTATTTCCATTATCAACTGGTTAATTTTTGTTTCTACTATGCTACTAAGAATATGCTGGGCAGTAATATTCTTGACAAAGCTTTTATTGTAATCAATCTTTTTCTCAAAAAAAAAAAAATGACTTCAAATATTATCCTTACTTTGTTTAATAATGTTCCAATGTTAAGCAATACTGCTGCTGCTACACTTGCAACAACTCTTAATGAGTACAAGCAAGACGAAATTGAGGGTCATGATGAAGTATTTCACCTACCACTTATATTTTCACAGAAAAAGTTTACCAAAATATTATACCCATGAATACAAACACTCTTGCAAATTAATACACATTTATAAAGAACAAGACTATAGGAGGATTAATTGATTTAGAGAAATTTTTTTATCAGTTACAATTAACATAACACACGATTTAATGTTCTTCCTTGGCCTTTAAGAACATGGTATCGGTAAATACAGTTTCTGTTGATGTTGCAGACATTCACAATACAGAAAGTAATTATATTAAATCATTGACTTGTGATTCTTCTTTTGAAAATTAATACGTAAAGAAAATAAATTTAGGAGTGTTGGATACTTGTGGACAATTTGATTCAGTAGCTGATGCATATGCTGTTTCTGCTAAATTAGGAAGAACAGTTAAAACAACAGCACTGGGAAATAATACTTCATATCTAGTCATTGATAAACTTTGCATGACTTTGTTTGACAATTCTAATCAATATATGCCCACAATCAATTAATTAAAATTAGAATTTGTTTGTGCTTCCAATCGTAACATTTTTATGGTCAAAATAATAATAATAGAGGATTACGTCCATGTCTTGATCAATTAAATGTTCATTTCAAGCATTTTACATAGTGGGTACAATACAAGACTCCAAACAATCAAATAAAAACTACTTTAAATAATTTCATGAAAAATCAACTTGATAAAGCATGATTTTATGTTACACAATTTCATATGGTAACAAAAGAACATAGTCGAGCAACAACTCAATGACAAGATACTAACATATTTAATGGATCTACTCTGTATTGAGGAGATAATTAAAACAGAGATACACAACAAAATGCACTAAGAATACAATGGTAAGGAATCACTGATTTTCAGTGATGGAAAACAATTCAGAAAAGCTATAAAATCATCCAAGGAAGGATATTTGTTACTTCAACAAACATTGAATCATGTACATGACCAAATAACGTTTTCTTATGAACACTATGAAACAGATTGTAGAATAATTGAGCTAGATCTTACAGCTACTGAAGACAGTCATCTAAAGGTTCTCACAAACAAAACCGAAGGATATTTAAAATCTAAACTCACATTTACACAAGACAACAATGTTAATCTCATCTGTTTTTATATTGGTGAATTCAGAAATCATTAAATATCAATCTTACGCAAATCATTAATTTTTTGATCAAAAAAGACATGCCAAAAGTAAGAAATTCCATTTCACTGTTTTCCTTAATTCCTATTCAAAAATGTGTCATAACACAAAGAAGATTGTTTCCACCAAGTTAAGAACACGGAAATCAGTCAAAAAGATCTTCAAAATGAAAATCAGGAATGGATGACGGCAAAAACAATTTTATATGAAGTATTGCAACAAATTATAAAAGCTGAAAATAAAAATTTATCACAGTTACATGAACATCATGGAAAATTTATTAAAAATAATTGAACTTTTATTTATAAAAATACAAAAATTATGCAAAGGCATTACTGATGGTCACTTTCCTTTAGATTTAAGCAAAGATGAAAAAATACTCATTGTTGAAAACTTTTCAGCACTCCACATATTGAAAAAAGCATATAAATTGTTATGGAGAAGAAAAAATGTCAAATAAATTAAAAAAATTAAACGATATTTTTGACTTAACGACAAAACAAGTTGAATGTCAGAGATACTGGAGAACTTCTCAGATATTCATAGGAGTAAAGATGCATTTAAACTTGCAAGACAAAAAAGTTCACCAGATGCTGATGCAGCATTAATCTATTTTAAAAATGTTGATAAATTTAGGACTGGAAGAAGTAAGAGCTAGAGAGCAAATTACCAAGAAGTGGAACAAGAATTTGTGGATGCTATCGATCTTACGGCAAGACAAAGAAAATTTGCAGAATTTTTTTAAAAAAAAGTGCAAAATAAACTGCTGGAGGAAAACTTTGATTTCCAAATGTAAAAACACTCAGCATAAATTATGTTTTATATGATTTTGGAAGAAATATTTCAAGGCCTTCACTTTATAGGCATGGGGGTCCAGTGTAGATAGCTTTGATAAAACAGATAGTGTATAGATAGTGTGTAACCTCAAGAGCACCTTCACTTTATAGTTTATGTTCAAGTTAACAGAACTAAAATTAATTAACACTCCAGGGTCCATAATTAAAGACTTAGCTCTTAGAATACGATACATTAATGGTGATAGTATAGAAGAAGAATCAGCCCATTCTACTTCAACTAATTTTACTCCATCCACAACTTTTCTTAAATCAATCATGTGACGATTACAAGATTATTAAAAAGTTAAATTATTTTGTTTTTTTAACAAATTCTTAATAAATGACGGAATATCCTTTTTAGCAAATTCAAATTTGGAACCTTTCTTACAGATGTTAAACCTAATTATCATTCCAAGGAAATATGCTGTTGGGTATAAAAGTGACAAAGAAGGGCAACATTGGATAGCAATTTTTATGATAGTTTTGGAAAAATCTCCTCAATTTTATATAGAACTTATTGGATTAATACATGATAGAAAATTATCAACAACTTCAATCTGAAACTACAGTTGTTTGTGGTGCTTGGTGTCTTTATTACTTACATGAAAAAATGTAATCAAATTTTCACAATAAAAGTAACAAATCCACCACTTATTGTAAATCATTTATTAAATGTAACTTTTCAAATAAAATTACACTACATACACTTCAGTTTTTTTCCTCATGTCATTGTCAAACACCAAATAATTATAAGACTTGCCATACACATCTTCAATAATTTTAGAAAATACTTGTTGATTAGTCTTTCAATTACGAAAAATGGAATGCAAATTTCTTTGATCACCTTTATTGTCAAAGATAATGTTAAAGAACTATTGCTTTTCACTTGAGGTAATTTTTTATTTCCATATGCTAAATCCATTGTGACTAACATTAAATCATCTAAAATCAATAACACATCTTTCATGCTACATGTAATGTCTTGATTAGTTGGGATATCAAGGGTGCATTCCACAAATTCTATAGAATCAATAGTTTGTTCAATTTCTTGATCTTGTTGTAAAAACTTTGATATTCAGTTCTATGCAAACAAATAATTTTTTGAGAAACAGGTTTTACCATTTGTCCAATAAGTTTTTCCAGATTGATTCAGTCTGACCATTGTCATCATAAAATGATGTTGAAATGGAATAGTAATGCCAAATGGAACTATTGTAAAGTCACTCAAAAACACATTTGTTAAATATAAATTGAAATTGTTTTGTCTCATCCTCAATAAACACAACTTTTTGTTCATTTCTGTTTTAAATTGTTTGTTGACATTCCCAAATAACTCCCCATTTCAATTTTGCTTTCTCCTGATTTGGAAAAATAAATTAAAGAATCGGTATTACAATATAGAACTCTTTTTTTTTAATGTATTTAACACATCAAACAATTTCGAATGTATGTAACTTGTAACAAAACTTGCAATTGTTACATTTCCTGTTTTTAAAGATGAAATATATCCATCTTATTGAGTCAATGCATTCATAATCTTGTACAAAATGCACCAAAGTATTATTCTCATTCTGACTAAATTTTCCCCATAATGAACTTAAGATTGCTTTAGCAAATGTTTGTAATCCAGGATTTTTAATTAATTTCTCTCTTTCCAATTCAATTCCTTCATGTTCCAAATAACTTGGAATAAATTCAGTTACCAATTCTTCACTTACACTCCCATGTTCATTAAAAACAATGTCCAGGAATTCCACTAGCCTCTTGTTTAATCTGTGAAAATCATAGATTGCAAAAATATGCATGATTTCATACCCATGTTCTGAAGCTTTTTGAACTTCAACACTAGTTCAACTTTCTTGCAAACAATGCTCACATTCTGTCAAATTAAATTCGGCACATGTTCTATATAAACAAAAAAGTAAACTTTACATTTTATTGTTGAAGGAAGAATCGGAAACAGCATTTTTTTAGGTAAAATTTTACATCTTTTCAGATCACATTTATTACACTCTTCATTTGGATGACCAATGGCATAACCATCAATTTTTTTGACATACAGATACAAGTAAGTAAAATAAACAGCGAATTTTTTCATAATTTTTTCAATACAGCTGGAAAAGTTCTTCCACCAAACAACATGTCTCTTGGTTGAAGGGGATAAATATCACAAAATTCACTTATGTTACTAAATATGCTGGAATCGATGCATTGCACTGAGAAGGGTCTTTCGTCTTCTGTTACTTGAAAACCACTCAATCATACTCATCTATTTTTCCAATACACAAGTAATGCTTCCCAATCGTTTGATGAACTTCTTCACAATTACAACTACACTGTGAGAACATTCTGACAATTGAATTTTGACCCTTAAGAACTTCTTTTATTAGTGAAAGATCATGTGGTATATAAACAACAACCACACCATATTTGGAAACATTAATTAGGATTCATCAAAAAGAGATTATCTTTTTGCTAAAACCAGAAATTTAGGAAAGGTAATTTCAGTTAATAGAAGTTTCTAATTAAAAAATAAGCTGTCAATTTTGTAGAGGTTTCAGTGGAATTGAACAATAATACAAGAGAGTATTTGAGTAAACATCCAGAATTACTCTACACAAGCACAATTATTCCACAGTGAGAGAAAAGATGGAAGCAACATCCTCAACTTTCTACTGGAACAAAAACAATCTGTGTATACATGGCATAGCTTTCAGGACTGATAGCCAAGATGAAAGAAGCAAGACTCTTTTATCGTCTACTCTGTGTATTAAACCTCCTGCAAAGTAAAGAAGCAATTGAAATCAGCATTAGCTTTATTCTTTGTAATAAACATAGACAGTGAACCAATACATCACAATTTCCTAAAAGAATTAGAAAACTAAAGAAAATTAAAAAAAACATTTTATTAACATTGAATAATCAACTTGATTGTCAAACAACTAGTTTTCAAAATTATCATATAATTTTACATGATCATTTTTCTCTTTTTAGTGTTTGTAGTATAATTATCATTCAATAATTTTCCAAGACAACCATTTCCATCTCAAAAAGGTCAAATCCAAACAATAAGCAATAACATCAACAATTTAAATTCTCCATGTAAGGACCAATAAGCCATGGTGCTACACCATGGTCATTTGCAAATTCTCCTCAACCAGGTTCAATCATACATAGTCAATGAAGATTATGAAGTAAACAACTTAGGTTTGGAGGACATTTAACACCAGAATAATCTTGCTGGGCAAATTTACAAGCACGACAAAAATTTGCTCACTTCTACCAAAATAAAATGTCATACTCATCTTCTTCCATAACCACCACATGAAAACTAAATATTAGTTCCAGATGATTTTCCAAATCAATGTTTGCATTTGCCATATTTTGAAAATAATGAACAGATGAAAATTGCAAAATCAAAAGTATAACTGTTCTGTTGTTGGATGGTGTTTGCTTTCTTTCATTATTAAAAAAGTGAATATCAGTCTGATAGAAACGCTGTTGAAGACATTGTGTATGATCTAATATAGACAAATTTCTGCATTCATTTATAATGTAAGGCAATGTATCAAATGAAAACAAACATCGAGCACATCTCTCACAACAGAGTGTTATGATTCCAATAAAATCCACAAAAACACTGTCCACGTTCACAATTCTAATCACTTAAACAAAGTTTTCACAATAAGATTCATACATGGTATATACAATTGACAAGAGCTTGCATCATCATGAGTCAAATATGTGCCTTTTGGATAAAAAACACATTCTTCTTTAGGCTGAAGTCCAGGTGGGCAACAAGGGCATGGAACACAAAGGGTTAAGTGTTTTTTATTCAAAACCTTTAACTCATTTTCTTTACACAATGATATATGGAGGAGTGTCTAGTGCAAACCCATTCTAAGTAAAATAAGCAGACACAACAGATTCATTTTCTTTTCTTTCCTTTTTTTGAGATAATACAAGAATAATAGAGACAAACATTTTTTTGCATCAACTGTTCTTTTACCATTGAGTCTCTTATATAGACTATTGTGCAATAAAATAAAGAAATCATATAAATGTCAGCACTTAACTTACTTTGTAAATCTCATTAACAATTAATTTCCAGTTAGGATCTTTATCCCTTTCAATCATCAGCAAGTTATTTTGATGATAAAAATAACATTTTTTCGTATATCCTTTTCTGGAAGCACCACCGCCAGAAATTGTAAAACCCCACTGAAAATCACATTTCATTTTCCAAACTTCTTTTATGACAGTGTCTCCAGCATACAAACACATCACATCAACAAAATTTACCATAAGAACTTCCAAACTTTACTCGTCCCAATCAGCCATTATCTTTTATAATTTCACCCTCAAAAATAAAATTTAATGCGTTCAAGGATCGTTGCAAGAAAAATCAATTTCACATAAATACACCAACAGAGGACATCATAAAAATCCCACTTTATATACATCAAACAAAAATTTTCTTACTTTTTAAAAGCACATTTCTTAATTAACATATTTCATGCTAAACCAATATGTATATAGTGAAGCATGAAGAGGAAATAAATGAATGTCAAAAGGATCTACCCCTACATAACAAAATCTAACACATGAAATTTATGTCTCATGAAAACATCTTTGCAATGCATCAAAGTCCATCACCCCTTTTTCAAAAGTTATTAAACATTTACTCATAATTGTAGGTCGAATATTCACCATATAAAGTCCCGCTCTCCTAAAAGATGATTCAATCTGTAGAATGTTCAAACGACCAATATACTGCAAATAAATCACAAGAGTAGTATAATCTTCTGAGTCCTCTTCAAAATTTTTGTAATATGCAAGAACATATTTTATCCTACAAAAATTTCCAACAAAACGATTGTGGTGAAGAAGATATATCTATCTTGCAAAAATATTTTTGACTTGGATGTGCAGTAACTTCAAAATTATAATCATGAGTATTCATTCTCAAAAAGAAAATTTAAAAAATATATTTTTTAAATTTTTTAAAATTACCTGAATGGATGTGTATTACGGTTTTTGATGTTGGTTCAATCACGACTCAAGTAAATGGATATGAAACTCATATACCCTAACACAATAAACTGTCATTAACCAATCCAATCTTGTAGTGGTTAGTTTGCCAACACCATTATCATCACAGAAATTAATACACACCATATCCCTTACATCTAAAAACTAATATACATGCTTTAATAAACTCTCTGGGAAGTACATTAAAATAAGTCATAATTCTATGTCTAATTAAATGTGTTGCATTGCTTGCTTATGTCCAATGAACATGAATCCACTATAGTTTTGTCCAAGAGTTCATAGTTCCCCATACAACAAACAAAAACCTCATTACTATCAAATAAAGTCTACTTAAATGAGAAAAAATTGTTTTACCTCATATTTTTTCTTGCATTTCCAACCAAAACTAACAAATAACACAATCAGGGTCAAGACAATATTGTCCAAGCGAGTGTCAAGTTACATAATGATTATATACATACAATTTCGTACAGTTGCACTTTGTTACAAAATTTTCATAGTCCCACACCACAACATACATTTAAATTGAACGTAGTCTTCTCCTAAACAAAAACATCAACCACAACTCAAGCAACTTTGTCTCAAATATAATCCACATTAATAAGACTCTCATTCTTTTTCTTGTTTTAAATTTCTCTCAAGCTCATGTTCATGTTCTCTGTTCTCAGACTTCCATAATCTAACAATTTATTGAGTAATAATAAACACAAACATAACCCACAATACCAGGAACATGCTTAAATATTGCTCCAAAGCCCTCTTCCTCTTTGTTTTCTCTTTCATTTAAAAGGTAATCTTGCTACAAGTATGTTACAGGTCATTGGTATTCTGTGGACAGAGACATGAACTTGCAAGAAAATGCTTGAAGACAAGGAACACCAGATGCTAATTTTAGTCAACAAAGTGGGAGAAAAACACTACCACATCAAATACAAAGGTAGAAGGGCTGTGTATTACGGAAAACAATCACACTCCTCCAAGATCATATATATGTAGACCAATTCTTATAAGACTTCTTATTCATTTACACTTTAGCTATGAAAAAAAATGAAAATGTTTGTAAAATGTGCACCAGAATTAACAGCAAAGGCTACTTAAACTTTTACATATATTTGTCTCTCGTAATTGTTTTTCGATTCACGTGCATATAATTGTCTCCGTAGAAGAAAAAAATTGTCAAAAATAATCAACAATTTACCCACCTGCTATAACACACAATAACAAATTACACCTTGCTCCTTCATTTTTTGTACAATTATGCAATGAAAAAATATCTTAAAATCAGTCACAAATCATGACTGAAAGCAATCGAGACAATACTGTTTCAAAGGTGATTCTTTACATCAAAAACAAACAAATTTTTGATGAACAAATTGAATTTGTTCCAATGAAATCCCACAATGTGAACACTTCCCCATCCTAACCTAATTTCACAACATTACACTTACTTTTGATCCTCCTCTCAATACGCCTCCAATCCCAAGTGCTTGACATAAATAAAAGACTGCATGAGCTGTATGATATCACCAATCATCAAAAAACATAACTCATATCCAACACATCGATAGGGGTCAATTCAGAAATATGTTTTCATTCCTTTGCTTTTTCTTTGTTTCAAGTCAAAACACATTCCATCCCCTTATACACTGAATTTGATGCATAAGACAATGAACAAATAACACTTTTAATTTTAATAGCTAGTTCATCCAATTCAACTAAACAATCAATAATATAATTTTTGGAGCTATAAAATCTGTTTCACCAATTCTAGAATAGTCACATATCAAATATTTTGACAATTCAATTTTATCAATTAACAATTCCATCAGTCTTTTGCTTTTTATTACTTTATTTTTTTAAATTTTCTTCTTCAAAAACTTCATTGTCAAGGTGTCCATACAAGGAATTACACTTACATTTATCTGACAAAGCATACAACTTATTACAAAATTTCAATATTACATTCAAGGCATGCACAAGTCTGATACTTTATACAATGTTCTATGCACACATGTTTACAACAATGACACCAAACCCATCAACATCTTCCTAATAGAAATTTCCATGTAGGAATTTCTTGTTCTTTGCTGATTTCAGATATTCCAACTTTTTTAATATTCCATTTGAAGCAGATCACTCTCCAGATGAGGCATAATGAAACAAATCATCTGAAGGTCATTGATAAGAAATGTGAACTGATCGATGATACCAAATAAATCTTTCATAAGGCAAGTCTACAACATCAAGAAATCAATATTCATCGTTGTAGTAATCAATATACTCATTAGATGCCACCCAAATGAACACAGGATTGTGATTAATATCAATATTAGAACGAATACTCCTCACATGTCTATTACAAATATATCTAAAGCAATGTTGTCGAGCTGTACCAATTGTCCAAGGAACAAAACATTTTTCATTCTGCCCTCCATAAATCTTAAACCCAAAAGAAAAACATGCTTTTTCAGATTCCAATTGAAGCAATTCATACTTTGGCTGAGATTGAAACATAACAAAAACCATTCATTTGAAGATTGTCGAAAAGGATAAACTAGTTGATGACTATGAATTTCACATAACCAAACGTCTATGATGATCAGAACAAAGAACATGATTTATTGGATGCCATTATTTCGAGATCTAGGTAGCCATCATCCATTGCAATTTGCCTATCAAAAAGGAAAGGGTTGTACTCAAGCAAACTTTGTTCTGTGAAAAGCAGTATACCATTACCTGGAACGTAGTAGCAAAGTCTATGCTTGTCTTCTAGAATTGTTAAAAGCGTTTGGAGGGGTTCTTTCCCCATGGCTATACATGTGTTTTAATAATGATATTCCTTCCAAAATCAGCCAAAAAGGTTATGGCATTACAGTCGATTATGTTCTGTGGTGGATGCAGCAAGATATGGAGATTTTAATTTAATCTGAGCGAGACTGTGGAAGTCACCTTTGGTGAATCAGTCAGAGCTTATAATTCACTTAAAAACAATCAACAGTGGCAACTTAATGACTGTGCAATTAAGGTGCAGCAATCCTGTGAACATGTAGGAATGATTGTAGTTGCCAAGAAGGGGAAGTGAGTTGTGGAATTAGACCAGGTGGGCTGAACCCAACATGTGGTGCCAATCTATGGCACAATGTTGGTTTAGCTAGAATGCTTTACAGCTGTGAGCTTTGGAATATATCAGAAATGAATCTCCACATACTGGAAGTAACCAACCGATATACTGCAAAGAGGATCCAATGGTTATGTAGTACAACGAGATCGAAAGCTGGTACTGGTGGTATGGAAATGTAAACAATTGAAGGATATATAGATAAAGCAAAACTTTTCTTTTTATATAGAATTATAAAGTCTCCCTCTACAATGATCTATAAATATTTATTCATCACTAGGTTGTCTTCATATTTAAACAAATTGGTGACTAAGCCTCTTGGTTTTATTCCAGATATCTTTCATATCTTAGCAAAATATGGTCTTTTCATAACTACTTAGCAAACGACATCCTACCAAGTGAGCATGAATGGAAAACACTAATCAAAGAAAGAATCACTCTTACCCAAAGTGATATTTGGTTAAAGGGAGTTTCTGAGAAGCCTGAATTAATCAATTATGAAAACGTTTATACCAATCTACAGCCCTTTAACCTATGGTAAGTTGCCAAGTGTAATCTCTCATACATTCGAGAAGATTTTAATGCAGTTAATATAACTTGTGGCAATGTGCCACAAGCTTTAATGACTGCTGAGACTGATGAGGGTACATATTTCAAATGTAAACTGTGTGCCAAAGATTTAACCAACATCTCCAGACACTTTCTTTTTGACAGCCTGTATTCAAGGCATTTGTGTGAATGTTTGACAAAATACAAGATCTTTTGGATGTAAGACACTCTGCTAGCTTGTTCAGTCAACAAGATGACAAATTATACCTTATTCTCCCAAAGTGGTTATATCAGCTTGATGAGGGAAGATGACACTCATATTGGAGATAATTTTGTAATAACGTTGGCAATTAGCCTACTTAAAATTATTTATGATGTACTTTTATCTCAAAATTTTTGCTAAGCTTTTACTAACTGTAAACATGGTAATTTAGTTTTAAATTAGATTGAACTTGCTTCATCTTATTCCCTGACCCAGGGGTTGCACAGTAATCTTCAGAACTAGAGGAAATAAAGCCAAATTAATAATTATCTATATATATATACTGTATAGATAGATATAACTTTATTATATGGCTGAGTTCGCTATCCAGTCTGTATGCAAAATGACACATGCTGATTGGCTACCTAGCCATGCAATAAGGTTTTTGTACTGACCGGCTAATTTTAGCGGAAAATTTCAGAGTTGATTAGATGAAAAGCAAACCAGATTCAGGTACCTTTTACAGAAGATTTATGGAAAAAGAAGTTGAATGTTCTCGATCATAGTTTTAACCACGAAATTAAAGGAATAAATGGTAAAAACAAGCAAGTAAACCTAAGCCACTAACTCACGAACACAAAGTTTTGTTGAAAGCAGCCAAAAGCCATGTGTCATTAACCTCATTTATTTGGTCTGTATGGGAAAGTATTTGCCCTTGGTTTTTTCCCAGAACAAGTGAAGGTCAGTATAATGGTTTTTACATGAAGGTACAGTTTATCCGTACTTCCTCTGGTGACAAACAAGTCCTGCCTTACTGTGGGCAACGAACCCACATTGACAAATTTGTCAGATTGTTTCCTGGAAGATGAATTATCCCATATGGGCATCTAGAGTAGTTCTGTTTTCTCAATGCTAATAGTCAGGCTGAAAGCCTTTGAGGCCTCAGAGAAACTATCAAGGAGAGGTTGAGCATCTTGTAATATATGAGCAACAAGAGCACAATCATCGGCAAAAATAAGGTCATGAATGAGCTGAAGTTTGGTTTGGTTTTTTGCATTAAAGCGTTGCTGGTTTTACAATCCACTGCTTGTCCTGAATTTGACATCAACACCTACAAAAAGATTTACAAAAGCTTTTTCAACCATAGCAGAAAAATAAAAAGAAGAGGTGTGAGAACACAACCCTGCTTTGTGCTGTTCAAAACAAGAAAAGAGTCTGATTGCTAGCTTCCAGATCTTACAAAAGATTTCATGCCTTTGCAAAAGGAGATGATAATGTTTAGCATCTTTTCTGGCACTCCTAGCTTTGCAAGGACCTTCCAGAGAGCATCTCTTTATGTGGCATCAAATGCCTTAGTGAGATCTACAAAGATAATGTACAGCTCTTTGTTGTGCTCCCTAGCTTTTTCTTGTAACTGCCTTAGACTGAAGATCATGTCTATAGTGCCTCTGCCAGATCTAAATCCATATTGCATCTCAGGTAGTACTGAATCTGAGAGAAAAATATTGAGCCTGTTCAGAATCACCCAAGCAAGTCTGCCCAGTCTGATGGGATCAAAATATGATTCAAAGTTGAGATATTGACAGATGACCAGACAGCTTCAAACTCAACTGTGAGTCAAACGTCCACAAGAGGGCCCTTTCTAATGAAAGAATCACAGGACTTAAGTCACCAATGCAATTAGATTTTGACTCAACCAAACTTGCAAGTAAATGGAAGCAGTAGAAAGAAGAAATAGAGCTCTAGATGGACTTAGCAATGGATGGGAAAGACAAGTCGACCAAAACAAAGTTGTTCTTGTACTTGATTGGCAGTAAAGGCCAGGAGATATACGAGATGATGCAATTTGAAGCACTACCACAGGAAAAACCTCTGGAAAAAGTTATAGCAGCCTTCAACAGTCATGGTAATCCAAAGAAAAATGAAACTGTTAAAAGATACAAGAAATGAACAAGAGTTTTGAACAATTTGTTACAGATTTAAAGCTTCTAGAAGTGAGCTTCTAATTTTGGAAGTCTAAAGGAGTCACTAGAGCAAGACTGAATAATTTGTCTTATTTGAGATAAACAACTTTGAGAAGAATTGTTAAAAGACCCAAATCTTGACTCAGAATGATGTTTGAATGCCTGTAGAGTGGGTGAATTGTCAAAAGAACAGAGAAAGGTGCTTGAAGAATGAGAAGACCTAAGTATGTTGCAACAAAGAAGGAAACCTCACAAGTCAGCCAGACAGGCAAAGCTAAAGAACACCAAGAGGAATAAAGAATGCAAATATTGTGATAGACAACATGAGGGACAACAAGAACAATGCCCTGCATTTGTAAATGCCTAAAGTGTGGCAAGATGAATCATTTAACGAAGAAATGTTTGAGCAAGCAGAAAGTCAATGCATAGCAAGTGATAATGAAAGCAACAATGAATATTGCTTGACAGTTAGTTCAAATGTTGACTGAGACCATTAACAATCACTCGGTCAACAAACAGAAAGTGCAAAGGAAATTATTCACTACGTTTTATGGTGAAGGAGTCAAAGCCTGTGAAGCTTCAGTTGGATATTGGACCTACCTGCAACGTAATTCCTGGACATTTGCTTGGAAATAAGAGATTAAATACATCGAGGAAGGTCCTGACAATGTACAGTATAACATAATGGAGAAGCCCTTGGGACAGTGCAAATTGATGTAAAAGAATCTGAAGAACGCTAGTGTTTGTCACATCAATTTTTTTGTTGTAGATGGAAATTAATGCATTCCTATACAAGGAAATGCCACAATTTAGGAGATGGATCTTGTTAAGGCCAGTTCACATATACCTGCAATTCTATTGGCATCTTGAATACAGTGTTGCCACCAGTAGCTCGCAGTACTACCAGCAGTCACTGGAGGTATACCAGTGGCACAGTCAGTTCTATAAAAGAAAAAGGTGCAAAAATTTGGTCTGTTTTAAAATCTTGAAAAGAGATTTTGAAAATGTCAAAGAAAAAACGATTTACAGCCTTGCTTCTTTCAAACTATGCATTACTGCTGATTCTAGTTTGCAACCATACTCATAATAAAAAAGAAAAGAAAATGACAAAAACTTTGGGTAAGACCAGTGCTACAGCAATGGAAAACTCATGGTCAGTTTCACTGCCTTTTGAGAGAATTGCATTTACATGATGGTGAGTATTTTTTCAGTGAAGCTGATTAATTAAACTGTGTGAAGCTGATTCATTAAACATGCAAAATTTTATTCCTAGATTTACTTGAATGTCTCCAGAAAGACTGGAGAACCTGTTAAGTTTAATTTCCCCATATATGAAAAAAACGAAATTGCTGGAGCAGGGAGACCATTTCAATAAAGGAGAGGCTGGTATTTACCCTCAGGTACCTTGCAACTGGTGATTCCCAAGAGTCTTATTCAATTTTCGAATTGGTTGGAGCACAGTGTGTATGATTATAAGAGAAGTTTGTGATGTGATATGGAAGGCCTTGAAGGATGTCTATTTGAAGCTTCCTGTCACAGAAAATGACTGGAATAATGTTGCCAACACATTTCATCAAGAATGGGGCTTTCCTCATTGCATAAGGGCTATCAACGGCAAACACGTGAGCATAGACTGTCCCAGAAACGTAGGCTCCCTCTTTTATAACTATAAAAATTTCCACAGTGCTGTGCTTATGGCAATTTTTGATGCAAATTACAGATTTTTGTTTGTGGACATTAGAAGCTATGGGCGTGATGATACAGCTATTTTTTCCCAGAGTGAGATTTGTAAAATAATACAAAATGGAAATCTTGGAATTCCTGCACCATCCATGGTTAGTGGGTACATGTTGCCATATGTGTTAACTGGGGATGACATTTTCCCCTTAAAAACCTGGCTAATGAAACCATTTCCAGGAAAAGGACTGACAGAAGCTGAAGCTGTTTACAAGTATTGATTGTTAAGATGTAGGCAAACCATCGAAAACACATTTGGTATATTAGCTGCAAGGTGGAGTATTTTTAGACAGCCAATTCATGCAGGCATTACTATGGTTGACCTAATTATCCAAGCTGCAGTTTGTTTACATAACTATTTGTCATTGACCCAAAATGCACATTATATGCCACAAGGATTTGTGGATTCAGAGGATGGATCTGGAAAATTGATTAAAGGAGAATGACAACAAATAACCTGAGAGGATGAAAATTCCATGCCAGCAATTGGAAGAGTTGGTAGCAATTGTTATTCATTCACAGTAAAATCAGTTAGAGAAAACTTTTGCAGATATTTCAGCAACAGTGAGGGTGCCTTACCTTGGCAACTAGATTATGTAACATATTGTGGAAAAAAATGTTGAAAGTGTACGCAACTCCACTAACCACACAATGTCACAAATAATTGTAGCTACCATACAGTTAGAGAGTACATAATTTAGTCAAACCATTGTAATTCATGCAAAATCTAACCAACAAGTTTAATATAAGAATGCTGAGTAGACATAAAAAATAATTGAAGACCTTAAACATAAGTTTCAACTTAAACATTTTACTGTATTGTCTTTAGAACAGCAACCCTATATCGAGAAACAATATAAGTTTTTAAATGTCAATGCTTTTAAGAGTAGCGAAAACATTGTTCACATAATATGAATTGTTAGATGATACTTGGTCAGGATTAATAATGTTCATGTTTTGCTGACTCATATTATGCTGTATCCATGGGCTGTGTGTGGAGAAGAAATATGTGTTCTGTTGAAGAGGCATTTGATGAGTATTGTTACTGTTTTGTTTCTGCTGGTTTGTTTCAATTTCCGTGTCACTCACTACTTTTAGGATATTTAGCTGAAGTGCAGACTTGAATGAAGTTGGGATTCGTTTGAACTTTTACACTAGGCTCAAACAAGACAATGTGTCTTCAACTTCTCTCAATACGTTACCTTGCTCAGTTTCAGATCCTGAAAGATTAACCAGTGCAGAATTTATGCCCTGCATAGTTTTCGTTACCTCTTTTTCAAATCCACTTCTAGCATTCACCTTTTTACTCTCTGCTCATGGTTTGCAGTCTGTAGATCCTCCTGAGAAGTCCAACTTTCTTTTGCTCAGTGTTTTGATACCATCAAATCCCTGTCTTTCTTGTGGCCAAGGTCTCGGAACAATTGATAACTGATAAATCATCCAGATCATTATTTATATCTTGCAAAACTATCCTGACCAACACTGGAAGTTTCATCTTCTATGTCTGCTATTTCTCTTGACGTTTGGACTAGACTGCACGTTGACATCGAATTAGTAAAATTTGTTGAGGTTTGACTGTATCAAATATGCGTAATCAACCATCGGAGGTGTCCTAAATCAGGTCGAATTTCTATTTCATCTCTACCACTACCAGACTTTCCCTTTATATCCTTCAAGTACTTTGAAAAGTTGCTTCGAATTGTGTTATATCTTTTCTGCACACTAGATACATCCATTTCCAAAGCTTGGGCTACAGCTTGCCAAGCGTTTTTTGTTCTTTAATTCTTATATTTGGGATACAATTTGTTGTATATTGCATGATATTTACGTATAGCATCCATAAGTAATTTATTTCTTGACGGTTCTTCACCATCTGTATTGTAAATATAAGCATTTTGAATATCATTTGTTGCCTGTTAGGCTGGTTCCTCCGCCATGTTTTTTTTACAATACACAGCTGTATTGTGGGATATAACAAGACATCAGAGCTTTGCAGGTATGCTGGAACACCGTTCACATATCGACATTTACTGCTGGTATGACGCAGTATGCCTCAGTGCTACCGCCAACATGCAGGGAAAGTTGAGCTTGAGTCAACTTTCCTGGTATACTGCCGATGTTACCGCAGGGTGCCTGTGGTACCAGCAGATGATCAACGGTGAGTATTCACATATCCCATAAATACATCGCAGGTATTGTCAGAGGCCACTTCGCAGGCAGACTGCAGGCATATGCGAGCTAGCCTTTAGAGTTCAGCATCAAAACATAATGGCCCTGAAGATAGACCCTACTCACCCAAGTCAAGAGAGACCGAAGAAACTAAATAAGTATCCAGAAAACTAAGTAGCTGGTATAAATTTGAAATGGTAGATAATGCCAAACTAGTTGTTTATCCTCCATAGACCGTTCCACTAGCTTTGAAGGATAAGCTTAAACAAGAGCTACAAAGGCTGCAGGATCTTGGGATCATAGAGAAAGTAATAGAGCCAACTCTATGGGTGTCCAATTTGGTCACTGTGCACAAATCCATTGGGCAACTGTGTGTTTGTATTGATCCAAAAGATTTACATCAAGTTTTAAGAAGCCATTACCCAACTCTAACTATTGATGACATCCTTTCAGAGCTGGCAAGGGCAAAAGTGTTCTTGATCATAGATGTCAAGAATGGGTTTTGTGATGTTGAACTCACAATTTGGATGGTTTCAGTGGTGTCGACTACATTTTGGCACTAGCACAGCACCAGAGTAATTTCAACAAAGATTAATAGATGCCTTTGAAGGTCTTAAGGGCATCATTCTCATTCATGATGAGGGTGCTATGGAAGAACAAGCTGTTCAAGATCATGAAAAGAATCTTAATGCCTTGATACATAGGTGTCAGGAATGGAATGCGAAGCTGAATAAAGAGAAGATAAACTAATGCTGTAAGGAAGTCACCTTTGTGGGCCATGTGATATCGGAGAAAGGCCTCAAGACTGATCCCAAAAAAGTTAAAGCAGTATCGGAGATGCCAACTCCAACCAATGTGGCCAGTGTACAAAGATTTATTGGGTTCACAAACTACTTAAGCAAGTTTTTGCCGGTCATAAGTGACATCTGCAAACCACTTTGAGACCTTATTGGGTAAGATGTGGAGTGGTTCTAGACCTATGTTCATGACCATGTAATCAAGCAAGTAAAGCAACTGATCACAGGAGCCCCTATTCTCAAGTATTTCAATGCAGCTAAGGATACTACCCTGCAGTGTGATGCTCCAGAAAGGACATTCCTTTGCATTTGCGAGTCAAGCATTGATGGAGGAGGAGACATGCTATGTGCTAATTGAAAAAGACCGACTTGTCATCATATTCAGATTGGAGAAATTCCATACATATACATATGGGAGGAAAGTAAAGGTAGAATCCAACCATAAGCCATTAAAAATAATCTTCAAGAAGCCACTGCATAAAGCACCGAAATGACTTCAGTACATACTTATGCAAGCTCGATACTACAACATTGACCCGGCATACCGGAAAGGAACTACTGTGTATCTGGCTGACACACCTAGTAGACCATCTGTCAAATGATGGTAATTATGATGTCACCATCAAGATCAAAAGTATTAACACAACACAGGATATTCATATCGCAACAAACACTTTACTAGAGCTTAAAGAGCACACCAAGAAAGACAAGGTCATACAAATAAGGTGGCCAGAAGGGAAAGCAGAAGCGTCCCACCAAATCTCTCTGTATTAGGGAATCATGGTTAGAGGAGAATGAGATGATGAATCAGCTTCATTATGCACATACTGGTGTAGTTGGCAGTCTATCACAAGCCAGAGAATCCTTGTTTTGGCCTGGCATAAAAAATGAATTTCGACAGTTTACAGAAAGGTGTGATGTATGCAGAGCCTTTGACCAAAAACAGCAGGGAACATTCATTGCAAATGAAATACTAGATCAACCTTGGGCAAAAGTTGGAATAGGTCTGTTTAGTTATAAAGGCCATAATTAGTTCATCTGTGTTGATTATTATCCTTTTGGGAGGTGGATCTTCTGAAAAACACTAAGTCAGGCACAATTACTTCAAAGTTGAAAGTTCAATTTGTAAGATACGGAATTCCCAATATGTGTGTGTCAGATAATGGACCACAGTACACATCTGAAGAATTTAAAGAGTTCAGACAAGACAGTGGAACTTCTGGCATATCACCAGTTCACTGACGTATTTGCAGAGTAATGGAAAAAAGAGGTGGCAGTCAAATCAGCTAAGACCATAATGAAGAAAGCTATGAAGCCAAGAACAGACCTTTACCTCGCACTCCTGGCCGATCAAAACACCTACTCAGGATCTAGAAAGTAGTCCAATGATGTGGCTCATGGGTAGATGGACGCAAACACAATTGCCCATTCTGCCAGTGCTGTTGGAACCAGGACCTAATGAGAACATGTATGAATGGATCCAGAGAAATAGAGAGGCAGGCAAAGCAATACAACAAAGGAGCTAAAGAGCTCGAACAACTTAGAAGTGGTGACACAGTGAGGCTGATTCCTCCATGGAGCTCAGAAAAGCAAGGGTCAATAGCCTAGTCAGACCTAGAGTGTATGAAGTGATGACCAAGGATGGAGCGGTATATCGCTGTAATCAACAACATCAGACAAAAACAAGCAAGGACTATACCAAGAGAGGGTTTCAGGCCCTGTCAGTGATCACAACAACAGAGAAGGAATCACTGGTAGGATTAACACCTGCCTCATGCAATAAATTAATTACATCATCAGGGAGATCACT
This sequence comes from Heliopora coerulea, assembly GCA_030142905.1. NCBI lineage: Eukaryota > Metazoa > Cnidaria > Anthozoa > Scleralcyonacea > Helioporidae > Heliopora > Heliopora coerulea. The sequence goes on along the minus strand of JASJOG010000151.1, from coordinate 570,326 downwards.
TACGCCATTACCAATGGCAGAGAAACCAGTTGCTCCATCAGGAATTCCTACAAGACCACAGATGAGATCAACATGCTCTGGATGACCAAAGTACCTTAATTACTATGAATAACAATGCTTTTTTGTTGTTTTGGGAAACTTCCTTTATGTAAGAATAGTATTTGTAATAGGACAACTAACTTTGTTGAATAGGAAAAATAAAAGAAAGAAGGATGTTACAATAGGTAGGTAGTCATTTTAGTGTATCTATTGGAGTTAAGTTAGCTGTATAAGTGCTTGTTTTAGTAATAATGAGGATTAGTTCTGTCATGAAGTTGAAGACTAAACATTGGTAAAACACATATATAATAGTGCCTAGGCATATAAAGCTTGCATCAGTGTTACTTGACCAATTAATTTGCGATTTTAGTAAATGGCCAAGCGAATATTACTTTAGAGTAGACAACAGTACGAATTGTCAGTGAAGATTTGCTCAGAGTTAAACTCTCAACTGCCAATAAACCATGATAAATTGCTGACTAAATAAACTCCGGGTACTAGTAATTAGTTGCATATCAAAATAATTCATAATATTAAACAAAAGCAAGGTCTGAGGCTCTCTTGTTAGCATCCCAAGAGCTTAAGATATTGGTAGGTAGGATCAATGATGCAGAGTTCAGTGTCTAGGACAAGAAGGAAATGAAGGGTCAGCACTCTCCACTTTTCAGAAGTATGGTCAACTAGATTTGCTAAGATATGAAGAGAAAACATCTAATTTGGGGAACTGATCACTTCCACCCAACTGTAGAACTGTGGCATTGTCTGGGGGTGGCAATATACCGCTGTGGAGAAACTTTGGAGGGAAGTTGAAGAGTGCACATAAGCCTAAGAAATATTCCATACCTTCCTGCATCAATGTGTGTCTGACCAACACAGACTCCCCAGGACTACACTACTGCTGCCACAAAACAGCAATGGAATGTACAGAGAAGGAACAAAGCCAACTGACTAAATTGACCTACTGGTGGTATTTCAACTCTACTTCAAAGTTATTTTGCAGCCTATGTAAATCTAGATGCTGGAAATGTCTATTCTAAGTTCTTTATCTGATATATTGGCTTTGTATGATGTTATTTTCAAATGGCAACTGGTAAAACCATAATAAACCTAACAATAATGAATGGTGAAGAATGGCAAATAGTGACTACTAGTTGCAAGTTGTGGCAAATGATTCAAAAACTGTATTTTACAGTGGTGCATCCATCTAATATTAAGGGAGGGGGAGCACTCGGAACTAGATGAAGTCTAGAAAGAAGTTTTGGACACATGATGCAACATCGCTCACCACATTGTTTGCAGTGATAAACATCATACATGAGAATGGCTTTTAAGGCAGAACATTTGAGAAAATTAAACAGTAATTGATGTTGTTTCTCAATTAACTCCTGATTGCCTTATGTTCCAAAACTGGGAAGCTGAATTGGTCTCATTCAACCTTTCAGCTCAAACTAGAGAACATTTAAGGTTACAATTGGTTGCTAAATGGATGCCAAGGCTACTAATGAGTTATTTACTAAGTGGAATTTTTGGGACTTTACTTTATTAACAACTTTTCAGCATTTCAGTTGATATGGGGATATTTTGTGTTATCAATGTCACTCCCATTGATGGAACTCTGTGGATGCATATTACTAGTGATAGCACAGGTGGCACTGATATTAGCAATAATTGCCTGCAATGTGTATTCGTGATGACTTGGGATAGTCTTAGGAAAGTGGGTTCGTTTTTCATCATGCATGCAAGTGTATGTGGGTGGTTTTATTTTTTGCTTCTTCAACCAGCCAACTGGAATATTATTTAATAAGTAAAAACCTTATGAGAGTTGCAGTGTGGCACTAGTGTTCATTTTGCCCCATGGCTTCAAAGTGGGGATCAAAAACAAATTAAAGGGGGAAAGCTGCATTAATTGTTTCTTCTATATCCCATTCTGCACCAATGAAAACAATGAAATGATCACATATGTTCATTAATTATTCTACGATGGTTTTACAACCGTCAATGACACCAGCATAAGAAGTGCTAGTTTACTTGAAAACAAAAAAGATACAAAGATCGCACATCTGACGGGACAAAATTGATGGTAAACGATATGATGAAGATCTCATCACCTTTGCAAACTGAATACTCTTCAACTCCACAGGCCTGTTATCCCAATGAAAAGGATATTGGAACATGATGGGACTGTGCTGAATTTGAGCTCTAGTAAATTTTGAAGACATTTGTGTTCTTTTCTACCTTTTTTCTTCGTTATTTATTGATTTTTATGTCTTTACATTATGGCTCAAACTATGAGCATTTCTAAGAGTGATTTGGAAGCGATTCTGGATGCTAAATTGAAATCTTTGCATGACAAGATTGAAGAGATGAATGCTTCTATGAAATTTCTTAATTTAAGTTTTGAAGATGTCAAGAATAAAGTAGATAAACTTGAGGATAATCTTGATAAAGTGAATAAAGAAAACCAGTTCTTAAAGCAAGAAACTCTTAAACTCTCAAATGAGAATAAGAAGTTAACAAATATCATGAATAATTTGTCCAAAGAGTTAAATGACATTCAACAATACCAAAGACGAGATTGCTGTGAGATTATGGGCTTACCAGTCACTTGTGGAGAAAACATCAATGATCTGGTAATAAAAGTAGGTACTTTGATGGACCTAGACCTGAAAGAAGATATTTCTGTCTCATCGGCTGCCAAAGAATGATGCATCATATAGTTCACGGCTCACTGAAGGTGTAAGTGCAAGTGGTCGTAAAATCAACCCTGTTCTCCAGTTTCCTAAAATTATTGTTAAGTTTGTGAGACATGAAACTAAAGAACTGTTTTACAGGAGCCGAAAAATGCTTAATGGAAAAAAACGGTAGGAGACCTCAACTTGGGTAGAATATCCAACAATAACATTCATATAGCAGAAAGTTTGACTGCTAAGAACAGGACATTGTTTAAACAATGCTTGAGAATTTGTCGTGAATTTAATTTCAAATACATATGGACTAATCAAGGATGCATTTATCTGAGAAAGAATGAATCATCTCCATCTAAGCAATTGTGAAGCTGACCTGGATGACCTACGACTTAACAGGTAAGTTCTTAAGAAATACTTTAGTATTTGTTATTATGGTTGATTAGAGTAACTTAACTGATTCTGATTCTAATTTTGATTTTGACCGTCAGTCTTCTAATATATGTTCAAATGACCGCTTTGCTAATTTACTTAGACTTGAGTTTATTTCTTCAATAATTAATATTTCTAATTTGAGTAACTTTGATGTTGGTAGTAATACACTAGATGTTGGAAATTTTGATTATTATACACCTCATGAATTTTATACTAATCAGAATATTGGGAATGCAATTAGTAGGAAGGATTTTTCTGTGATGCATATTAACATAAGAAGTCTTTCTGCTAATTATGATAATATGTTAACATTGTTGGCTGATTTACAGAATAATTTTAGTGTAATAGGCTTATCGGAAACAAGAATCATAGTAAACACCCAACAAATTACAAATACTTCTATTCCTGGATATGAGTTCCTTTCCCAGCCAACAATGTATCATGCTGGGTGAGTGGGATTGTATATCAGAGATGATGTACAATTTCACTTACAAAATTATTTATGTGCTACAACTAATGATTATGAATGCTTATGGATTAAAATTAATCGAAAAACTCGTAATATTATATGTGCTGTGATTTATAGGCACCCGAATGGTAATTTGGATAATTTTGCAGATTATTTAATGATAACTTCACAATTAACCTACACTGTTGAAGTCAACTGAAAAATGTTGACTCGAGTGGGATTTGAACTTGCACCTTCGGGATACCGATATTCAGCTATTCATAAGATTTCTAATGAATCTAAATTATGTACTTTGTTGGGTGATTATAATCTAAACCTGTTAAATTTAGAATCGCATAATCCAACAGGGGATTTTGTTAATACATTAGCCTCCTACTTTTTTCAACCTCATATTATTAAGCCTACAAGAATTGCTGATGACTCTGCTACTTTGATTGACAATATTTTTTTTTAATTCTGTTGAAGAAGAGGTGATCAGTGGTAATTTATTGTATGATTTAACTGATCATTTTCCCAAATTTCTGATTATTAATGATTTCCCATGCAGTACTAATCAGGGAAATATTTATAGGCGAGATTACTCAAATTTTGATGGAGAGAGTTTTGCAGCTGAAGTTAGGGGTATTGACTGGGATGATCTTTTTGCTGTGGGTGATGATGTAAATTTGATATTCAATACTTTTTAAAAAAAAAGTTCATGAAATTGTGGATAAACATGTGCCACTTAAAAAGCTTTCTAAAAGGGATTAAAAATTTGAGGCTAAACCTTGGATAACAAAAGGTATAGAAGTCTCCATTGCCAAGAAAAACAAACTTTACAGAGATTATTTGAGATTTAAAAATGACTGTTTTTTGTCTAAATTTAGGTACTACAGAAATAAACTGAAACATTTGTTACTCATAATAAAAAAGCAATATTATACGAATTTCTTTATCAATCACAACAATATTAAAAATACTTGAAGAGGAATCAAGCAAATTATTAACATTAAAAGAACATCTTATAATACTCCTCATAAAATGAAGTAGGTAATTTAAAAGTGAATGATAAACAAAGCATCGTTCATGCCTTCAATAATTTTTTTTTTTTCTTCAATTGGCCCTGACCTGCAGCAAATATTCCCAAAATAAATTCAAGATTTGAAAAATTTATGACTGTTCACCTTACTAATAGTTTTGTCCTCTTACCTGACACTACTAGAGAGGTAGAATACGAAATTGAAAAACTTAATACATTTAAATCTATTGGTCCCTTTAGCATTCCCTGTAAACTACTCAAGGCTTTAAAATAGATTCTATCTGCTCCATTAGCATGTTTATTTAATTACTCTTTTTCATCTGGCACTGTACCTAATAAATTTAAAGTAGCAAGAATAATTCCTGTGTATAAAAAAGGTAAACAAACTATATCATCCAATTATCGTCCTATCGATATTTAATAAGATTATGGAAAAACTAATGGACAATAGACTGATGGACTTTTTCTATAAAATATTTTTAAGGGCCAATTTGGATTCTGTGCTAATCACTCTACTAATCATGCAATGCTTTTGATAACTGACAAAATTCAAAATGTTATAGAAAATAAACTTTTTGCTTGTGGTATCTTTTTAGATTTAACTAAGGCTTTTGATACTGTGAATCACAATATTTTGATTCGAAAACTTGAGTATTATGGAATTAGGGGGATTGTGAGTGATTGGTTTCATTCATATTTGACTGAGCAAACCCAGTTTGTTTCAAATGGCAATTATTCCTCAGTGCCACAGTTTATTACTTGTGGTGTTCCCCAGGGGTCCATTCTTGAACCATTGTTATTCCTCTTATATATTAATGATTTTTGTAATTGTTCTTCACAGTTGGATTTTCATCTCTTTGCTGATGATTCCAACTTACTATGTACTGACAAGTCATTGCACAATTTAGAGTCTAAAGTGAATTATCAGTCGCAGTTTGTAGACGAATGGTTGTGTGCTAATAAATTATCCCTTAGTGTTAATAAGTCAAATTTTGTAATATTCCATCCTCCTCAGAAAAAAATGCAATTATATAATTAATCTTTCAATAAGAGGACAAGTTATAGAGGATGTAAAAAGTATAAATTATAACCTAAATTGGAAGATGCATATCCATGAGTTATCAAAAAAGTTAGCTAGGAATATTGGTGTACTATCTAAATTGAGACATTTTGTTCCTATACATGTTTTAACTCAATTATACTATTCTATTATTTTCCCATATTTAATATATGGGGTTATTGTCTGGGGGAATACTTATGAGTCAAATTTAAAACCTCTAGTTACTTTGTAGAAAAAGGCTATCCAAATTGTTACTTTTTCTAGCTTTAGAGAGCATCTTCTCTATTTAAACGATTAAATGTACTAAAATTTTTAGATATTGTATATTTTAATAATGCTGTCTTTTTACATAACTTTAGTAATTATAAATTACCTGAAATGTTCAGTGATTATTTCACCCCAGTGAGATGTAAACACCAGTATAATACTCGGTTAGCTTCAAAGTCTACATACTCTCTCCCTCCTGTTCGTACTAATTATGGAAAATTTAGAATAAAGTATATAGGTCCTCAGATCTGGAATGGTATTGATGAATCTTTCAAAACTCTTTCTTTATTAACATTTAAACATAAATTGAAGAAGTTAATTATCAGTGATTATTGACATGACATCAAATAGTGTTGTATATTGCTTTCACTCTACTTTATTTTTCCATGTGACTGTATGAAAAATATTTTATTTATTACTGTGATATACTAGTTTATGAGCCTTTTTTGTTCTTGTTATGCTTAAATATTAACTGCATTGCTTATCATAATCTTAACATTCCTTGCTCAGTAGTCAATTTCTCTACTTTAAAGGTCACCTGTCTTGATTAGCCCTTATGGTTATTACAGGTGTCCTTCACTCTATTTTAGTTTTATATGTAAATGACAAAATGATTGCAAAATGATCGCAATTTATATACATGTATGTATTGAGTGTGTGAATAAATTTGTCTTGTCTTCTCTTGAAAAAAATTGTGTCGATCAGCAACACCTGTATAATTTCCAAACAACAGTTAAAGTTGTAAGTGCTTCATTTGCAGATTGCATAGGACTAGATTCGTGGCAACAACATACTTCTGCTGTATGCAAAGATAAATTGTATACTGTATCACCCATCAAATTGCTTAGATGGCTAGGGAAGAAGATTGACGAAGCTCTGTTGTCTGTGCAAATAATCGACAATCAGAAGATTGAACATTCTAGGTGCAACACGGTTACTGTGCAAAGCATACACTCAGTCGGAAAAGTCGAGATGTACCTACAATGTGTTGAATGCTGTTGAAAGGTGTTGCAAGTGATGTGGATATACCATGTGAATGTTGAACTATTGGAAGTGTCATTCGTCATCTATTGTTATGGAAGGTGGTAAAGAACTTTTGCTTCATCTTAAACTTTTGCAACATGTTGTTGAACACTTTATCTCAGACTTACCAAATGTGAGTGATGTTGAAATTAGTGAGGCACTATTGCTAGCTGATAATGTTAGAGTTACATATGACACTGACAGTTTGGTTCTCTTGGAGTAGTTGCATTCATAATCAGTTATTACCAAATGGGAGTTTACTGTGAATGTATTAATGAAAAATAGTACCAAGATTAAATTTTGCAGTGTTTGGTAATGAATTGTCACCATGAGTGACAAATATAGACTGACTGTCTGATTCAAACACTCAAGCTACTCATGACTGCTGTTGATTAGTGGTTAGACTCCTGGTCAAAGTTTGGCAAAATTAAAAAAAATTAGAAATATCTGAAGAGTCACACTTTGTCATGTTTAACTACAAAAATCCTGATTTTTTTTTTTTTGTGTTATTTAGATAATTTGAAGATTTTTAGACAATTATTAGTCTTAATCGATTTTTTTGTCCATTTGTTAATCCAGCAGTTTCCCCCTTTAGTAAAGCTGCCCAGAAAACAACATGGCAGCAGCTCCAAAGTTTCAGGTAAAGCCTCGGGCTTTTCAAGTTGTTGGACTGGCTGAGACTGCATGGGAAAATGAAGTAATTTCTATTTTGGACAGGTTGAGAACACCAAATGCATACGATTTGTCAAGAAAAAGGAAATTAGTTGTAAACACTGGAGGATATCGATGTGCCCAGGGAAAAGTTTCGGCCAAAAAGATGGGTAGAAGAGTTTGAAGATTATCAGTGGTAACACTCTGTTTTGCTAATCATGCAAGTAGGTAGTATCTCTAAAAAACTCAAACTAAACCAGAAAAGGATATCACCAAGGCATTGGCTGTCTACAATGCTGAGCATCACACTAAGGCTCCCCACATCAACAAGAGTATTTAGGGTAAAAGTAGAAAGAGCCTTCCCATTGAATAGAATGGAATACTTCTGTGAACTGTTTGAAGAAGCCAGTATGCCACTTACATCACAGTCTAAAATGCAACAGCTTATACCTTTTATTCTGGAAGAGGAATACACAGTGGTTTACAAGGAGCTCATGAGCAAGGATGTTTCCACTGTCTTTGATGCCACCAGTAGGGATAGTGATGCATTAGTAGTGTTGCTCTGCTTTGTTGATAACTGGGAATTGAAAGGAAGATTTGTACGATTTCAACTGGTGAAAAGCTCAGTGTGTGGAGATTAGCTCTATTGAAAGCTTGGTATTTCTCAGAGACAGCATCTGTTAACACATATGCTCTGCGCAATATCTGCTCTCTACTTAAATATGCTGGATGTGGGACGTAATACCCCAGTCCTGAGGCCGTCCATGTCTACACAGAATTTGGTTTTCACTACAAGCATGAAAGCCAGACGAGCATGGGAAGAGGAATGCCACAATATAATTCAACCAGATGGTGTTTGAGGAGTGGCAGTATGTAACTGCTTTCTTAGAAAGTGTCCAGAATGAAGCTCTCCCAGTCAGTCAAACAGAGTTACTTACAAATAAGAGTAGAGTAAGGTGCTATGATGGAGTTGGTGAAGTTTGTCAAGGCTACCTATACCCTCCAAGAAGATGGGACCTTGGTATTCATTCCGTTCAATAAGCTATAAGAACTGAGGGAATTCACTCATGTTCAGAACTCTGCTACTCTTATGAATGTTGTACAAGAGCTATTTCCTTTAAATGTAGCCGATCAGCAAGGGTGGTATCATTATGCTGTCAGAGAATGTTTATTGCCTACTTTCCAATACTATTTGGAAATCTCAGCGAATGATGCTATTGTTTCATGTTGTATCCAACTGTTTAACCCACAATTTCTAAAGGGTTCTAGGCCCATTGCTGAAGATGTTGACTTTATAAAAACAACATGATCCAGTCCTTGAAGGATGAGCTTCCCACATACGTAGTCAGAGTAGCCAACATCCCAGATGAATTTGATACTCTTGCAGATACCTGGCCATGGTCGAAATCTAATGCCACAGAACTACCTACTTGGTCTTCTGCTGTGCTTTAACTGCCATTGTCCACTCATTACTAGTGACAATGTTTGGAGATCAGATTAAAGCAGGATTCACTCTGTGAGTAAACAATCATTAAACTTTGAACCCAACTCCAAGTAGTGCTAAGTCTCTTCAGTGTTATTGACATATGTTATAAGATATTACTGAATTTGTATGTTACTGTTAAAGCACTGGTTTTGAACGAAGCTGAATTTGGGTATGAATGAGTTGTGTAAATTAAGTTTAAAAATAAATAGGAACAGAAGTCGTGTTAAATTAAGAAACATTGTATACAAAGAGCAGAGTTAAAGAATCTACATATCTTTAGAGAAATTTTCTGGATTTTTGTGGCTAAGTCCAGCACTTGTGCGACAGCTCTGATTTGCACCATTAGCCACATATAATACAGTCAAACCTGAATTAAGTGGTCACCTTTGAGCAAGTGATTGCCTAACATGGGTCCAACAAGAAAATCGCCCCACGGCTTATTCGTCATTGAAAGTTTAATATATATTAATAAATCAATTATCAAATAATTGAAAACAATGTCACAAGTCATGTATTTTGTATTTCTTAAGTTTTTAATGTAAAAAGAAAGGAACAATTAAACAGTATTTGTAACCCCAATGTAAATTTAACAAATTTGGCAAAGAAAATGTTCAGACAGAACTAGACTGCAGAAAAATAGTCCTTGATTTGTGTTTGTTGTTGCAGCCTGTTAAGTTTAATTTGCCTCAGCAAGTCATTCACCCTGGAAATGGCTAATGTGAGTTCTTGATGTCCATTATGTTGGGCAAAATCTTGAAGTGCATCTTTGGATTGTATAGCCTCTCATTGTTTTAATAGATGGCTGCTTAGCATCCAGATCATATTCAGCATTCTCTCCCTCTGCTACGATGGGGAGTTCACCTTCCTCATCATCACAAAGTAGATCCTGACACACATGCTGTACATGGTGTTTCAAATCTGTCTATACGATTTTGCAGATCATGATGCTCTTCTCCCTCGAAAGGATCATCTTCCAAGAGTGGATCTTGTGGATACATTCCTGTGGTCTGAAAGTACTTTTTTATTATGCTGCTAGATACTTCGCTCCATGCATCTCTTCCACATTAATGCAACGGCCATTAGAATATTTACAGACTTAACTATTTCTGACATGTTAGTTGACCCATCTGCTCTGGAACACATATTGGAGGAGACGTTTATTGTACTTTACTTTACAGTTAGTGATGATTCCAGCATCTAGTTGATGAGTTTTAGGTGTGTTTTTTGGCAAATACACTACTTTGACATTGGATGACATGGTGCACCATCCACAAACAAAAGGATGTTTTTCTTCTCTCTGAGCAATTGCTGGTTTAACTTTGACAAAATCGAGTTAAAAGTTTCAGAGTTTACCCAAGCTTTTGGGTTTGAAAAATACTGACACTTATACGGGCATTTGACATCTTTTGAATTCTTAAAACACCTAGGCCTGGCATATTTTCCAGTAATGATGGGATCTTCTTTTTCTCCCACGGCATTCACAAAGAAAGGCTAAACATTCTTGTTGCTTTCCCTTTTTCGCTCAGGGTCTTCTCAGACAATCTGTGCCAAAAGGCTCCAGTTTCATCCATGTTCCAAACGTTTTCAGGTTTCCATCCTCTTGTAATCTCTCTTGCTCTTTGATGCCAACTTTCAACTGTTTCACCCCTCACTGACATATTGCAAATCCTGTGTTGTTTCGTGAACGACTCTAATCAGCCATTGCATGCTACAAACCCGATAATTCCTAACTTTTCAGCAATCAAAACCGCTTCTTCCTGGAGCATTGGTTCTGAAATGGGTATGTTCAAGTTTCTACACATCGAAGACCAGTCCCATAGCACTTGGTTCACAATGGAGTACTTTCCAGTATGGGCTCTTTTTTGTTGGTTTGGGATGACGTTACTTTCATAGGAGGTGACAATTGCATCTTTATTTTGAAGAACTTTTTGTGCTCAGCTATTTTTCTATATCTACAGTCTGCATTGTCCTTGAAATAGCAGACCACTTCCAATCTTTGTTGAAGACTTAGGCATTTGTGTTTTTTCTGTAATTTCAATGCTATTGGTTTGACCTTTGGATTTGATTGAGAACCACAACCAATGTGGCTGGCTCTTGACTCTATTTCACCACATTTTAACTGTGCAATATCTTCTGCTTTTTGGCTATCAAAATATCAGGTGGAAATCGAAGTCTAGTAATAAAGATTATTGCCCATCAAATAATTTTCAGGAAGCCCATATCACGAATAAACACATCAGGATACTTTGAAAAATACTTTAACGAGGAACCTACGTTTCGTCACTTTACAAGCAACATCATCAGAGTGTCTATTTACATGAAAATTGTTGGCTTAAATAACCTATATGATGAGAAAAGGAGAGAATGATAAATGAGGTTTCAAAACAGGGATTAAAGTGAAGGAGAAAATAACATGAGAAGAAATTACCTTATATATACATTGAGAGTGGGATTTACTTTTGTGATTAACAAACTTTCTTGAATAAGAGTATCTAATTGTGAACAGCCACTAGCTAAAACTGAAAAATCATCGAAAGAAATCGAGTGTCCAGTTTCTCTTTTATGTGCTAAAATGCTGGACAAAGAAGAGGGGTGAGAGATCTCATTTCTTGTGTTTACAGATCCTGGCATGTACGTTTCGGGTTGTTTCACCCAAATACAATGCAGAGCAGCATTGGCACATAAATTTATAAATGACATTGGATCTTAGGCACATAAGAATTTGGTCTTTGAAACAGAAAAAGTGTGAAAAACGGCAAACTGGTTGAAATATTACTTGGAGGTCAATGTATGGGTGGACCAATGATAGCCTGTTACTTCAAAATGGTTATCTGCAACAATTTATAGCCAATTGTATTTGCTAATTTTTAGTGGAAAGTTTCTTTAGAAAATTTACATCAGCTAGGGAACATAAACAAATGTTAACATTCCGGGAGGTGCAATTTGTAGACTGTATTTTGAAAATAAGTCATATTTTTCAATAAACGTTACATCCTTGTTGAATAAGCAAGTTATGCCATAATCCATCAAATATCTATCATATCAAAGTCTTAGCATTGTCTTGTTTTTCTTTCTTTTCAGTGTCCCTCCCCTGAATTTGCTTGCATGTGCCTCATCACGAGAACCGCGTTGCCATTGGTCCATTTGTGGCTTTTGTGCAATTGATGTAAACATGGAAATGGGTAAAATTATCTTGATACAGAAGGCGACTGATATATACCTGCCTATGTTCAAAATGACCAAGAATTTGTGGCCAGTGAATAGCAAAATTAAACATTGTATGCTGCATACAAGTGAACTACATTCTCATAAAGCATTTTCTCAGTGTTTGTTGAAATCAGTTCGTTTTCAGTTTATTATTGGACTCTTGACATTTATACCTTTATATCACAAATAATGAGTGGTGTGGCATCTGAAACAAGCTTAATGTTCTTTCTAAATAAGAGTTTATAATAATTGCATATTGTAAACAATTCATGAACTTTGCTTTCAAAGTCATGACTCCAACTTCAACATTGGAAATCAAGTTTACTTATAAATATGTTTGCAATGAATCGTGCCTGAATAAATTGTTTTCATTCCTAATTTTTCCTTGGTAGGTTACGTATTTGTATGGCCAATTACATACTAGTAACTGATCACAATTTTTTCTCTGATAAATTACTAAAGCCCCATTGAGGGCTTGTATCAAAGTTCTCAAAATAGAAATGAGGAATGTGTGTTACTAGTTGCCTGTGTGCACACCGTAATATATAGTTAAATAGCCTAATTCAACACTATACATAAGGACGGGAAATCCTCTCAGGCTCGACAAAATTAGCAAGGTACGTACATTCCCAGCAGATCAATCAATACAGTGGCAATTCCCATTTATATAGCAAACACCCTGGGAACCATTTTGATAGTATCTGAAATAGCTTGAGTTCACAATATAGAGGGGTGTGAAGAAGCAACGAGGTGTAAGAAATTTACTGACTTTATTTAATATCAAATCTTGACAAACAAAACGTGAGCAATAACTACCTAATAATAATGTGATGGTTATGATGCCTTGGTGAATTAATATCAATGCCAGAAGAATGTTTGGTTTACGACTTTGTGAACTTGGTAGCCACAAACGTCTCTTTGATGAACAAAACCAACAATATTCAATAACCAATATCAAGAACTACCTAACAGTAATGTCTTGGTGAATTATCAATGATCCAATATGCCAGAATGTTTTGTTTATGACTTTACAAACTTGGTAACCAAGAAAGTCTCTTTGTTATACTGGATTTCTACACCAGTTGAAGTTAGGATTTCCTTGATTACATGCTTAGTATAAATATCCTCTGGACTGATAATACTTTCAAAAGCTTCTTGGAAAGCAGTGATAGTTGTGGTTGATTCACCTTCACCATTCTTGACAACAAAAATAGCGAGGACACTTTTACCGCATTTACTCAACTTCATTATATGACCACATTTATCACAATGACAGATTGGACAAGGATCAAGTTGAACAATTTTTCTTTTACAATTAGCACACACAAGATACACAGTAATGCTGTTAATCGACACTACTTGTTCAATGGGTGTTCTAGCAATAACATTTTTTCCAGGCATTGTCCATAGACTTTCTTCAATTAAATTTAATGAACTGTCGGGTAAAGGATATAGTTTACTTTGTTTGCCCAGAGATTTTTTTTTTTCTTTCCATTGCTGACATGAATGAATAAGCATATCCATCTTGAATTGATGCGATGCGAGATCCCAAATATTTACATAAATTGAGGCGTTGCCATCAACCAATACTCGAGAAACAACTTGCAAATTATTGTTGACTTTTTGTCTTACAGATATTTGAATCAACTTTCCCTTAACATTAACTCTATTGTATTCCAAGCAATCGTCCAGAATGTTTTGTATAGTGATAAATTTTTCATAATTTGGTGTGTTTCACATATTGAAATTCATACTCACTCTGGTCAGGAGTCGATATTTTTGTTGCACCATTTATGATTATTTTTTCTCCATCCTTAGTGAGTAAATCTCTCAAGCTTGATTGGGGTACAAGTTTCCTCACTCGACTTTAATAGTTGCCGTTTAGGGGGAGAGTACAAAAGTCCTTGTTTATACTTGGTCGTGGGAGGTTTGTAACTTAAAAGTCCAGTAATTCATAGTATTTATTTTATTCTTCATCGGTAAAGAAAGTTAATGGACATATCCAATCATAGAAGGGCCAAATTCCGAGCCACGCAATTCCTCAGCAAAATCCATTTTCCTTTTTTCACCTTTGTTTTGGATGTGATCTGCATTACTGCTAGCTTTAACCACACTGAACTACAGGCCTCCAGGCTTGTTACTCCCTTCATTAATAGATGAGCTCTTATCTAATGTTTTCATCTTAGTTTTACTTTTCGCTGGACGAGACATTGTATTATAGTCCAAATTGTTGTATAGCTACTACACAAATAACAGTTTTAACACAACTGGAAAAAACTGGTTCAAATGATTTTCACTGTAATAAGACCAACACATGAACAACATACATCAATCATAAACAAACGTATTGGCTATTTTAAGAACTCAAGTCTCAAATCGTGAATTGATGCATGCATATAGTAGAGCACTATAAAGGGCAGGGTCACTGAAATAATTTAATTAATTGTAAGAGTGACAAGTGTCAACTTCATAAACTAAATACAATGAGCAGACATAATACTGGCCTGCAATATAACAGTCTTTTACTTGGCTTACTGTATTGACATGTTTAATGTTAAAAGTCAAAAAGAGAGCAACAAATCTAATGCTTTACACAGTCCCTTGCCTAGCCAGGGACCTTTGTGCAATCGAAGCAAAAGGCAAGGGGATAACAAGTGTGTTATGCAGCCAAACTGTGATCTTCATGAGATATCATGTCAATTTGCTCTTCAGATTACAGTAGAAATTTACAGTAGATTGCTCAGAACTTCTTATAAATCTTTGATGATTTGTGTCAATTGTGAGGGAATATTACCTTGTGTGAAATGTGATATCCAAATAGTATTGACATCACAAATATATTCCTTGTTTGTTTGTGGTGATGTCAAATTAAATCCTGGCCCTGCAACTCCAATGTCAGTTTTAACATCGAGGCTAGCAGATATAGGGTGCCACCCAGTGAATATAGAGGGTGACGGTAGTTGTTTTTTTTTGCAGTATTAGTCACCAATTATATGCAACAGAAGCCTATCATGTCCGAATAAGAGAGCACGCTGTTCAACATTTAGTTAACTACCCAGAATATTTCAGAGAAAGCAACATCCAACAATCTTGGTTTCAACATTTACAAAATATGTCCAAGACTTGGGCCAATAATATAGTTATACAAGCAGTTGCCAATTCTTTGAACTTAAGAGTTAGCAAAATGCAATGCACTCTCGGGATACTCACTCTACTATAGTAACACTAATCAACTAAAATGTCAGCAATGTGTGAGATGTTTATGTTGGTCATCTTAATGAGATTCATTATATATCGGCTGAACCATTATGACAAAGCTCTTATTTTATGCAGTTGCAAAAAAATCAAATTCAACCTCAGAGCAATTCTGAAAATAGAAAGCTAATTTTAAATTTCGGGAATTCTACCCCTAATGCATTCAAATACCATGAAAGCTGTTATAAATCTATGATATGAAAGAGTACATGAGAAAAAAAAGAAAAAAAGCTGGTAATAAAACCAAGCAAAACAATCCAGAAAAAGTCAGAGAATCTCCAAAAATCACATTACCAAAAATCACACCTTGAAAAGATGAAGAGTATTAAAAGGAAATTCAATTTTGTCCACAAAGATTCCATTAGAAAAGACTGCTCGTTGTACAGGCAAAAAAAAAAATCAGAAAAATATCAAGAACAATCAAAGCAAGCAGCGGCAACATACAGATTAAAAATCCTGATAAGATAAAATTGACTTAATGAAAAAAAATACTTAAAGAAAACTGGCTGACTTATGTGATATGAATAAAAAATCCAACTCTGAAACAAACAAACATACTTCTCAATTTAGTGGAAGTAATCAAGTGTATCAAACAGTTCCATAAAAGCATTAGTGTAGGTTCTGAATATGTTTGCACACGTTGTAATCAGTTATGGTATAAATGTTCTGTTAGGAAATGCAATCGTACATCATGTCCTAAAGATATTTTGAATTTAAGCTTAAGTGGAGTAAAAAGTGTCAATGATACTGAATGGATGTGTTCAACCTGTTTCTCTAAACTTCAATCTGGTAGAATGCCAAGTTGTGCAAAAGCCAATAAAATGTGTTTCCCTGAATTACCTGAACCCCTGAAGTTTTTTTATCCTTTGGAGGAAAGACTTATTTCTCCAAGAATACCTTTTATGCAAGCGAGAGAGCTACCTAGTGGAGGTCAACTGAGTATTCATGGTAATGTAGTGAATGTTCCTTCTAATGTCAGTTCAACTGTCAACGTCTTACCTAGAACAATCAACGAATCAGCCACAATACCAATCAAATTGAAACGTTGCTTGAGTTACAAACACCACTATCAATTTCAGAATGTGAGACCATCTAAAGTGTTAGAAGCGGCAAAATTCTTTGTAGAATCAATTGAAATATTTCAAAACAAGGAAATTCAAATTGTGGGAGATTATCGTGAAAGCACTCTGAACTCTGATAGAGAATGGTCAGACTTTCTGAAAAAATCAACCTTGGAAACATCAAAACAAATGTCAAATTATTTGAACCTAGAGAATAACAATGACGATATAGAAGTTACGGCAACAGAGGGTGACAAATATACTGATGATGAATGGTACGAGCAAACTGAAAAATCATCAGGTGTTATGGACACATTACAACAAGATGCTGATAAGATTATAAGTTTTGCACCTGGGTAAGGAAATAGACCAGTTGGGGTTTTTATGGATAAGGATGCTGAGTATTTGTCATTTCCAACGATCTATTGTGGTAAACGTTGAGAAGACAATAGCAAAAGAAAGGTACCTGTCCATTATAGTACCATTTGTAAAAATGGGAGTTATGAAGTAGAGATAGAGTTGCACAATCTGCACCAAATATCTTTAAACTTAAGAAACTAAAAATCAAGCAAATCCAAGGTAGTGCAAGTTTATCACTGTGAAAGGCAAAACGTACACTGCTACAGATTTGAAGTCCGAAAATTCTGTGAATAATTTAATAAACGTTGACAAAGGCTTCAGAGTTCTACCAAATTTACATGGTTCTCCTCCTTATTTTGAAAGATGTAAGAAAGATTTATTTCCTATGATTCGCCAGTTGGGTAAACCTACTTGGTTTTGTTTGTTTTCCGCTGCCTAAACTAGATGGAATCACCTGATTAAAATGTTGGGACATCTTATTGACAATAAAGAATGCATTGATGAAGACATCAAAAACATGAGCTCGAAGCAGAAGTCAGAACTCATACAAGAAGATCAAGTCACCTGTGCTAGAAATTTCGAACATATTGTTCAGTTGTTTATTCATACTTTTCTTAAGAGTTCAAGTCATCCTATTGGGGAAATTCTTGACTTTTTTTATCGAGTTGAATTTCAACAGCAAGGTTCTCCTCATATTCATGGATAAAAGATGCTCCAGAGTTTGGTAAATATACCAAGGAAGATATTACTAAGTTTGTTGATACTTACGTCTCTTGCAGTGCAGAGTCAAATGAACTTGTCAATTTACAGTGACATAGACACTCAAAGAGAGGAAAAAATGTTTGCCGTTTTAACTTTCCATTACTACCTATGCCAAAAACAATGATTTTAGAACCACTTGATGAAAATTTTGCTGAAAAACTAAAGAACGGTTTGAAGAAAATCTGTGAGCTACTAGATGGTATAAAGGCAGATGAAACAATGACTTTCACTGAACTTCTTGAAAGTTTAGAGTTGACCGAGACTCAGTATATAAAATCTATAAGAATCTCTATATTGTACACTATATTATTTCTAAAATGTTCACTGGCTGAAATTAGAGTGAATTGTTATAATCCCAATTTACTCAAGGCTTGGAAAACAAATATGGATATTCAATATGTCCTTGATCCTTATGCTTGTGCAGTTTATATACTTTCTTATATTACTAAAGGTCAGAGAGGAATGAGTAAATTACTTCATAAGGCAAGTGAGGAAGCAAAAGAGTGAGACACTTTGGTAATATGTTCCTTAATGCTGTTATAAATAAGTGCTCAGTAAGCTGTGTATTTGGTGCTACAAATGCATTTAAGAAGATCATCTCGAGATTTTCAATTCATTAATACATCTGACCCAGATGAATGAAAATCAAAGATCTTCCTGACAATTCACAAGATATCAAGACTGACAATGTCCTCAAGTGTTATCAGAGATGACCAAAGAAGTTAGAAAGTTTGTTTAATTGCAAGAATAATGAATCAAGAAAAGCGAAAATTACTTCTGCATCCTTATGTGTGAAAAACGACTATCTCGATGAAGATGATGACCCAGAGGAAGAATACAAAATGAAGGGAGGAATGATTCTTATAAAATGGAAAAGGGCAAAAATCATACGATCAAGTCGATTCAATAAAAATAAGGATCCAGAAAACTATTACTGTGAGAAGATCATGTTGTATACTCCTTGGAGGAATGAGAAAAATAATCTTAAAGATTTCGAACCACCAGATTGAGGAAAACAGCAAACAGTACGAGAATCATTTGGAAGTTATAGATAGCACTGTGGAAGAAATTGAAAGTGAAGAATCAAGTAATATTGTCGCCCCTGATGCACAATATCAAGATGAATGAGATAGAAAAATGGGTTTGAAGGAAAGTGAATTATTTGGATACTTTGATCCAGGCAAGGATAAGCAACATTCTCAGTATGATTTGATCAATGATACTGGTATATTCCCAAGAACAGACAATAATGAAGAACTTCTTGTGTGCCGATTGAACGACGTAGACTTTGTAAAATTAATCCAGTCACTCAATATAGAACAAAAAGAATTCTTTCACCATGTATTAAACTCTGCGAAAACACGTTATGGACCACTGAGACTATTTTTAAGTGTAGGTGCTGGTGTTGGCAAAAGCAAAGTCACAAATGCATTGTATGAGGCTCTTGTAGGATATCTTAATAGCCAGCCTGAAACTGGTCCCGATGAAATTTCTGTTGTGAAGGCAGCTCAAACTGGAAAAGCAGCATTTAATATAAAAGATAATACATTACATTTGGCTTTTAAAATTCATGCAAACAGAGGATTTAGTTACTGCACACTAGACAAAGACAGACTGAATACAATAAGATCTCAATTGCAGAAATTACAAGTTATTTTCATAGATGAAATTGACATGGTTGGATCTGGAATGTTTAATTTTCTCAACTTAAGATTATAGCAGATTATGGGTTCTAAAGAGCCATTTGGAGGACTTACTGTAATAACTGTTGGAAACTTATTTCGACTTAAACCTGTTTTTGATAAGTGGATATTTGATAACTCACGAAAAGATTACAACCCAATAGCAATGAATCTTTGGAAGCAATACATTAAAATGTTTCAACTAACTCAGGTGATGAGACAAAGGGAAGATAAAGCTTTTGCTGAGATTCTCAATCGTGTAAGAGAAGGCAAACATACTGATGATGATATCAATGTTTTAAAACAGTGAATGCTAAAGCTGAGCCCTGATCATCCTGACTACCCAATGATAGCTACTCACTTATCCAGCACTAACATGTCTGTGGATGAACACAATGATGAGAAATTAACAAATTAGAAAGTGCAAATCAAAGCAATAGATATTGTACTTGGTGATTTATCTGACGAGCTCAAAGAAAGATTAAAAAAGCAAATCCCAAATGATACAACTAAAACAATGGGTTTATATTCAGTATGTGGAGTTCTCAAGGAAGCAAAATACGATCTTACAACAAATGGTGCAGACTGTGTTATAAAAAACATCAACTATCGAGCTACTGGTTCATCTAGACCAAGTATTACTTGGGTTCAGTTTTCAGAGGAATATATTGCAAAGGAATACTGCAAAGAGCTCTCTCATCTTTACAATGAAAGCATTGAAAGAAATTGGATTCCAATTTTAGAAGTAACAGGACAGTTTAGAAAACACAAAATACAAGTTATTCAAAGACAATTTCCTTTAAGACCTTCCACTGCCAAAACTATTCATCAATGTCAGGGTGACACACTAAACGAAGCAGTTGTTGATCTTCCATCATGAAAGAGAGAACATATGCATTACTTAGCTCTAAGCAGACTCAGAAGCATCAATGGTTTGCATATTCTTAATCTGAAAGAAAATAAAATTTCTGTGAGCAAAAAAGTCCAAGAAAAAAATGAATAGATTAAGAGAGGAAGCTTTACTTGAAAGCCATATTCCATTTCTTTATAGTGACAAAAGTGGGGCTTTCAAAATATTTATTACGTTATTTCATAACATAAGATCTTTACATATTCACCATGCCGAAATTGCAAGTGATTACAATGTTTTTGTAGAAACAGCAATATGCAGTTACGGTAATGAAACATACTCCATTCCAAACTTCCAACTTTTCCGAAATGACTTCAATTTGCAAAACAGAGCACCTTATGGAATAGCCATGTACGTACAAGACAATGTTGATATCCTGGCTAAACCAAGATGATGTAATCACAATGATGTTGATTTGACTTTGAAATTTATCAATCAAAGTCTAAGGTCACGATTGCAAGGTTTCTCAATGCCTCGAAACACCTGCTTGAGAATAAAATCCGCGATGTAAATGTCGCACTTATTATTCTTGGTGACTTTAACTTTAATTTACTTGAAAATGCATCAAAGACAAATGTGATTTATGAGTACCTCACTGAAAAAATAAAATGTGTTCAAGTTGTTGGTGGATTCACCACTGACTACAAAACACAAATCGATCATATTTATACTAACCTAGCAGAGCGAGTTGTACTTAGTGGAGTTTTAGAATCCTATGTCAGTGACCATAAACCTGTCTTGATATCTATTAAGTGATGTCATGCAGTTTCTTTAACAGTAGTCTTAAATTAACAGCGACATTTTACAGAGCATACGGTCAGTTGAAACATCTGTCCACAGCTAGTCGTTGACCCCTCTCCTTTTGAGGGGTATTTGAAATTCTCTTATTACAAGGGACTGCAGCAGGATTCCTCATTGGCAATGAGGACGTCCTTATGATTTTTATAAGGTAAGTTTTTAAATTTTCATTTTATTCAATAGCATCGAATATGGGCGTGTCTTTTTCAACCTAATTAATACATTTCCATTAATAATAGATTAATTAAAGTCACAAAAACGTTTGCAGTTATATTACTGTGTACTTGTCAAACCCTCCTTGCTATCAATATTTGGACACAACCACTTCAAAATCATGGTAAGATTTTATATTATAGTTAAAATTTCTTAGACACTTGAAATCCATGATGTTAACTTTCTAGTTCATTAGAGTTTGTGTCAGTATAATTCTGTAACTTTTTGTTTTATTTGTCTTACAATTTATTTTCCTTCGATTAAATAAACATTGAAAAGACTACTGATATTATGAAGTCAAAGATTAAAAAGCAAGAAAAAATGAGCTACCAAATATTTGAAGACATTTTCAAAGTCAAAAGAACTAAATGAGTGGAAAAAAACTTCTGTTTCATTGCATACTAATGTGGACCAAGTGAATCCTGAAATTTATCTCTCTTTACGATACTTGTCTAGCAAAGAAAATGTCAAAAGGAACATCGCTTACAAACTGCAATTTTATAAGTGCTCTCTTCTGTAGTGCTGATCAATTGAAAAAGATATTGTGTATGTGATGAGACAATGGACAATGGAGAATATTCATCCAATAAATTTATTTTAGTATCAAACTATACAACTATCATATTTTTTCAATCTTGAAAACCAATGAGAAATTAAACATATCATGATCACCTCCAAGCAAGTTGTACCACACATCATTTTCATTCACATTAGAGTCTAGTTATCTCCAAGAAACTTTGCACTTTCTTTGGGATCTCTGAGTTAAATAAAGTTCCCAAGACACCAGTTAAACCTCTCACAGCACCTAGATTGCACTTATCAATTGCACTGCCTTTTACTGGTAGTCATGGTCTCAAAATTTGCCAACAGCTTTTGAAGTTGATATCACTGGCCCACCCACACATTGACCTCCAAGTAATATTTCAAAGACCAAATTCCTATGCACCTAAGATTTAATGTCATTTATAAATTTACATGCCAATGCTACTCCGCATTGTATTTGGGTGAAACAACCCAAAACTTACATACTAGGATCTGTAAACACATGGGCATTTCAGGATACTCAGGAAATGAGATCTCTCACCCCTCTTCTTTGTCCAGCATTTTAGCACACAAAAGAGAAACTGGACACCCGATTTCTTTCGATAATTTTTCAATTTTAGCTAGTGGTTGTTCAGAATTAGATACTCTTATTTAAGAAAGTTTATTAATCACAAAAATAAATCCCACTCTCAACATAAATATAAGGTAATTTTCTCTCATGTTATTTTGATTTTTTTTCCTTTTCTTTTCTCCTTCACCTTAATACCTGTTTTGACACCTCATTTATCATTCTCTCCTTTCCTTATCTCTGTTTTTGTGATTGTGTAGGTTATTTAAGCCAAACATTTTCATGCAAATGGACACTCAGATGATGTTGCTTGTAAAGTGATGAAGTGTTAGTTCATCATTAAAGTATTTTCCAAAGTATCCTGATGTGTTTATTTGTGATATGAGCTTCCTGAAAATTATTTGCTGGGCAATAATCTTTATCTTCTGCTTTGCTGTCAACAGCTTCTTTACTTCTTTTACAAGAAGCACATATGGCAACTGTTAACCAGCCCTCCAACCCAGTGAGTCTTCAGGTACAGAAATCAAATAGTTGAACAATTACACATTGATATTTGGTTTCTCCTGAACAACTTTGACAAAACGCAATCACAACTGGTGTGGACATTGTTATAACATCATTTTATAGCACATGGCCTCTTGGCGAACAATGACTGGAAATGAAACACTGCAAGGGAGTGAACAATTGAAGTGTTGTTCTGACTCCCACACTAGGATTCTGTCTAGGGGTGTCATGTTTGCAAGCACAAAGCAACAACTGGTGAGAAGACTGACAACTTAAACACATCTTGTTCACAAACCTACTTGTGCTGGAGTTAGAGACAAGAGTGAAGTTAAACAAAATGACTACAGAAACACTCCAAGTGAGTTCATTTATTAGGGGATATCATGCATATATGAATGACTGGGAGCCAACAATCAGTGACAAATACTCACTCGAGCAGGAACCAAGCAACAAAAATGACTCAAATGCATTGCAATCATAAGAACACAAGCGGAACAAGAACTAGACGTGCAAACCTTTCAAATAAATATAGAGGACCCAGATGACACTAATACTGCAAGGGTTAGCAATGGTATATCTCAAGCTGAAGTGTTTGGACATGTCCCTAAACTTATGGCACTGTGGCTGACAAAATTTCTCAAATGTACAAAAAATTCTGACAAAGTAATCATCAAAGGAAATCGTGATAACAGAGGCGGCGGGTATGGTTTAGAAGTGCCCTGTGAGTACCAGTTTAATGGAGATACATTTTTGTGCGATTGGTTAAAGGAAAAGTTGACAAAAGAAAAGTTCAAAGTACTTGAATAAAACGACTTTACAGGTTGACAATATTATATCACCAAGTGGTGACATGTTTGTTTTGATTTTTCAGCCAAACAAATTGGTGATCGTCCATTATTAGTAACAGAAGTGATAAAGTGTTAAGACTATCGAGCTGTTATGTTAATAAACACTATGATAAACTGTCAAACTCAATTTTATCTTTAAACAAAGCATTTTTTGATGACCATTTAATACAGGTTCAAAACAATGAAATAGTAGCTTTGGGACAGCACCAAGGGTAACCGTTTAATAAAGGTTTGTAAGCTATGGGCTACCTTTAGTGACATGCACAGAGTAGAGGACAGCTGAGTGCTGAGAGTGTGGTTGATATTCTTGTCGAAAAAGCATATTCCTTTAACTTGTAACACTTTGTCAAATTGTTATTACACTGGTGGCAGTATGGGATCAACCAAGACAGTACTCCCAGAAAGGAAGTTCTCAGGAGAAGATATTCCAGACTTCTTACGAGACTTTGAAATATATGTCACTGTAAATGAGTGGTTGGACGAGAAAGCTGGGCAATACTTGGCAGTACTTTTGAAAGATGATGCAAAGGCATTTTACCACTAGCAATCCGAAATGGTAAGAAGGAGCTACAAAGAACTTTCAGGGCATTGAAAGAGAGATATGAGGGTGGTTTGGCATTATTGAAGTACAAGAAAGTGTTTAATATGAGATGTAGGATGGACAGTGAGACATCGCACTCATATTTGTCAGCCTTGAGACTATCTTACGAGAGAGCTTATAGTCCACCTAAAGTAGAGGTTCTGCCTGAAGACACACCACAGATCAGAAGAAGGAGCTTTAGCCTTTTACAACACAAGAAAGAATGAGGGTATACTCTGCCAGTTTATTAATGGATTGGGGAAAGAGCTGAAGGAGGTGTTGATTCACCAGGATGACTTGCTCAAGAAACCAGTGGAGAGTGTTCTTAAGCAAATATCTACCCTAGAAGAACAAGGACTTACTAGAAAAACTTTTGTTGTGCAAGGTGCTACAAAACCAGACATACCTGGGGAGTGTAAACAAGAGTACAAGATAGTAAACCAATAGTCCAACCTGGAACACAAAGTAGATGAAATACTAAAGAACCAACATACCTCCCAAGCAGTAGCAGTGAGAAAAGGAGGTAGGAAAGTTGGTGGGAAACATAGACTGGGTCCAAGACGTTCAGATATCTGTAGAGCATGTAATGGACTAGAACACTGTGCAAAAAGCTGTCCCTCTTTAAATGGGGGAGAGGCTGGCTGCAGGCCCCAGGTCCAGCCTTGAACAGACAAATGAGGATCACATACCCATATAAAGCTCCTTTATCGATAACAAAAGTAAATACAGTACAGACAGCAAAGGCCAAAAAGAAAAGTTACCATGTTAAAGGAAAGATAAAGGGGGTTGAAACTACTTTTCTGATAGATACTGGGTCAGAAGTTAGAAAATCAAGTGCATCTCCTATTTCAATACAAGGGGAAGCTGACGTAAACCTAAACTAGGTCCCTTGAATGCCAGATATAAATTTTTAGTAACAGACAACCTTAGTGAGTCTGTTTTGGGAGCAGATTTTATTGAAAGCCATCACACAACCTCCTGAGGTATTGCAGATAAGTTATGGTTAGATGACATGGGAGTACCACTTAAGGGAATTAAAAATGCTTGCATGGCGAGAGAAGACAGTCACTCACCAGTGATTGCCAAAGGTACTGTGAACCTTCCAGCAAGACACCAAGTGATAATTCCCATGTGTACAAAAGATAAGAGTTGTAAAGGTGGTTTGTTTGAACCAACTAAGACACGAGGAGGAATACTGATAAACAAAACAGCAGTGCAGGGAGGAAAGGATGGTAGTTTCTGGGTCCAAGCAGTGAATTTGTCTTCTGACCATGTTACAATTTTTAAAAAACAAAGAACTGGTGTTCTTTCCGAGCCATTTTTCTTTAATACAGGAAGAGAAACTCCCACAGTTTGCAATGTCTAAGCAGATGGTCAAACAGAGAATAAATTAAGGGAACTTGGTGTGAGTTAGGCTCAGCAGAACAAGAGCAATTAGAGAAATTGATACTGTCCTACTCTGACGTTTTCTCCAAAAGCAAGAGAGACTTAGGAAAATGCAACCTGTGAGTTAAGCATCATATCCACTTGAAACCAGATGCAGTTCCTGTTAAACAACGTTTACATCAAATCCCATTTGGGTACCAAGAAGTACAAAATGAACTCAGAACAATGCTTAGCAATGGTATTATTGAAAAGTCGTCATCAGAATTGGCAAGCCCACTAGTACTTGTGCGAAAACCTTCTGGGGACCTGAGAATCTGTGTTGACTTTAAGAAGTTAAATGAAGTCACACCAGTAACAAGTTATCCTTTACCTAATATTGCTGAGACACTCGACCGCTTGACAGGGGCTTCATTTTTTACTTCCATAGATATGGTTTCAAGATACCATCAAGTGGAAATAGCCCTTGAGGACAGAGATAAGACAGCATATCACCATATGGCCTTTACCAGTATTGCAGAATGCCTTTTGGGCTTGCAGGGGCACCTGGAACCTTACAATATGTAGTAGAAGACATGGTGCAAGTACTTGACACAGAAGACATAATGGTGTACCTGGATGATGTTATCTGTTTTCATCCTACTTTTGAAGAACATGTAGAAGGTATTAGCAGATTGTTCCAGATGATTTGGCAATCAGGATTCAAGCTGTCTGGTAAAAAGTGTCTGTTTGCTACCAGATCTGTAAAGTTTCTGGGACATGTTATCCACAAATCAGGGGTGAGACCATGCCCAGAAAAGCTGGAGATTATTTGAAATTGGAAGGCCCCTGGAAATGAAGGGGAACTACATCGGTTCCTGGGGGTTTGTACATTTTGGAGAAGGTTTATGAAAGATTTTGCAGAAGTGGCTGTACCATTACATAACCTTTTGAACAAGTTGGAATTTGAATGGTCACCTGAGTGGCAATGTGCTTTCGAAACGTTGAAATAAATCCTATGCTAGTCTGTAATGCTGAAACTACCAGATCAATTTAACCATTTTTCAGTGACCTGTGATGCGTCCAACTATGCCACGAAAGACGTGTCCAAGTGTGTCGACCTGTAGCTTTTGGAGGGAGGAAACTAACAATTTGACAACAGAGAAAGCATATCGTCCATATTTATTAGCCAGAGAGTTCAATTTATACACTGATCATCAGTCTTTGAAATGGCTTCTCACGAAAACCAAAGAGCACAGTGACTGGTTGTGGCATTGGGTCGATAAAATGTGCAAATTCCAGTATACAGTAAAGCATGTTGCAGGAACTAAACACACAGTTGCCGATGCTTTGAGTAGGATCATATCTGTGGAAACAGGACAAGAAGGGAACTGGTTGCTCGAAAACATACATCGACAACAGGAGGAGTGTCCAAAGCTTAGCCAAATCAAGTTCTGTTTGGAATCAAATACGTCAACAATTAGAACATTAGGCAAAGAACTGAAAGCTCTTATCAAGGAACTACCACACTGACAGGAAAGAACTTGTCAGCTAAAATGATTGAAGAAGTCTGTAGTTTCCTGGAAGTATGGAACACTCACACTACACCATTTCACCCCCAGTCAGATGGGGCATCGGAATAAAGCATCCGTACGGTGAACAACATGCTCGCAAAGGTTGTGGCAGAGGACCAAAGAAACTGGGACCTATACGTGTTGTCATCATATTTTGCATACAACACTGCTGTCCATAGCAGTACCAGATTTACGCCAAGTCATTTAGAGTTTGGAAGAGAACTCTGGTTACCAAATGATCTGGCGAAGACGGATCATCTCATACACAGAGTATACACAGCAGTTAAAGACAAGGCTAACTAAAGCGTTTGAAACAGTGAAGGACATTCTTGGTACCTCCCACACAAAACAAAGATTTCTACGTTTGTTGGGCAAAAGCAAAGTGTATAAGAAGGGGGACCTGGTGTTATGGTTGGATCAGAAAATTAGACAAGGATGGTGCATGAAGTTAAACAGACCTTGGTCAGGACCTTGGAGGGTTATCAAGCAACTGGGAGAAGCTGTCCACCATAACTAATTAAAACGATTCTATGGCACCCGATAACCAGGAATGGTGAATACTGAAACAGGTGAATCAAACACAGAGAAGTCCTGTGAAGAGGAAACCGACTCAAGGGAAGTTGGTAACACTGTTATAGTTATTGAAGATACAGAGACTGCCCCACATGAACAAAACAATGAATTCCCAGAGCCATGCAATGATAACCAAGGACAGCAACATGGACCAATAGATTGGCAATAGGAGGCCACAACAAAAACGGCGACCTCCAGACTGGATTGTTGACTATGAAATAGACATTTAGAACTGTGGGACACAGTTGTGTTTAGAAGGGGGATAGTGTAAGCTATGGGCTACCTGTAGCAACATGCACAGAGTAAAGGACAGCAGAGTGCTGAGAGTATGGTTGATATCCTTGTTGAAAAAGTATATTCCTTTAACTGTAAATAACTTTAATAAAGTTGTGACAATTTGTCAAATTGTTGTTACAGGTTACTTTAACAGTATTTAAGTTACGAAATTTTCGTGACTTTGTCAAGTGACCGCTTAATACAGGTTCGACTGTATACAGTTTAAAAAGTGTGGCATATGTTTGGTTCAGCCATTATGACGTTCTCCTTGTTTTTTATTCTGCTATTATTAAGTTATTCACTGGTGTGATATAGCCAACTGTAAATGTGAAACTTTGATTGTTGGGTAAACCTCAGTGGCTAAACCTAGTTTCTGTTGGACCACAACAAATACACGTAAATTGCGTGGGGATGCACTAAAGTGTTTTAAAGGATCCTGATTGCATTGATCATGAAGCAAAATATTTGAAACAATGTTCACCAGTGAAATTAATTTGTTTGATGTGTCACTGTTTCTTGCTCTATCACCAATCAAAGAAATGACTGATATGTTTCTTGCTTGAATGGTAATTAATGGAAACCACTAAAGCGATCATAGCAATGTAAGTGGCAGGGTGAGATTTGAATCAATAGTCAAGACCTAGTAAAACTAAC
The DNA here is from genome assembly GCA_030142905.1 of Heliopora coerulea. NCBI lineage: Eukaryota > Metazoa > Cnidaria > Anthozoa > Scleralcyonacea > Helioporidae > Heliopora > Heliopora coerulea. The sequence goes on along the minus strand of JASJOG010000151.1, from coordinate 541,464 downwards.
ATCTGGGGTTACAATATTGAAAAAAAAAAATTATTGAAAGTGAACTAGTTACCTTCTACAGCAATGGATGAAAGCATTTATTAGCCAATACATAAATGTGAATAATGACAGATACTGATGTGTTACATTACTGAAGGATTAGGTCTCTTGCATTTTCAGACAATTTCCCAAAAGTTTCTGTCAATGTACTGAGAATTTTTGAGATATTCCATCTAACATTTAATGATGACTCACAGGAGAGTCACACTGCTGCAAAGTTCATGGTGTAGATCTTTAAATCGGTCACCAACCAAGAGCCATATATCGTTTAGTCAGTTGAAGTTTCCAAGCTCAACTGGTGACCTGTTAAGAGTGACCAATTTGGAAATTATTACACATTTAAGTATTGATTTCATTGATTTGTTGCACTATTCTTTTGAACTTGTAAACAAATGAATGAGAAAAGAAAATGGGTCAATAATGCATTTAGTTGGAAATAACCCATATAAATGTTTGACACATTACTGCTAAATTTAAAAATACAAAAACTTACCTTGCATATGATCTTCCAGAGTACATCATTGGTACCACAGATTTTGTGAAGCAAGACTGGTTCAGGTGAGTGGCTATAGTAATGTCTGGTTTGCTGATTACTTTAGTTCTTGTGAATTCAATGTCCCTAATGTTATGACTGTACGAATAACCAGGTGCAAATGGGACTTTATCGTAAACTGCAGTATCACTGTAAGGCCAAACAGCATTTCCATTTATTGAATGACTGTCATTACAAAATAGCCAAAAGCCATTAATGTTGGACATTTCATCTAGTTCTAATGGACTATATCCTGTCTCTGTAAATAATAGTACATCATTGCAAGAATAATTAAAATCTTTGCAAACATCTCGAATGTGTTTATGGATTGAGCGTGTGTTCAAATAACAGAGTTTCCAGGTGGAACCATTTATTTTCTACAGTGGTGAAATACACTGTCATTTGTGATCAACAGCAATTTTGTCCTCACAAAGGTCAGTAACATACAATTCTTTGAAAGTTGTGGCTTAACTCGATGCAACATAGTGGATATGAGGAATTGCTTTGTGAATGGTCTTACGTGCAGCAGGTTGTGGAGGAAATTGCTTTCAAAGTACTTGTGCTGTTACAGGTTTGATTGAAGTCCATGTCCACTTGCTGATATAGATGTTGGTCTTTTTCCAATATCTTCTCGATCAAACTCTACCCATACAATACCTGATGGTTTATCTATCTAATGTGGGTTAATTAACCTAATGATATTACTTGCACCATTTGTCAGACTGTTCTAATTATTGCTATTTCTATTCTCTCACCTTCAACAATGTGGGTCGTTAGAGATTTGCTTCATCATTTTATCTCTCAGCCCAGTAGAGTTGGCACCAATAACACTGTCATGAGATTTTACTGTGTATTTTGTTGCCTGTTGCAGTCATAAATGCATAGGTTGAATTCACTGACCATGGAATTTTGTATAAATAGACGAGGTGCTTTTTTTGGGACAATTGTTTCCAGGTAGTATGCTCAGTATTTCCTTCTGTTGACCTGTTTAAAATCTCAGCAAAGTGTTTACTTTCCCTTTGCCTCGTAATTTCTTCCATGATCAGGTGCAACATGGTTGAGACATTTCTGAACTCCCTGGTATTAATTTGCTTTCAGACAAAAATGATCATAAAAGACCATCTTTCTCCCTATATTTTTGTTGATCTCCTGTTATGGCTAAGTACCAGACATGTCAAATTTATCTGCTTGACCTACATTGATAGGGAGGGTGAGGGAGGGAAAATCAGACAAATCATTCTGGACTTAATGACACTGTTCACCTTCAGTATGAACGATTGTCTGTGTACTGTTAATGTTACTTTGACCAACAACAGCTCCTAACCGCCTAGCTGATGTATAAAATAAACTATGGGGAGAGCTGTTAGTGATAATGACATAATTGTTCCAGTTGCTATCGTTACTGATTATCATTCCTTTTAAATAGTCTTATGATGTTGGGTTTAAGGGAAAGCATGTGCTACCTTTGAATGAAGAAGTCTCGTCCCGTGATGATGTAGGGGCTCAGCAAAACAGAGCTCTCTTTTAGGTCTTGATGAATTTAAATTATTTATCTGGTGGCATACCTCCTAAGGCATCATAAAGTGACAATGTGATTAGGTTGATGATATGGACATTTAAAAGACAATTTATACAAAAGTTAGTTTTTTGGATCACTTGAAGAAATTATTGCCACTGTCAAACCAAATACATAGCTGGATATTCATGGAACATGGAGATTCCAGCCTGAGGAGTTAGCAAGCTGAAAAGGCAGTCCACGATGTGTTTGCAAACTGACTTAGAATTCTTGCCCAATGTTCATACTTAGATACCATACAAAAAATTTTTCACTTAGCTTGGTAAAACAAAGTCTTCAAAACCAGGACAAGAGAGATTTACAACATGCTTGATGGATTCACACAGCAAATTAAAGGTGTGTTTAGGATCTTGGCTAAATTTTGTTCACAGCATCATTTCAAACATAAGCGGACTTTTTGATTGCTTAATAGAGAGCAAAGGTAGTTGGATAAGATTGGAAAATGAAAAGATGTCTTATTCATACATTACAATCACATCATCTGCACTACTTAAACGTAGATGTTTTATTATTAGAGGTTGTCCTCTTTGGAGAATGGCTTTTGTGAATAATACCCCTCTATATTTCCAAATCTGGTATCATGGTTACTATGACATATGGTCTACACTTTATATAAACAAATGAATCATTATAATTTCTTATTTAAACATGAGGTGTATATCATTTTAGCATAATCCCTGTAGACAGTAACAAATTCTGTTCACCAATGTTGCTCTGAAGGACAATTGAACAGCAATATCATCATTAATTGGAATACAACACAAATGCAGAAAGCCATTATTTCAATGTGGAAACTTGTTGTGCAACTTGGTGGTTGAAGTAAAATAGTTTCAATCAAATGGAAAAAATATCCACCTCCATGTGTTTTTATTTCTGAGTGTGAAAGTGGGATTGGCCATTAAAGAAAGTTGGTGTTTCTGATTCAAAACCAAAGTTTTTAGAGTAGGAACGTGGACAGTGGTTTGTCTGACCAGCACAAGGAGAAAGTCATGGTGAGGTATTTTTTTGGAGGACAGTACCTTAAATCGTTGAAGAAGATGCATTCTGTCATTTTGTTGCAACCCCTGGGCAAATGTAGTTTTAGGTCAAAATATCTCATTGAACAACTTGCTAGAATATCATGATATTCATGTACCTTTCATGTCCTTTTTCAGGCATTTCTATCCCTCATAGGTCACATGAAGAGAATGTGAAAGAAACACTACACACTTAATTGTAGTTAAAAGATGGCCACAAAAGAAGAGACAGGTTGATGTTAAAACACAATTTGAGCCTTTTGTTTCTTCTCTTTATGACTCAGTCATTCACGTGGAACAGAATGATCCACTCACTTTGAGCAATTCAGCTTCAGGAAGTGCAAATGCACTTGATTGACCGGTGATTATAGGTAAAATGGTGAATGACCAGTGGACTCGAATAGTTTAAAATAGTGTATCAAAAAATTATAAAGCACATTAGAGCAACCAAAATGAAGTTTTAAAGACCGACAGTATTAAAATTCTCACAAATAACAAGACCTTAGGTAAAGAAAAAGTCATTTTACACTGTAAGTAACAAATCCCATTCTCAGACAGTTGGGTGCTAAATGGTCGAGACGTTTATGAACTCCCTGGTATTAATTTGTTTTCAGACATGAGAATAATCCTAAAAGGCTATCTTTCTCCCTCACTTCCTATCTCAGATAAATCAGGATGTAAACTTTCTTATCCTTCAGCTTTATCTTGCTGTTCAATATGATTAATAATATAACTAACACTTCACATGTAAATAAAGAGTTCTTTCGTCACATGTTCTTGTTGAGTAGATCACATAGTGTAAGGAGTGAACTAAATATGGACCAACTGAACCAAGCCAAAAATTGGAGAAAGTAGATTCAAAGTTTCTAAGCCTTTTTTTGTCGCCAGTGGAATTGGTGAAATAGATGAAAAGATTCAGAGCATGACATTTCTCCACATGGCCAGAGAACAGGCCAGGGCCATTTTTTAATGCCTTCAATTTCACCATCACAAAATCGATATTCTGAGAGAACCCCAAAAACTTTGATGTTACTAAGACACCAGTTTTTCACATGATCAGAAGAACCAACTGAAATAATTGACACCTTTGTTATGGACCTCAAGAAAGCAAAGTGTAAGTTTGCAGACTTCACTGAAAGCTTATACTATACTTGTACAGAGTAATCCTTCATTTGATTCATTACAAGGTAGATTAGTGAGCTACTCAGGTCACAAAATGACTCCAGTTGGAAAGACACAGTTCATCACATCAGATTTCAAATAATTAAAGAAGATGCCCTATCTCTCCTTGGATTTGGGATAGATACAAAGAATGATGATATTAATAGGTCAATTACCCCCAGCAAATCTGGCAATGATATTTTGGATCAATATCCAGACTTATTTACTGGTCTTGGCTGCATCAAGTCACCTGGAAAACATCACACTCAAGTAGATTCAGCAAATAAACCTGTTGTCCACCCTTGAACGAAAGTTCTTGTCTCATTATGACCCAGAATGCAACAAAAACTGCAAAGATTGAAAGAGGTTTGGGTGATTGAAAAACAGTTGGAGCCTACCAGTTGGGTCAACAGCATGGTAACCACTGTAATATCCAACAAGTTGAGAATATGCATTGATCCTCATGATCTAAATTGTGCAATTAAAGGAGAGAACCACTCTCTCCCAACAGTTGAAGAAATTGTGTCCTGATTACCTCACACTAAAGTATTTTCCATCCTTGATGCAAGCTCAGGTTCCTGGGAAATCAAGCTATATGAAAGCAGCTCCTAACTTTGCACACTTGGAAGGTACTGGTTCAAAAGACTCCTATTCAGTATTTGGTCTGCTCCAGAGGTACTTTAGAAAGTTATGACAGGACTGTTTGAGGGGCTTGACGGAGTTAAATGCATGGCTAATGAGATTTTAGTACGAGGAGAAAACATCACCCAACGAAACCAACACCTAACGAACGTCCTAGAGAAGTGCTGAGAGACAAATTTAAAACTAAATCGAGATAAATGCAGGACCCATCATACAAAGGTAATGTATGTGGGAACCACCCCACTAAAAATGGTTTAAAGCGATCCAAGACATGCCAGAACTAAAAGATAAGATGTTTGTCATGAGGTTTATGGGAATAATCCAATATCTTTCAAAGTTCATCCCCAGCTAGTCTGAAATCAGTGCACCACTGCAAATCCTACTTGAAGACAAAATCAAATGGCATTGGGAAGAACCTTGGAAAAGAGGCTTTCTACAACTGAAATCTTTTACCTCCTCTACACTGGTGCTGAACAAGGATGGAGATATAGGGGGGGGGGGGGCAAGTGGGGCTTGAGCTGGAATATAACATCTAAATCCGTTTAGTAGATGTTGTTGACAGTTCTGAATACAAATTGCACTATTGAACATCATAGCTATTGCTACTGCTCTTCTTGATGAAACGAGAACAATCTTCAGGAGACCACTCTCCACAAGCTAAATGATGCTTTAGGTGGACATTTTTAAACCAGAATTTCAAATTTCCCCAGTACACAACTTTATTGTTCCTTTGATAGAGGTGTCCCAACAGGGATGTAGCTAGTGGGGTGGTGGGGGTGCCACCCCCCAACATAGATAAGTTAAGCTGCTAAAGGCAAAGTTGCAATCCTGGTACCAAAGAAGATAAGAATACAATTGTTAAAGACCATCAAAATCTAAAACAAGTGGTGTTTCTCCTCACTAGTGTGACAAGGTAACAAAATTTTATGAAAGGCAAGTGTGATTTTTTACTTAGGACTAACACCTGAGTATATTAAAGATATATCCTTGTACAGAAACAAATCTTTCTTTAAGACTTTAAGTAGACAATGACAGCTGAGGGTTAAGGCTCCATAATATACAAATTTAATTTCATGTGCCAGTAAATGACTAACATATCCCCCTCCAAACGTAAAGGTATCACTCCATTGCTGTCTCTCAATGAACACAGTGACTAAGGGGATTGTTCATGGCACCATGACCTACTCTTAATACTTGGCCTTTGAAGAAAAAGAGCTTCTCCAGGTCCAAGTAAATCTGATTGAAATCATTCAACTAATGTTAAATTGTAAAACTTTTTAAAGCAAAACAGGGAAGAAAACTTTATTAACATTGTCAGCTCTGGGGCTTGGATCTCAATCTTAATAAAGTGTTATATATAGTAAAGGGTCCTCAATATGCCACGAAGAGACAAGTGGTTGGCAATAATCACCAATGTAATATATTTGTCTCTTATAGCTAATTTTTCACTACATCCTTGGTTGATTATTTCCTAATTGGAAATGCCTCCTTAAATAAACATTTTTCACATTTTTACAAATAAACTGAGATCTTCACAAAATTATCCAATTTGAATACAATCAAACTTGGAGGATACTTAGACAATACACTTATGCCTTGGTCATGACACATGAGTAGGTGTGGACCACCGTGTATAAAGATGTATCTATGATGCAACTGGTTTGTTAATATTGACATGGTAATTTGCTCATGTATTACAAGCTTGTGTGTATTCATCTCAAAAAAAATAAAAAACTGACTCATAAAAGCAAAACTCTACAAATGCATTTGTTTTAAAAATCTTTTATGAGATTCATATGTTTTCCAGGTAAACCATATGTAATCAGCAGGCTCAAACAATGATCCGGGATGCATGCTTCACAGAAACACAGTAATGTGACTAACCTAACCCAGTAAAGACCAAATTCTACTTATTCGGGTCTGTTAATCATATTTAAGGCCCAAAAGACATCAGTTTGATTCACTAAACAGTGTAGGAATACAATTATTATAAAGTTTGCTAATTAGAACATTTTAATATTTCAAATATAACAGAGACAAGCTAGTTGCGTACACACTCCTCGTTTTTAAACCATCTTGGATATAAAATTTATTTAATTTTACTGTATTTTCTTGATGAAATGCCCTCAGCGTTTAATCAGGGGCCAGCATTTAATAATGAGGTGTGATTATCATCTACAGTTTAATGCAGTACTAGAAGGTTTGTAACAGAAAGAACATATGACCAATGTAGATACAAAGTTAACGTTGACAAACAGCAGTATTGTTGGTATCAGCTAAGCGTCGATGAATTATTGACATGTCTTAAGTCAACCTTATCATTCAATGTGCGATATCATCACAGAAAGGACAAATTATGGAAAGACTGAAACAACTAATGAACAAGCATGGAAGGGATCCTCGTGGTTTCAAAGAAAGTCCATCTGTAATGTATACAACATGAGCATGAACATTACCATGTTTAATTTTGTTGTGCAGCATCCTAGTTGTTATGCTGCAGCTTCTCCTTTGATGAAACTGAAGTCTGACTAGGAAGGTGAACATTGCAGATCTAAAATGACATAAATTTTATACCATGATCATTCATGGATTGATTTAGTGGATTTAACATTTTTCAATAATGTTCATGTTATTATATTTCATATTTGTTGAATCATATGGTAACCTTAAACTTCACCTGTTTATCCTTGGGAACACTTTTGATTTTGACCAAGCAACTTCTAATACTATAGGTATAAAAACGTGCAAACAATTAAATGTTTTGTTTGCTCACTTGTCAGATACACATGAAACTACACAAGATTGAATAAAATTAAGCCAAGAACGAACTAAAATATATGACCAATATAAAACTATGGCATGCAGTGTGCACCATGTGATAGGTTAAGTATTTAATTATTGAGTCCTCTATGGTTGTAGCATGGTGTAAGGCAAACACTGGAAACCATCTGTCAGGTCTCGATAGGGGATATACGTGCTATTTCCTGTTCCATTCAAGGTGAATCAAAAGAGAAAAAAAAATGAATTTGCATACGTTTTGCACAGAAGTATGCATATTCATACTAGACTCAATTGAAAAGTGCTGGCATGTAGGTTTTGTGTGGATAAAACCTGGAAATTTGAGAGTCCACCTAGTTTCGGACACATGTTAAAGGAAAGTAAGTGCCAGTGACCATCCTCAAACAACACAGAAGTACACCTTGATCCTACATGTTCGAAGATGACAGACCACAGAGAGAACTAATTTAGATTAAACTAGTTGAAAGGAAATCATGAGAACAGCCTGGACAATTTAGTTTCGTAATCTATGGGAAATTAGCTCACATTCTTAAATGAGGAAGATGTAGAGGTTGTTGAATTAATGAAGTTAATAACAATATAACAAACACCCAAGATGTAAATAAAAATTTCTTTCATCATATGTTGTTTAATTTATCATGACAAAGGGTATAGACTCATTTGCTTTTTAATAGATTCTGGTAAGAAGAGTATTTGCCTATCGAATCAGCATCCTTATCAAAAGTGTGAAAAGCATTAATTCTCAATAACACTCATTATAATTCTAGCTTTGACCCAATTTATTTTTTCTAATTTTGAAATGGTTATCTGTATCAGCATCATTGTTGGTTTGTTCTTTAAATTATCATACCATGCAGCACGGTCAGCTAAGGTGACATTTTCAAAGCTACGAGGATGTTCAATGTATTACTGGCATTTTTTTCAATTTTGCTCAAAGGTTTAAGCAGTTGAAGTCTCTCATGAGGGGGTGAGGTTGGTATGAATGCAATTCCTCCAGGAAGATTTTCTCGTTGCCAATTGTAAAATCGTGTAGACTGCTTCTTGAGCACTAATTTCAATCTCTCTTACTTGCTGCTTAATGCTAGCATTTCCTTCACTCATTCTTTTCTATGGTTTTCACATAGAAGAAGCAATTTACATTGCACATACATATACATCTAGAGTTAACTGTATATCCATGTCTGCCCTCCAAGCACTCAAACAAGCTTGGTTATAGTCTTATCCTTAGCTCATCAGGCTTCCTTTTTAAAAATATTGTGACACAGTTAAGTGATGATTGAATTTCTAGGATATACTTATCTTGGTTAGTAATGGTCAAAAGTTATATTTTTACCTTCTTCCATATCATTCCACACAATCTTGAGAAATAACAGTACTGTCATTGAGTGGATAGAGTATTATAGTTGACCTAACTGGTGGTTGAAAGTAATTAAATCGACATTAATTTCTTGAGTGTTTATAGCCTGGTTTGCTAAGGAAATTTTCGTGACAAGTATGATAAAAGCATGAAATTTGGCACAGATTCCTTAAGGCATACCTATTGATATTGGAAGGGGTGCCCAAAAAAATCTGCTCAGGTTCCCCCTTTAAGGGGTATTTTATTTTGACTGGAAATCACAAATTGGACTACCTGTGGTCTGAAAAGTTTAACCTAGCAATTTTCTCATAAAAATTAAACTAAGGTGTAGATATGTGAAAAGATAGCAAATTTATTTATTTCCTATCTTTTCTAGTGCATTAATCGGAATAATTAATTTAAATTAATAAAATATAAAAATTAGGCAACAAATCTAGTGCACAGACTCTACTTGGCTTTAATTCAAACAAGATGGCGGCTTCTATGTCAGAGCTCTTGCATCTGTAAGTATCTTGCTATAATTTCCTATGTTCTTCAAAAAGTAAAACTATAGTGATCAAATTTCTAACACTCGAGCCTTCTACACTCTTTACGTCTTAGGTCAATTTAAGTACCAAATTATCAGGAAGTTGTGTTGGACTTTCAAGGAATGTTCTATTGTTGCTGTAATTATAGAAAACCAGAACATTTTACAATTTCATCAGTGTTTTTTTTTTCACGAAAATATGTGGCTTGATCTGATAATATTCAAATATTATTTCTGTTGTTCTATGATTATCTTTCTTGATGAAGAGAGTGGAGTCCTGATCTCCTTTAGCTTGGTAAGCACAAAAAATAATATATGAGTGTATGTGGTGTCAAGGAGATTTAAAATCGCTTTTAACAAATCTATTTGGATATGACATAGATATATGAATGCTTTTTTTTTACAAAACTAGAAGATTTCCTGTTTCATTTATTGTAGGAGAACTGACTACAAATGTCAATTGATTGGAGAAAGTGCCCTTTTAATGCCCTTGGATTGCCCAAAGTTTGTCAAGAAACATACAAGGTGTTCCTTGAAAATGTTGAAGGTTTCAAGGATGCAAATTAATTACCTGTTGATCTGAAATTTACTGGAAATTAAATCGACATAGCATGTCTGGCCTTAAATAAGCCTCCTGGCACAAGTCTTGCCACCTGAAATTCAGCTCCTCAAAGCTTAAAAAAGCCCAAGAGCATACTTGCAAGTGAAGCATAGAAAGCAGAGATGGGCATGAGGAGCAGAGGTCTAATTCTGCTCCATGTAGAAAGTGACAGTCTGTTCCTGTTAAACAATGTATTTTTTGTGATGGTTTTGAGGAATCCTCAGATAAACTTCACTCGTTTTCTATGCTTGAGACTGACTGGAGTGTTTGCCAGATGGCATTTGAACTTGGAGACTTTAATTTGTTAGGCTGTATTTCTGAAGGAGATCTTGTTGCTCTCGAGGCAAATCGATTGTGAAATTGCATAATTTCTGTTTTAGTGATACAAGAATCTTGTACCAAAACAATTTTAAGAAATTACCATTGCTTTATACATTTTTAGAAAGTTAGAGATGTAACTAGTAGTCTCTAGCTACACTAAAAAGAGTTTTCTCTTGGGAGCCAGGCATTGCCAGAGGTGATTGTTTTTCAGAAAATAGAATGGAAGATTTCGAGCTTTACCCAAAGGGACACAAATTTACAATAAATCTATGAAATAATTTATCACAATTTGGTACTGCAGAAAACATAACCTATAGTTATTTTAATTTTCAGGATGCACTCCTTCAGCACATCAAAAGGGCAATATACCAGGCTGATATTTGGAGCTCCTCTACACAGGCCATGCCAGAAATTCCATCCCCCACAGAATTTTCTTGGGTCAAAGTGAATTGTTTGTGGAAACGAATTTGGATGTCCATTCCCCAGGTGTCTAATGTGTGCAGAGAACTGATTAAATGCACCTGCAAGTGCATGAAAGACAACCTAGCATGCACTCAATTGTGTTGAAAGGTAGGAGGTATTCAGTGGTTTGTGGCCTCAGGGAGAGTGTATGTAAGCATAAGAAGTACATATAATTGTTTCATGAATGAACACCACACTGCTTTGCCATAGAGATCTATTTAAGAATGTGCCTATGATTTGGCTGAGTAGGGACTGGGAACTACAACCACGATAGTTGCCTTCTATGGGTTGTTTTTGTCACAGGATAACATAGTGTATATAGTTATATCAAGAAAAAGATAACCATGATAATTTATCATTCTTATGTATATTTGCAGATAAAATGGTGAGAAAAAATTTGCCACAGGTAGCCCAATTTATGATTTCTGGTTAAAATAAAATACCCCCTTAAAGGGGGAACCTGAGCAGATTTTTTTTGGGCACCCTTTCCAATATCATTAGGTATGCCTTAAAGAATCTGTGTGTGCCAAATTTCATGCTTTGATCACACTTGTCACAATTCAGCTAAATTTTGGTCGTAGAGTACCTGACTATTACATGTTTACTGATAGACAAGGGTTGGAAGCTCAGGTTCATTATGTCAGTGAATGCTGTAACTTTATCATATTTATCTGCACCAAATGTCAGAGCATTTTGCAGCCATATTAACATGTGAACCTCTGCTGGTACCCCACTCTGTAAGACCAATGTTGTTCATCAAGAAGTCTTTCAAAAACATTAAACTGACTACCAAAATGCCTTGCACATGTCACAGGCTCACATTGAACGAATCTACACTTGTCTTCCCAAGTTGCCCTAGTACATTAAGGAAATTATTGCATTTTGTTTCAGCTGAGGAAAAGGTGCAGAAGAATGTTGCAAGTCCCAATTGGCTTATTGCAAAAAAGGGCAGTGATCCTCTTAATGCTTCTAAGAATTTAAAGCCTTCATACAGTGGCGGTTTTAGAACATTTTAACCAGGGGGTCAATTAGGGGCAAAGTATGGGAGTGCTGAAGGCACACGGCATTTCATTAGGGGGTCTGGGGGCATTCTGTCTCAGAAAGGCCATTTCCTGTGTTTTGAGATTGTCAATTTTAAGGGTTAGAAAATATTTAAATTGCTATGGAATTAAAATTTTCAACTTTGTTGTATGTATGGGATTTTGAACTTCCTGAACTTCTCCCTATGCAACGACACTGGGCTAATACTTCTATGGCCCATTGGATACTTATACCAAGTGAAGAACTGCAGCAAGCATACATCATTTGCTACACTTGCCTTAATGAGACTTTGTCCAACATTAAACAGGAATGTTTTCTAACTTGCAATATGAAAAGTGAACCATTAAGGCAAAAATGCTGCAAATCTCTACTTAATAACTATTAAATACTGAGGAATGCTTAGCAAAATTATGTTTGTTTCAAACTTCTGTTTAGCATGTATTGTACTACCTATTACTTGGAGAAACTCTACAACCAGTTTGAAAAACTTGCATTTGTTTTATTGACTAGTATATATGGGGCAACCTTGGGCAGGTATACAATATAGACTGTGAACATGTGGATCATGATATCTATTTTTAGGATTTCTCACTTCTGGGATAGTGTGCAAAAACAAAATTTAACAGTAACTTGCAATACAGCTCATGCTAAAGAAAAATGTCATTCTGTAGCTTGACATTCAAGTAGTGACAAGAATGGACGCTACCTTAACTACTGCATCCATTCTTGTTGATACAGAATGACATTTTTTGGTTTCAATTGTCTGCTGGTTATGGTTTCTGGTCTAACACATGTTAAAACCTAGTGCAGATGGATTTGGCAAGGTTGAAGTTCATCATATTTGTTGATTACTCCAGACAGAGAGCATTCGATAGAAAGAATAGCAAGATGATGAAGTCTTTGCTGTTGCATTGTAGCTCTGATATAAGTTTTGATTCTTTTTAAAGCTGAAAAAGATCTCTCAGCACTTCCACTTGAAACAGGGAACGTCACGGCTAATTGCAAAGCATCTGTGAAATACTTGCTAAAGTCTTGTTCCCTTGCTCTCAATGAGCTTTTGGCTACTACAAGCTGTGGCGCAAGACTAGGAATATCTATCCCATACTAAATAACTAGTGGTTTCACAGTCTGTGTATCAAAGAAATTAGAACTGTTTGGACCACAGGCAGCAATTCCTTTAATAAAAGTCCCAGATTGTTGAAAACACTTGTTATCAATGATATCAAAATAGATTCTGCTGTGAGAAGCTTTTGAACTTGTGCCACTATTTGGATCACAGTGACTCATACCATGCTTTCCAACACCACTGTATCATTCAATTGTGCAGGCAGCCTGGAAAATCATTGTGGTTTATCAGGTGTGTAAATCTCAATATTCCTTTCAAGGGCAATCTTTGTTGTTTCCTTCCACATATGACCTGAAAATTGACTAGCTGGATGGTACTCCTTAAATGTATTTACAACCAATTTAACTAGCTCTATCACATGGGATATATTAAGTTCTTTGGCTTGGAGGTGGTCAGAGGCTTAGTAAGTCCTAGTACCTCTTCAAATGTACGTAAAAGTACAAGGAAAGAGAACGTTTTCAGTTGCATGGTCAGACCATATGACTCAGCTACAGCACCACAGTCTCTGGAATTCTTTATCTCCTCTAAGGCATCCAAGATACATTCATTATAATGGCTCACTCATTGAGTGTCACTGAATTGTGGTATTTCTAGGACTTGCATCTCTTTGCATTGTTGAGCATTGACTAGGCTATCATGATGCAAAGTTGACAGAAAAAAATCGGTAAAGAGCTTCCAGCAAACCAAAAAAGTTATTCACCTCTTTCATGCACTGTGCAGTATTTACAACAAGAATAGGAGTGAACATAAAAACACCTGTGACCAACAGTTTTCTCAACAATAGCTTGCACCCCTACAAGATGCCCACTCGTTACAGATCCTCTGTCTTAGCACTGTGAAATGCACTTTTTAGGGTCAAGGCTTGGTGCTCCCATTTGACAAATTAGTTCACCAGCAAGAGAAGCAGCATCCAATTTATGCACATCTGCAAATCCAACAAATCTCTCTTTAATGCAACTATCATATTGGCTGAGTTCTTCTAAGATCTCGGCATTTATCTGCAGTAAGTGCAAAATATGATGCTGTTCGAATATCTTTACATATGTCCTGTAATACAACAGTTACTGCAGCTTTCAGTAAGTTGTTCTGAATTTCTTTAGAAAAGTATTTTGCATTTGACAGAGCAATTTTGGAAGCCAGCAGCGAAACAATTTCCTTAAAGTTTCCTTTGTTTTCAGAATCTTCTGATTCATTATGTCCTCTAAGGGCAAGGCCCTGGCGTGAAAAAAAAACAACAACTTTTAACATTGTTTTTAAGTATCCCCTGTTATGGCTTGATTCTAAAAAAGTAGGCCGCTGGACAAAGGAATGAATGTTCAAAAAAAAAATACTTGCACGAGATGTTTGGGGTTCCTTTTTATAAGGAAAGAACATATATTTTGTTGGGTTGTTTTTAGTATTACAAGTATTGTCATTGTATTCGATTATATGTGATACAATCTGTCAACCTGAAAATAAACCAAGTAGTCATTTTGAGCCGAATCCAGTTTGGATAATACAGCCAAGGATTGACAAACTGACTCGACCAACCAAACCAGTTTTTGAGAAAGGAAGACTAACAAAGGCACAAAATCACCTAAATGACCTCCTGGTTACCCATCCAGATACACCACTTACAAGTAAGAACACTATTCTTTGAGCAACAAACAAGGTAAAGTCAGAATGTGATATAATTGAGAAGATTATCAATGCCTTAAAAGATGTTTATGGTGTTTGAACAGACAATGACAAGAATATCAACAGTGAGGCAATAATCGAGACCATAGAGAAAGAGTTAGAAGACAATGGAGCTCAAGTTGACCTAAGTGTTAAAGCAGCAGAAGATCATTTGAAGACAAAGGAAAAATAGCATCTGTACCGTTATTAGATGTGTCTTCATTGTCTTCAGTGGAAGAAAAGAGAGGTATTTACAAACTCAACAAGAGCTACAAAGATGAGCAACTGAGCTTGAACTAACAAAACAATGTACCAAAAAGGCATGAAGAATCACAGAATTAAGCCAGAGCAGAGGTGGTTGATCCTGAGATGAGATATAATGTAAGTGTGAAGTATAATTCCAGGGACTTGCCATTCCATCTACGTCCAGAGCAAGATGGCTATTATCCGAATTTCAAAAATCAGTTTAGAAGTCCGCCAATAGAAGATACAATTTCTAACCCAGAAAATAGCGACCATCAAGCTGAAAGGTGTGGAGTTACCAAAGTCTTCAGGCAAAGATAAAGCGGACTATGAGTCATGGAAAGCCGCCTTTATGTCCATTGTAGACCGAGCAGACCTTCCCATCAGTGAGAAGTGACTCCAGAATAGTTTATCAGGTGAAATGCAGACCATGGTAAAAGACCTTGGTTACTCGTTGAATGCATAAAAGTTAGAAAAGAAATATGGAGGGGAGAGATGACTAATGATAAAGCACCTAACAGCCCTATGTGAATTCCAGAAGATTAGATCACAAAACCTTGAAGAAATGGAAGATCTCCTAGTTATTTTAGAATAAGTTATGATTGTCTTATGTGATAGTGGACTAGGAAAAGAACTGACTGGCCAGAATTTGAACCTCACTGCAAAGGAGAAGTTACCACAAGAAGATGTCGAAGCATACAAGTAATGCCTTCTGGAACACTCCCAGGAAGATACTTTTGAGACCCTTGTTGAATGGATTCAGGGAAGAAACAAGTGGGCTTGGTTCAAAGAGAAATAAAGAAGATGAGAAAAGCGACAAGAAAGACAAAAGATGACATAATAGAAGCTACAACACCACCTTCACATCTACCAGATGCATTGTTACACCATCCAAAGAAAATCATTCTGCATGGGATTGTGGAGCCTTTAAGGCACTGTCGGTTACCAACAGAAACGAACTAATCACCAAGATTAAACGTTGCTACAGATGCTTAGCAGCCGGTCATCAAAAAAACAAATGCCCTAATGTGAGATGGTGCAGGATCAATGGATGTGAGAGCAATCAGCATAGCAGATATCTTCACGAACTTAATCAACATAACCCAAAGCAACGCTACAACAACACAAAGTGCAAAAACAAATGAGATGAGTGGCCAAGGCTAGAACACACACAGATAGTCAAGCTAAATATGTTTCACTCATGCTTTTGCCAGCAGTGATTGCCAGTGGCAAAAAAAGATTGAAGGTCAACATAATGCTGGACAACTGTTCGACTGGCTTTTGTATGTTTTGGAAGCCGCAGCAGAGGAGCCTATGCTACAAGGTAAAAATCAGTGTCTTACCATCTCAGGAACTGGAAGTTCAGAAGTGAAGAAACATTCCTGACAAGTTCTCAGCAAATTGGCAAGCAAATGTTCTTGACAACATTTCAGGCGACACCCCTGCATTTGAGTGGTCCAAACTGAAAATGAAGTGGCCTCAACTACAACCAATCCCATTTCAGATATGTGGCAAAGTGTAGACAAATAAATGTTCTAATTGGCAGTGACAACCCTATATTCCACCATGTCCTGAAAGAAATACATGGAAACGAAGCAGGAGATCCTATCACATGGTTTACAAACCTTGGTTGGGTTTGCTTTGAGCCAATGCTAACAGAGGAGTTTCGACACATGTCCAGATCACATTTCATGTGCACTTACCACAGTAATCACTTCAAAGAGAGAGAAACCTCCGACAACATTCTATGCAAATTTTGGGAGTTGAAAGCCCTAGGCATTTGAGATGAGAAAGCAGCAGTAGCACAAGTGATGGAAACCCTTCAATTCAAGGACAGATGATATGAAGTTGGCATTCCATGGAAAAGAGGAGAACCACAGGTAGTCAACAACTGAAGACCCAAGAAAGATCGTTAACAAAAAAAAAGGCCCAGAAGTAGCAAAAGCCTACAGCCAGATTATGAAAAAAAAAGATTATGTAGGCAGTGTCCAAGAGTGATGAACCCAATAAATGGTTTCTCCCTTATTTTCCAGTGGTAAGAGAAGATCAAACCACTACCAAGATTCCTATGGTTTTCGACGCCACAGCAAAAAATAATAGAAAAAATCTAAATGATGTTGTATGACCAGGTCCAAAACTCCATAATGAATTGACTGTGTTAACACGTTTTTGTCGAGCTCCAATAGCACTTTCAGGAGACATCTCAGAGATGTTTCTACAAGTCGGCCTCCTTGAAGAAGACCGTTGATATCACAGGTTCCTGTGGTGCAACCTTGATTCAACTAAGGCTCCAGACCACTACAAGTTTCGGCGACTCTTGTTTGGCAATAGAGCCTCGCCATTTTGCTACCAGTATGTCTTGCACTCACATGTTGAGACTTGCACAACGGACTATCCAAAAGCTGCAGAGACTGTCAGTGACTCAACATATGTAGATGACGTATTAGACTCATGTGAGACAGTGGATGAAGCCCTGCACCTACCACGTGAACTGTCCAAACTTTTAGCTAAATGTAGTTTCAAGTTAAGAAAATGGACATCTAATGACCCAGTCGTTATTAACAATCTACCTGAGGAAGACCAATTACAGAGCCTCGTGATCAAAGAAGACACCTCCAAGGTCAAGACTTTCAGCATACTATGGGAAGCAGAGAGAGATGTTTTCACCTTCTGTGTCAAACCACCAGACATGAACATGAAACCAATGAAGAGAAATGTTCTCAGTGCAATAGCCACCTTATTTGATCTGTTCCAGTTTCTATTTCCCTTTACTGTGAGATCAAAAGCTGTAATGCAGGAGATCTGGATAGCTTGTTATGGATGGGACGATGTCCTGCCAAACAACTTGATTGTCAAGTGGAAAAATTGGGTTGCAGAGCTTCCACACCTGTCAAATGTCACCATTCCTCCCTGTCTCCACCAACCAAGCCCATCGCAAACTCATGTATTTTCTGATGCATCAAAGAAAGCCTATGTGTCTGTAGCCTATCAAGTCTGTCGATATGCAAACAATGCCACTTCCTCTTGAATTGTTGCATCAAAAAGTAGAGTGGCTCCAATCAAAGTTGTGATGATACCATGATTGGAGCTCATGGGGACAATTCTTTCCACTCAACTGGCGAAGAGCATCGCCAAGACACTAACCATTGATGACACAATCTTCTGGACTGACTCAACAAATGTGCTACACTTCTATTAACCCTGAGCAACGGAGACACGTCCCCGGAGAGTTTAATCCAGCAGACAGCAAATTTTGGAAGGAAGGACCAGAGATGATAAAAGAATAATCTACTTAGCCTCCTCAACTTCCTAACAAGGAAATTGAAGAAAAGAAAGATTACAACAACACATATAATGAAGGAATTTTTGCCCAGACAACTACTACTATCCTCTTCAGATAAATCATCCAATGCAAGCTGCAGCTGTCTTTCTGACATCATTCAGATCGTTCTGAAGCACACAGCTTACAATGCTATTGATTTTGTAATTTTTTAATGCCTTGATGCCCGAAAGTAGTCTGTACTTATGAAGGTATTAGTCAAGCTCATAAACTTTTAGTTTCTTGAGTTGACTACTTAGTACTAACTCTTGCCACTCATATTCCTCAATTTTTTTTTTCTTTGAGTTTCTTGTTTAATTTTTCTCATTGCACAGCCCTCATTTCTGCTCCCTATTTTTAAGTCTTTCAGATGGTGCACATACTTGTGAACCAGTTAGTCATCAACAGCAAACTTGGATGAAAATTCTTTGACCACATTTTCCATTTCAAGGTTTGGATCTCCAGTACCAAATGCTTTTTTATATTGGCTCTTGGTTGCCAGTCGTCAGGGTATCTATTATCAGTGGGAGTTTCAGATGGACTAAAGTAATGACCAGGACTGCCACTCTCTGGAGCTGGTTGTGGGATCCTTTTCTGTTCTGTTCCCACCCAGTCTTTCTTTAGATATTTCATGTAAAGTTCTCCAGTGTCATAATTATTGTTGTAAAGGCCCATATTTTTCCTAATATATGGGAAACCAGGGAAGTCTTTTTATTTTGCCTCCAAAGTTTCAATGTATCTTGTAAGATAGATGCTGTTGAAAACAAGCCATTATTGTTCTGTTCTTACAAAAAAAAAGCTTTTACACACTCTCCAAGTATTGGTGTATCATCAGCCTGTTTTCGCAGTTCTTCAGCCACTGCCCATGCATTTTCATACTGTTTCACATCCATAGTTTGTATATTCTATGCTGCCATTCCATCAAATCTTTTAAAATTTTCCTATTCTATAGTGCCCCCCCACATCCAGAATTGGTTTGTTCCACTTCATTTTGATCTGAGTCACCTCAAGGTCTGTTGATTTGGCGAATTCTGCATCTCTGAATTTAACCTCGTAATTATTAACACCAACCTCTAGACCTGCATTGTAAAGTCTCCCCATTTTGGTTTTACATTTGGCAGCTCATACTGGATAAGCAGCTCCAAGATGCTATTATTGGCGCATGCCAATTTGCAGCATTCAAAGGCTCCTTTAGATTAGATTTCAAGATTCCGATTTTACTTAATAAGTTCTGGAGCACTGGAAGTACATGACATGTAAACACACCTTGCAGTCATTTTCGAGAGCACTAGAAATTTCAAATGTTTGTTGAATCTGGTTAATTTAATTGTGCATGTGTACTAACTGCTCCATTTCATAAGCCCTATGTGGGCACTTTGGCTTTGAAGAGCACCTGCTGTGATCTGCAGTTTTGGTCATGTCATCAAAGTAATAAACCATTACTTTCAGCGGACAAAGTGCAGTAATAAATCTAGATGTATAAACAGCAGTTTCTTTACTGGAAAATTTTACTTCAAAAGCATAAGGTAGTAGGTGTCACAACCTTTGTGTTTCTTAGCCCATGTTGTACTACAGGAATTAACTATAGCTTTGGGTCTTAGAAACATAACATGTTCATCAACATCTTTATGAAGCACTTCTTTATCATCAATTAAGATGCTATTTTCAGTAAATATTTTGTGTGCAGAAGGAGTAACATAAACCATTCATATTCAGGCCAATCATATTTTGGCAAATCCCTTGCCCTGTTGTCGTCAAAGTCAAGACCTTTACAAAACGTTCCGATGTCCTTGGACTAACATAACCTTTGTCATCTATATTTTGTGTAAAGGAAAGTCCCTGTTGCTCTGCTGGTAGTTTGTTAAAAAAGAAATCCATGTTGATGTTCCTAACATTGTGGAATTTTGATAGTGCATGTTCTCGTTGTCACAATCCTTGGCTTTAGGTGGGTTTTTAGTACAAAACAATCCTTTTCCTTTGTGAAGTAACAACCATTGTGACCATTTGTTCCAACAATTCGATGCAGTAGTTACCGATTAAATAAGGTGATAGTTTGAAATTGAGAGCAGGTCATGTTTTTTCACACATCAATTCATATAGATTGTAGTACCATGCCTTTGGCGGTGATAAGTTGCTTTCTGTTTACACTTTGGTCAATTAACACCCTTGGACCTTGTGTGGTAAGACCTTGGTTTTTTAGACTTTTTTTTTTTCAATTGTTTCACTTGTCTTTTAACCATTTGCTACAGCTTTTGAATTTCATATGGTGTTGCTGGATCTTGCAGTTTTGTTACACATGTAATGCAATCACAAAGTCTCTCAATCTCATCTGACACCTCATCTAATCTTCTTTTGTGTTTTTCCTTTAGTTCTTGCAAACATTTTATCCTTTTTGTTATTGTCTCAGTTCTCTCTTTAGCTGCAATAAAAGCATTGTATTCCTCTTACAAGGTTTATAGGAGTCGCTGCATGTTTTTTGAAACTTTGCCACAATCAATTCCCAGTTGACTCAAATGAACATTTCTTCTGTTGGATTAGATAGTCTATCCCACTCAATATCTATGCTATGAATTATTTTTGAGACTGAATCTTGATCAAGAGAGAACCTTTCATCAACATTGTCATTATTATCTGAAGATAGTAGCTTGTGATAAAAACAGTCCAAGTCTGTTATCCAGAGTAAGAACTACATAGCAGTTATCTTCACTTGGGTTTGTCAAAACACAAACCCTCAAGCTATACACAGGATGTAAAATGGCATCATGAAACCTAGTCTTATCATCTTTTGTGGCAGTCCCAGCAACATAATATGTTTGATATCCATGATACCAAGTCAAATGCATCATTGAAGGATAAATACCCAACATGATATTCTCTTCCATCAGGTCCTAAAATCAAATCGATTTTCGGCGATGGTTTTTGCCTTTGACAGTTGTTCATCCAGAATACTTGGGTTTTCTGCAGAAGAATGTGTCTATAACGATTTTCTGACGTTTTTACTAAAGGTACTAGTGCTTCTTGACTCACCACAAGCCTCATTAGGGCCGCATGTTATCTTCTGAGAGTCTCATTATCAACAATATTTAATGCTTACTTATATCCACCACCAGCAAATGGTAAAGTGGCATGGGATGAATCACTTTTGAAACTCATTAATCTTGGACTGGTGCTGCCAAGATGCGTAGTTCCAGTTTTGACATTACACAAAGCCAAACGGTTCTTTGAATTTAGTATACATACTTGAGAAAACATCTTTCTCTGCCATTGCCAGACTCGAGAATCTCATCTATTTTGTTGCAAACAAATCTGAGTAATTTTATAGCCTGAAAGCCAGTCAGCTCTCAGTCTACTAATATTATAAAATGAAGCACGCTATTTTAAGTTCGAGCATTCGAAGGGCTTGCAGGGTTGCCAGGTCATTTTGGCCAGTGGTGGCCAAACAATCAAAACATAGTTGCCAAATTGAAGGAAAAGTAGCCAAACTTAAGGCTTGTTTCCCCTGCAGAAAAATTTTCTTTGTCTAGTGCCTTCTTGTGGAAGGCTAATGATCACAAAAGTTGTGAAATATTAATCACATTTTCTTCCTTTCTATCATATAAGTTTTTAGAATTGAAAAGTTCTAACATTTCATCACTTGCACTGAAATCTTTGCAACACATCCCCTTGAACTTCAATGATGAGCAAATTCTTATAATTGAGTCTAGCATCTCATTTTGCATTCTGCTCCTCAACTTTGTCTTCACACTGGTCACTTGGGAAAAAATATGCTCACTGATAGCATTGCTAATAGGAGTGGTAAGGCGTGTTAAGGCATATATTGCCAGCTGCAGGAATGGCTTCTCACCATTGCTCAACAAGTAAGTAGCTATGCCTACCCAGAATGCAACTGCATCAGTTGGAATTTCATTGACAAACACATTTTCTGATGCCCAGTCAACACAAATAATCTTCCAATATTGCTCTTCAACACCCGAGACATCAGCTATCAGATGTTGCATTGGTAGCCCCACAAAGGGTGCTTGCTCCACATGGGACAACACTTTTCTTGGACTTAAATTACTGAGATCAGCAAAAATCATCTTGAGCAGCAGCTTCAATGAGGAAACTTTGACACTTGCTGTAAACTTAATTAACTTTCTCCTTGGCTACTTCTTTATTTTGGGCTCTTGCTAAATGGCTATTAGATTCCTGGATGAACTTCACTCCATAATCAACTCCAGATAATGGTAATAGCTCTCCATTTCTACTGTACACTCTGTTGTGAAGTGAATTGTGGTATAAACACAGATCTTTCAGACACACATCAGGATCAACATTTGTTGCTTGGAAAAATGCATTCACTCTCTCAAATTCACCCACAACAGGTGTCAGGGAATGGAAATACAGAAAGTTTATATCATCTTTCAACATGTTCGAAATTGTTCCAGCTTTGTAGCGAGAATCTGAGGAGCAAGATGGTGCAACCAAGCTAAAGTATGCTTTTAGTTCTTCCCAGTTGCCCAAAATGTTGAAAAGAACTTTCCCTCTGACCAACCACCTTGTTGTTGATAACTTCTGAAAAGGCAGAGACTTTCCCCCTTCTTCCTTGTTAGGATCTATCACTATGATGAGATCTTTAAAATCTTCTCTCCGGATTACACTATTTGAAAACCATTTCAGAATCTCTTTGAACATGAAACCAACATTTGATGGCATCTTCTTAAATGCATGTTGCACACAAAGTTCAAGGGAATGGAGAATACATTTGATCAACACACAGTTTGGTGAGACTTCTTTTACTCTAGACCAGACTGAGTTCCATTCTCTGACCATTGCTGATACACTGTCACTGGCAAAACCAATGCAATCTTTAAAATCATGACCAAAAGAGGCAAGGCAATCTTTGAGAGCATTAAACATTGCTTCACCAGTAGCATGAACAATCTCAACTAATCCCAGAAATGCAGTCACAATAGTCTTTTTCCTCTCACTGTAATATCACATACAAGCACATAAATTCTTCTTTGTAGCAACGTCAGTGGAATCATCAACTAATGTACAGTAACACTTTCAGCAACATCCTTTTTCAATTCTGACTTGAAGGCCAGGGACACAACTTTTGTTATGAGGTTGCTACACTTTGTCCTGTAAAGTTGAATACTGGCAATATGACTTCCCACACCATGCTTTGAAACAATTAACCCATGGCATGCAATGCCAACACCAAACTGGATTTCTGCTAGCTTAACAGGAGTAGATTTGTTTTCCATGGATAGAAGCTTTTCCCGATGCAAGGGCTTTATAGTAGCTTTTTCATTGACTCTATTATTATGTTCTGCAGACTTCTCATGCTTTGAAATTGACCAAATTTTAGGCTGCATTGGCTTACTGCAAAGTTTGCAGTATGCATTTCCCTTGCCACCAGGAGATTTGGTAAGCCAAACATATTTCTTCTCCCATTCCTTTTTAAGTTTTCTGCCAGCTTCGTATATACCTTTCCACTTGTGACAGAAGTTTTAAGAGCTTTTTACACAAGTAGATGTGCATCCACTACAAACATGTGGAGACAACAAAATGTCAGCGGCAGGGTTGCCATTGAGTGATGCTTTGGGATAAGTGTAGAATCGAACGGATATTATGAGGCAAGTAAGGCAATCCCTCCTTGTATGGCTACGACTAATGCTATACCTAAATAAACCTTTTGTTCTATTGGTAAACAGGTAAGCAAATTATTCTGCAATATTGATAAAAATTTGTAACCAAGAGGCCAAAATACAGCCGGAGGCCAGAGGTTATTTTTCGTAGCAAAATCGTGGCTGACTAGGCCAGATGGCAATCCCGAGGACTTGTGAACTACCTTAATAGTCCTTCCAATTCTCCCCAATGAACTTCCATGCATATTGTTGGGACAAAATAATAGGTATACACGAAGTAGCGCATGTATATTTGTGTCACCTATTTGTTTCAATATGAATCATGTTAAAGAACGGCTTCGTTCATTACATTTTGATTGTTATTCTGGTTATGAAGAACAAATTAAAACCTTGTTGGGTAGGTTCAACGTTACAAAAGCAACTTCAGGTATCCTATGGGTGCAAGTCTGAAAAAAGCAAGGTCTCAAGGAAAACACAGGCGACACATTGCATCAAAGATGGCAAACTTGTTTCGATAGGTAAGAGTGGAAACAGTCAGGTAACTGATAAACTGTGGCAAAGATTCCTCATTCTAAATACTCATGACAGTAAGATACAATATTTGAACTCTCTGGTTGAAGGATTATATACTTCTGCCTTTGTTTCACTTGGAGAGAGTCAGTTTAAAAACTATTTAATAACACAGAGAAATTCGAAGTATTTCAAAGTGATGCAAAAGAAACCTTTTCAAAGTTCTGTTGTTTCTTTAATTGATAATGAGAAGTCAGGCCTGTGTGTAAATGTTCTGATCTTCCATGATGTAAGGATACCAAGGAGAGACTTGAACAAGTTCTTGCCAAAGGAATTGCACTGAAAGAAAAACTCGAAAAAAAGTGTCTGATTTACTTACTCAACAAGGCCAGCCAAAACCATGGGCTCCAGATGAATATTGGGTTTGAATGGTGTGTCATATACAGAAAAGCAATTGTGCCTGAAGTCTTCATGGCCAAGCACAAGTTAAAGAGATATCAAGAAAAAGAAACCCAACAAAAAAAAAAAAAATCTGTTCGACAGAAGCATTAAGGTCCTTGGCATTATATCAGATACAATTAAGTTGAAAGTACCAGTCAGCAAGAGTCATATAAAACAGATAACTCAGGAAGCTAAAAGGTCGAGATCAAAATGCTTTGGGACATCTCCTATGGAAAAATATATGTGATCCAGTTACTTCAACTTGTGTACCAGCTGTACTGAATATCTTTAATGCCGATAAAGAAAGGAATATGGGTGGAACCTCAGACGATAGTGGAACTAAAATTTTGCTCGTTGCTTTTTTTAAACAGCTATGATAAATACTTGATGTTTTATAATATTAAACACAAATTTTGAGGTATATAATCATTGCTATCTTTCAGCCATACCTGAGACCATATATTAATGTGTACATATTGTTCAAGTTGGCCTTAATTTTTTAAGTGCAAGGTCAAAACATTGGAAGAGTTTTCATTTCAAGTTGAAGTTTCAATAATGTACATTACTATATTAAAATTGAACACTAATACTCATTTTTTTAGATAAGAAGTGTTATTAAACTTAAGATATTATTTAGGAGGGGTTATGATATTTTTAGTTTGTAGCTGAAAAAAAAACATCCACCTCCTTACCTGTCTTTCATGAAGAAATATCCCTGGGTAAGCAAGCTCTTCAGAATATTTGTCCCTGAATATGCTCAGTGGTCTGTTGCCTTCCAGGTACAACACTATGTATTGAGGCTCTTATAACCTTCAACAAAGTCTGAGACAGTCAACATCCTATCTGTAACTCTTGCAGGGATATCTTCATAACACTTTTGAGATTTATTATAGTTACCAAAATGTAGATCATGCCTTCCTTTGGTATATTTGTCAGGCAAAGAAACATTTCCCTGGCATTCTTCTTTGTTTAAATTGAATACCTTGTTTATGATAAAGGTTGCTGTTGTTACTTAACCATGCAGCTGCTTGAAAAACTTTGTGGTCTTATGTTTAAAGATAGTGCACAACTCTTATAGCACAATCGTCTCTTCAACTGAACTTTCATTGTCCATATTTCATATGGTAGTGTGGTTACAGTATTAGTGACATTGGCTGGTACATTTACAACATTTTCTCTAGGGACTTGAATCAGTTTTTGAAAAGGTAGTCTTGGGACAACAACTCTCCACTCTAGTTTCATTATGATCAGTGCTGGGCAAAGTGATTGAAGCATGTTGTATTTCAAATGGAATACATCTCCTTTGAGATGAACCCATTTGAAAGAATAATACAATATTGTGAAGCCCTTAGCCAGTACTGAGCTGAACACACCTCCCACAGAAACTTGGCATTCCATGCAAGTCCGTAGAGTGCAAATCAAATCTTAAAACTGTTGTGAAAAATTTTGAATATGGCAACAGTATTACAATCAACATTCATCACCAGAAAATAAATTTGTAAATGCATGTTTAAGACAAACATAAGGTGCACTGTCACATGTCATCGATAATCCTGCCATCAATGATTCACTATAAGTTAAATTATAAACTTTCTCATTTACTGACACAAAACTAGGGACATCTGTCAACAAGAAAAAGTCTTTTTTTCACATAACTTTTAATAAAACTGTACAAACAATTACCATGAGATAAAATATTGTTTAAGTCTGATATGTTCCAGCTACAAATCATTTTGATGTATTTTTAAATTATAGCTGTCTGTGATATTGCTACACAGTTCACCTGTATTGTCACCAAATTTAGATGGATTACCCTGACTAAAATCATTGCAGTGTTATTCAGGTTAACTATCTCATATTTTGTGAGACCTGTATTTTCTTCCACATCGTTTGGTAGATATACATTGCAACCCAACAACTGACTCGATGAAAACATTAATTTGTCCCTTTTGTGATGTTCAGCAATGTATTTTAACATTGGGAAGTGAAATACATATGAATAAAATAACATTAACATGGTATTCCAAAATTTCCCTTTTAAATGTAGTGACATGATACCCATCTGTTTTGTGTTTCTGTAAGTTAATTGTCTTTTTGTAGAGCTCTGAGTTTCCTCAGGCTGTGCTATGATTGTGATCTACACAGTAGTGTCTGATCAAACTGTTGATCAGCACTAACAGGCTTGCTCCAGGAAGATTGGTGCGTGGAATCAGAAATATATACTGCTCATGATTGGCTTTATCATGCAGCAACAATATCTGAAAGAAAAAGAGAAAGAAAAACTTTACTCAGTGACTCGAACAGATGTACCTTATTTCATTACAATGATATTAGTCTCTTAAGATGAAAGATGAACAATCATCAAGTCCTATACTAAGAAAAACGATTTCTGAGCTCCAGACAGGGATCAAACCTGAAACCTTCTGATGACTGGTAAGATGCTCTAACCATTGAGGTACCAAGACTCAGATGGCAAGCCAAAGTGGAATATTGTTTATCTATCCTCTTAAGATATTAGCCTCTTTCACCAATAATTTTAGGAGGTCACTTTTTTAAATTAGCCTGTGAAATGTTAATGGAACTGCTTACCTTTATATAGATCATGCAAACCTTATAAATAAAGGCATGGTTTGACCAAACTCACTTGCAAAAGCACACCAGGTAGAGATCAAGGAGATGAAATGAAAGAACACTTCAAGTTTCCAAAGTAATCACAGAACTTTCCAAGTATGACACAAAACTATGAATTTGAGTTTGTACAGTCACTGGTCGTCTAAAAGGCTCAATCAAGCAAGATACCTGCTGACTATATGGCTACTGTAACATTTCAGATTAGCAGTAGCCACAAAATATAAGCTGCAAATAATATAATGTGGTGTAAAATTACATTCCCTGAGATTTTACTGTAAAATTTACATTTTAAGACAAGAACATCCAAGCTTAAGCTCAGAAATACTCATTTTAATCTTACTTAAAGCTATTTCAACTCAGCGTTCTGACCACTTTCCTGATCTCTCAGCTTGTATGCCTTGTGATGTTTAAGCTGTTATCTGTTTAGAATGATTTTGAATACATTTGCCTTGTTTACAAGACCTGAGAGAAGTATAGTAGATGGGGGAACTAGTGCACCTCCTCAATTGGTCAGATCACACTTTACACAAGTTTTAAACATTTTTTATCAACAAAACCTAATCACGCTCTCTATGCTCTGCGATGCTCGGATTGCATTTTACACAAGTTTCAAACATTTTTATCAACAAAACCTTGAATTAAACTATTTACAGTACTGGCCAAAAGTTTAGAAATTTTTCCAATTACACTAAAAAATAGAGAGAATTCCTTTTTTTCAAGAGAACATTTATTCTGAAAATGTAGTTTATTATTCAACTTACAATTGTATTATCGTACAATCGATAAAGTCAACAAGAAGTTAATATTTGATGTGGTAACCCTTACTTTTGATAATGTTTTCAATACGACTAGGCATAGAATGTGACAGGTTTTTACACAGGTTTCTGTCAATATCTGAGTGCCAAATGGATTTGATGACAGTTTCAAGCTCTTCTAAACTGTTTTTTTTTTGAGAAACCTTTTTCTTGATCATAGTCCATAGATTTTCAATTGGGTTCAAGTCTGGCGAGTTTCCAGGCCATTTCAGTACTTCAACCCCTTTTCCTTCCAACCACCTCATAACAATCTTTGCTGTGTGGCATGGCATTGAATCCTACTGAAATGTCTTACACCCGTGAAGTCCCATAAAAGTTAATAGATCATCTAGAACACTAATGTACCGCTCACCATTCATCGTGACACCTTTTGGCAGGAAATACAGGCCACCCCATACCATAACAGATGGTGGATGTTTTACCATTGCTTTAATGTACTGTGGGTTAGTTGGTAAGGATCCAAGTGGTCTGTGCATGAATGGTTTGTACGATGAAAATTGTAAGAACTTGGACTCATCCAAAAACATAACTTTCCCCCAATCATCTGATGTCCAGTGCCTGTATCTGCAACAACATTTCAGTCTCTTCTTTGCCATCCTTGGTGTTAGTAATGGCTTTTTTAATGCTTTTTGGACGGGTAAATTCATTTCAGTGTTAAGACGGCGCCATGTTGTTCTTGTGGATACGTTAGCAAGTAATGGTAATGAAATTTTTATTTCTGACAATGTTATTGAGGGTTTTCTCACACAAAGTCTTCTCATTTCCCGATCCATTCTTCCTGTCATCTTCCAAGGTCTTCCGCTTCTCTTTGGCGAAAAGTTCCCATTTTCTTTGTAGGTGCAGATGATTCTGCTGACAGAAGCTGCAGATTGTTTCAATCTCTTTCAAATGTTGCAATTCTTGTAACCTTCTTCCATCAAAAGTATAACATTACTTTTCACAGACTTGCTGATTTCAACTGTCTTTCCCATGATGATCTTCGGCTGCTTCTACCAATTAACTCACTGAAGCTGAAGTACAGTTAAGTAACCAGATTTTAAGCCAATGACTTGTGGGACAAATTTTGTACGAAATAAAGTTACTTATTTTCTATTTTTGTCTCAGGATGTTAACAAACTCCGTACTACTCATGAAAAGAAATTTTCTAAACTTTTGGCCAGTACTGCATTTTAACGAACAATTCCTTACTATCACACATACTTTTTCATAACCTAGAATGAATGTAAAAATAACAATCCAAACAATGTTTTTCAATACAAATATACGATTCTAACACTTCATTAATCATGCATATATGACAAGTATAGTAAATTGGGTACTGACCCATCTCCCCACAAACTCAGATCACACTATCTATACTCCACAACACTCAAACTGAATTAAAAAAAATAAAATAAAAAAATGAAAATCTAATAAATTTCTTACTATCACACACACCACTTCAAACCATCTATTTCGTAACCTAAAATGAACATAATCATCACAATCCAAACAACATTCTACAATATAAATATACATTTCTAACACTTCATATAAAAATTATCTAGCTTTATGGCTTCTAAGACTTCATCTATGTAAACCATGAAGAGAGATATGTTTTATAAAAAAGGTGAAATAAAATACTAGGTATTATATAATGGAAAAGGTGTGGGAAAATAAATCATTAATTACCACAAGGCTGCCCAAAGAAATTTTTTAATACAGAGGAGAGAAAAAAAACGCCCATTCTTATCACAGAAGAAAATGGAATCTTTTTCATTTTTGGTCTTGTGGTACATGTGATACAACAACAGTCTCTGTTCATAAAAACCGGCAGCTACAATCAAAAAAAGCACCATAGAAATTCAAGTAATTTTTAACAACTATGATTAAAATCCAGGATATGAAGCTTGGATTCTAATAATGAATTTTACATACAGAATAATTAAGTTATGGTTTGTAATAAAATATATCCCATTATATAAACAAAAAACGAACTTATAAAAATTCTACAAACTAAAGCCAAAATCCAAGAATTACTAGGGATTGATAACAAATATCAGGAAGAGAATAATCCTGGTGATAAGATGTTCAAAGATTGGGTCAAGAAACCAAGAAAGAATTTATCGGTTAATGAATATATTGGTAAAGAGTCTGAGGAATATGGTAAGAAATTTAGGAAATGCAAGAATTACAAAAACACCCCATACTACCCAATCACTTATAAAGCTCTAAATAACAAGAAATTAAAATAGAAAAAGACAACTTAATTGAGCAACTACAAAACCTCATTGAAAGAGACCTGAAAACAATGAAGCAATCAGGGTTCTCTAACTAACCTAACACAAGATGGTATAATTGAAAGATCACCATTTTTTACTACTAATTCTGTTTCAATAACAAGATCAGGAAAGATTGAATGGAAATTGTATTTTATTGCCGACCTTTTAATGTATAAGCTATCAGTATGGCAGTTCAAATCACTGGATAGGCATTATTTGAACATAGTACAATAAACCTTTTGATGGTTCTTCATATATGACACTTCCTAAACAGCTAAAAGATCCAGCAAAAAGGTTGATAAATATTAAAAACAATTAGTGCCTTAGATGGTGTCATATAAGACATTCGAATCCACAAGCAAAAGACCCCCAGAGAATTAAGAAATCAGATTAGGAGTTTGTCAAACAACTAAATTACAATGGTGTTGAGTTTCAAGTTGGAGATTCAGAATAACATTAACATCAATACCCAATATATATCTCAAAAGAGAAAAACAAAAATGTGTTGAACCTTCTATTGATAACTAAGACTAATGAGGATTATGAGGTTGTCAACCATAGTAGTATAAGGAGAGGAGGAGATTATTCCAAAAACTTACCAATCAGGAGACAGGAAATTACGAAACAACCAATCACAGACCCGGACAGGGGATTAGCATCAGGGGGGGTGACTTTGGAATTTTCTATTAACGTTTTGACCAATCAGCACACGGCATTCGTGAATACCTAATAATCCCTGTTCGGTTTTGGGGTGGGTTGGACTCAGTGCATGCGGACCTAACCTAGGGTCGTCTCGGGGGGGAATTTTGGTAACCAATGGCCGTGCAAAACCCAAAACACCCTCTCCTCTCCAACAATTCTTGTTTTTGGCCAGCAAGAGATGATCGGGACAAGAGCAAAACGGCAAAAATTGGCTTGATGCGGGGTTTGAACCCGCGACCGTTCGATTAAAAGTCGAATGCTCTGCCAACTGAGCTAATCAAGCCATCTTGCCGACACGAGAGCAAAAAATAGCAGGACTATCGGACCCTGTTTGTGCCGTTGGTTTTATATATATTGCGCCATGTGGAGAGAAAATCGTGATCACAATCATGGTTTTGTCATCTTGTTTTTGACGTGGTGAGAAACGAGAATGATCCCGTAAAATAACAGACAAAATTCTATACTGTGTATGTGTCAGAGTATTCACAATTGCTTTGCCGATCGAAAATTCGATACAAAACGTTGAATATATAAAGTCACTCTTACCTCCTTCGTGTCTGACCAGCCCTCTTCTGTGAACTACAATTATTGTTTTGTATTACTGTGTGGAGAGAGAAGAAAAAAACTGATTAGATTTGATTCGATTTTTTATTTTAACTTTGCTGTTGCTGTTGTTGTTGTTTTTGTTTCACATTTCGAAGCAATGTTGTTATGTCCACGCTACCAAATCTTCGATTTTTGTAAGAATTTGAGTTATTGTTCTTCTTCTTGTTTTTGTTTTGATTCTTTCTTTTGAAGACCAATCTTGATCTTAAATTGTAAGTGATTTCTGTGTTTTGGTTGTGTGCAAAAGGTCTGTCTTCGCTTCGAGAGAATTGGTGGTTGTCGTTCGTGAATCTTTGTCTCCTGACAAGAACAAGAAGAAAACAAATGGCAAATTAAAAGCGTTGATGTTTCTTTTGTCGTTTTTGAAATGATGTGAAATGTGGTTTCGTACCTTTCTTCTTGTTGAAAATATCCGTGAATTCGCGACATGATGTTCTCGGGTCAACACGACGTCTTTGGGGTGAAAATTTGTTTTTGACGATTGTTCGGTTGTCTGCAAATAATTTGTGAAAATTTTTTCATAATATTGTTGTGTTTGTGTTTACGAGTTTTTGGATGTGTTTTTGGTTTGTTTTGTCGATGTTTTGTTGAAAATAAAAGCAAAAAAACACGCTGCTTACCTTCCTCCTGTTTGGTTTTGTGATTGCCTCATGCATTTGCATTGCGGGTTGATGGATGAATAAATTGGAATACGATTACTGTCAACCACAGTACTTGAGTTTTCAAGAGGTTTGAATGAGAAGACGCTTTATCTTTCGTGTTGATTTGAAATACCGAGAAATTGTTTTCGTTTGTGTTCGTGCCGAAACGATTGACAAACGGTGTCATCGAATTGCTGGATTGTGTTTGTGTGGAATCTTTTGAAATTCTTTGCAAGGATTATTTGAATTACTATGCTATGGCTAATGTGATTGGGAAACATGTTGTTCCTAGTTATGAGGATAATGTGCTTGTGCGTGATTTTGATTTCGATATGTTTACCAAACATTATGGTGATTTTTTTGAATATTTGGATTATGTTAATAAAATGTGTAAAGTTAATTATATCGTTCCTTATAGCGATGTGATGCTTTCGTCCTTTGACGTTATGAAAACATGTTATCGAAAAATCATATGAAAATGCATCTTTATAGATATTTTGCTATTCAGGGAGATTGTGCGAAAAGTTTAAAACGATTGTGTACTGAAAGTGCGGATATTGACGGTGATGTGCATTATTTCTGCAAAGATTATGTTCGTTCAATTTGGGGACGTCATTTGGTGTTGGAATTAAAAGTTTCACATGGTTTTGATGAAATTGCCGATGGAGTTGTTGGTGAAATTCGATTTGCTTTGAAGTTTTTTGGTCTTGGAAGTCTTAATAAATGTAATACGTGTCGAGTTCAAGCGATAGCGAATTCTATTTTGGTTTCCCAACATATAGTCAAGGAAAGGGCTGCTTTTGAAGATATTGACGATTTTCTAACGTATCCTAATTTTTGTGGTAACATGTTTGTGGAAACATCTGAAGAGGAAGAAGAATCTGAACAGGAAAGATGATGTGTTTGTTGTGTCTGCCTTTTCATCAAATCATAGCAAAACACTATATGGAGACATCATTTGAAGAAAGTCAGCCGAGTGTTTTGTTGTTCTAATCATGTTTGGCAAAATTGGCAGACCGAACTAGATATGAATTTGGGAACAATGCATGTGTACGAAGAAACGATTCACCGCGAACCATCACCCCGTTGAACTGAGATGATGTATGAATTGAATCAAAATTTGAAAAGAATTGACTAGACCATCACAGAAAAAGAGACACTGAAACACTGCTTTTGAACGAGAATGGGATTGTTGGAACTTTCTATGCATAATGTTAAAGTGTACTTACCTCTTTTGATGCTCCATGGCTTCTGAATTGTTGTGACAAGGGTATGCGGTATATAAAAGATTTGATGTTGTGAGAATTTGGATTTTGATATATGAATAAATTAAATTTTGTTTTATAAATTTTGCGTGATTTTGTTTGTGAAAGGTTTTAAAAGAACGTGATTATGGCAACGTCATGTTGGAATGGTTTTGAATGGGAAGTTCGTGAAATTGATGTGAAACAAATTTGTTTGGAGGACATTTTGAAATATTTGGAAAATCGCACCCTTAAACATTATTGGGTGTTGTTATTTCATGATGGTTCGGTTGAATGTGAAATAATTGACGAAACCGTTCCAAAATTGCAGTATTATCATTTGTTCATCTGGTATCATAAAGAGGCTGAAACAAGAAGAACCAAAAAAAAAATTATTTCAGCAATCTTCCTTTTATGCAATTTGTCAGAAGAATTTATTCAAAATGGGGTGAAATTATTTATCCACATGTTTTGGATTATAATGATGTTATTCCTCGTTTGGTGTCTCTTATCAATTCGAGTCATGTTTTGATAAAAAACAAGTCGCATTTTCCTGAATGGATCAAAGAAGGTTTGAAAAATGTTTTATTGACTTTATTTGTTACATGATTTGTTGTGATTTGTTATGGCAGGTATTCTGTTTTTTATGGAGTTGTAATGTAATTCTAATCTAGACAATTTTAAGAAAGTTCTTACAAATTTTGATTCGTTTGCGGGACTCAAAGACATATACGTTGGTAATCTATTTGTGGTTAAATGATTCATACATAAATCTGCAACGGTGTGCAGTGAAACTATTTGAATTTGAGATAATAATGTAAAATACATAAAATTTTCTATGGTTAAACAAAATCACAAAAGATTAAAGTGTTTTTGTAACCTTCACAGATTACGTATTGCATGTTTTTGATATTTTGAATCTGTAAAATCATCGAATTGGTTTTTACATGAATTGAACTGTCCATGACATAGTAATACATTGGATTGGTCAGAGTTCGTATGCAAATTTCTTTTAAAATCATCAAATACTGTGATTTTTAATTGTTAAATTTGATATACGATAATCGCGATAATTTTTTTGTGATTAACTGGTTTTTGCAGCATTCTTCTGAATTTCTTGTCTTTCTTGGTTGACTCTCGTAAGTGTGTTGAGGTAAAGTTCCGATGTTGGATAGAATGCTTGGACTTGAGGTTTCATGGGATTGAGTGGATTCACAGGATTCAAGGGAAAATGATGAGGTGTTAAATATTGTTGTGTCGCTTGAACTGATGTGGGGATGACTATTGGTTGTCATTTGGTTGCTGGTTGATCCGCCAATTTGGTCGGTAGAATCTGTGACCTTTTGCCATAGATATTGGATGTATTTCTTGATGTTTGGATTCGACTGGCTTGATTCACTTGAGTTGATGATGCTTCTGATGTCTCGCTCCAATTGTGATTCATCAAGACAGACAATATCGTCGAGTTCCATCGGTCAAGTAAAGATTTTTCGCTATTTTCGTCTGAATCAATTGAATTTTTGCAATTCAAACATAAAAATTCAGGAAAATTATTTCTTATTGTTATGTTTGGTCTTTTTGCTATGGATAATGAATCGTTGCATGTTGTGAAGACATTTATAATGGGGTTGTCATCGCACAAAGTCACGGATGTTAATCGTTGTCCAATCATGTTGTGTAATTGTTTGTCAGGTGAAATTGAAAGCATGTATAGCAAACATTGTAACTGAAGTGGAATGGTCATGTGAAAATAAAGTTGAAAGTGAATGCGTTCGCATAAGTAATTTTTCTCGTAAGATATAATCAATAGCAAAGTGATCGAAAGTTTGGATGTTCCCAAATACGATAAGGATTTTGTTTCTGGAATTTTTTTGGTCGTGATGACTGGATACCACTTGATGGCTTGCTTGATTTGCTTTTGAGGTTGAAATGTCAGGAATTGTCCAGCCATTCCAGAAAGATATCGGGTTCCTGCTCCAGCAAACATATAGATGTTGACTTGTATGTCGTTGGGATTTTCATATTGAACAACGCTTTTTGATCTTTTGTACCACGATTGTTGAATGAACGTGCAAAATTCTTCAAATTTTTCATCTTTTATGGAACTTGAGAAGTTGTGTGAATCCAACACTCTATGTAATTTACAACAAACTTTCAGCATTTTGCTTTGAATGGAATATGTCAGTTTTGATGCGTGTTATATTGTTACTTTGTCAGTTATGAGCAAATAAAATTTTGTATACGGTTTTTATTTTTTTGCATGTCCTTAAGATTTTTTTAATTTTGCCTACAGTTTTTTATTTTTTTGTATGTCCTTGAAATTTGCATGTCCTTAAGATTTTTTTTGCATTTTGCTTTGAATGAAATATGTCAGTTTTGATGTGTGTTATATTGTTATTTTGTCAGTTATAAGCAAATAAAATTTTGCATGTCCTTGAGTTTTTGCATAATTTTGTTTTCATTTTGACAAATCGTGAGGTATTTAAATTTTCCCATTTGTGTGTTTCATAATCAAAACAAATTGGTTTTGAAATTGACAATTTCTTGCATTTTTGTGTTTGCAGATTGATTTCACGTCATGGTTTTCAAAACGTTTTTATGTGTTTTGGTGTTTTTGTTTTGGTCGAATTCTGTGCAAGGTCTCAACGCAACAGGAGATTCTGAAGATCGAAACTCATCATCTTCCTCTCGAAGCGGTGTGGAATGTGGTGGATGGGGAAAGAGAATAACCTATCTTTCCGAATATCGAAAATTGAAACACGCATGCTACCTTGCTTTACAAAATGGAGAGTTGTGTTGCATTTACTTGCCTGATTGTCCAAAAGGTCTTCAACCGGAAATTCCTTTAAAGCCGTATCATCTATTTCCCATCAAGAAACTGTCGTTGGGTTGTGTCAAACCGAGAGAAAGACAGGGAAAAAAAAAATCTGGAAGAATCGAAGTTCGTGTGTGTTATGAAGAGTCTTCGACAGGAAAAAAACGCAATGGAAAGTTATTTGTTTGAAAAAAGATTTTCACCCGTTGTGGGTGTTGGTTTCTGTGTTGATTTCATTGTTTATCTTACAATTACTTGTTTACTTATTTGTAAAATTAAGACGAGGAACAATTGGTCTGAAATTAAGACGGATTTGACTTTGTACTTTTATTTGTTGGTCATGTATGAACTGTCAGTTCTTGTTTTGACAAAGGGTTCTTATTTGTTCTGGGGTTTCACGATGATTTACTTGTATTGTTTTTGTCAATTAAATATGTGATTTCTTCTTTGATTGGAAAATTTGCTTTTCAAGATTTGATGTCGTGGCGTGAATGATGATGATTTGCCAGTTCCAGAACTTCATTGAAATAGGATTTTTCCTATTTACAATGGTGTTCTCGGATGGGTGGATTTATATACACACAAAACTCGTGAAAGAAAATAAAATTTTAATTCCAATATTGGGGTCCGTAATAATAATATATTTCTTGATTCAGATTGACGTCTTTGATGGCGTAAGCTTTTGGAACGTATTTTCTTTTTCCGACGTTTTTTATGTCCATATTGGATTTTTTTTCCGACATAATGTTGTTGGCATATCGGGGTGCCGAATCTGTACTGTAATTTGCATTGATACAATGTGCGTTTTTCCTTCCGCTTTCACATATCGCATACGGTGCCAAGTTTGTTTTTGGATATTTGTCTAATTTTTTGTTTTTGATTCTTCTTCCCATGTATAATCCCAAAGATGATTTTTTTTTTATTTTTCTTCTGCCTGCGAATAGTCCAAAGCCCACATTGGGTATCAGTGATTTTTTTATCCTGAGATTTTTGTTTTTCAAAAGATGAATCCAACATTGATCGGTTCTCCGTGTCATTTTTTTGCATCTCTTTCGTTTCAACGTTGTTGCTTTGCATTGGGTTGTTTTCACAACAGGAATTTGAGTCTTGTGTTTCATTGTCTAGAAAGTCAAACATAAACTTTAATGCCCTGATAAACGGTCTGGTTATTTTCTATGTAATTCAATATTGTTTCCAATCTTGCCAAAATGGTTCCATTGACGTTGATATATTTGGATTTGAATAATTCTATTCTTTCTTTAATTGTATTCAATTCATATGCGGCAACGTTGATGGGATCGCCATCGGTTTTTAAAAAGTCCATCATCGCTTCCGGAAAAATTCTATTAATATAAGATACGTTTGGGTCGTCGTCGGAGAAGGTGGCTCCAACTGTGGATTTGCCATTTTCTTTCTTGACAAATATCTCTGACTCCGTTGTCTGACATGGTTATCTGTCAACAAAACAAGTGCAATTGTTTTTGTCGAATTGTTGTGAGGTAAAAATTGTCGAAACGTGTTTTGATAAGTATGTGTGAGGAAATATGAAATAATTTTCTTCTTTTTTTTGTAGTTTCAATTCAAATTCAGAAGATTTTTGCAACGGAACCGAAAGTTTGAAAGTTTGAAAGTTTTTGAAGAAGGAGAAGAAAACCAAAGACAAGATCATGTTGAAAGCTTGTTTTGTGGATTTAATTTCAGGATTCCGAGGTGGTTGAATTGCTTTCGATCTGGTGGAAAAAGAATCATGAATCCTCAACGCCGAATGTATTTCACCGAAGAAGAAATCGAAAGAATTGTAAGTTATACACCTCATGAGAAACAAAGAAACCGACATTTTGTTGACGATGCGAATGTGAGACACAGGGGGACTGAAATATATTCTCGTCTCGGTGTGGTGAGTGAAATATTTGATTTTAATTTCGACATTGAAGAAATGATGACAAGATATGCTCCCGAAATTTCACCTGATGTTGTGTTCCGTTTGACTCTGAGAAGAATTATCAATCATTTGTTGACGGTTTCTTTTGGCACCTTGGCCACCGAACGCCAATTGTTCCGAATATTTTTTTGATAGATTTCCAGAATCTGAGTATACCACTCCAATGATCACACGACATGATCTGACTGTTGATAGGATGTATGACAAATTGAATGAACATCTGCAGAGCAATGATCAAATTGCAACTGAAGGGGTGTGGGATGGATATATGGTTGTTTCAAGGTTAGTTGTTGATAGAAGGAGACGAAGGGTGAGAAATCGAAATGATGACATTCTCGTCCAAAACAGTGTTAATGATGACGTGGTTTTGCAAGGTCGTGGAAAGATTGAAAGTTATCGCGACAAGTTGGGATTGTTTGAAGTCAATGTTGAAAGTCATTGTCTGGGTCATTCGGTTTTGTTAAGTATGTCCCTTAATGATAAAGGCGAATTGTACAGAGCTTTTATGGCTGGTTTTGATAGGTATTTAAAAGTTGTGATACAAGATCAACTGATTGAAATCGAAAATTCATGCCAAATATTGTCACAAATTGAAGGGGTTAAAAAATATAGTATGAGAAAATTACAGGAAAATTATTTGGAGGAAAAAAATCTCGGTCTTGTGGTTTACTCACAAAAAGAGAGAATTGAAAGGGTTTATTTCAAGGCAAAAAAAAAGTAACGTTATGTTGTTTCATAATGACATTCATTTCGACGTGGTTCAAAACCCTGGTTTGTTTTTGTTTGGTAGGAAAGCGAATTTTTGTTCCAGATGTTTTGAGAAAGTCAATGATGCCAATAATCATGTGTGTTATGATCGTGTCAATTGCTTTAAGTGCAAACAAACGCATCCGGTGAATTCATCATTTGAAGGTCATACAATATGTCCCTTATGTGGCTGTGTTTTTGACAATCAATTTTGTTTGACTTCACATTACAAAGAGTCGTTGGTGGTGGGAGTCAAAAATTTTGAAGGAAAAATAACTCTTTCACCTTGCAAATTGTATTTTTTTTGCACAAAATGCTGTTCCGTGGTTAGGAGGTTTTATTACGTCAATTCAAAAGGGAAAAAAAAATCATGATTGTTCGACTTCTTATTGCAAAATATGTGAAACGAAAAGACCTATTGTTCATCATTGTTTTCTTCCAGTGAAAAAGAAAGGAAAGTCTTTTCATACCAACAATTTTGACGAAAAATGCGAGATTTATGTGTTCGATTTTGAAACAGAAGCAAACCCAGAAAATTTAGGAATCTTTAAAGCTTATTTTGTTGCAATTTATAAATTTTGTAACGTTTGCATGAATGATATGAACAGAAAACTTGAATATCAATGTTGTGAATTGGATGATTGGACATGTTTCGAGGGAAAATCCACAGAAGCTTTGTTTAGGGAATATTTTTTACGTATCGCAAAAAAAAATGATGTTAAAAGTAGATGGTTTGCTCATAATGGATCAAAATTTGACACGCTGTTTTTGTTACATTATTTGGTTTGTGAATGGAAATTGATTCCCAAAGTGATCATGAATGGATTTAGAATTTTGAAATTAAATTATGAAAATGCAGAAGTGTTGGATAGCTTGTTGTTTTGCCCGACTTCGCTAAAAAATCTGGTTAACATGTTTGATTTTGGATCACAGGTCAAAAAAGGTTACTATCCCTATGATTACAGTGATTTGAATTACAAGGGTCCCATTCCTGATAAAATTTATTTTACAAAACACATGAATGAAAAAGAACTGAAAGATTTTGAATTGTGGTATGATTTGAAAAAAAATGAAACGTATATTTTGCAAAACGAAGTGACCGAGTATTGCAAAAACGACGTATTTATTTTGACACATGCAAAGGTGGAAGTTTTATTTGATTCCGAGATCATGACCATTTCGTCTCTTGCATTGAATGTTTTCAATCAATTGTTTCCTCTTCCAAATCTTTTGGGTGTGGAACCCATTTTGGGTTATAACGGTTTTTCAAAATTAAAAAATCAAAGCAAAATTGCAATTCGATGGTTGAATGAAATCAACAAACAAGTTGATAAAGGAGAAAATTTTAGATGGATATATCATAAATTTGGAGAAAAGAGAATAGATCATTTTTATGTGGATGGATACGACGAATCCACCGACACAATTTATAAATTTTTGGGGTGTTTTTTTCACGGTTGTTCTAGTTGTTATAATTTGAAAGGTTTTAATAAAAAATGCTGTAAAACTTTTGGAAAATTGAATTTGGAAACATCATCGAGATTGAACTATTTGAAAATGAGATGTAAAAAGATTGTGATAATGAAAGAATGCAAATTTGTGAAACTGGAAAAAGAAAGAGGTTTCAAGAGAAATTACGAAAAAACACCAATAAAAATTAGAGACTCTTTGTATGGGGGAAGAACATCTGCGATTCTTTACAAAGATTGTTATGACAAAGGCAGGATTCACTATGTTGATTTTGTTTCTTTATACCCGTCAATACAATTTTATAACGATTTTCCCATCGGTCATCCTACGGTTGACATCGTTGAAGAAAGAAACAAAGAATTTCTTGAAATGGAAATGAAAAAAAATAAACGTGATAGAATTTGTGGTTTCATAAAATGCAAAATATGTCCACCTTGTTCTTTGTATTTTCCTGTTTTGCCTGTGAGAATTGATGGTAAATTGTGTTTCCCCTTGTGTTTGGAATGTGCACGTTTGAAGGAAAATGAATCGACATGCGATCACACAATCAATCAAAAATCTTTTTCGGGAACATGGTGTTTGCATGAAATTTATGAAGCTTTGGATAAGGGATATAAGATTTGCAAAATATACGAGTTCATTTATTATGAAAAAAAAAAGAAAATTTTTGAAAAATATGTTGCAAAATTTTACAGCTTGAAAGCTCAGTATTCAGGAATACCCATGGAAAGGAAAAATGATGCGAAGAAAGAATTGTCAGAAAAACTAATGCAAGATTTCGGAATTTATGTCAAATGGTCGGACATTCCAACTGAAAAAAACGAAGCAATGAGATATGTGATGAAATTAATTTTAAATTCTCTATGGGGTAAATTATGTCAAAATCCAAATAAACCGTCTGTTTATTTCGTCAATGATTATGAGGAATTGATGCATCATGTTGAGAACAAAGAATACAAATCGATTTATTTCAACATATTGGATTGCAATGCGGCACGTGTCGTGTGTAATCATAAGGAGGAGCATAATAAAATCAACAAAGTGTGCGTTTCCATTGGTAGTTATATAACGTGTTATTCACGATTGAAATTGCTTGAATATATAAATAAATTACTGAAAAAAAGTGTGTTATATTATGACACGGATTCGATATTTTATTATTCGGAACATTGTGAACATATTTTGGATATTAGTGAAAATCTCGGTTGTTTAAATTTGCAATTGAATAGTAATCAACATATAAATCTTTTCGTTTCGACAGGGCCAAAAAGTTATTCTTATGTGACAAATGATATGATCGAAATCACACATGTTAAGGGTTTCAAACTTTCCAAAATTTTGAAAAAAGACAAAAAAATAAATTTTGATTCTTTGTGTGAAATACTGGAATGCAAGGAAAACCGATTGAATTTTGAACAAAATAACTCTTTTCAAGTTGATAGTAAATTGCACATTCACAGAAGAAACACGTTGAAAAAATTGTCATTCACTTTCGGCAAAAGAAAAATCAACGAAGATTTCACAACTGTTCCATGGGGTTATAAGAAAGAATGATTATTTTTTATATTTTTTTTATGTAGAAACAAAAGGGAATAAAAGATCCTACAATATGCATGAATTTTCCTTTTTTCATGTTAATGGTTGGTCCTAGTCAAACAGGTAAAACAACATGGATTTTCAATTTTATAAAACACTTTTCGCATATCAATAAGGGTCATACTTTGAAAAACGTTTTGTTCTTACACATGGCAGAATTCATGAATTCCACTCATCTGGACGATGATTCCTTGAAAAACGTGACCTTTCATCCCGTGAAAAGCACTATGTCAAACAACGAGTCAAAAATGGACGACGAAATAATAGACGCCATAGAGAAATTTAAACTCAAAGTCGAATTGGAACACAATTTGGTGGTCATGGACGATATGATGCTGGCAGTGGGTTCCCGAAAGAAAATAATGCAATACGTCGAAGAACTGGTTACACGAAAGTGTCATCACGAAAACAATTACATTTTTGTTGTGCAAGATTTGATGTTTTCAAGTTCGAAATTTAGAATGTTATTTAGCAATGCAAATTATATCGTGTCGTTTCCTAACAAATCTGATAATAGAAATGAAAAACATGTACTTAGATCTAGAGGTTTCAATACAAAAGAAATAGGAGAAATTTTGAGAGAAGCTTTTGAAAATCAAGAAACGTCTCATCCTTATCTTTTGTTGGATAGCACTGTCAAAGTTGTGGAAAACGCAAGGATCAGACAAGGAATTTTTCCCAATGAGTATTTGTACATGTATAATAAATTGATAGAATAAATTTCTTTTATTAATAATATTTTGGTAAAGCAAATTTTTGACAACAACATCCTTGGTTATTTGGACATGGCGGAAGTTTATCAGCTATATAACATTTGAATTGCGTGTAATCTTCACATGGAGGTTTTACAACGGTTGGGGAAAAATTATTGGTGAAATAATTTACCATGTTTACATAATTTGGTTTGATTTGTCTATAATCGTTCAATTCGGATTGTGCCCATTTCATCAAATCGTCTTTTTCCATGTCACTAAACTGAAGAGCATACCACCCACAATTTTCAAACGTCGAATGTTGAATTATTTTTTCCACAGGAAAATTTATTTCAAACTCGCATTTACAATGCAAACCGCATGCTGACATGTGAGTGCAATGGTTGAAGTTGGCCATGTTGAAGCTGTCTTCCAAATTTTCAATTATGTGTTTGCAAGTTTTGTCTGTGTATTTCGAACCC
The DNA here is from genome assembly GCA_030142905.1 of Heliopora coerulea. Lineage (NCBI taxonomy): Eukaryota > Metazoa > Cnidaria > Anthozoa > Scleralcyonacea > Helioporidae > Heliopora > Heliopora coerulea. The sequence goes on along the minus strand of JASJOG010000151.1, from coordinate 497,819 downwards.
CAACTATCGATGACGTAATACACCACTTTATGACAATTTTCCGTTTCATCTTCCGATTTGAAAATGCATTCCACGTGTCTTAATATGCACACCCAATGTGTTCCGGGTTCGTGGGAATGATCGGTGTTTGAAATCCACGAAATTTGTGAAGGAATCAAGTTGAAATTCTCATTTGGTGATTCATCGGCAGCATAAGCACAAGTCCAAGGAACCCTGTCGTCGTTACAAATATCCCAATTTTGTTTTAGCGTTATCATGAAATTCAAAAATTAGGTATCCAACACTTCGTGTCGAAACACTTCGTTTATTTTCATCTCGCCGTGTTCGTGTGTGGTTTGTTGTTGTTTCCCGTCAATTTATACACAAGACAATAACGGATTAAAAAAAACGTGTTCAAGTACTTATTTATAAGTTATTTTACATTTTATTTACATATCAAGTGTCACTATAGATTTGACGTTTGACCTTTTCCCAAGTGACTTCCCCTCCTTGTCTTTTGGTTTTCGGTCTCTTTTTCATGGGACTCGTTTGCGCAATTAAATGTTCTCTAATGTCTGGCATATTTGTCCCGTAAGCCAGTTTCAATTGTCGGTTCGGTATCAAATATTGAGCAAAACCTGAATCTGAAAGCAATCTCATGGTTCTTTTTTCTTGTTCGGACAATCTAAAATTGCTTTTCGATTTTATATTTCTACCAAAATCATTCAAAACACCTTCATAAGGTATGTTGGGTTTTTTTCCATTTACAACCAAAAATCCGTCTACTGCTTTTGAATCCTTTTGCTTCCAATCTTTTTTCAAAATGTTTCACACTTTGCGCATGAAATTTTGCCGAAAGACGAGTAGCATGTGGTGTCATCTCCTCTCTCATTCTGATTGTCACGTTGTTCACCTGATTGATTTTCAGTTTGAGTTTTCGTTGTCAAATTTTGGGTTTGAGATCTTTTTTTCCTATTGTTTTTGTGTTGTTGAATACGAGAATATAAATTTTGCCTCAAACTATCTTTCAAAGAACTTTTTTCAGGTTGAGCAAGAAATTTGTCATAATCATGTATCAATTCAGCCATACCTGATTCATCATCAACTATATTTGCAACAGTTTGTCTTTTCACATTTGCATTTAATTGCTCTAATAACGATTTCAAAACAGCTGGATCTATCACTTGCAATTTCTGAACACTATTTCCACTAATTTTTTTTAATAAAATAACTAAAAACATGAGAAAAAGATTAAAATTCAAATTTTTTTAAATATTTCGAAATTTTTCTCAACACGTTCAAAAATATAATAGCCCAGCAAACAAGTTTAAATAGAGCCATAATGGAACCATATCTTTAAAAGAGTTTTATTGACTAACGTTTCGTTACTTAACCAGTAACATCATCAGAGTAATTATTTAAGCTATTTAAGCCTCTCAACTCTTGTAAATAATTACTCTGATGATGTTACTGGTTAAGTAACGAAACGTTAGTCAATAAAACTCTTTTAAAGATATGGTTCCATTATGGCTCTATTTAAACTTGTTTGCTGGGCTATTATATTTCTAACTAAACGTTCAAAAATATATTGTTTTCAACCATCATAAATCGTCTGTCATGTTGTTCTTGTTTTTCTTTGAAAAATATTTTCATCAATGATTTTTCCGTTTCACTGAATTTCGGAACACCTTCATCACAAGAATCTAGATTGTGAACAGATTTCATTAAATTTTTCAATCTGCATTGAAATTCATTATGAGAAGCAAGATACTTGTTCCTTTTTATATGATCGTTTGCCAAATATCTGTCAATTTCTTTTGCAAATTTGACAGTGGTTTCATCTTGTTCTCTTTTTTGATTTTTCCCATTGGATTTTTCAGCTTTCAATTCTTCCAAAACGGCATGAACAATATAACTTAAATTATCATCATTATCCACGTCCGAATCTGGATAGCCTTGAAAAGATTCTGTTGTTGTTTTGTTCTTTGATTTAGGATGGTTCAAAATTTCCTCATTGTAATATTTATCATTGTCACTAACATAATTTTCATCACTTTTATTCACAACGTTTCTTTTTGTTTTATAAGATTTTGCTCCTTCATAAAATTCATCATCAATATGTTGATCATCATCATCATCGACTTCTGAATTTTCACTATCACTTGATTTTTCAACTTTATATTTGTTCATGGTTTTTTTGAAAAAAAAAAATGCAAAGTCTGTGAAAAAATATTTAAAAAATTATTGATGTCTTCAAAACATCATACGACTGTAAACAGTTTTCAAATAACTTTTCTTTGGAAACAAAGAAGGAGGAGTCAACTTCAACATATCGCCGTATTCCTCTAAATGGTCCATAGAGGTTGGAAGGAATCTGAGATATTTGTTGTTTAATAATGTTTGACACGCTTTGATTTTTTCTTTGTTTCTTTTTTGTTCCTTTCAAATATCCCAAAGATTTCATCTTTAAAAAAAAAAAATCAAATCGCCAATTGCTTGAAAGTGGTTTGCATGGTTGCAATTTTGCAAACTTGATTTATCAATCCGGTGGCAATGACATACACTTCCACATTTGCAGTCGTTTCAAATTCGATTTCAATACTGACACTTTTTTTCAATTCTTTTGGCAAAACTTTCAAATGAGAATCATTATTGGGATTCATTTCGAACACCATGATACAATCCCCATCTTCATAATTATCATAATCAACAAACATGTTTTCAGAATCTCCCAAATGCAAAGCCTTTTGAGTGTGATAATAAGCATCTTGTTTGTTTTCAATCTTGACGGGGAGAGGAATGTTATTGACTTTCACGACAACCTGTTTGATTTTTTCCCATGTACAATGAGATGGTGTTCTGAAAAAATCTCCATTCACATAATCGGTTCTGACTATCGTAAGAATCAAAACAGTTGGACAATTGAATCCAAAAACATTGTTGCATGTGAATTTCGAATTAGACAATTTGTGAACTTCACTTCTGACATGAATTTCTTGATAAAATATATTGCAATATTTTCCTTCCACATCAAGCATTTTATTTATATCTTCTTGTATTTGTGCACTTGGGGTTAGAACCTTATAATAAACTTCGAATTGTTCTATCTCTGTTTTTAACTTGTCAAGATTTCCCAAATTTGTGGCCGACTGACCACCGTTTATTATGTGAGCGGTGTAAGCTGCATGAGGACTATTATCATGAGCATTTGCTATATGGAAATGACTGTCAGTGCCAGCAATGTTGCATCGTATTCCATCTTACTTCCTGTGAAAAATCTTCTACTGGAATCTTTTGTGAATTTTATTCTCAATCTATTATTCAAAGGTATAAATTGAGATCCCACTCCAAAAATACCGAAACGCAAATCATCAACAATATATCTTCCTCCTCTCAAACCTTCAACTCTTTTTTTCCCATTTTTTGACTTCGCAGCATTTGAAGTTGCAACCGAACAAATCGTTGGCAAATATCCACGTTGTCCAGGTTTGTCCATATAACCCAGACAACAACCTGCCAGATCATCATTTTTTTCCCTATGTTGATACAATCGATTCAAAATATCCGTTACAAACAAATTGTCAGTGTGTGAATTTGTGATACTAACTCCATTCACACTGACATCAACAGTCTTCCACATAGTGTGAAAAGGATGAGGCATGCAATCCAACCAAGTATCATCATTTAAATCATTTCCATCATATTTGACTTTCAACGTTCCTTGCATCATGCTTTCATCCAACCTTATAACACCACCTCCACTTTCTCCCTTATCAAATGTCAATATTTCAGAATCAGAACTTTCAGTATGATTTACTTTCAAAAATATATTCTCCCAAACATCATCATTAACAGGAATTTCTCTGAACATTTCTTTTGACAAAACATGAAATTCGGAATTGTCATTATAAATCATTTCTTGATTTTCATTCGTCAAATAAGGAACCATTTCTTTTCCAGCGTTTTCTTCAGTCAATTCTCTTGCTCCCACATTTCCAAGAGAAAACGACATTTTTCAAAACTTTAAAAATTAAAACATTTTTTATTTCAAATTAGACATTCACGTATTTTTTTTCTATTCTTTTTTTCTAATTGATTCTATTCTTTTTTCTAATTGATTCTACATCTGTATATTTTGGTTTAATTTTATTTTGATTGTTTGTCTTTTTTTGCTTTACTTCCTGTTTTTTTTTTTCATAAGACTTTCACGCATTTGTTGACGTTTTTTCAAAGCATGCAAACGTTGATGATCTTCACGTTTTTCATTGAATTGTTTGACAGCTTCGGCGTTATGAACAGGAACACCGTGTAACTTATATATTTCTGTGTAATTCACAGGTTTTGAATTTTGTTTAAAATAACTCCTTTGAAAACGCCTTTGTGGTTTTGTGGAATTATAATTCCTAATGGACATTTTCATTAATGGTTCTAAAAATAATATTAACGGAATCTTCATTAGTCAATTTTGATCCATCATCATATTTTAAAAAAAACTTAAAATTTTCATTCAATTTATCTTTCCCCAAAAAAAATTCAATGGGGATATCATAAGTATCTTGTGACAAATCCAATTAATTTCCATAAGACAAACTAACAAAATTCAATAATAAATGACACAAAACTCTTTTGTTCATAATGATATCTGTTTTTGTTGCAAAATTTGTTCCTGTTTTTGTGTTCTTCATTTCATTGTATGACTTATCACAAGCAATATATCTTGCATATTGAATCTCAAACGAGTCTGACACTTTGGACACTTCAATGTTGTCCAATTTCATATTTACATAGACAACGTCATTTCCTCTTTCACCGTAATACAATTCTTTCAAATAAGGATCAACTTCATAAGATTCTAAGTTCAAACTATCAGAATGTTCACTAATTCCTTTAAAATTAAGTTTCAAAGTGTACATTTTTTTGTTCAAAACTATTCATCAGATTGTTTTTCTTCCCATTTTTTTATGTATAGCACCTATAGGAAGAGGAATAACAACATCTTTTGCAACTTTTCTCACTATGGGATGAGAAACAACCGTTTTCACACCACTTTTGACTTTATCCCAAAATCCTCTTCCCCTTTGTACCCTTCTTCTACAACGTGGACGACGCAATCCTAAAGTGCCTGTGGAAATCAATGATCTCAATCCACCACCCCATTGATATTTCATATATCTTTTTTTCCTTCCTTCTCCTCTTTGATACTTTATATATCTTCTCATTTTATTCAGTCTTAATCAATTTCATTTAAAAAAATATAATTAATTTTTTCGTCTTCTCGCTATTCTTTTATTCAAAGCAGAAAACAACGCCAATTGTTTTGACAAAGATTTCAATCCAACATATTTGCCTCCTCCACCCGACCCTTTTTGCAGATAATAATGACCTCATCTTCTCTGTTTTTGCCGCATCTTTTTTTCAATGAAAAAAACAGATCAAACAATAGAACAAATCAAAATGACTTTTCCACTATTGAAATATATCTTTTCACCATTCAAATCTTCCACAACAAAATGCATTGATCAAATGACACCTGGTTGCAACAATCTAACACAATTCTTTGGAACAAATGACACTGTCATATTTTTGTTCTTATCATTTGATAACTCAATCAGACACAACAACAGTCTTTCCTTAAATTCAAATCCCATTTTCACAGGAACTATTTGATTACAAGTAATGGACATAAAATTCAATCCATAAGAGGGGTCCATGACATACAACCCCTTATATTCCAAAATGTCCGATGAAGTTGAGTTTGAATGATTGAATGCAAATGTGATGACATCATCCGTGATACCCAAAATGTGAACCAACCCTGCAGAAAAACTTATTTCAATTTTCAAATCATATTGATCTTTATCATTCAACCTATTTTTTGTTTTCTCCATATAAACATTGTTTTCATAATTGTCAAATGACGATGGAGCTGTCGAATACGTACTCATATTTTTACTACACACAATGACACACTTTTGTCCCATCACTCTACCTATTTCACAATTGATTTTATACAAATATTTGTTAATATAAATCAACAAACTTTTCAAATCATGATGTCCATAAGGAATATAAATCCATTCATGTTCGCTTGTAAAACTTGAGTCAAAAAAACCCGTAGTTTTATGTTTGACAAATCTTTTAAATTTTAATTCTTCCTTGTTCCGAGGATGAATGGTGGAAATTGTGTTCGGATATATAATTTCTTCGACCACAATTTCTTTCTTTCCCGATCTTGCATCTATTTCAGGTTTCATATCAATTTCAAAATCATTCACTTTATTAACCCTTCTTTCACTTTTTTGATTTGACACATATTATGGATGAAGACATACCTTGATTACGATATATGTGGAACTTCACACTTTTTGCAATTCTTCCCTATAAAACACACCAGACAACGTTTCTTTTTTTTTATCTTAAAGAACATACGTCACAGGATCGGTCAAACGAACTCTTTTCACAAAAAAAAAATTTCTTTACTCCATTTCAAAGTACTTTCCTTTTCAAATTTCGATTTAAACTGTGCAACCCTAACTTTATCCTGCTCATTCAAAATGGATCCTTTTTTATAAAAAGGTTTAAAATCAAAATAACTCTTATACTTGAAAATTCGAGAAATTTCCATTTTACCACGAAATATATCAGAAGGTTTGTTATAATCTATCCCCTTATGAGGCGTGTTATTGTATCTATCAACAATCTTATCCAAAATATTCGTATATCGTCCCTTCATTTTTCCATACAAACCATACAAAACTTTTGACATCATCCTCTTCATTTCATAATTTTCATTTGATCAATATTTCACAACTTTTCCAAAAGCACCATTTTTGGACATTTTTTTTATCTCAGAAAACTCACCCCCTTTGTCACTATGAATCACATCAGGCACGACATTTTCATCATCAACTATTTCTTTAAATTTTTCGGCAACATAAATCGAATTTTTATTCCTTAATTTTTTAACCCAAACAAATCTACTGTAGACATCTATCACAACCAACAAATACTTCACACGAGAATTATATCGTTCCATAAATGTCATGTCCATCAAATCAATTTGCCATTGTTCATTACAATATTTAACTTCAACTTTCAAACACTTATATTTTTTATTTACAGGAAAAAACAATTGTTCTCTATCATCAACATCCTCTTTTTTTTTTTTCAATTTAATATGTTTTGCAACTTGTTCAATAAAATTATCGTCAATCCTTTTCCTCTTCTTACTGGCCATCACATCACATCACAATCTACGGAGAAAATACTTGGTTTTCTTTAATTTTTTTTTTTGGTGGGAGGAGCTCTATTGTAAATTCCTCCCGCAGATGTGACTGTGGAAGATGAACCACGAGAGGATTGGGATTGGGACTGCTGATCAGCAACACCACGTGCGGCAGAACGAGTCGCTTTCAAAATTCTGCACAATTCGTGAACCTTTTCATTTCTCACAAAATAATCAGGATCAAAGTTGTCATCCACAGCTTTCAAATCATTGGAATATTGACGGATGATGGATATTCTCAACACCGACCAATCCTCTTTGTCGAAATTTAACTGAAAAGTCAGATATTTAAAAAGTTCTATATGTCTTTTGAAAAACCTTTCATCCGTTCCATCACTCTCTGGAAAAATTCTTGTGTTATCTACTCTCAAATGTGGATAACTATCAAGAACATCCCTTTGAAACTCATTCGTCCTATCAACAAGAACTTCGAAATCTTCATGCTTTTTGATGCTCTCAAAACGAAGCAACTGTTCATCATAATCGGGTTTCAATACTTCAACACGTAAGTTTGATCTGGTGGGATTTTCCTCAAGATCCTCATTATCCAAATGAACTACGACCGCTTTCCGCTTCTGAATGGCTTTTTTCTTTTGAAAACCGATTTCCCAATTTCCAAATTGCTCATTAAAAAGAAAGACAAGACGTTTTGTTTGTTTGACTGCAACTTCCACAAGAGGTTCATCTCTATCTTTCAACAACAGAATAGTGTTTATAACAGCTGCCAAATCTTTAAAATCGAAAACAAATTTCGCCGCTCTCATGAACCTCAAACCATCCACCACATCAGGACAAGCTCTATACAACTTCTCTCGTGTTTGGATCGAAACACATTTGTTTGACAGATCCATCTTCATAAACAGCAACAGTTGTGATATGAGATACACTTTGTCTATGATAAACTTCCATTTTTTTTTTAGAATATTGTATAACAGTCAAACGTCTGCCTCACAAAACCAAAATATTGTAGATCCCTTTCACCTTTCAACAAATTTATAGACACAAGATCATAAAAAAAAACAAGTAAATTTATGCACATAAGGCGATGACAACACCAGCTTATTTGCATGCACTTTAAAACACTTAAATGAATTAAAAAATACCAGCTTATCATTTGAATCTTCGATGTCGTAATAACAATCATGCAACAATTCTCCATTGTTCAAATGATCCAATGGTTTTTTCACCTCATCAGAATCAGCGTATGAATGGTATCGAAAAAAAGACTCACTCATATTAATTTCCTTATTTCTTTTTTTTGGATTAAATTTAACATGCATTTTGAAATTATGAAAGACATCGAAACCAATCAAAAGTAAATCCCCACTTGTCATTTTTACCAACATTCTCTTCAAAACCTTAAAACATTTTTTACATTGATACATCGCCATGACCTGATTTCTGAATGCAGGATAAGCAAAATAATGCTTAATCACTCGATAGTTAATATCTGGACATCTTTTGATCCATTCTCGAAAAGAAGGGAAACATGTTATACCAAAAAAACATGTTTTACCCAAAAAAATAATTTGAAGTCAACATCAACCCTTCATGCTTAAATTTACATCCTAACACAAAAGAATCATGATGAATCAAATAATTTTCATCAACACACATAGAAGCTCTACATTGTAACCCTGATTCATTCGCCAAAGCATGTCCATCATTCACTGAAATAATGTTCATTTTGTGAGAAAAAGTGTATTTTTTCATCACAACATCACCATTTTTGTGTTTCACCAAATAAAAATACCTAACACAAGAAACCGGTATCCTATAATAACGATCGCACAAATTGAAAATTGCATACATAGGACACATGTCACAAACAATATACCCGTTAAACAACACCCTAAAAAAATTTGGAAGTTCTTTCTTTTCAATATCTCGCAAAGGTATATCCCACAAACAACCCAAATTCAAATATTTTTCCATTCCTTTTTCCTGATCTCTTCTAACAAGAAATTTTCCATAAAGTGTTTTGCATGTAAAGTGCAGGGAATAAACACGTGGATCATTTCCCATGTATTCCACCACAGCCATGAAAACTTTCAAAATAAAATCTTGTGCTCTTGTTAACATATCAGCAACTTTCACAAACCAAATAATAATCATTCGATTTACGACATATTATGCAACCAAAAAAATCAACCCATTCCTTTTTATCAACATACATGAGATTCTTAAAATATTCATAAATAGTTTTAACATTTAAAGTGTTTAAACCCATTTCCACCGATGTATTAATTTGAATTTCAAGACATCCATAATATTGTTCATCTGTCATTTCCAACAAAAACCATGCTTCATCCTCATCAATAATGTTTTCCTGAGTATGTCTTCCATCGTAAAACAAAATTTGCTTAATATTTTTCAACTTCAACTTCGTTGATTCTTCACACGACTTCTTCAAAATGATTTCATTGTGACGATAGTTCACAATTCCAATCATATCTGCCAAAGGATAAATCCTTTCATGAATTCTGTGTCACAGCAATAATTTGATTTATCAACAATTTTGTATTCTTCAGCCAGCAACGATTTCAAAGCAGTGTTCGCCAAACAAGTATCACATTCCAAATAACACACACCAGCATGTTCATCATCATTTGTCATAAGAGAATGACTACAAGCAAAGACTTTGACTTCAAACACCGCATCAAACTCCAATTCCATAGTCAACATATTCAAGAAAACATTACGAAACAAAGATTTGGAAACTCCATTTTTGAGAAACAAATAACACGCATTACCAGACATTTTCAATTCGACTTACCTCAGATCAAAAAGTGTCCAAACTTTATACAAATTATTCCCCCCTCAAAACTTCGACACGTTCACCTTCACCAAACACACACACAGAACTAATTAAGAAACACTTGAAATTCAATTTCAAAATCATGCCACTTTCGTTGACGCAAATCTGGTTCGCAATTTGAATAAATTTCACATCCGTAAACATAATTTTTTTTAATAAAATCTTTAATATCCAACCGATTTCAACATGTTTGATATCAAAATGATCGCTTGACTCTAGCGATCATTTTGATACCACTTTGAGCACAAGTGGTAAGAAGCACAAGAAATTACGAAAAAAATTCCAAACTCAAGTGTTCTTAAGCGTGTTCAACACCCGTAAAATGTTTTTTTTTAATAAAATCTTTAATATCCAACCGATTTCAACATATTTGGTATCAAAATGATCGCTTGACTCTAGCGATCATTTTGATACCACTTTGAACACAAACGGTTAGGAGCACAAGAAATTATAAAAGAAATTCCAAACTCAAGTACTCTCAAGTACCTCTTGAGAACCTGTTAATGTACCGTGAAAAATGCAAAAAAATGCAAATTTCAGCCAATTCTCGGTCATAATACACTTTCAAACAAAACGACTTCGGAAGAAAGAAGCAGCAAATTTCAACCAATTCTTGGTCATAATACACTTTCAAACAGAACAGAGAGTGACTTTCAAAGAAAGAAGCAGCAAAAACCACACGTTTTCTGTGAAATTCAACATGATATAAAGACAAAGACAAAGACAGGTAAGATCAAATTCAAAGCATGTTTTGTCAACAAATTGTCAAAATTTTCCCCATGATATTCATCCTAAATTTTCAGATAACACATTGAACAATGCCACAAGGAAAATCCAAACATCATCTAACCAGATTACTAAGATTCCCACACAAAGACGCCGACACAAACACAAACATTCCAACCAAGAAAAGTCTTACTGTGATAAAAAATCCAAGTAAATCATTCACAATCGGTACTTCCACAGTTCTCAATACCACAGGAACAACGACAGAAATTGGACCATATACATATTATGTGAAACCTTCATCCTTTCACTCCGACGCTTATATAGGCAACTTAAATTTTCAAATAGGACCATTCCTTAGTCATTTAAAATTTGGAGAAGCATCTGACATGAACATGGAAAAAATCAGAGTAGTCACAAAAATTCGAGTCACTTGTACTTCACACGTGAATTCTCAATTGAAATATCCGTTGCTACAATTGAACGATTCAAAATGAGATCCTTCCACACAAAACAGTTTCAAACAACATATCCCAGCATTTAGAACAAATCCTGGTGGATTCGTGGGATTTAATATATACAAAATAACCAAATCTCAATGGGACAAAAAAGATAACTTCATCAGTGTTTTACACAAAAATCCCGAATGTTTATTCAAAGATAATGAATTTTATCATTCAGAAATACCATTTCAAGCAGACGACATTTCATGGGTTTTAAAAAAACACAAAGACTTATTATTATATCCTAATTTTACTTTCTTTCACTCAGAAAACGCTTCTCATATATTAAGAAACAGACAACAAGCAATAACAGTATCTCAACCATATTACAAATATAATATAGATATAAATTATTTTGACATCTAATAAAAGTTCATTTTCTCTTTCTTTTACAAAAATGATAAGCAGATTTGAATTCACTCCCAGAGTATTCAAAATCGGGCTTTCCCAACGAACGAATTAAGTCACAATACGTCCACTGCAAGCCTCTAATCCAAGGAGTTGACTTTACAACAGGAACAATATCATCGTCCAACATAAATCCATTTCCCAAATAAGCAGAAGTCACTGTTTTATAAAATGAGAAAGTCGCATAATGAACTTCCTTTTCGTAAGCCGAATGATATACAGGCTTTGAAATCAGAACATATCTTGTGAGAATTTTTTTGATCAATTCACTCACACACTTATCTTTATCCCAATCTTCGGTTAAAATAACACCAAGCCAATACACCCTCTCCAATTTACGTTCATATGTTTTTTTTTTCAGGTATAGACAAAGCTTCCATTCTTCACACTCTGTGTCAAGGAAAAATCATATGAAAATATAACTTTATTCCTTCAATGTCATGGCATGACAATTGAAGAAATAAAGTCACATTGACATACAATATTGAGTCATCATCATAATTTTTTTTTGGCCCAGCTTTCGTTTCCAAAAAAAAATGGAGAAGCGAAAGATGAGCCAACAAAAAAACTTGACATTCAATATTTTGAAAAAACAAAGACATATTGTACCAATTCCTTCAATGCATGCAAAAAATTTTGAATACTTGAAGGAAATGAGAAAACACATCCTTTCCAATCTTGAAGACATCCTGAAAAACATGAAATTTCCAAGGAGCTTCCTCAAATGTTTCGATGTAAAATAGAAACACTTGAAGAAACTTCTTGGAAACACACATTTCTTCCATTCAAAGAATAATATGAAACAAATTTGCCTAAATCATCTCCCGAAAAGGTTCAAAAACACCATTTCAGGAAAACAATTAGGAAATATATTCCATCTTCTCTTCTTGCTGCAAAAAAACGAATATTAAGCGAATTTCAAAATCATCCTCCAAAAATGGTGTCAAAAAACCATTCGAGCAGAATGAAATAGAAAAACACTCTGTCTTCTTCTTCCCAAGAACAAAATCAAGTAAATCGTTTACCAGACCCCTGAAATATCTCAAAAAATCAATATTTCAGGAAACCGATCAACAAATCACTCCATTGTATTATTATTATTTCTTTTCATTTTTCGACTTTATTGGATCACCTGAATGGTGATGACAAGAAAGCCAATAAACGAAAAAAACAATTTTCCATCATCCTTCTTCTTTTCTCAAAACCAGAAAACAATGTATTTAAATGAGATGCCTCAAATGTTTTAACAAAACAAAACCTTTGACACATCCCACAAAAATACACATTTAATGAATTCCACAAAATACAATTTAACACAAACAATCAAATTTGCCAATTATCCATCCAAAAACAAACTGGACAGATAATGGGACAAATTTGTTCATTTGAATAAACATTTCAATTCATCTGGTAAGAAAACTTGAAACAACATCACTTCCATTGCCCATGCATCTGTTTCATCAAAGTAAGTTTCATCGTTCAGCACTATATCAAAAAATTCTTCAATATCTTTGGCTTCATTTTCTGTCAACTCTGTTCCTTCACAAGCAGTCCAATCGATCAATATTTCTTCTTGGACACCATCTTTGGATCCTTTGTTTTCCATTATATAACAATCTTTCACTGCAAACAACATTCACACAAATGAACACATACTGGTCGATGTTGAACAACATCAGCCAGCATATATCAATTTGTATAAACACAATTCAACATTCTTTCACATTATCCAAGCAATCGTCAAACCAACAAACCCAGGGAAGAAAAACTCCAATAAAAAACATGGGAGAATTTCTTCCCCAAATCAGTCAATCCATATAGACACATAAATTCGTAAAATTATGAATGAATTTTCCCAACAAAAATGTGGGGAAATGTCCATCCATAATTCATCCAAATTCAACTTCACACTTCAAGATTTATCAATTCTCACAAAATGGTGTGCAACGCTCCCAGTGAAACAAATAATACTGCAAGCTTTCCTCACCATCTCGCAAAAATCGAATTCTCTTTACCTAAAAAGAAAATTTTCCTTACCAATTCACAAAATAATCATCCAACTCCAACTTTCAACCACAAGATGATCTGCCAACAAAACAGACAACAACCATTTATACATGCATAAAATGCAAATAAGATCAACGACAAACAAACGACTCACCCCTTCATTATTTCCATATAGTAACAACCATTCAAATTCCTTTGAAAGTTGCAAATCTTTTTGAATTCCGGCAAAACATACTTTCTCCCACATTGACATACACCGCGATATGCGATAGCTTGCAAGCGCTTATAAACGGATTCCACTTCATCGATATCAAAATTAATTACAAAAAGTTCGTCTGGAATTGTTAAATTTTCGATTCCTTTTGCGAGTAACTTTTGGTAAGGAATAATTTCACTTAACTTTTGTCCTGCTTTCCGAAATAATCTCCAACATATACACGGAGTTCTGATGAAACCTTCATTAACGTATTTGATGGATGCCATTTCAACAACCAACATTTAATCATTTGACCAGTACTCTATCTCATTTAAACTTTTAAATAAATCAAACAAATCAAAAAATCAAGCACCGTGACTAATGTAATTTATTCATCAATCACGAGTTGTGAGAAGAAACACGCACAAAGAAACCACAAGAAGAAGAACACAAAGTAAGAATTAGACATTTTTACTCTCATTTCAAACAGAAACATTAACAAACACATTTCCAACAAATTAACAACTCCACAAACAACACTGTCAAAAATTTTTTTTCAAATTCACAGAGATTTTTGATTCCAATATTCAAAGACAACCTTTGGCAAGACAATCACTTTCACAAAAATCTTCAAAATTATTTCAGGTAAAGAAACACATTTCACATTATTTTATTCAAAAAATTCCAGCGATTCTTTTGACACCATTTTCAACACCCACAAACCAACACAAACATTTTCATCTCAATTAGCCCCCCTTCTCTTCACAGTGACACTTCTTCGAACAACCGCCACATTTCTTCAACAACAAAATGGGAGTCGGATGGGGAATGGCCAAAGCATGGTTGGGAGCAATACGAGAAGGATACAGAGCAAGACAAACCATGGGTCACTTGAGCAAAAGTAGATGGAATTATCTAGGAAAACAACTTCATCAACACCAGAGAGGACGTGGATTAAATCAAGCGGGAGGTTTCGGCGGTGAAATATTCAAAGCGTTTGTGAAAAGTCAACAACGACGACGTAACCAACAAGGTTCAGGACTTGGAATTCCACTCGCGATGCTGGCCAGTTGGGGAATCAACAAAATTCGCAAAAAAATTCAAAAAGGTTCAGGAAAAAGAAGAACAAGACCCACACATACTTTATTGACACAATGAAAGGTACAGTCAATTCATCTACCCCGCAGCAGCGAAACACGCATAATATCTTAATCTTACAACATACAGAACATAAGATAAATTATCCCAATTTGTAATATAATATTCATGAAACAAAATGTTATTTAACTTTAACCACTGTTCGTAAAATATACATTCTTCCGCAAATCTTCGATCAGTCATCCCGTAAATTTCAACTCCATACTCGTTATAGTGTTTATTGTCATTACTCTCCACATTCAAAAAATTTTTCCAGAACACAATGTCTTCTTCTGTGGGATCTCTTAACCAATCCATATTTTCATCCATTACAGCAAAACGTCAATCACCGAACGAGAATCAAGATAAAAGCAACCTTACCAAAAGGAGAAAAATTGACCTCAAAGGGTTTCTTGATTGAGAAACAGTGCATCATATTAATTTTTCCATGCACATTCTTATCATATTCATAGACTGGTTCACCCAGTTGACGTATCAAGTCAATGAATTGAGGTCCTTGATCTAGTCTCCAACGTGGTCCATTAAAAACAGGAACGATGTCGTTATTCGTGCAAAAGTTTGAGCCAAAATAAATTTGCGATACAGATCGTAAGAACGAAAACATTGCATAATTCACAATATCATTATAATAGGGTTGGAACACTGGTTGAGAAACTCGCATATTTTGTCCATTTTTTATTGCAAACGTGAACCACTTGATGTTTTTCAAATTCCCAGTTGTTTCCAAGAATCACCACAATCCAATACGTTTTGTGATCTGGCACCATCGAATCCATGGCAGCATAACAATTAAAAAATGAAACCCGATTTGGCCTTTTTGTCTGCGTTTTGAATACATTTCACGGTCTATGATGCGTTTAGAATTTTAATTAGAGAAAGTGGACTTTAAACTCAGAAAAACAAGTTGGCATAAAGCAAGGTAAGAGTGACTTATTTTCTATCGACGGATTCGATCGGCAAAGCAATTGTGAATACTCTGACACACATACACAGTATAGAATTTTGTCTGTTATTTTACGGGGTCGTTCTCGTTTCTCACTGTGTCAAAAACAAGAAGACAAAACTGTGATTGTGATCACGATTTTCTCTCCACATGGCGCAATATATATAAAACCAACGGCACAAACAGGGTCCGATAGTCCTGCTATTTTTTGCTCTCGTGTCGGCAAGATGGCTTGATTAGCTCGGTTGGCAGAGCGTTTGACTTTTAATTGAACGGTCGTGGGTTCAAACCCCGCATCAAGCCAATTTTTGCCTTTTGCTCTTGTCCCGATCATCTCTTGCTGGCCAAAAACAAGAGTTGTTGGAGAGGAGAGGGTGTTTCGGGTTTTGCACGGCCGTTGGTTACCAAAATTCCCACCCCAAAACCGGACAGGGATTATTAGGTATTCATGAATGCCATGCGCTGATTGGTCAAAACGTTAATAGAAAATTCCAAAGTCACCCCCCTGATGCTAATTCCCTGTCCGGGTCTGTGATTGGTTGTTTCGTAATTTCCTGTCTCCTGATTGGTAAGTTTTTGGAATAATCTCCTCCTCTCCCTATACTACTACCATTATGTGTTAATAAAATATTTTAGCAAATTCATGTATACAGAGTCAAAGCATAAGGAACAAAAACACTTTTGTATGGAATGCCTTCAATGTTTCTCATCTACGGAGATGCTAGAAGAGGGCTCAAAAATGAAATTCGAAAACTTCCACAAACAATTCCTATGCCCATTTGTGATATATACATATTTTGAGTGGATAATGACAAAACAAGAGTGTTGCAGCTATGGTTATAAGTTGGCATGCACGTATCATAATGAGTACTTGAAACCAATAAAGGTATGCTGCAGAGTACTCAACTAGTGCCTTTCTATTGGACATGTTAGATGAAGTAAAGTACTGCAATAGTATAATTAAGCATAAATTCAATAAAACACCAAAAGAGATGACAGAAGATAAGAGTAAATTTAGCAAGTCAAAGAACTGCTTTGTATGCAATAAACTATTAAGAAAGACAAAAGTTGTAGACAAAGAGATGAAACGGCCCTACACATAAAAAATGCTTAGATGAACACCCATAAATTTCAAACCACAAAATGTGCATGAAAAAGGGTTGAAGCATTTTAAGGAGTCAGCTAATTGCTATAAATTTGGTCTGATGCTATGTAAGGTGCAGCCCACAGTTGGTGCAAATCAAAATACATACAAAGTGACAAAATTCCAGTGGTATTTCACAATTTGAGGGGTTATGACAGCCACCACATGATGAATGAGTTGAGCAATATCGCCAAAAATAACATCATGATCTCTACCTGAAGCCAGATATCCTACTCTTAGTTGATGTCTTTGAGACTTTTAGGAGTACCTGTAGGACAAATTACAAATTAAATCCATGTCACTATTTCTCCGCAACTGATTTATCATTTGGTGCCCTCCTAAAGATGACAAAACAAGAACTTGAGTCAATTAGTGATGTTGATATGTACCAGTTCATCGAGAAGGGTGTGAGAGGTGGTATATCACATACTACACATAGATATGCTAAAGCAAATAACAAAAACCTTACAAACTATAATAAAAAGGAACTAGATCGTTATATAACATACTTGGATGCAAATAATTTATATGGGTGGGCCATAAGTCAACATTTACCAACTGACGGTTTTTGATGGATGACAGAAAAACAAATAAACAAACTAGACTAGATGCCAGTGGTTAAACTTGATCAGTCCTCTACAGTTGAAATGACCAAAACTATAAATGTCAGCTTCTGTTTACTGACACTGATTCACTATGCTATAAAGTGGAGCATAAAAACATGTATAAGCAGTTCCACAAGCACAAGGATATGTTTGATAATAGTGATTTTCTCAAAGATAGTCCTTACCATCTTGGAGATAATAAGAAAGTCATCAGAAAATTCAAATGTGAGGAGGGCCAAAACTATACAACTGAATTTGTAGGACTAAGAAGCAAGATGTACTCGTTTAAGGCATCAAGAAAGGTGTTATAAAGAAGGATAACAAATTTGATGGCTATGAAGATGTGTTATTTGATGGTAAGACCAGAAGTGTGAACCATTGTCTGGGTAGTTATGAGATCAATAACGTGTCTCTATCCTGCTTTGATGATAAAAGGTTTATACTAGAAGATGGTCACAAGGATAAAACTAATTGATCTTTTATGGTATAAACAATTGTATATTGTCAGCTGTTATGATTAAAACTTTAACAGTTTATGCTCTCATGCTTTTTTGTAATCCCATCTGTATGCAATTCCATCTACTATACTACTTGAGGCTTTTTGGGGTAATTACTTTAAAAATCATATCTATATTGTGGTTTGTGTTTCTTGAAATTTTGCATCAAGTAATAGATTTACTTGCATGTACTTCTTTATTTAAAAAACTGCTGAGCCTTTGTCCAGTTATGCTCTGAAGACAAGACAAAAGCTCAGCAGTTTTTTAAAGAGAGAGGCACATGGAAGTGAATACAAATTACTTTCAATTAATGTATTGTGGTTTGTTTACATAAATTTTAACTATGATTCTGAAATTAAATGATGTCATGAGTTTTTAGGGTATCATCATTTACCAGGATGGGTAATCAGTATCTTGTGGTTTCAAAATATTGTTCCACTGATTTCCATATTGCACATGTATAACAAATGCCAAATAAATTTTTTTCCAGCAAGCATTTATACCTACATAAAGAATTTTATATATTCTTAGATCTAATGCACAACTTAAATCTTTGTGTAAACATAAGTTCTGCATATGTGTTCTTGCCCAGTTTAGAGATGGGAAGCCTTCATACATTTCATCCCTTAACACAAGGAAAAGTTGAAATTAGTAAATTTTAGACTATAATAATTTCTCATACTAAGATTAGTCTCAAGCAAAATGTTACTGGAAAATTATAAGCACTTTCATGGTAATGCTGCAGGTTTTGCAAGATTTGGAATATTGGCTCGAGCACTTAGGCTCTTTGTGGAAACAGGAAAGTGCCGAACAAAAACGTTTTCAAGATGAATTATATATTGCAAGCAATATAGACCACCTGAAACATTTTTGCGAAAAATACATGAACATTCATATGCCCTGGTACAGAAAGTTTAATAGATCACTTCTAAAAATAAGGCAAAGAGCCTCTACTACAGTATTACAATAAAAGTTTTTTCAAGCTTTTAATTGTTTTCGATTGTACAATCTCTGAAAGAATAGTAGTTTAGTTATCTTTCAAATTTTCTGGAAGTAAGGATAGGTTTCTGTTTGTTTTTACTGTTATCACCTTCACACACTACTCGATGAAAAACGACACACAAACAGTTATTGTGAAATTAGTACACCATTTAAACTACTGAAGTCTCTCCTGACAAGTGAATCATACAAATATGGTGGAATCAAACTGCAACATCTATCAACTAGAATTACATAAGAACAAATCACATTCATCATAACGTACAACTGGCATAGATAAGATTATGGGATCGAGATAAGTACACAACTCCCAAAACCATTTGTTGTTAATAATTCCAATACATACATTTAATAGCTGGGATGAGATCCCATAATATGCTGTTTTTTTCTTTATTAAACTGGGTAGACTCAATGAACATCACATGCAAAAACTCACAATGTGTTTCACATCTGCATCTAGGTTATTAGAAAGTTTCCATCATGACAATATCAAGATGTGTTCTCATTGCACATTCCAAGTTACTTCCACATCTCAAATGTTTTTTTGAGAGTTGTAACAAGGTTGAGAACTGCATCAAACTTGGTATGAGTTGAATATTGCCTGTATGGCTCTGCAGTGCAATATTTACCAACATGCTTGAATCAGTTTGATGAAACAATGCCACTGTTGCAAATGCATCTTGTCTTCAGCTTGGGTGATTTTTATGTGTGCATATATTGTAATATGCATCAGGTTAATTTACAAAATTTGAAAGCTAGCTCTATCTCCATTCTTAATTAAGCATGTTATGCATAGAACGTTTGTTTTGTATTAGACTGGTTGGTTAAAATAATTGTTTTTTGTATATGCATTTGACAACAACATCAAAAATAAGCAGTACTAAAACATTGCTCAATTTCTTTGCAAATAACCATTGTTACAAGCTGTTATTGAGTAGAAATTAGCTCCTTACCTCCTTTTAACCAATTTTGATTGAAAATACCATGATCATCCATGGTGTTCTATGAACAAGGCGTTTTAATTGTCCCAATGTCACTTTCTGCTATGTATTTCATAGTAGTCCAGTGACACGTTTCTGGCCAGAGTAATGGCAAAGCATTTGCAGTGACCATATGGTCCACAGACAAAGGCAGTTTATGACTAGCTCAAAAGATATTCACACTGATAGTTTATTTTGTCACTTGATTCAGATCTGAAACCTCTGGTAACTGTCTATGCAGTTCTGTTTTGTTGGCCATGGATGACTTGAGAGTTGTAACTTCAATCGAGCTCTTCTTGGATGCAAGTGTTTATATGTGCAACATCCATGCTTCCTTTCTATGGCTGAAGACCAGGATTTTGGTGAAACTAGTATTAATACAGTAGAACCTTGCTAACTTGAACTCCCAAGGAAAATTAAAAATAGTTAAAGTTAGTGCCATCGGTGTTGAATTTCAAAGTACTGTTAAAAATTGATAAGGTTTTGATTTCTTTTGATCAATTTAAAAACACAAGTCATTTTAGTACCATTTGAAGAACTTACAGAATTTTTTTGCTACCTATGGCTTAAGTTATAAATTTAGTTCAGAGAAGAAAATTGACAATGGAAGACCTATTTCAGAAACAAGAATGCTTAGTTAAAAGCACTATCAAACAACAAATACAGTATCTGTTTATAACATACGAACAAATGTAACAAAAATTTAAAGTTTGAGCTTTTACAATGTTTCTGAGGTACATTGCTGCAGTAGATACTGAAAGGAAGAAAGACTGGATAGTTTGCTGTTGCTGTTTCCTCCTGATTTTCTCAGTTAACACCATCAACTCATAGGTGTGATCATGGATTTCCTCAGCATCTTCCTACACAAATAAACTGCAAGTGCCGAGAGTATCAATGGCTTGTCTAACTTCAGTCACAGTAGGCCTTTTAGGACAGTCCTCCAGCACTTCCAACTCCTTGTCGCCATCGTCCTGATCTATGTTGTCGGTTCTAAACTCTGCCAAGATATCTTCATGTCTGAGGTTTAGCAAATTGTGATCTGTACTGATTATGTCATCTGCAGTCACACCCTCTGAGAGGAGCTCAGGAAAGTTTGCTCTCATCGAGTCCATTTCCTCATGAATGGCACTCTGCTGTGCTTCAATTCCAATACCTGCCTTTCTGAAGCAGTTTTTAATGGTCTGTGCAGAAACTCTTCTCCAAGTACTTGCTAGGATTTTCATGGCATTTATGTACTTGCGGACTATTGATTCACGATAAAATGCCTTTGTTGGCCTGATGATTCCTTGATCCATTGGACATGTCTGGCAAGTATTCAGTGGTAAGAACACTAAATAGCCTTGAGGCTTGGTATGGCGGGGTGGGCAGGACAGTTATCAATGATAAGAGCAACTTTTCTACTTTTGCATTCAAAAAGTGTGGTGTCCATCCAGCTTTTCTTCTGAGAATGGTAACTACAGGGAAAATTTCTAATCTCTATAAAGCACCAGGGTCTCTGACTTTCCAATCACTAACATTGATAATTTCTCCCCATCTGTATTAGCAGCTGCTAGGCCTGTTGACCGAACTTTACTGTGTTTCCCACCAATATACTTCTCTGATTTGAGATGCAGCGACTTGTCTGGGAGTGGCTTGTAGAAAAGGCCAAACTCATCAGCACTGTATATCTCAAAGCTTGTAGTTTGATAGTATGATGGGAAAAGTCAATTCTTTCCATGATGCTGTCATTTCTTTGACACGTGACTGACCTTTGCCAGAGATTGGCTTGAAGGAAATTTCATGTTGGGTCTTCCATCAGTCAAACCAGCCATTGGACACTTTGAAGTCATTTATATCCAGCTGTTCAGTGTACTTCAATGCTTTCTCCTTTAGCACAGGGCCATTTATTGGTACTCCCTCTTCCCTCACTTTTACAAACCACTTGTAAAGAGCCTGGTCTAGGTTTTCATTTTCACTTGTTTTATCACAATCTTCTCTTTATTTTTTTAACCATGTAGACAGTGTATTACAGGGAACATACTCAGCTACAACATCCTTGTTCTGATTACCATGCTAAATCTTCTTCAGGGCTTCATATTTGTCTTTTAAGGATTTTGAGGATATTTTTCATTTAGTAATAGTTAACACGAGTACAGAAGCAAAGAAAAATTTGATATGGCGGTAAATGATATGACAAGTGGTGAGAAAAGTTCAATGGAAATGGAAAATGAGTGAAGACCCTTCAAAAGGCCACACCCTTACACCTTTCCATTCTTGTTCTATCAGCACTGCATCCAGAAGCAAAGTAGAATAGACAATACAATAATATCATCAAAAATTGAAATTAAAATCAAATCATTTGTCATGGGATACCATGCTTACTGCTTTGACTGGAAACCAAGAGTGCATAAAGTGTTTGAAGCAATTCCAAAACTGACTAATCCTATTGATAAATATGCTGTAATGAAGGCAAGGCTGTTAATCTGGGTGATGGAGAAGGCATGCAAGTTCTATGTAAGCTGATGATTTCTAGTCAAGGCAAATTTGTAACAGTCTTACCAAAAGAACTGGACAACCTAGAGCAACAATAGCGGATTACAGAAGCTGGAGGATAATTTTTAAGAAAAACCTCTTCTCTGATTACGATTGGCAAATTTATTTGCAATAACAAATAAGTCTGTTTCTTTCAAGAATGAACATTTTTCCCCATAAATTTTGATAATCATGTTACATAGCTTTTGCTTCATATTTTTCTCTCATAAGTTCATGTTTTGTTTAAAAAATTGATAAATGCCCTATTTCCTATTTTGGCAAAAATTCTTGCAATGAGTGGACTTACTATATCTTCTGTATCAATGAGGAAAGGAAGTGAAACATCACAGAATGATGAAATTTACCAGACTTTTACAGGTCATTAATGGGCTTACATTAGGTTTCTTTTATCACATTGTAAATAACACCATTCAAAATTCAGATACACAGTGGAATTCACTGACCAACGATTAGTGCTTGAGTAAATGTGCTAGATTTGCACCAAGGGAAAATAAACTAGTTCAAGTCAGAGGCGAGTTCGAGTTATCCGGTAGTAAATGACTGCAAAAATAGGAAGAAATGCAGGGGAAATTGGATTTTGAGTTAATCGAGGTTCTACTGTAGTCTTTAAGCTAAATCTGTTTCTTTTGCATGTGTACATTCTGGGTTGTCAGAGGATTTTTTTGAATTTGAATTTATTAAAATTCGTCACAGATCTAGATTACAAGTGACAGGAGTTGAAACAGGATTGAAATTCCAATTGATATCTATCCTATCAGGTATCTATGTACAATGTTGTTAAATGTCAAAATAGAATAAAAAATAAAAAATTGCAGATAAACTTCAATCAATATTGAAGAACTCCAACGAACTACAGTATACTATGGTGGAGAATATGTCAAAAGTTTCTTGTTATAAATACAACAAAGTTGTTTTCTGGAGCAAGTAACACTCCAATTAGAAGACTTGAGTTCATGTGGGAGATTATTCCATAACTTAACTGATCTTGCAAAGAAAAAGTTTTGATAATTTTTTGGTTAGATAAGTTACTGCTATCAGATGGACAAGTGTTATAATGAGAGGTAACAGGCGTATAAAAATTACTAAAATCTACATTAAGTGTTCCACAGTTATATTTATATAAAAGAGTGAGGTCAGCAACATCTCTCCTATATTCCAGAGGTATCACTTGTAGTTTTGCCAATCTACCCTTATATGATAGGTCTCGACCATAATAGTTTAAGACAAATTTGGTAGCTCTCCTCTGGACATTTTCTATTAGTGCACGTTCTTTTGCTGTATATGGAGACCAGAGATTTGATGCATATTCAAGTTGAGGCCTAACAAGAGTGATATACAATAACTTATGCATCTCTTGATCTACAATATCCTTGCTGCAGACTTGCTTCATAAGACCAAGAGTTCTGTTGGCTTTTGCACACATATAACTAATATGAGTAGTCCACGGTAAATTGCTAGAGACAGTCACACTGAGGTCTTTAGTAGTGTCTGCCACTTGTAAGCATTGACCTCCTAGATAATATTCTGTGTTGGTATAAGTTGGGGACTGTTTCTTGGACATATGGAGTACCAAGCATTTTGAGGTGTTAAGACATTTTTAAATCAACACTCCAGCGATACAAACTATTTAGGTCAGACCATAGAGTGGCAGATGAATTTCCAGAAGTCAGGTCTAAAAAAGTTTTGAATCATTGGCAAAGAGAGCCAGCTTAGACTCATCTGATATACAAACAGTAGTGGCCCCACTATAGAACCCTGGGGTACTCCAGACATAACGGGTAACCAATCTGAATATTCACCCTCCAACATTACATGTTTGTGTCCATCTGAAAGGTAGCTGTTGAACCATTGCAAAAGAGTTCCTCTTATCCCATAGCCATTGAGTTTTTTCAATAGAATATTATGCGACACTTTGTTGAAGGCCTTTGAAAAGTCCAAATGTATAACGTCCACCTCCTTTCCGCTTGCTAAATTGTCCAGAATGTTATGATAGACTGTCAATAACTGGGTCACAGTTGATTTGCCTTGCATGAACCCATGTTGAGAATTATGTATTCATGATTTTAGGAACAGAAAACAATGTTTAAATATACAATGTTCCATAACCTTAGAAACTACACATAGCAGTGAGATTGGTCTATAATTCAATGCTACAGTTGGATCATCATTTTTACGCACAGGTGAGATGTTCGCTCATTTCCAGATAAGGGGAACTTGACCATCGAACAAAGGAAAGGTTAAAAAGTCGACAGAGTGATGGAGCAATTACTTCAGCTGTCTTAATCAGCAGCATCCCAGGAATGTTGTCCGGACCACATGCCTTATTATGGTCTAAGCCTTTTAAAACGTTCGCAACTTCAGATTCAGTAAGATGAATTTTAGACAGTTCAATTGTTGTTGGGGAGATAGATTCCACATCTGAATGTTGTGTATAATTTTCTTTAGGAGAAAACATGGAATGAAAGAAACGATTCAATAAGTTGGCTTTAGCAACTCGATCAGAGACAAATTCTTGGCCATCCCGAAGTAAATTAGGTGAAGCATTGTCACGTGTTGATTACTTAACAAATAACCAAAAGCGCTTCGGATTTTTTACAATAGATTCTTTGAGCTTACAAGCGTACTCCTTTCTCTTCTGTGCAATCATCTGTTTGACTGATTTCCTTAACCTTTGAAATGTCGCGATATCATTAATTGAGCCTGTTTTGTTTGCTTTATTTCTTTTGATATTCTTCTGTCTTAACATAGACAAAAGTTTGGCATCAATCCATGGGTGGTTATGCTCATTTTTAATCACACATTTAGGAATGTGTGTATTGACTGCTGATGTAAAGAAATCACACCAATTCAAAAGAGATTGATCAACATCTTTTGCTACAAAGCACATATCCCATGGGATATGCAAAAGTGCTTTGTTTAAACCAGTCCAGTCTGCCTTTTTGAAATTATGAACAATGCACTTAACTTTAGGTTTTCGAGATATCCTTAGATTTAGTTTGAAACTGATCAACTTGTGGTCAGTAACTAGGGTATCATCAAAGCCAACAACATTTGAGACCGTTTCTGAAATAGTTGTAACTGAAAGATCTAATACATTGATACCTCTTGTAGGATAGTCCACCATTTGCCACATATAATAGTCTTTAAATAACTTGGCCAGATCATCGTGTATCTCATCTCCAGAGATTGCCAAGCCATTCGACCAGTCTATATTAGGTAGATTGAAATCGCCACAAAGCAAAAGCTGGTCAAAATGGGCATGATGCACTGCATAGTTTTTTTTTAATTCCTTTAAGTAATTACTATTAGTATTCAGTGGTCGATAAAAATGATCGCAAGAATTTTCCTTTGGGAGTTAGGTCTCAATTCACAAGCAAGGATTTCAGCATTGCCTTCAAGGTCCTTATGTTGAAAGCCAACAAAATGCCACCTCCAACTTGGCTCGATCTGTCCCTTCAATTAATCATAAAATCCAGACCAGGCAATAGCTCACAGTTTAAAACATGTAGTTTTAACCATGTTTCAACAGCAAATATGCAATCCATATCAACTGCTAATGTCTGAAATTCTTCAGTTTTATTGACTGAGCTTCTAGCATTCATATACAGACACCGAATATCTGTGCAGATATTACGTTGAACTGGACCAGGTAGAGGATGTATATCACCACTTTGAATTAGCGTAGTCAGCAAAGAATTAAATGACACCATACAATTTGAATAACAGTTCAGCCATCGTTTTAAGAATCCAAGTTGCTTGATGTTTAAACACAATGAAGCTGGTGAACAAATTTGCAACATATAGGCCATAAAGCCACAGCTCACATCCCTGTTTGCTCCACTAATCAAGTTATCCTCAATATGGATCTTTTCAACAATACCTTCAGGATTGATTTTACATTTTACCGAGCAAAGTAGCAGCAAGAAGACGAGCAGCACGGAGACACATGCTCCTAAATTGTTCTAATGGGGAATGGTCATCTTTCCTTTGTATTCTTGACCTTTCTTCTGTTCTTAATAGAAATATTTTTACTTATTATCCTGACAGTGGGGATCATTTATATAAATTGTTTAATCATGAAGTAAAACCCTGTGCATCTCTTGAGACAGACTTAGGTGGTGGCAATCTACATATTTTTTGTTTAGAAGGTGACATTAAGTCAGGTGATATCTTCATGCACATCATCCACAGAATCTAAAACTTGTAGAAATATTCTTCCTAAAATCTAAAATTTTTTCCCTGTTAGCACTTCCAAGAAACGATTTATTTTATCAAAGCCTGTGCCTGGTAATGTAGGACTTTTCTCCATTACTACTACATTGATACCTGCAAGTACCGATCAGACCAGATCAAGAAATACAAATCAACCCAACAGTCCTTCTCTGTGTCCCTCTACATCTACTGCACCTTTGGAAGTTTTAACATCACATGTTGCTGTTTTTCCTGTGTCTCAGGCCCAATAACTCCTACTGTTACCCCAAGACTAGTGGTAGATCTTTTTGATATGCATGGTTTGCTTCATACTCTTGGTTGTATTATTCACCAAGTGCAGTGGGCACATATTGCTTGCCATGGGGATAGAAATCCCAACAAAGTGAAAGCCAATAACATTAGAAAATTGTTTTCTGAGCCTTTGACCCATTGGGGTGATGCCACTCATACTTTTAATGACCACATATGTGTTCAAACAGGTGCATTGAAAAGGGGTTCGTGCCATAGTACATCTGGTATTTATAATTCATATCTTGAGAGTATCTCTCGAAATGTACACACATTTGAGAAATATGATTGCAGAGAATAGAGAAAAAGCTTGTTCCCATTGTGGATACAATTAAACTGTGTAGGCGTCTTGGTCTACCACTTCATGGCCATCATGATGATTTCAAATACCATCCTGATGTTGGCAGCTACTCACAAGGTAGCGTGGGTAATTTTATTAAACTTTTCCATTTTAGAGTTAGGGCTGGTGATACAGTTCTTGAAGAGCACCTTAAGAAATGCCCCAAAAATGCCAGCTCATTAAATTGTTGTGATGTGAAGGGGGTTAAGGAAGGTAAGTTTTTCTCTGTCATAGCTGATGAAGCTGCAGACTGCTCAAATAAGGAACAAATGTCAATTGTATTGTCTTGGGCTTATCAGGGGCTGAACTTACAACTGTTCTGTTGAAAGCTTTGAGGGACCTTAATTTGAGTGTCAATGATTGTTGTGGTCAGGGTTATGATGGAGCAGGAGCAGTTGCTGGTCATATAAATGGACTGTCTGCTCATATTTTAAATTTGAACAAAAAGGTATTGTTACAGCCATTGTCTTAATTTAGCAGTTTGTCAATCTTGCTCTGTACCTTTAGTTAGGAATGTTCTCACACAAATGAAAGAGCTGTCATATTTTTTCAATTTCTCTCAAACACATCAAATGCTTTGGTTTGCTATCCTGATTCAAGAAAATAAAATTAAAAGATGTTTGCTGGACCAGGTCAGTTGACTGAATTAATTGCACGGACACATTTGAGGAATTATTTGTTCCATTATATTTTACCGTGAGTGAAATGAGCTTGAATTTGGAAAAACAAGTTAATCCCAGTAGCTCCTCCAGCGCATCTTCACTTTTAGCACTAATTTCTTCCTTCCAGTTTGTTGTAACTTTAGTGATCACTAGAAATATTTTTGACCTTACACTGCCTGTCACACAGATGTTAGAGGCAAAGGAAATTGACATAATGAATAGCATCGAACTCGTACACACATTAAACAGTCTAGTGATAACAACTGGGAATGAAATTGACTTTTATCATGACCAATGGTATAACCAAGCAACTTCTTTGGCTGCCAAGATTGGTGTTTGGGAATCCATCCCAAGAAGGGTACCAAGACAAACCATGAAAGAGAATCATCCAGCAACTAATGCTTCTGACTACTACAAAAGAGTTATTACCACTCCAGTCATTGACCATCTGAACTCTGACCTAAAAACCCAATTTGATCTCGACAGCATCAATGTGTATAATGGGTTGAGTATTGTGCCCTCAAAAATTATGTCTTTAATTAATAAGCATATCAACTGGAATGGGAAGTTTAAAATCTTTTCTCAGTTTTGTCTTGATGATGAGTTGGAGTTGCGGGAAAAGCTTTGGGAGACCTACCAAGGTCCTTCTTCAGTTTGATTAATTTGAGAATGTCAAAGTTCCACCACACATTCTTGCTACTTCACCAAGAAATTAAACCCAATGTCCATGAAGTTATTTTGAAATTAGCACAAGACAATTGAAGACTGGACTTGTGATAATTTTTATAGTAGCCTAGATAGAATATTTGCTTTCATGACCAATTTTTTAACAAGTTATGATATTTAGGAAAAGGGAATACCATATCATAATTATCAAACTGTAACCATTCTTGTTTAACAAATGAGTGGAAAGTTATTACCCTCTTCAGCTTTGAAGGTATCTGTTATCTATTTTTTCATATAATTTTCAACATGCATGAAATTTTGTCCATGTGGGAGACCCATTTAAAAACATACAGTGTTGATATTCCTTTATCCAAGTAAAACAGAATTCAATCTGGTGCTCTTTATGAAATAAATAAGTTACAAGTCGAAGAAAAAGTTTACAACTGTACTTGACATCTCACACATTTGCAATTATTTTAGCATGTATAATGATACATGTGAAGCCATCATCCAATCACAATTTTTATGGAATTATAAGCATTTCATTCATTCACAAATACAATAATAATTCTATCATTGCAACCACCTCTGCCATGGCTGTTAATACCAGGGGTGGATCTAGACTAGTGCCACTAGTTTCCAGAAACTAGTCAAAAGATTGATAAAAAAGATTGATAAAATGAAAGATAAAAATCGTCTTTGTCTCGTATCAATATTATTTCTAAAAGTGTTATTTTATTGCGTATTCCAGTTGGCATAGCCTTCCTTCTTTCAAAGCAGGGAAACCATTATTTTTATTTGCTTGGCACAAACCCATAAGGCCACCGTTCCCAGAGATACGAGGTTGTGTGAGCCCACTAGGCCATGTTTATGCACATGGAAACCTTTGATTTTCATGGGGAAACTAGTCAAAGCACTCCTCTTATTGGCTAGGCAAGTAATGATGTCCAATAAAACTACTCAAAAGTCGCTGCC
Source organism: Heliopora coerulea (assembly GCA_030142905.1). Classification (NCBI taxonomy): domain Eukaryota; kingdom Metazoa; phylum Cnidaria; class Anthozoa; order Scleralcyonacea; family Helioporidae; genus Heliopora; species Heliopora coerulea. Next base: position 467,896 of record JASJOG010000151.1, on the reverse strand, counting down.
ATTGGCTTATCAACATTAATGTAATTACTGTTCACTAGTCATGAACTAGTCAAAATTTATAAATAGGACTGTTTATTTCGTGGGACCTCACTGATACACAGTGATAGAATGTTTGTCTAATGGCGACGTTTGCAGTGCCTTGTGGTGACCCTGTCTTTGATAAGGAAGACTGTTCTCCTTTTGACATTTTTCCAGTATATTCTAGAATCGCAAGGTTTGCAGAAGGTGATAAATTTCAGTTTATCCAAAACATATGGAAACCTGCAATGCACTCTATAAGTTCCCTGTGTCTTTGGAAACTGGTGGAAAGCTTTGAAAATTCAGGCATGAACGGTTACTTCGCTTTCCTTGGCTTGTGTACTCCAAGCATGTTGATGGAGTTTTCTGTTTGGACCGAAATGTCCCATATGGTTTGTATTAAAAGCCTCATCCAAGAGGTTTTGAAAGACAGGTATCTGGTGCCTGAAAACCAGACTGGTCAGGGACGGGTATACTGCAGATTACTTAGGACAACTGGGATGATATAGAGAGACGAGCTCCTCTATGTCTGTGAAATGTCCCATATGGTCTGTATTAACAAAAGTCTCATCCAAGAGGTTTTGAATGGTGAGTATCTGGCACCTGCTTGACAGTCTTATGCATGACTGTCCATGTCAGATGCATTGTGCACAATGTGTGATAATGTTTCCTAGGCATGCTGATAAGCTCTAACATGGAGTGAAACAGTCATGTCAACATTTGATGTAGAATTTTTGATAAGATATTCTGTCAAAAATAAAATGGGCTGTTTGAAGCTCTCAGAAAGCAGGAAATGCCATTTATGAGATCCAAATTTCAAAAATTTTCCTAGGGAGCATGCCCCTGCATCCCCCTGATCGGATTGCACCTTTGGTGCAATTTCCTCACCTCACAACTTCTGCTGTACCTAAAAAATTTTCTTCATCTGCCCCTGCCTGTGAGTTGGCCTTCTATATATTACCTATTCTGTCATACTACAGCAAGATAATGTAAAATGCAGGAGTTAAATAACTGTAAGTTTAAAATTGCTATGATGCAGATGCTACAACTTAACCCTGACCAAGTGCAGTAAAATAAATTTAAAATTTGCTTGGTAGAGCTCTAGAATGATATTCAGAAAGTAAACTACACGATGGTAAGGGTTAAAAGAACAGAGCACGTCACTCAAGTCTGTCATGCATTGATATTTTGGCAAAAGACATGGTCTGCTTAAACAAATGAGTGTGATGAATTGATTAATTCAATAGTTAGTCTAGTAAAATGTGTTTTAAACTTTTAAGCAATTGATGACTCTTTTGCTAAACTAACCATATAAGTATTCATGAACTTACTTTAGAAGATAATTGTTTGAAAAGCACAATTCCTCAAGGCATGGAAAATGAAACTTTGCTAACACTTCATTCTTCTTTTGAATTTCAGATTACAAACTGTGCACACAATGGCATCTGGAGATCAGGCATCTTCTCCCTGGAGCATAACCTTCACTCTAATGCAGGATAAGATCAATTGCAGTGTGATGGCCATAGCAACTCGATTGTTAACTGTTGCACAACTGTAGATGAGGCATGATCGGGTAGAGGCATTATTTAATTATTAGACAAGTGTTCTCTGACCAATTGAGTTTTTTATTTTGAGCTTTCGGTCACCTAACTGTGACCTTAGATATTTATAGTTAATATAATGTACTACCAGTTTGCACAAGTGTGACACACTGGACAGCTAATGAAAAAGCTCGTTTGACGTTTTTAACGCCCTATCTGTTTGGTATGATAAAAGCAAAGAGCCGAAAGCATTGGGTCTGATCATTCAGAGGTATTGTAGTAGTGATATTCATATTGTTTGATGTGTTTACAGATATCGAGTCAAGGATACTTTTGCTAATATCACTTTCCAGAATTTAGATGTTTTGGAAACAAGACTATTCTTTACCAACTGAAGAAATACTTCACTTGCCACCCTGTTCATGATTTATGGCTCAACTATTTATTTTTGGTGAGTTTGAAAAAAAAATACTTTTACAAAACTTGTTGGCTCCTTTTGCTGTTTCTGACTGATGCACATTACCTGAAGATGATGAATTAAGTGATATCTTAAATCAATATGGTTCAAGGTACAACAATTGACCAGGAGTACAATGTTAATGCAAACATAGGTAGAATCAGGTGGCCATATGTGAAATGTCAAGAAATATGCTAATCATACAATTGAATGGTAACTCAAGAACAAGAAATACTTATAAAGGAGAATGAAAGATTTGGTCTACATCAACTTTGGACATCCATCAAGGCTGATACCTGCTGTGATGTCTTTCCACAGTGATACAAACTGTTGTATATTTTACTCTTATTTCCGTTCAGTACAGCACGTGGAGAAAGACTCTTCAAAAACAAAACTTGTGAAGACTTGTATAAGGAATCAGTTGAACCATTCCACCCTCAAAAACCTCTTATTCATTGCCACTGAGATTCCAAAAGAAGGTTTTGGTGCTGATGCACTTGTTGACATCTTGCATCTTTTTGTTAGGTTCTTGTTATTTTGATTAAAGGTTGAGTTCAGAGTAACATGCATGTCTTTATATATTTTCTTGGTATAGTATGGTGACCCACAAGTATCCCGGCAAAAATTGTAAACAAACGTCAGCAACATTAATTTCAAGTCTGTGGCAAGTTTTTTGACTTGCGGCAACAGTTAAAAATCATCCAAGACAAAAAATTTAGTTTCAGTGCGACAGTATGATATCAGCTGCAAATGTTTTCAACCAGAAACAAATCTAAAACCCACGGCAACATTTCACCATCGGCAGAAGTACAAAGTTCGACGAGATAACCTTTTCAGGAAACTGATGATCATGTACTTAATCAATTGAAAATGGCTGGAGGAAAGCTGATTAGATATGACTTCAACAAAGGATTCAAATATGATGAAATTCGTGAATTTTTAAAGAAAAATCATTCCAAACTATAAGCATTGCAACCCTGAAAAGGTGCATCAAAGTATATGGGCTTAAATGCAGACCTGCCAACTCTCCAGACATGGTCAGGAGTCTCCTGGTATAGACCTGTGATCTCCCGGTGGAGAAAAATTTCTCCTGGCAACTGGCATGTATCCTGGTTTCTCTGTTGTCAATCTAATTGATTATTATCAAGAAACATTAATAGTTAAACTTGCCAGTATGAGCCTACAACAGTTAAGTTTCAGAGAGTATTTGACTAATGCGTGCAGCTCTGGGTACAAGATTTCCCTTTAGCAGTTCCAATTAGTTTTAAATTCCGCTTGTAACCAGTCCTCGAATAAACATTCAAGATGGCATCTTCTTCAAAGTGGTTGCATGAAAATGTTGAAGGCGAACAATCTGGAAAAAAAAAACACCCCAGAAACAATGAAAACCCAAAGAAATTTGCTGGTTCATTTACCTACAAGGTTAAATTTAAAGCAGAGTGGAAACAACTCTATCCAATTAACAGACATGCCAACCTGCCTCATGCAAAAACAGTGAGATTTTCAAAAATCATTCCCAAATATAGTGAGAATGATGGATAAATAGTGAGAAAATAACAAAACAACATTTTGTATTTTGCTGCCTACCAGAACAACATAAAATTTAAAAAAAATGGCACAATATCAAGTTTTATTTCTTTCCAATAATTGTTTTCTTCAACTAAATGGTAAATATTAATTTATTCAGTATGTTTCTTGTTGTACTTCACAGTGGCATTCTTTGCATCTTTGAGTATTTTGTCACTGGGTTTCCATTCATGACATGGCATGGATGATTCAGGATATTGTAACTTTATTGCCAAGATGCTTGACAAGGTACTGTCAAGCTTAAGGTTGGAACGACTGTCTGTTTTGTTCTTCTTTACAATGCTAAAAAGCCTCTCTTGTTCAGCATTACTGTGGGGAATAACTAGAACAACTTCTGCAATCTTTGATAAGTGTTTGAAGCGATTTTGCGTAGATTTTTCAGCAACTTTTAAGTGGGCTAAATGCCACCATAAGATGTTGATTCGGTAATGAGCAATTTCATTTCCATCTCCATCCATGCCCTCAACAACCTTTGCTTCCTCCCATGCTCTTTTTCCAATAGAATCGTCAGTTATACTTTGATAATCTACAAATTCATCATATAGTTCATCAAAGTCAATTCTCTCAAGCAAAGTAAGCGACGAAAATTTGTCCAGAAAGAACTGTACATTTATATATAATAGTGATGTGCAGCTTCGTGGATTTTCTTGTAATCTGCATCACTGATAGTCCCACCATTGTGTAATCGGTTCTGTGTAAACTTTGTAGCACCTCCTAAGAATAGTGATCTGGACTCCATAAAAACATGTTCATCATCAAGGTCAAGTTCAGTAATTGAATTAGCATCTTTCATGACTCTTGGCAGAACAATCCGATTGGCAAGTTTCCTTCCAAGCCTTTCCATTGCTGGCGTTAGTACATGGATAGTTGGCTCATCTTGTTGCAAAAGAAGGTTGAACTTGGTGAACAATGAAATTGAGGAGGTTTAAAAAAGCAGAGTGGGTTCCAGTAAAGGATTACTAAACAGATTGGATGACCTTTGAAATCGTTGATCCTCAAAATCTTCACTTGAAAAATATGACTTTAAACTGGGATACCTTTTCAGGATTCTGTTCATACAGTGTTGTAATGACAACCATCAAACAGACAGGTGTTTTAAAACAGCTTGATATTCCTGATTACAAAAGTCAAAATATTCAAGGAGCTTGCCTTTGTGCTTGTAACTCTTATCAAACCAGTAGAAACAATCTATGCACACATCTTCTACATTAAATCCAAGAATTTCACTAAAACTGTCATTAGCATGACTTGCAGCTATATGAGCAAGATGACATGGACAGCCTGCAACAAAGATTTCTGGATTCTTGTTTACAAAACGCGAAGCTACAGAATCGTTTCTTCCAATCATAGTATTTGTATTGTCAATACTTAAACTAACACAATTTGACCACAACATAGAATCTTTGGTAAATTTCTCCTCGATAGCTTTGAATATTTTAAAACCTTTTGCTCCATGTTCTCCTTCTGTCAAGCACATATCAAAAAAATGGTTTGTCACAGTTTTTGAACGACTAAGATCAAAGATTCTAATGCCAACTGGGTTCATTTTCTCTATCCCTTTGTCATTGGATCCATCAGTACCAACACTGTAAGGATGCATTTTGCAGTGTTCTACAACGTATTTATGACACTGAGGGGCAAGAGCCTCGTTCAGAATAGCAGATGACTTTGTTCTACCACAGGAATACGATGAGGCTATTGAACTGTCAGGAAATATCTCCTTGAAAAGAGGTCCAAGATGATCTGCGGTGGCTATGGGCAAATTATGTTGAACCAGAAAGTTTGTGACCATCACTTCGGCCTTAGTCACCTTTCTTGAAAAGGTAGTGTCCTCGTTCCGGATTGGTGCAAAGCAGTGAAGAGTTTTTTGCTTCTTCAATGTTGCTAGATTTTTCTTATGTGCATCTCTACCACAATGTACCTTCACATTGGCCAAACCTTGGTGATGGCATGATAAGTTTTTGCCACAAGGAATACAGTGGAACTTGTGTTTGTCATTAGCAACTGGTCGAATTGGAAACTCTTTTCCCCATTCTGCTTTATAAAGAACTCTATAAGTAGCAGCCCCTTTACCTTTTGGATTTGCTGTATTCTTAATGGAAATATTCTCCTTTACACTGCTTTGGTTTTCTGTTTCTGTGTCGGTTTCAGTGGATTCCTCATCGCTTGACTGAGCACATGAACGTTTTGATATGGACGCCATATTGAAAATGTTGCAACCACGTGCACGCAAATGATATAATTTATGTGCATAATAATAATTTCTATTAAATTATTGTGGTAATTGTACGTCTTATATGGGCTTATATGGCAGTTACCCACGTCGGCACAAACTATTAAAAGGGCTACTTACTGCATTTATGTTATGCTGAAAAAAGACGTCAGAATTTTATCCTTTCAATTTTAGAACAACAAATCTTCCATCCCATGACTCACTTTCAATTTATCATGAGAATTTAGTGAGAAATCGTGAGACCGTGAGATTGTGGTCAAAATCATGAGTCTCGCGGCAAAACTGTGAGTTGGCAAGTCTGAGTTAAAGAAGTTGCTTGTGGTGACTACAAATTTTACTATTTGCCTTGTGGCAGAACTCTCACATGTCATCACCAGGGTCTGGGTGATATAAAAAAATTGCGCTAACAAAAGTCACAAGACTGCCTTCGAATCGTTTAAAAAACAGTAATCTCTTTCTTTTAGTATGGGGAATAAACAAGAGTCTTTTCAAAATAAAGTGACTTGTGCCGAGGTTATTGTATCAAACTTCTTGGTTCAACACAATCTTCCTTTGGCAACCGCTGATCATCTTGAACTGCTGTTTAGAAATATTTTCCTGCAAGACTCATTTTACAAGAAAGCAAATTCTGCCATATTACTCCACTTTTTATGACTTTGTACTGGCTGTCAGTTAAATATAGAATTCAATTTAAAATACTTTTACTTACGTTTAAAGCAATTAATCTTTTAGCATCATCTTATATATGCGATTTAGTCATTGTTAAGAAACCATCAAATTATAATTTAAGATCTAATAATAGCTTGATATTAGATCTTCCTAAAGTTAAATCATTGGCCACACTGGGTGATAGGTCTTTTAGCATTGCTGCACCGAAACTTTGGAATAAACTTCCCAATCATATTAGGTCCTCTGCAAGCATTACTACTTTTAAATCACAGCTAAAGACATATCTTTTTGGAATGGCCTTTGGTTTGATCTAAATTAAATATTTAATATTTATTTCATTTTTATTAGTAGTTCATATTTGTTTCTAAATAGTAGTATATAATTATTTTACATCATTAGTATTATTATATGTATATTTGATATTGTTATTATTTAGGGATATTTGTTGTAACGTGCATTTGAAAACTTTTAGTTGATATTTGCACAATATAAATGAATAAAGTTATAAAGTTATTATTTACAGTAATATTGCATCAGCATACAGCTATGCAAGAACAAAAACTACAGCAATAGTCAATGAAACGTTTGGTTCCCACTGCCATGAATTCATTGTTAAACATTGTGAGAGCAACCCTTTCATTTGTGGTACAGATGGTACCAGTGATACAGGAATTCATAAAATGAATCCAGTGAGCATTCGCATATTTGATATTAACACTTCAAAAAATGTTTCCAGCCATTTTTACAGTATATGCCTAACAGAGGGGGAAGATGGAGCTAAAGCTAAGGCAATAGTTGAAGCAATTGATGAAAACTTCACCAAGGATAAATGTCCCTATGAAAACTATGTCTCACTTATTGTAGACAACACAAGTTCCATGGTTGGAAATAACAATTCAGTAGCCTCTTGGTTCATACAAAAGAATCCAGACATCTTTATCAGTGGCTGCCCATGCCATCTTGCACACATTGCAGCAAGTCATGCAAATGATGCATTTAGCGAAGTTTTGGGATTAAATGTTGAGAATGTCTGTATAGATCTTTACTAGTGGTTTGACAAAAGCTCTAAGTGCAAGGGGAAGTTAAGAGAGTGCTTTGACTTTTGTGACCAGGAGTATATGGGATTGCTAAAACATATTTCCATTTGTTGGCTATCTCTCAAGAAATGTATGGAAAGAATTTTGAAAAAATTACCAAGTTTAAAGTCCTACTTTTTGAATGAAAACTGGGCAAATGAACATTTTCAGAGACTGAGAAGGTTCAAAAATCCTCTACTAAAGCCAGCCCTGTTGTTTCAAACCAATGCAATATCTATGTTCACAACTTTTAACAAACTTATACAAAGGGATGAACCATCCATTCACCTTTTAAAACCAGCTATGGAAAGTACTGGCCGTAAGCTTGGTAGTGATTTTCTAAAGATCTCAGTCAACATGTGACATTGATCTTGGTGACGATATTATCTACAAGGATAATAGCTCTATCTTCCTGGGCATGACAACGTGAGCTACATCAAACAGGCTTCTATCTCAAGGTGATATTTATGATCACGACTTTAAGAAACTTTATGCAGCAGTCCATTCTTATTTCAGAGATTCTCTAACCTACATTAAAACAAAATTTCCCATCAATGATAACACCATCTCCAATTCTGTTTGGATTGATGTAACACAGCATTCTGGAGTGTGCTGGGAAAACGTTCAATATTTTGTTGATAAATATTCTGCAGTTCAGTCTTTGAAAGGTTTGAATGAAGATAGACTTCATGATGAATTAATTGACTATCAGCTACTTTCACTCGATGAATTTCCAAATGGAGCTTTTGAGGAGGCTAAAGTGATTGATGGTAAAGAGGATGATGAAGTCTATCATTACAGAATGGATATCCTGTGGTGGCATATCAGTCGTATGGAAGTTCCCCAAACTTCAATTAAATGATTCAAGTTTCTTCCAAAAATTGCAGAGATTGTGTTGCTGATTCCACACAGTAACACTGAACTTGAGAGACTTTTCAGCATTGTGAAGAAAAACCAAACAGATGCCAGCTCCTCACTCAAGTTACATGGGACATTGTCATCCATTCTTGCTACGAAGTCGAATTATCCTGAGTCTCGTATCCCATGCCACAAGCTCAAACCAAATGAGGAAATGATAAAATCAGCTAAGTCTCCCACAAGCACAGTACTTGTCAAGAAAAACAGCTAAAACTAATCCTTTCAAACTAAGGGTAAAATATTTAGGTTTCTTACTTGACATTTAAAATTGGTTTAAAATTGGATGCTTTATTTACACCTTTGTTCAGCTACCTTACAAAATCTGCTCTTAGAAAATTCTCCCTATATATCAGTTGCTTAAGTTGGTGGGTCTGTAAACGAAAAAATCCCGACTACAACATTTATGTTGTTCGGCAGAAGATCATAAGACTTTTGGACAGTCCTGGCTGCATTGGTGGCTACAGGCATGTGTGGCACACTCTTCAGTTGCAAGGGATAATAGCCCTTCATAATATTGTTCAAGATACACTGAAAGAACTAGATCCAGAAGGAAAGCAGAAGGAAGAGCTCACAAAGTGAAGAGGAGAACTTATCATAACCGTGGACCTAATGTGTGACACTGTGACAGCTACAATAAATTAAAACCTATTGGTTTCCTAGTCCATGGTTGCATTGATGGAGCAGGGAGGTTTTATGGTTGTACATGATACATTCCAATAATTCTCCCCACAACATTGCAATCTATTATTTGGATGCAGTTCAGCAGATGCCCTCAGAAACTGATTACTGACCTAGTTATGAAAAAATGGGATTGTGGCCTCCATACCACTCCTTCATTTGTGATGATGTAAATTGTCGTCATTATGTTTCTTCCTCCCATAACCAAAGGATAGAGAGTTGGTGGTCTTATTTTAGAAGTCGAAGTAATTGGTGAATTAATTTTTTTAAAGACCTGGAAGAACATGGGGCATTCAACCAGGTCAGCAAATTACAATGAGAGTGCCTTTGATTCACACCACTTCTGCAAGCAGTTATCCACTTAAAGAGCACTGGAACATGCACTATATATGCACAAGTCAAGGCATGATACAGTGTATCATCGGCCAGATTCTTTGTGCTTCTTGGCCGAGTCAAGTGGTGGTGTTCCCAACCTTCTCTTACCTGTTCCTGACCATGAAATGGAGAATGCAAGATTGCATACTGTGGACACTGTGGAACAAAATAATTTCCAAGAGTATTTTGATTATGTAATGAGTACTTGTGAGCTAAACACACCCGAAAATTTTATGGAATGCTTAAAGTTATGCCTAGAATGATTTGCAACTTACAATATCAACCAGTGATTTCTTCAATCTCATAATTATGTAAACTAGTATACAGATTTTAGTCCACATTTGAATGTAAACCTAACAAAACTCCATTTTTAAAAGAGCTTTTTTCTTTACTTTATCCACCCTACATGTTTGCTTTTGTAGCCATATTTGTAGCCATTGTAGCCATATTTTGTAGTCTGCTAAATAGTGCCCTGAAAAATTAATAAAAGTGTGACAAAAGTATTGGCTATTCAATTCCATTATCTTAGGTGGAAACAAGATAAATTTAAACTCTTAAATTATTTCTTTAAGTTTTCATTTGGTAGAACTGAAATAAGGTCATATCTGGAGGGTGCCTGTCATTTGCACCACAGACATTTCGCTGTATATCAGTATTGTTTACTTATGGTTTTCCGAAGTACTTGCTTTTACAGCATGCCATAAGGAAAAGTTCTTTGAACTTTCCAGCATCTCAGATGTATGACTGGGATAGTCAGAGTTCATCCACAAGCACTGACAAGAGGGAAACAAATTGAATGTTTGGGATTTCTCTCTAAACACTCATAATCAAAAGAGACCATTATTTTGGGCTCTCTTTGATTAATTGGCTTGTATTGTATTCCAGTTAGCCAACCCATCACTGCAGGGATATTCACAGAAGGGATCTCAAATTCTTCTAACATCTTCTCATTAGTAGTATTGTTGGCCAATGCTTCTTCAGCAGCACTACCTTTGTAGTTTCATGCCACTGCAACTGTAAGTTCTTTGACATTTTCATCCTCAAAAGCCATCAGAGTATCTTGCAGATGGTCCATAAGCTCTTCTTCAATGTATCTTCTTGAGGTCTCCTCCTTTGAATACTGAGGCACCATCAAAGGGAACCAACCCTTTCTTTAGATACCCATTAATGAAGAGCAGCTGGCAGAGGGATGGCTTTTGATGTATTATTTTACCCAAGCCATACAACTGCGAACCAATCATTAACTCTTTCATATACAGGCAGCAACAGGAGACAAAGCTTGCTTTCAGAGACCAGATAATTGCTTCAACATGCTCATTGCTTATTTGACTGGTGTACCCATGATCCAGGATTAGATCACTATAATTCACACAATCTGATGTCATCAGGTCAAGTAGCTTTACTTCTTTTGCAGTCAACTGCTCTTTAGTGATATTCATTATATCCACTTCAGATAATCCAGCTTCATAGCTGCATAGCTCCGGAAAACAAGGAGGTGGAACAATCTGTCCACATAGATGAAAGTTGCCACTTTGTACATGAGGTGATGGGTCAATTGGTGAACTATCTGGAAACAATTTTTTCCCAATTTCAACCATGAGTCCTTCAAGAAACTCTAAGGCTAAGGCACTTTAGTCCATCTCATCCTATCCAGTGTAATGAACCTTTAAAACATTTGTTGGGTCATATTTTGAAGGTTGCCCTTTTCACAGGCTCAAAATATGAGAAAATGCAGCCTTTTGTCCTGCTGTAATAAAAAATTGGTTCCCATTATTCACTTTGGAGCTAATTTCTTTAAGAACATCTTTATGGTCATTGATATGTTGCTTCTTCATTAGTACTTGAGGGCTGCAAGGAATGGTTATTGCTGTTTTTATCTGACTGGAATGCATTCATTTCTTCTCTGATCTCCTTGACTTTGTACAAAGTGTTCTTCATCTCTCTTTCTTGTATAATTAAAATGGTCAACCATGAAAGTCTCATGATCATGTAAATCCAAATTATTCTTTTTTGCTGATGATTTTCCCTGTTCTTCACAGAAGTTGAATTCCTCCTCTTTACACATAAACAAGCTGGTTGAAATCTTTTCCAACTTGCATTATATATTTGTTCATAGAGAAGGAGTTTTTATGTTAGTGAGTAGAGGATTATTTTCAATGCCAAACAGAATGAATCCACTCACCATTCTTGGCAAATTTTCATTGAGAGCAGTGTTTGTCTCCAGTGGCCTCTGATTACCCACTGTCAGAAAAGTTATGATTGGATAGCCAAAAACTATCAGTTTTATTCTCAAGAGTGTACTAGTGCAACAACACAGTACACACTTCAACAAACTGGTTGTATATCTCAATATTTTTTTCTGACAGAGGCCCATGTCTAGCATTGATGTAGTATTTATTTAAATTTCGAGGAGAAACCTGCGAGAGAAACTTCCTCATCAAAAATTAAATGTAACCTACAGGCACTTACTGTTATCTACAAAGCATGTGTTATTTAATGTCTGAATGAATTTATTAATATAAACTGAACCTCGGTCATGTAAAATATTATTTTGGTAACCTTATTCTGGTACCAAGTTGTCTGGTGGGTCACCTATTTTGCAACTCTGGTATCCCTGCTTCTCACCATAGACACATCCATTGTGGGTGAGCCACAGTAAAATCAGCTATTCTATTGAGGGTATTCACACACACACATGCAGAAAACTATAACCTCCCCTTTTTTGAAACTGAAAATGAATGTCTGAAAGATCAAATGCCAAGTCAATCACTACATCACAGAAAATGTTAGCAAAATTGTCTAATTGGTTTAATTAACAAGGGATTTATAAAGGATTTTGTGCTATGTGACTGTGCTTAACATTCCCACATACCTCTGTGGGGAACTTACAAAAATTGATGAATGCATAATATCAAAAGAAACATGGTATACATTCATGATAAAAATGCACGGTACTTACCAGGAATAAATTGAGTATTTCATCTTTTTGTCAAAATCGAGGTGATTAAAACACCTGGTGGGAATCGTAATCTTGTCATGCATATTATTGCCCAGCATATTATTCTTAATAGCGGCAGTGGTGAACCAACAAAGAAGGAACCGGTTGATAATCAAAATAATTTATAAACACCGATGTTGTTACATAACCTGTTACATCATCAGAGTAAATGATAACTATATACATGTGACAGGAACTTTTATAGCTTAATGTTTACAAAAAATAGAAGGGTGGTGAGTATTGCTAAGGAGGAGATGGTCAAATTAAAATAAGGGGAGTGGAAAGATCAAATGTTCTTATTTAAGGAAGATTTTAGTTTGTAAATTAATAAACTTTTACAGATTAGGACATGAAATTGTGACGTGCTGCTGGCGAAAACTGAAAAATCATCATATGAAATGGGATGTCCTGTATGTATGCAATGCATGAGCATACTGGAGACCATATGGGTGTTTCGGCCTATACTGGCAACAAAATCTCTAACCAGTCTCTCTTGTATACTCATGCATAGCAAACATACAGGACATCCCATTTCATATGATGATTTTTCAGTTTTGGCCCGCAGCACTTGATGTCCACAATTTGATGTCCTAACCCATGAAAGTTTATTAATTTACAAACTAAAACCTTCCTTAAACAAGAACATTCGACCCTTCCCACTCCCTTTATTTTGGTTTTACCATCTCCTACCAACTCCACTCTATTTTTGTAATTGCTAAGCTATAAAAGTTCCCAACCTGTGTATATAGTTATTTACTCTGATGATGTTACAGGTTATGTAATGAAATTTTAGTGATTATAAATTATTTTGTTGGTTCAACAATGCCACTACTAAGAATAATATGCTGGGCAATTATATTCACAACAAGAGTACATCTCATCTTTATACAGTAAAACAAACTGTTTAGATTCACCCAATTTCTGTAGTGCTTTTTGCAGTATTATAGAATAAGTCACAGAATGAGAAATACAAAGGGGTAAGTGCTTACCACCTTATTTTCTCCCTTAATACTGGATTTTTTTTTTTTTTTGAGAGACATTCACAACCAGACTGCTGTTCTGAAGATTTGGCCTTCGTACAGCTGTTAAGAGACATGGCCTTTCTCTTCTGTCCAGTTGTGGCTGGCAAAAGATATATGTATTCTTTCAGATTGTAGTGTTTTGTTTGCTCAACCACATGCTGCTTGATCAGCATTACAGTTCCAGCAATACTTTACTTCCTTTCTCACTCTGACTGAGTACAAGCCACAGAATCTAATGCAGAATGCAGGAAGCTACAGTAACCTCCATGACTAACGATGAGATATCAAATAAAATAACTTAGAATTGTGTGAATTTATTCTAATTCTGGCTTGAGACTATATTAAATATCAAGCCATGTTTGTTTCTTGAATGACCTGATCCAGTTGATTTGAATTTACTTACATTATATCACTTTCCGAATCCTTTTCTTCCATTTTACATTGGTCTTCAAATACCTAAATTCCTGCTAAATACCAAGATGGCTAATACTGTACCCATCACTCCATGTTCAGTGTGAGTAGCATTGGCACTAACTGGAGATCATATCCATCACTTCTGCTGCAAAAGTTTTGCCATCAATGTTTAATTGTTGATGGTTGAAAACTTTTGGGCAGATATCATATTGTTGCCATAAAACTTGATCTGTTGTCTTGGACAATGCTCAGCTAAATCAAAATATGTGGGAAAATGTTGCTTCATTTTCATTTTAATTTTTGAAAAGTGTTTTCAACAGTTGCACACTGAAAAATTTTTCTTTGCAGTAATTTTATTATTTAGGTTACTAGTTTGTCTACATTTGCTTTTATTTAAATTTTATGCAGTTAAGTTTAGAAAAATATTGTACTTGTTGTTTTTGAAGTCCTATTGATTGCTTGATCATGGACTGAACGAGGTCAATGAGTTCTCTGCACCACCAATTCCTTTCCATATGTTGACTTGAGAGGACCATGAGTATCACTATTTCCCAATGTCATGTAAATGCAGAATTTTCTTTTTTTTTTCCTGTCTTAAACACTGATTTCTCATACAAGTCGATAAACCATTTGCAACATAAAACCTGCACTAAAGTATGAGTAATTTTGGAATTTCCTGGACAAACGTGTTGGGCAAAACTTGCAGTGCCCTGATCCATAAACACAATAACCTGTTATACATTTTAGACACAATGATTGAGCCTTTGTTCCCGCAAATGTACAAAGGACAGTTCATCCTCTTTTCCTCTTCAAATTGTGTGATCGGTGACAATGCTCAGGCAATCCATAAACACTCTCCACAGTCACAACATCGCTAGGCCCACTGGTTAAATGCTGAATAGTGTCTTGTCACAACAACAACAGGTGATATCTAAAGGTAATTACGAAGGTAAAAAAGTGTTGTGTTGAACATGGATGTTTTTGAGAGTGTAAGTGGTTTTGACTGAATCTAAAATCTTAAAACAGTTGGGTGTGTAGTGACTTTTACAATTGGCAAAATTATTGAGGTTTTTAAAAACACGAGCATTTCTATCAGTTAAAGTGTGCTCCTTAACCCTTGTTGAAAAATGGCAAGAGGTTTCACTAATGTAGAGTCGCATCCCACTCAATTTAATTCAATATTTATTCACATTTTTCTGAAAATATTGCAGTCTAGTAGGTTTTTAGATAGTAAATAATGATACAATTAAGATGAATTACGATCAGTATAAAAAAAATTTTTTGATTGCACCATGATGCTATTAAATAAATGGTTCATGATTTGGCATGCTTCATTGAGTTATAGATGCATGCAAAAAGTGTGAGTGCTCTCCCAACTTCTGAAGTATATCCATAACTCAGTGGAGCACACCAAATCAAGAACTGTTTCTTTTATAACAGAAAACCAGTTTCAATTTGCTGATTAAAAATTGCTTTCTCCTTACATAAGCCAAAACATGTTGATTTAAACATCAGGTGATCCTCGAGGCCTCAGGCTTCGATTATTTTCCTCAATAATTGCTCACAATGTGAGTGTTTTTTCTATGGATCAAACTGAGGTTTTTGAAGAAAGAAAACATAACAGACAATTTGAGAAAATGTGTTTGTAGTAATCAGAAAGACAGTCAGAGAGAGCAGAAGATTTATTAAGAGAAGCCCAAGTATACCAATAGCACACGCATATTTATATGCATTGTACATAATGTCAATTCTGGTTGATACATTACTACATTCCTCCCCCTATAATGTCATTTTTTTTTTGTTTCTTTACAGTATTAAAAAATAAGAAAAAATACTAACTCAATATGTAATGTAATCTTTTAGTGATGGCACTCAGAATGGGTCCTTACTCAGGGTGACGAGTCACCTGCTGCCTTAGGCAAAGGCTAAGGGTCCTCCACTTACACAAAAGGCTAGCACCAGGAAGGGCATCCAGCCATAAAAATCTCAAGCCTCAAAAGCACTCAATATGGCAGTCAAGAAACATGGGCATGGTACAGCCTGAAGTATCATGTGGGGGAGGGTGATGTGAATTTGGTATGGGATAAGACAAGAGATTGTCTGCTGAATGCAGCAAGTGAGGCATGTGCAAACACAGTGGTGGAATTAAGAGGTTGAGAAGAAGGTGAACAAGAAGTTGAAGTTCAATGGGCGTGTGGTAGCAAAGAAAATTGCAAAGAAAGCAGTTGCTCAGGCCCAGCAGTGGGAGAGAAAGAGATTGGGAGAAAAGGTCAACACAGGAGGTCAGAAATCTGTGTTCAATATGGCAAAGGAAAGGCAGAATATGGTTGGAGTGAACTGCCTGAAGGATGAGAGTGCAAATATAGTTGTGAAACCAGAGATGATAAAGGAGAGATAGACGGAGTATATGGAGCAACTATTGGGATGGAACTGTAGAATGTGGATAGTTGAAGGACCAAGAGAGCTTATCACTGAGATTTTGATTGATTGGTCTTTAATTACACATTATCACATAAACATTAATTACAATGTGTTTACAGCAATAAATGTAAAAGGATATGCTAGTAATTACATAAAAAAAAAAACTAAAAAAAAAAAAAACTATATTAATTTACACATAACACATTAGGTTCTTTCATTAGATAAGGGCCTATTAAATTTCGCTACTGAACTTGGAAAAAAACTGTTTTTAAAACGCTCAGTCCTAGATAGAAGTAAAGAAGGCAATTGGGCAGATGAAAAGTAGGACAGCAAGTGGTCTGACGAAATTGGTAGGTGAAATTATCCATGCAGTTTGTCAGGTAGGGGTAAAGGTGATGAAGGTCTACAACATGGTAGTGGACAAGGAAAAGATACCAAGGGATGGGGAGCCAAGTGCCCTTTTGCACATTTACAAAGAGAAAGGCGACCCATTGGAGTGTGGGCCACATAGGACAATGAAGGTATTTGAGAGGGCTCTGGAGAGAAGGAAAGTAAATATTAATGGCATGCAGTCTGGATTTATGCCAAGGAAGGGGATGACAGATGGGATCTTTGCTGTATGACAGATGCATAAGTTTCTAGCAAAAAAAGAGACCATTGTATTACACATTTGTGGATCTGGAGAAGGCATTCGATAGGATACCAAGAGAAGTTCTTAGGTGGGCATTGAAGAAGCTGGAGGTTGAAGAATGGCTGGTGAAAGCAGTGATGATAATGTATAAGAAAGCGAGAACAAAGCATGGAAACAGTGAGGAGTTTGAGGTGAAGGTTGTATTATGTCAGGGATTCAGTTCTGAGTCCATTACTGTTTGTGGTTGTGATAGAGATGCTGATGCAAGATGTTAGGAAGGGCCTGCCGTGGGAGCCCATTATATGCTGATGATTTAGGTCTGATGACTGAGAGCATTGAGGAACTTAAGGGGAAAGTGCTGCAGTGGAAAGAGTGCATGGAAGGAAAATGGTTTAAGATGAACAATGGTAAAACAAAGGTGGTTATGTTGAAAGGCTAGGGAAGTAGCCATGTACTGTACATGGAAAGAGTGTTGGGAGCAATTCTATTAGAGGTACGGGATGCAGTGAATGGGTACACAAGCGATGCTCAGGTGTGAAAGAGCAGGCGATGAAGAGGACAGGAATGTGGAGGAGAATTGGGTCTGGGAAATGGGGTTCACTTATATATTGTTGGAACGTTTTGTTACCTGGGTGATATGCTGAATGGAGGTGGCAGAGTGTGTTGTGCATGGAGGAAATTTAAGGAGTTATCAAGGATCTTGACAAGGAAGTGTCACTTAAGCTGAAGGGGAAGCTGTATGCAACATGGGAGATTGGAACATACAGTGAGATGGATGTGTGGTGTATTGCTGAGGGATAGAGTGGGGATTGATTCGGTGTCTGATGCTGTGAAATGGAATAGGTTAAGACGGTTGGGACATATGTTGTGGAAGGATGATGATCGGGTGAAAGAAATAATGTTGTTTGAGGTGGAAGGTAAGAGAGGACAGGGAAAGCCAAGGTTGAAATGGGAAAATGCAAAGGAAAGGGAGAGGTGGAGGAGGCTGCTGTGTAGAGCCACTGGCCATAAAGCAACTGGTGTTTTGTTGTTGCATACACAATGGTCAGGCCTTCTTTATTTAATTGTGAATATTTCTTTTCTACAGCTGACATGGTTCATATGTTTTTTGATTCTATCGTCCATTTCATACGATAAAACTTCCCACACCATACCATGAGGCATCGCATGATAGCAATAACTTCTTTCTCAGGTTGCAATGAACCAGCACTGATGAAGACTGTAATAGTCTTTCACAGTTCAAAAGCGTTTGTATGTTCCATGCCCCATATCCATGTCTGATTCTTACAAAGTAACATGTATAATTGTTCAAACATTGTGGACAGGTTAGCCAGGAAATTGCCATAAAAGTTGATCAGACCAAGATACAATTTCAACTCACTAACATTGGTAGGCACAGGGGCTTCTTTCACTGCTCTTACTATAGCTTCCACCGAGTAAATACATGTGGCATCAATTTGATAGCCAAGACACTTGAGAACTGGGAGCATAAATCGGCACTTTGTCTTCTTTAGACGTAGGCCAGCTTCTGAAAAATGCTTTGAAACTTCATGCAGATTTTTCAGGTGCTCTTCCTCTGTCGAGCCAGAGATGAGGATGTTTCTCAAGCAGCACTCCTTTACAAGGAATTTCATTCTTTGAAAAGTGCCAGGTGCAGATGAAGTTCCATGAGGAAGATGATTGTATTGATTCAAACCCCGATGGGTATTGATTGTGACAAATTCTTTTGAGTCATCCTCAAGTCAAGCTCTGTGAATGTCTTTCCCTGGCTAACTTGTTGTGCAATTCCTCTATCCTAGCTATAGGATATGTGTCTAGACGAGAAGCTTTATCCATGGTCAGTTTGTAATCACCACATAGTCAAACACTTCCATTTGGTTTGATAATAGGTAACACTGGCATTGCCGACTCTGACTACAGTACTGCTTTGATAGCTCCTCAATCTTACTTCTCATCATTTTAGATGCAGATATAGACAATTCTGTAAAGCTATGCAGTATTTTAAATTGGATTCCAATTGACAACACTATTCATGTTTGGGGATTGTGCATGATGCACGAAATTGTCAATGGCATTTGTCATCGATATTTTGATAGTTAAGGATAAACATGATCACTATACAGGAGCATCTTCCAATGGGAAACTAGTACTGCCAAAGTGTTGTAGAAAGTCTGGCTTTTGTTCTTTTCATGCTGGGGGCATTTAACTTTGGAACTCGTGAGATGCAAATATCTTGGGTAAACTGATTTAGGCAATTTTCAAAAACATTTAGTCAAAAATATATTCATTACTAATGGTAAGTGTAACCATTTTAATATACATTTAATTAGTAATTTTTGGGCCACAATGCAAACTACTGAGCAATCATTAATCTGTTACCCTAATAAAGTGTTTAAAGCATTTAAGGTACAGAATGGGCTTTACAGAAGACTGGTTTAATGGATGAATCTAAATGGATCTTTGCTTTGGCACCCTTCAGCATACCCAACTCAGCTTTAAACAGATGGTCATACTTACTTAATATATTGCCCAAATTCGGGTGCACCAGGCATCGCATACCTTTCCAGGTAACACCAGCAATGGCAGTCAATCAATTTGATTGCCATATTTGACAACTATGCTGGTAAGTCATCTCAGATGGATTTTTTCTCCTGCATAAGTATGTAAAGAAACTTCACTTCCTTTTAACATGAGGTCTCTATACGTGTTCTTGTTAATCACCGACAATGCTTTGGTGTCAATCTCCATGATAATATCTAAGCTGTTTACTTCAAAATGTTCATGATAAGGTGGTAATTTTTCCAGTTATCACAAAGGTATGGTAAACAAACAATAGGTTTTCTCTTTGTCACTCTCGACTCCATTCCCTTTCTCTTTGTTCATTGCCCATTGAAATTGTTCTGTTTTGAACTCCTGCATACTTTCAAAATGTGCCCAATCTTTTGGCATTTCTGTAACTCTACCAATTTAAAGTGGCACTTTTCCACATCATGTTTTCTACCACAATGAAAACAATTTCTGGAGTCAGCATTCAGTTTACCCTGCATTTTATTCATTGGATGTTGACCATTGGTTGTATCTCCCTTGAGGTCACACATCTTTCTCAGTTGTTTCCATCCCAAGGGGAATTTCCAATGCACATTTTAAATCAAAAGTCGGTTCCACAAGCAAATGCCTCTGTGCATAATCTTTTAACATTTCTTGGCCATATAGGTAAATATGGATTTGCCTGCTCATTTAACTCTAGTATTAAACTTATATAATTGTACAATAATGGATGGCTCAGAAATGTAATGGTTCTTTATAATTTGTCAACTCCTTATACAACTTGTTCTTTGGAATCTCTGGTCATATCAGGTCTCGTAACAGTTTGTACATCTTTGCCCCTATCAGACTCAGGAAAATTGAAAGTTTCTTGTTGTTTTGCTCAACCTCATTAGCTTCAAAATAGTGTTCTTACCCTTGCATTTTGCCATAGGTAGCCATTTACCATTTGGCCTCATTGCCAATGTAATAATCAGAAATACACAGTCAAAGAGTGAGCAGACTTATTAAGAGAAGCCCATGTATACCAAAAGCATGCACATATTTATAAGCATTGTTCATAATGTCGTTTCCACTAACTACATTCTGGTTAATACATTACTACAGCGTTAGTTATTTCAATTATGCTCTTTTTACAGTTTTTTTTACATTTTATGGCTAAAGTTAAGTCCAAGGAAGTGCAAATGGGTTGTATTTACTTTAAGTATTATATGGCGTCTTCCTTCATTGAAATATCACAGGCCAGTTTTTTGTTCTTTTTCTTTATTGGATAGGTAGCTTTGTGTTTTTTAAAACTGTTTTGCTTGCTTCCATTGGGTGAAAACACTTCTTCCTCACCAAAGTCCAGCCCATCTGTTGGTTCAAAATCTGCTACCCACTTCCAGCTGTCCATAATGTCTTCTCATGTTCCAATGAGATACGGAGCACACATGGCAGCCAATCAAAAGTGGCATTGTATTGCATCTGAATTTGACTGCTAAGATAAGATTTTATCCTTTTTAACTTAAATTTGTGTTTTTTAAAATCGACAGGAATTTCTTCCCAAAAAGTTGACATACTAAATTTAAACAATTTTTTCCCATAGTATGTTCTTACATTTGGACTGTAAAATTTTTAGCAAGATTGCCTATGCTAATCGAGATTATGAGAAAATGTTGACATTTGACTTCAAGGGTAAGGATTTCAAAAAATTAAAATAATTAGAAGTTGGATGTCACCTTCTGCTGTACACAGAGAGGAAAAAACATATTCACTTACTTTGACTAGTTTCTATTTTAATCAATTTTTATTTTCCCATTACAAAATACCATGTTGTACATAAGAGAGTAATAAATCTGTTTTAGCTCATGAAGATTTAAGATGTATTCAAGTTTATACTGTATGCCTAGATTTTTAGATATTTTACTATTAATGAGCTGAATTTGTGGACCCCAATTTCATTTGGTATCAATATGATTCCCTTGATATTTATTATAATTATAGTGTCCAATGCCCAAAATGCATTTCAAAGTCAGGTTTGCAAGAAATCTGGGTTAGGTACGTTTGAAGAATGTATGACAGAGAACGTAAAGAAAATTGATAAATATATTCTTTCTCTTAAAGTATAAGCTGTTTCTGGTGCAAATTCATAATTCCACATTGGGGAGGAGGATTAAGAGAACCCAAAAACCAATGGTAAGAGTATCCTATGTATTCAGTCCAGTCTAATTACACCTATTTGACAAATGATTGTAGCTGAAAACACATGGCAAACTTGCCACCTTTGAGTAATAGTATAACTTGAGGAGGAGAATATTCATAGAACTTACCAATCACAGAGCTGGATTTTTTGAATCTACCAATCACGTACACGGGATTTGACCCTGCGGACTGAGGGAGTGTTTTTTTGACCTCTATTAAAGCTTCTACACCAATCAACGATGGTGTCGAATGTCTGGGCCGTTGGAGCGGGTTGGACCTAAGTGTTTGCGTGCCTCTCTGACTCTCCCTAAGTGGAGCATTTATAAGTACTAACTATACCACCCTTCTGTGTGAAGCCCCGACTTAGAATTTGGACCCGTGGGGAAAATAAAAGAAAAGAAAAGAAAATAAGAACAATAATAATCAACAAACAACATGATAAGAATAAAAAAAAAATATTAATGACAAGAGTACAGTTGCCTTGTTCTCATTCATCTTCTCATCTTCGGCCTTCTTCCTCGACCATGTTCTTGTTCGTACACTTTCTTTCCGAGGTAATTCCACCGCTTTTTGCTCAGGTGAGCCATTCTCTGTTTCACCAGGAATCCTTCTCTTATCATCCTCATCCAAGCGTGTGCCATGCCTTTTGCAAGACTCGTGTTTCTGTAAAGAAGACTTGTGAAAATATATCGAAGGTGAATTGCGGCGCTTATTCGAATACAAATATTATTCGTTACTAAATCGGCCGTAACTTTTTTCTTTTGGACCGATTTCACTCAAAATGGTATCGAAAGATTCCTTGGAGTCAAGCTATTCAGATTATATGGGTGATCATTGCGTTTGGACAAGTGGTTTGGAAGTTATCGTCGATTTCATCAGTTCAGAGTTGGAATGGGGCGCTTATTCGAGTACGAACACCTCGATAGAGGGGGCAAAGTCGCATAACTTTTTTGTTTCTCAACCGATTTCGCTCAAAATGGTACCAAAAGATTCCTCAAAGTGAAGCAAACATTTCGTATTCAGAGGTCTATATCACTATGGGGCTTCGTTTTCGAGTTATCGAGGTTTTTGTGTTTTCTATTCATCCAGTCAGGCACTTGAGTGCTTTGTAAAGTACTTCTGATCTCGGAACAGCGTTTTAAGCGAAGTTAACACTTTGTTTCGGATCTGTGATTGTGCTCGAATGTTTTATCGTGTCTTTGGTGTTTTTTGGGTACGTTTGGTTGTGGAAATAAGAAGAAAAATAAGTAAAAACTCACCTGTGAATTCTTTGTTTGCGTTCGCTTAGAATACATTCATTTTGACAGGTGTTTGCACAAGCGTTGATGGATTTATGAATAAATTGGAATCGAAAATGAGATTGTGGGGTGACACATCCAGTCTCATGTGGTCGCAGCTCTGATGGATTTATGAATAAATTGGAATCGGAAATGAGATTGAGATTATATAGGAAAGATGGAAGGGTGGGAGAAGTTTACATTCGAAGAAGAATGGCATTTGGTGATTTGATATTTCTATCGTTAAGATTTTCAGCCATAATTTTTTCTGTCTGAAATCTTGGCAATAAGAAGTTTCAAATGTTGCTATGATAAGGAATTATGGAAGTTCATTGGATTATTGGATTATTTTTCAATATTTTTTTGATTTGGACTTCCAGTTGTTGGAATGGCTGTAGGTTCAAGTCAAGAAAAGTTTGAGAAGGATTTCTTATTATTTCTTGCAGGGGTGGAATTGTAAAGGATTTTGCAGATTATATTGTTTGGGATGGAAAGATTTTGGTGTTTGTTTGAATTCAAGGTCCCATTGCTGGGTATTTAACAGTGATGAGATGTTGAATTTGAATAATCACTGAATATACATTCATGGTAAGATAAAATTGTAAGATTATGATTTGATATTTTTTTTTTTATTTGAAAATATTAAGCCTTTGTGTCAAAATGCTTGGAGTTTCAAGTAATAAGAAGTATTGAGTATGATTTTCATTATTGTTGGTATTTTTTTTCTTGGTTTGGAGTCAGCTACTACTGTCGTGGTAGTAGTTGACTCTGGATCAGGAAAGAAGTGCCAAATACTTTGAAATATTGGATTGTTGGAAATTGAAGAAGAAAGTTATTGTTTATTGGAGATGGTTGGTTAATTGGTGTGCTCTTGAAATCAGGTTGGGATTTTTTATTCCTACTTGATTTCTGGATCGCATTGATTAATTATGTTTTATGGATTAAAGAAGAATTGTTCATTTATTTTGGATTTGGTGAATTATTGTCTTCATTCAAAGCTATTGCTTCTGTTATTTTTTACAGAAACGATGGCTTTGACAGAAGAATGATTGTTTTGTTCTGCAATAGTCAGCTTGAATATTTTTTAAGCTTTCTGTTGCAGGATGGAATAATTATTGATGCTTTAATAATTATGGATGGCAAGAACAAGGTTTGAATTTTTGTCACGATTTAGAAAAGATGGGTTAGTTTTTAACTTAGCCTTCTTTCTGGATCACGAGGATTGGATTGGATTTTTGTTGCATTCCAGGAAGTGAGTCGGATTTTTTCTGAATTTTCTTTCTGGTACGTAATAATTATTCATATTTTCAGAGGAGGAAGAAGAAGAAACAGGAGGAAATGGAATTGTTTTAATTCAAAATCAACATGACAGTTTTGTTGTGTTGATTTTGTTTTGAAATAATTGTTCAATAATCTATTTGTGAATTATTGTCTTCATTTAAATCCATCACTCCTGTTATAAGAGTGAAGGGTTTGAATCAGGATAATTGTTCTATCATTTCAAATGGAAGATGAAGGAAAGTAATAGGAGCATTGAATTAAAATAGTAAATATATTGTGAAGATGTGATAGTAATTTGTTTTTCCAGTCTAAGAATTTCATTGTTATAAGATTTTAATTGTTATAAGATTTTCTTGTGACAATGGTGTTCTTAGATAGAAAAAATTGAAATTAAAAATAGTGAATATACTGTGATAATAATTTATTTTTATTGTAAAATATTATACAAAATATGAAATATATGTATTTTGAATTCCAATTGTTGAGTTTATCTTGATTTTTGTTCAGTTCTTTAATTTTTGAATAATTATTCAGATCCAAATCCCAGCGCTTTTTTCAAAAGAAAGAGCCCTCGGACATAGATCAAAGCAAATATTCAATAATTATTTAAATATCGAAATAATTTAGTTCCAAAGTGAATTGATAATAGGGATGTTGTACAGGTACTGATTGAATGCTGTTCGTTCCCACAAAAGACGCATTTTCAGAATGAAAGAAGTCAAATTTTGGGAATAATATTAAGTCCTCTCCTTTTTTTAAAACCCATGCTATATTGTCTGATATATATTTTTTTTTTTTTTTTTCAGAATGATGATATTTGCGTGGTTTGAATAGGGATTCGTTGTCATATACATGCTTGTTCTTGTAATGAATGTCTTCCCATTGTTCCTGATTTATCTTGTAAATGTTGAATCCAACAAAACCTTCACGATTGGTTCTGTAAGCTTGGATATCTTGGCTTGTTCCATTGCTGTTTATTTTTTTTTTAAAGCTGATGATATCACATTTGATTTGCAGCTAACCTTTATTTGTGTGATTACTCCGAGTTTGTCCAAGTTGAATAGTCCATCCGAGCCTATTTTGAATTTGGTGTTGAATGATCCGACTTGACAATTTGTGTTGGTGATAAAAGATTCATCTTTGAAGCTTGATACTGTTGTGTAGTAACAAGATGGTCCTGTTTTGAAACGTTTTCCTGTGGTGGAAAATACGTGATTTCATTTTTTGTTGAAAGATATTGGAGGGTCGATCATGATTTGCGGTGTTCGTATAATGGTTTCATTGGCTCCGGTGAAAGGGTCTTTGTGAGGAAATCTTAATGTTGTTGTTAAGTTGTGTTTCTGCTTTCCGAATACCATGATGTTTTGAATGTGTGCCGGATATGGGAAGTTGATAAAGATATGCAAATAAAAGAGCAGATATGGAATATTCAGAATAAGTATTATTTAGATTGTGATACAGAAATGAAAGCAGATATGGAATGTTCACAATAAGTATTTTAATTAGTTTTTGTTTAACCCCTTCTCAATTGTAGGGGTATTGGTGTTTTAGGAATGTTAAGTGTTTTAAGACGTCCTTGAAATGTTTACATAAGCGGTCAGAATGTGATTTGAATTAGTTTAAAAGAATTACCATTGGAAGATTTTGTTATGAGGATTATTTTAAACGATATGTAGATTCTTTTGTTTTGAAAAGAAATATAAAGTATATGATTTTGAAACATGAAGGTGTTGAAGATTGCGATAAAGTTGTTTTTGAGAGAGGAAAGTTTATCGTGGATGAGAATATGAATCTCATTCAAGATTTGTGTGTCGCATGCTGTCATTATCATGTCATATTATGGTATTCGGGATGTTATTCAGATTGGTCGTTTTTTAAAATTATGGGGAAGTATAAACAGTATTATTGTGAAGTCTTGAATGGTATGACAAAAGAAGAGCAGAAGAAAATTGGTGCTTGCTTTTTCTATGTGACTGAGTCTAAACATTCGAAATGTCATTGGGGTTCTGTGTTGGATATTGTGGAAACAAATTGGGATTTCGATGATATAGATTTTGATAGAATCAGTCAAATGTGTTCAGGAAATGCTAATAACGATGTTATGAGAGCGGATGTTATGAAATGGAAATGAACTATGAATGATATACTAGGTTGATTATGTTAATGGAGTGTCTGTTGTTAGTTAACTGTGACTTTTGTTGGGGAGAAGTCTTGTGATATATGGGAGAACTTGTATTCACGAATTAAGGTATGAAATTTGTTAATTCGTTACCTGATTTTGATATGGGTATGTTTTCTGTATGAATTACTGTTAAAAGGGTGTCGAATAAAGTGTATATGAGAGATATGTTCATACATAAACGAACATTTCAGTTGAAGTTGAAGTATTTGCGTGTTCAAGGGATGCATTTAATATGAACAGTTCTTGTTGTACTGCTTATTATATTCAAACTTCTTCTAATCATGCACTTACACCACTTAAAGTTTTGTTGGCTGAAAATATGACTGTTAATGAGAGTGAAGATTATGATTTTGAAGTGGAAGATGAATATGGATATGATTCGTTGTTTCGTTCAGGATTTTTGATTTGGCGTAATTGAAAAAAAAAGATGGTATCTGTGATGAAAAGTTATTTGAGTGGTGAAGTATTGAAGAAATGGAAAGAATCATTGACTAAATTGGATATTTGCTCTGTGAAACATATTTTTTATTCCGACGGACATAAATTTGATGAAGGATTAGATATCGATTCGAATTGTTTTGCAT
Organism: Heliopora coerulea; assembly: GCA_030142905.1. Taxonomy (NCBI): domain Eukaryota; kingdom Metazoa; phylum Cnidaria; class Anthozoa; order Scleralcyonacea; family Helioporidae; genus Heliopora; species Heliopora coerulea. The sequence continues at coordinate 440,809 of JASJOG010000151.1, read as the reverse complement.
TGGAGATAACAGATGGAAAAGAAAGAGGTTATTTGGATGTAATTGTGGACAAAAAATACGGAATTGGTGAAAATGTTTTGAAGGCTAATGATATGTGTGAATTTTAAGACTTTAATGTATGTAAATGAACTGGAATTAATTGATCTTATGAATCTTTATATACAGGGAATGAAATCTAAGTTTGAAATATATTTTGAAATTTAATATGAGTTTGATTGGTGGAGAGAAGACATTGCAAGTTTTTGCTACGGTTTTACAACATTTGGGGAATGATCCTCGAATATTTCCATTGTATTTTACATGCAAATTTTTGTATGGTTTCTATAGGAGACAAAATCCGGATTCTCAAGAGTTGGTTCATAATAATGGAGGTATTTTATGGAATATGGATTTGGAGGATGGTCTCGGTGTGCAGTTAAGAAATTTTGTGGATGAATATTTGATGGATATATTATCATGGATTTTTCAGATGATGAGAGATATGTTCATTATGGTTATTTTCAAATTGATGAATTGGGATCGAGAAAATGGTTTAGGATTACTTTAGAATTGATATTGATGGGAAAAAAGTTTATAAATTACTAAAAAAAATGTTTACGGACAAAATGAATATTATATCTATGCATGATGAATTTTTATTTAATTGTTCGTTTCATACTATTAATTATCAACATGATATGTTGGTACTTTCGAATCAGCTAGTTTATCCGGATACTTTTATGGCTGGTTTGAAAGTGACAAGTTGTTTTTCTTTGGGAAAAGTGGTGTTTTCTGGAATAAGTTGTTATAGGTCTTTTAAAAAACAAGTTATAAATTGGCATTTGGATTGGAAATTATTGAAAAACTTTTTCAATTATTATCTATCTTTGAAGCAAGTTTTGGCTATGTATCAATGTCAAAGGTGTTTTCCTTGTTTGGAACGTTTTTTGACTTTTATGTTAACTTTCACATCAAATGATGAAAGATTGTCCAATTTTTCTTTATTTTGTTTAAAAGCGCATTTTAATAGCAAAAAAATAATCAAAAATATTGATATGATAAATTCATTCACTTTGAAGGTTTCTTATTGTAAGGGAAATCAAATGCGTAAAGTTATTCATAGCAGAAATGGTGAATTGGTTCATGATTGTTATTATGATATTGAAAATTTTAATGCTAAGGCTGTTATTATAAGCAGACTTGAATATTATGAAAATATTGAATGTCAACTTGAAAAAGGAGTCGGAAATGAATCAACGACTTGTTATCAAATTTTGAAAAATAGTTATGGACTGGAAGAGGAAGTATGATTGAGTGAATATGATAATTATTTGATGAAAATGTTTAAATTGGTTTGTGGTCATCGTTTGGCAGAGTATGTTGATTGGATTAAGAAGTACTTTGATGTTTGTATGTTTTTTTTATTTTTGAAATGGAATTATATCACAAAGTTGGTAATGCTTGTATAACAAACCTTGTGACTTATCCTGACAATTCTGTAAAGCAAGTATGTTTTAATCCAAGAACAAAAGAGGTAGAGATTTACAGAGCGGCTCCTGACGTTGAGGACTGATATCGTTATTTGCAATTGGCAAAATTTGCATTTGATTTTGAAGATTTGGAACAAGTCATAATAAAGATGGGAACATTATTTGATGATGAAACTATGATTGTTCCTGTTGTTACCAAACCTTCAAAACAACTGGTGTATAAATATAATGAAGAGTTCAGTAATTGGGAGTTGGGTTTTCAGAAAAAAGCTGTTTCTCGAAAGAGGAAAGCATTTGTCGTTGATTTGGAGGAGGACTTGGGTGAAGGCAGTAACGTGCAAGAAAGACAAGCTGTTCCATCAATTCAATATGAGGAAACGAACAGTTATAATATGATTAAATTCAAAAAGAATGAAGAGTTTGATTTTATGATCGATCGATTGCTTGAATTTCAAAGGGATGTTTATGAAACATACCCATATTTACATAAAAAAAGAGGAAAAAAAAAATTGAAGGGTTGAAAGATAAATGGAGTGAAGATTTTATGAAAGAACATATGGAACTATTTAGATATATGACATTTCAAATGAACTATGACAAGGAAAACAAAATAACGGGTAGAATAGCATTGATCAGACAATATCAAAATGAATTGAAGATTATGGATAAACGTATTGAAAGTAATGATCTAGTGCATGAATTTTGTAAGATACTAAGGGTTGCTAGAGGTAGTGTTACAGGTAAAAAAGGAAAAAAATTAATGTAAATATAATTGGGATATTTTCTTTTTTTTGGTAGATATGAAAAGAAATTAAAGAGAGAAACGAATTAGTGCTGATTTTTTAAAAGATGTTATGAAGGAAGTCAAAATGAAAAAAAAAAATGGTATAAATGATAATTTTACAGATAGATACCATTTAGAAAAAAGAAAAAGAAATATAAAAGATTGAAAATGGATACAGTTGAGCCTAATTATCAATGGCAAATTGATTTGGCAGATTTCAAATATAAGATACTTCTTGGTCGTTATAGATGTATATAGTAGATATGTTTGGGTGAAAAAATTAAGGAATAAAGATAGTGTTAGTGTTTTTATGAAAATTTGAAGAGATAATTGAAGAGGAAGGTGTTTTGCTCAAAAAGATTCACAGTGATAAAGGAGGTGAATTTTCGCTAATCAGAAAGAAGTGTAAAGAAGGGAGTTTTGGAGAAAAAATTCATTATTCTTCTAGTGAAAACTATGAAATGAAGAGCATTATTGTGGAAAGATTTATTGGCACTTTGAAAATGTTAATTTCAAATGTTTTGTACGCAGTTTACGGAAAAATTGAAGGTCGTTATATGAATATTTTGGATAAAATAATTGCTAGATATAATAAAACAAGTCATAAGGGTATTGATTATAATACACCTTATGATATTTATTATAATATTTCAAATATATCCAAAATATTTAAATATGAGATATTTTCAATTTTATCCTTTTTCATAAGATCGTAGAAGCACAAGTGGTAATAGAGACTTCAAGTAAACGACAAATTTCTTTATTGTATACATGTTTCGGCAAAACTCATGCCATCTTCAGTACAAATGGTAATAGGATATTTACAAGCGATATTTATGTGACCTGATAAATATTACAAGCGTATGACTCATCTAATATGAATTCTCACACATGTGTCAGAAAGATTAATTACAAGGGTGCGACTGGTTAATGGAGGAAGTGGGCGTTGAAGGCGATATGTAGAAAGTTGATGACGTGTGGTAGACAAAAACAGTTAGGAAGAAGAAAGAAAATGAAATAAAATAAAATTAAATTAAAAAAAAAAAAAGATTAAAAATTATATGTGTATATTGGAATTATAAGCTAAACATGGTGTTAAGATGATGGACTTGAACATTAAGTTCGGGTTTGAGTTTCTTAATATGTAGCGCTTCTTTGAGTTTAAGAGAAAGGACAGATTTATCGGAGTCTATGATTTTAAAGCATGAGGAGTTATATTGAAGTTTGCAAGCAGAGGATTTTTGAAGGTGTTTGAATATGTGGGAATGTTTGTCAGTATGTGTGTGCTCATTAATCCGAGTGGTGAGGTGACGAGTGGTTTCGCCAATGTAACGGGAATTACATCCCGCACAAGTAAACTGATATACCACATAAGATTTAAGCTCTCCAGGAATCGAGTCTTTGAAACTAAAAAGATTCTTAATTTTGTATGGTGAAAAAGCAAGTGTGATCTCGAGGTCGGTGCATAACCGTTGTACGAGTGACTTGAGTTTGCGTTGTGTTATTTTTGAGTAAAAGCCGGTGTATGGTAGTTTGAAGTAGCGTGTATTTCGTTTGTCGTCTTCTGTGTGTTTTGTTTGGTCAGACTGGCTTGGTTCCTCATTGTATTGACTGATGACTTTGTGTATTATGTGGAAAGGAAATGAGTTACGTTTAAGAGTAAAAATAAGTTTGTTGAGATCTTCTTTGAAGCCGGTTTCCGTGTTATTTATTTTACGGGTTCTATCAATTAGTGTTTTTATCAATCCGATCTTGTAATTCATGGGTGAGAAACTCAAAAAATTCATGAGCAGACCGGTGTATGTTTTTTTGTGAAAAGTAGTTGTAGTGCAGGTGTTTGTAGATTTGGTTACCAAAACATCTAAGAATGGAAGTTTACCATTTTTCTCCTTTTCAAAAGTAAATTTGATGTTAACATGTTGACGGTTTAAATAATCGAGAAAGAGCATCGCGTCGTGCTCATTGTGAAATACGCAAAAGGTGTCGTCAACATATCTACGATAAAATAAAACACGAGTTTCGTCGTAATTTTCTAACCAGAGTTGTTCATGGTAACCCATGAAGACCACACATATCTAAAGAATGAACTCGCTCATATCGCACAAAGTTACGTGTCATCCTATCGCCCAACTCCAGCTGACCTTAAGAAATACAACATCCTACGGAACATTAGTAAAAATAAAGACATCATTGTCCTAAGACCTGACAAAGGGAACGGAGTCGTAATCATGGACCGTCAGGTATATAAAAACTCTTGTAATACTATAATTAGTGATCAATCTAAATTCAAACGCTTAGATAAGGATCCCACACTGTTCAGAGAAGCTAAACTACAACGTCTACTTAGAAAACTAAAAAATCAAGGCTGTTTAGATGATAACACCTATTACAACATCTCTCCCAAAGGCTCACAACCAGCTAGGTTTTACGGTTTACCTAAACTGCATAAACAACGAGAACCTAACTCAGCTCCTCCTCTTAGACCCATAGTATCTTCCATTAACGCTTACAACTACAAATTAGCCAAATATTTATGTTCCATTCTGTCACCTCTCATACCAGACAAACACACGACTAAGGATTCTTTTTCTTTTGTTGAAGAAATAACCAACTTAGACCTCAATAACAATTTTCTAATATCTTTCGATGTAGAAAGTCTTTTTACTAACATTCCCTTACAAGAAACCATTGACATTGCTATAAATTTAATTCTCGATAACAACCCTAACTTTCCTATCAACAGAAAAGATCTCAAACAGTTGTTTCTATTTGCTACATCACAGACGCATTTTTTATTTGATGGTTTATTTTATGATCAGGTTGACGGAGTAGCTATGGGTTCTCCTTTAGCGCCAGTACTAGCCAACCTTTTCATGGGTTACCATGAACAACTCTGGTTAGAAAATTACGACGAAACTCGTGTTTTATTTTATCGTAGATATGTTGACGACACCTTTTGCGTATTTCACAATGAGCACGACGCGATGCTCTTTCTCGATTATTTAAACCGTCAATATGTTAACATCAAATTTACTTTTGAAAAGGAGAAAAATGGTAAACTTCCATTCTTAGATGTTTTGGTAACCAAATCTACAAACACCTGCACTACAACTACTTTTCACAAAAAAACATACACCGGTCTGCTCATGAATTTTTTGAGTTTCTCACCCATGAATTACAAGATCGGATTGATAAAAACACTAATTGATAGAACCCGTAAAATAAATAACACGGAAACCGGCTTCAAAGAAGATCTCAACAAACTTATTTTTACTCTTAAACGTAACTCATTTCCTTTCCACATAATACACAAAGTCATCAGTCAATACAATAAGGAACCAAGCCAGTCTGACCAAACAAAACACACAGAAGACGACAAACGAAATACACGCTACTTCAAACTACCATACACCGGCTTTTACTCAAAAATAACACAACGCAAACTCAAGTCACTCGTACAACGGTTATGCACCGACCTCGAGATCACACTTGCTTTTTCACCATACAAAATTAAGAATCTTTTTAGTTTTAAAGACTCGATTCCTGGAGAGCTTAAATCTTATGTGGTATATCAGTTTACTTGTGCGGGATGTAATTCCCGTTACATTGGCGAAACCACTCGTCACCTCACCACTCGGATTAATGAGCACACACATACTGACAAACATTCCCACATATTCAAACACCTTCAAAAATCCTCTGCTTGCAAACTTCAATATAACTCCTCATGCTTTAAAATCATAGACTCCGATAAATCTGTCCTTTCTCTTAAACTCAAAGAAGCGCTACATATTAAGAAACTCAAACCCGAACTTAATGTTCAAGTCCATCATCTTAACACCATGTTTAGCTTATAATTCCAATATACACATATAATTTTTAATCTTTTTTTTTTTTTAATTTAATTTTATTTTATTTCATTTTCTTTCTTCTTCCTAACTGTTTTTGTCTACCACACGTCATCAACTTTCTACATATCGCCTTCAACGCCCACTTCCTCCATTAACCAGTCGCATCCTTGTAATTAATCTTTCTGACACATGTGTGAGAATTCATATTAGATGAGTCATACGCTTGTAATATTTATCAGGTCACATAAATATCGCTTGTAAATATCCTATTACCATTTGTACTGAAGATGGCATGAGTTTTGCCGAAACATGTATACAATAAAGAAATTTGTCGTTTACTTGAAGTCTTTATCCTTTTTATAAAAAAGGACAAATATTGAAAGAAGGTAGTCGAGTCAGGGTGGCAAAATTGAAGAGTATATTTGACAAGGAAAGTAAATTTAATTGGAGTAAGGAGATATTTGTTGTGGATCGAGTTAAATTGACAGATCCAGTGACGTATGTGCTGAAAGATCGTAATGGGGAAATTCTTTCTGGTGTGTTTTATAGTGAAGAATTACAAAAGATTTGATTGTGAAACAATAAAAAGGTATGTCTACAATTGTGTTTGCTAGTAATCAAAAGAGTTCAAGAAGAGTTAATCAGATTAATGAATTTGAAATTGAATTGATACCTCCTATTGATGCACGTTCTGCGCGTAAAGAAATAGTACTTGAAGAAATATTGTACCCAAATACATTATCCATGATTCATCCGAGAAATAAAGAGGAATTTCAGATGAAAATTGAAATGATTGGTACCACTTTTATGAAGAAAAAGAATAATAATATTATTGATAGTGTTGTGAAATTTGAACTTAATGAGGTTCAAGTACCTTATGGACATCATTCATTGGATGATTTGATTATATTTTTTAACAAAACACTTTGTTTGTTTAATATGTCTTTGAGTTGTGTGATTGGAAATACGAGTGTGTTGACTTTTCATAAAGGAATGAGTTATTCTTCGGCTCCATCTTCTTTTGATGGTTTTGATAATAATAAATACATGAAGAAAAGTGATTTAAGAGTAAATAATTGTGATAAGTATGACATTGTTATCAATGTCATTTTAAGTTCGGGATTGAGTCATGTTTTGGGTTTTCAATCAAGTACAATTAAATTTGAGATTGATGAGTCAGCAGTCCAATCAGATGATTACCTGGAATACAAGGGTTTACATGTGATGGATCCTATGTACGAGTTAAATTTTATGAATATTATATGCGATAAAATTTTACCCATTCAAATGGGTTTTGAATATAAAGAGAGTTTGTTAATATGTCCTCTTCAACTTTCTGGGACTAATATAAAAGATAATATGATTTCATATGTTCCTAAATGCTGTGTGAAGAAAGTTAATACCTGGGATGATACATTCTATATATTTTAAAATTGCGGATTTGAATGATGTGAAATTGTATTTTAATATCGGAAAAATAATATTATTATGTACTATTAATTGATTATTTTAAGATCAACATCTATTATTCAAAATGGCAAGACGTTATTCGAGATATCAAAGAGGAGGATCTCTTTATACACCTATTGGAACTTTATCTAGACATCTTTCAATGATTAGTCGTAAAAATAGAAAATATGTCGGAAGATATCGCAATCAAAGAGGGAAAGGGGCTAAAGAAGTGTTAAGAAATATATTGTCGATTATAGTTTGATTCGTTTTTTCGATTTATTGTTTTGAAGATTGAATAAATAATGGTAAGAAAGTATAGTGTTTATCAAAGAGGATCAGGAAAACGATGAAATTATGCAAAATATCAAAGAGGAGGATTAGTGCTATATAAAAGACGAAGGGTTCAAAGAGGTCATGATATTTTTGGTATGATTGCAAGAGTTGGAAAAAAAATTTACTAGTAAACCAGTAAAACAAGTGTTGAAAGATGTTGTCTTGCCTTTGGTTATGGATAAAGTGTCAAAACATACAACTTGATTTTTTTGGTATTAAAGAATGGAAATATTGAAATTGAAATTTGCCGTTTTGAGTTCTTCTGAAGTGTTGACAATCGCGGAGTATGAAGTTGATCCTGGTTTGAAAGAACGTTTTGTTGGGGAAAAAGGACGAGTGATAACTTATATTGAAGTTGATCCTGGTTTGAAAGAACGTTTTGTTGGGGAAAAAGGACGAGTGATAACTCATATTGATATGAAGATCAAAGATGTTGAAATGTCTTATATTCAAGATTCATTCAAAATTAATTATGCACGATATTTGGAGTTTAAGTCAAATGCTAAAGAAACAAATATTAAAAATTTGATTCTGACAAAAACGGGAACAAGATTTCCAACAGTTGGTCATATGGTTCTTATGTCTCAATTATGTTATTTTAAATTGAATTTTGTGAATTTGTCATATGGAATTGAATATAAAGTACCTATTGAATTTGTTTTGGGTAAAAGCGAAATTGAAAAAAGCTTCAAATTTTTTTTGGAGTATGATGGTTCTACTGAAATCGAAGGACACGAAGAAATTGTGATCTAAATTTTAAATTAATTGAAAAATAAAAAAAGTCTGCAAGAAGATGTGTTGAAAACGGACGATTTCAAACATCTCTCACGGGAAAAAAAAAAATATTGGCAAAAGACCCAACGTGTATGCGAAGTTATATGAATTGGATGGCATTTCTACGTACAATTGTGACGCTGTTAAAGAATTCACAGAACAAAGAATTGATTATAATCGACAAATGAATGTGATAAAATGTAGAAAGGAAAGAAACGAATTGGAAAGAATTATGAAATCAAATAAGCGTAAAAATACATTCAAAGAGCAACCACCTTCCAAAAAACTTAAGAGAACTGAAAAATCAAATAAAGATAATTTGGTCACTATGAATAGTATAAGGAAAAAAATAAGAAAAATATTTATAATGCTTTAATTTGACTTTTTAAAGAAAAAAAAATGACTGATGATTATATAATTGGTAATGAAGGTGCTCGAGTATTGACCGAAAGAAATGCAGCTGTTAATCAACTACCTAATTTGTCTAATAAAAAAAATCAAGAACCCGTTCGTGATGAAACTGGATATTATCATGAAATGGTGGCTATGTTTGATGATATTCTTATAAATGGGTTACTGTTACCCCTAATGAAAAAGAGGATTCTGATATTTTTACTTTTGATGAAGCGACAGGTGGTGGCGGGATAATTAAATTGGATGAAACACATTTGACATCCGATATTGCAATTACGTATGATGGACACGTGCTTGACGCTATAACAGTTATTGATTTTATGCCAAATCCATTGGAGACAATGTGGAAAACTGTTCATCTTGCTGCAAATGAAGTTACAATGACTAATTCTCATACAGATAGTTTGTACATTAGTGATATATTAAGTCATTTATATGTCAGTCCTCAAAAAGCAAAAGATCTTGCCGGTTGTACTTTAGGTTGGAGAAACATGCCGGGTCTGGAAAATTATTTAGCGAATTTGCGTACTGCTAATAGAGTAAGCACATTTACCAATAGTAAACCTGCAGCTCCAAGAATTGATAGTATAGTGGGCAAGGAATCAGTTAATTGCATTGATACTGTTAAATTTGGTTATTATATGGCAGGTGCTCAATATGTACCTCTTAATAATAGATTGACTGTGAAATTCACAAAAGATAGTAGCAGAAGAATTTCCACCGGTCATGAATTTGAAAGAAGGGGGACTGCTACTGATACTGATAGCGATTTTCATATAGCAAACACTCATGATGAAGCAGGTCCTCATGCGGCTTTTACAGCACATGTGGCTAATGGAGGTCAATCCGCTACTAATTTGGATAATCTTGACAAAGTCAAGGTAAAATTTAAAAATTTTAAAATGAAGTATAAAATTCTTACTACAAAAGTGCAATTACAAGCAGAAATAAATGAGCATTTGGATATTAAGGGAGACCCGGTTAATGCACTTTATCAAGAAGTTCATATAAGAAGCAAAACTCATTCGTTGTTGAGTTCAAAATTTTCATGCAATAATGTGTTTGGAATGAACACACCATATGTATTGATTATCACATTGAGTAGAGTTCATTATATAAATGGTGATTTTTTATCATCCACCTACTCATTGTACATGGGAAAAAATGAAGCAAATTACGGTTAAAGTGAATAACATTGTGGTCGGCCCTGTGATTGAAAATTCAAAAGATGTATATTTTCATACAAGGAAAGCATTACATTTGTCAGATTCCGAACCTATGTTTGTGCCATACAAACATTATGAATACGGCAATGCATTTGTGGTTTATGAATTGAATCCCATGGAAGATTCAAATTTGAAAGTATTGCCCAAAGAAATGAAAAAAACATTGATGTTGAAATACTTTTTGATACCACGGATGGTGTTGAAATATATGTGAAAATGATAGGATTAATGAATCAAGTATGTAAATTTTCAACCATGAAAACAACTGTCAAAGAATTGGCTGTATAATTTTTTTTGTATTCGAATAGAATAATGAATCACTTTGGATATAATTGTAAAAAGAAAAGATTGAAAAATGGACAAAGGAAAGTGGCTGCTATTATTGAAAATATAAATCATCATGTTCCTGACTCTCAGTTGCCTGCAATGCGGGGTTGTTGCAGTTGTGTGGAAGTTGTGACTCCAAAACCGTTATTTCCATATTATCATAACCAAAGGACTTTGTATCGTATTAAGTTGTGAAAGAACTTGTGAACAAAACCAGTTATACATGTATTTGATTATGATCACCAGAAGACTCTATTGTATTAAGTTGTGAAAGAACTTGCAAGCAAAACAAATCGATTACTACGTTTTATATTACGTTGAATTATATAATTTCCTCAATATCCTGTTGAGTTATGAAAATTAGTTAATTATATTTTATTTTTTTGTAGACCGAACAATAAAATGTGAACAAAAAATATGGTGTGCCTGATTTTGATAAATTAAAAAAAGAGACAACAATATGATGATGATTGAATCATCATCATCATCGTCTGAAGATGAATCTCAATTAGAAAAACGACAGAAATTGATGGAGAATTATCTGAGAAAAACGAAATATAATGACAACAATTTTTGAATGAAATGAAATGAAAAATGAAGACGATATTAATCTTATAGTCTACGCTGTTCTAGAAGAACTCAAAAGTAAAGATAAAAATCAATATTCGGAAGGGAAAAATTGAAACAATGTTATTGAATATGCAAGAGATAGATAATTATATTCGATCCAATCATACTAAACGAAATAATTTTCTGTCCAAAAATGACAATTTTCGTCATAAATTACAAAATTAATCAAATCTATTTGTAAAGCTGATGTTAGAGATCATACGTTACCCAATTTTACTGAAACCGAATTTAATTTGATGAAGGCTTTTTATAAAGGAAAAACAACTTCTCATGATATGAAATATCTAATGGTCGAAGATGTGATATTTTTGAACACCATGCAAAAATTATCCAAATATTTGAAAAAAAAAAAAAATGAGTGGAAATAATATTCAAAGATTACAAGTTATCGATCCTGCTGTTTTGAAATCATTATTGGAACAATTAAATGCCAATACCAAACATCAAACACTGGCAAATACAATCAATGAATCTGGAATGAATGAAATTATTCACGATTACGACAAATTTGTTGCAGCTCCCAAAAATAGCAAATTAAAAGAATCTTATAGACAGAATTTTATATCTTGTATTCAGAAATATAAAGGAAGAAAGCGTGTTTCTTTGCCTGACAATTAAGGCTGTCAGTTTACGTTTAATTTAGTATCCGTTTAAACAGATGTTTCAAACGTTTAAACGTTTGTTTCCAACTAGCAATCACCTCCTGGGGGGTTAAAGACCGGAAGTGTCAAGGATGTAAAAGTGCAAAATTAGGCACGAAATTTTGAAGCAAAGCAAAGTTAACTTTTTTTTGTCAACATACGATGAACATTAAATAACTTCACAATTTAGCATTTTTATTCAAAAAAAATCAACATGTTTACGTTATCTGGCAGCAACTTCACTTGTGATTTACAATATTGCCAGCCGTCGAATACACTCTCTCCAACGGAACAGACGTGGCAGGTATTGCGAGGTATTTCTGCGCTACTTTTGAAATTACTGGGAAACAGGAAGCATTTTCTTTCCATCACTGCAGAGGGTCGGTTCCGTTGTCCGCTTAAGCAGCTTGCAAGTACGCCGCGAACTTGTTGACAGAATCCTTAGTTGTGTCTGCATTTTCGCTCGCAATATTTCTCCAAGAACCTGCAAGCAAAAAGTCCATTCCGGGTGCAGGTTTGGACTTTTTTGCAACTGGCCCTTCTTTGACAATCACTGGTGTGATTTGTTTTATTTCTTCCCTGATGGCTTCGAAAGGAGCTGCTCTGCTTTCTTGGTCGTCAGTGCCCGTCAGTGCATCGTCAGTGCAGAACCTGCGCTTCAGGTCGGAGGTTGTTTTTTTTTAAACGACACAATAGATGGTAAGATGCTATATCACACAATAGCTTTAACCAATTTTAACCTGCGTCTATTTTTTATGTACCGGCACGTCTGTGACACAGACTAAACAGTTCTATACCGCAGCAAAAGAGGCTATCATTTACTGATGGTTTCACACTATTCTTGCCAGTAGATTACTGAAATACTGAGCGTTCTAAAGTTAAACGGTTAAACGTTTAGTCATTTACTAAACAGATATTGATCTTCCTAAACGTTTAACCGTGACAGCCTTACTGACAATCAAACTCGTTCTGAACAAAACCGAGATGTTTTTGAAGAAATGTCTCCCAAAAAAAGGAGAAAAGTAAAATTGGCCATTCAAAGTGTTAAGAGATTTAAACAAGCTCTAGATGACAAAGGAATAAGAAGAAGTACTAATGGAAAACTTGTAGATATTAATTGACAGGAAACAAGCTTGGATTATGACGATTTTTTAAACGATTTTGGTAGAAATATTAATAAACCGACAAGCTTTCTTATGAGTGACAATAACAAAAGACAAGCATTAAAAATATTGTCTAGTGTTAAATTTCCTGTGTAGTCAATCCAAAATCCAAAAATGAGATATGCTTATAATTCACAAACACAATTCATGAAAGAACAAATGTTAAAAGCAACAACTCTGAAAAAAAGAAAAGAAATTCCACCTGATGAGCCAAGCACTTCCGGTTCATATGGTAAAATGAAAAAGAGGAAAGCTACTACATGGGAAGAAGCAAAACATATGGTTTATGACAACAGTGCTAGTGATTCAGAATAATATTAATATTAATATATTTTGAATGATTGATAAAAGAACGGAAGTGATTAATATTGCTTGTGAACTGGATGTTTTATAAATCACTTTTCAAATTTATTTATATATACTGTGTTTTTTTTTCAAAGTTTAACAATGTTTCAAGTGAACGATCAAGAATCATTACCGACAATGTCTTCTTTCAGTTCTTCTTCTTCTTGTATGCATGTGGAGGAATATGTTTTTAGACATATTCCATTGAGTAGCGTGAATTTGGATGGACTAATTGATTTAAAGAACAACATATATGACAGTGAAGATGTTCCTTATACGTTAGGCATTTATCCAGCAGATGTTCATCCCGATGTGTCCAGTGATGAGTTGTTTCTTCAAAGAAATTGGATAGTGAACACAGACACGTCTGAAAAACCAGGAACACATTGGCAGTGCGTGCTTTTCTTACAAGGTATCGTGCAAGGTAGTCACAAGGATGAACCTTGTAAAAGCACAAAATATTACATAATCAATTCATGTGGTGCAAGACACATCAAAATTATGGCCAAAGATGTGTTGAAAACAATAACCGAATGTCGTGAGAACGATGACAGAGTTCATCATGAACACTTACGATCAAGCAAAGCCAGAAAATGTTCTTGCCAATTTGAAATCAACTTCCCCATAACTCATCGCATTTAGCATTCAAATTTTGAAAACTGTGGTTGGTTCGCATTGTATTTCACAAAATTTGGAGAAGATGATCTTATGCAATGGTTGAAAATTAAAAAAGGGCAATATGGACAGATAAAAAAAGAACTATGATAATCTTATAAACTATTTTAGAAATATTTTTTTCAAATATGTAAACACTTGTAAAACGTTTCATGATTTCAAAATCAAAACGGAAAAAAATCGTAAATGTCCTTTCAGCCAGTTATGTAAAAACCCTCGTTCATGTATGATGGTGACAGAATGATTGTGAAAGAACATTCAGACATGTAACTTGATATCTTTCAAAAAATGTTATTAAATTTTATTATACACCCACAAGTGTTCATAAGGAAATATTCCTTGTCTTATTCTAGCATTTTCGGGAACATTCACTGTACTATCCAACATCAAATACAGATGTGATCTATAAGTTTCTCCAAATGCAAGTTGTAAAAGTTCTTTGATTTCCGCTGCATTGAAACCTCTTGAATGTAATATATGCTTAATGTTTCTCTCGTCCGATTTATTGGGAAATAATACAATATAATTGGCATTGCTGAACAACATGCAAAATTTACTCGATGAATACATCAAATATTGAATCACGAATATATAATTAATATTTTCATGGTGACACCTTCGAGTAATGATTTCTTGCACGTAATTCAATATTTTTTTCTTGTACCCACAGCCAACATCATGTCATCCAAGACCACCAAACTGTGCTCGTTATCTTTTTGATCTTTCAATTTTTTCTTAAAACTTTCGATTTCCGTTATTTCGTTAGCAAAATTTTCATCAATCATGTGACTTCTTATCTTATGAAATTTGACATTCGTTACCAGATCTCTGAAATAACGATCAGGTATATTGGCATCTGCCATGTGCAAAAACAACACGTTTGTCAAAATATGTCCAGGATTGATATAGGAAAAGGATTTTATGAAATCCAAAATCGAAAACATTTTTCCTGCTTGACTAGGTCCTATCATTAACATGAAAAATGGAAAATTGATACAAATACTTGCACGTTTTTTCTCGTCAAAAAGTTGTTTTCAAGCCTAAAACATAAAAGAAATCAATCAAGTTGTGTCTATATAACCCCAAGGAACAGTGACAAAATTTTCTTTTTTGATCTGTCTTTTATCAAAAGTGAACGAAAATCGCTTCATGCAGTCAGTATTTTTGATAAGTAAAGTATCATCCACAGTAAATCGAGGTTCGTTTATTTCATATACTTTGAAAATATCTTCCAAATCGTACAAATAATCGCTATTTATACGATTTTCCTTACCACTAGATATTTTTTTGAAACCTTTCGCATGAATAATTCCTTTTCCCAAATTTGTGTAATAAGTATAACTTTTAGGTCCTGTGGAAACATATGACATTATATACTCATCTTCGCCTAATTCTGATTCCAAACATCCTAATTTCAAATGAGTTTCCAATAATTCATAACCGTTTTCGGAAAAATAAATAACAGAGTCAGTATCGTAATATAATACACTATTTGCAGGTAATTCGTTCAAACATTTTAGTAATTTCAAACGAGAATAACATGTCACATAACATCCCAAAGCAGTACATGTTTTGTTTATTCTGTGATTATTCTTTTCAGTGTAAGAGCAATTGACACGTGCCATTTCCGGATCCATTATATCAAAGTAAACATTATCGTAACTATGATCATAAATCAAATCATATAATTCTTCTGCGCTATTGACAAATTTAACAATTGATTTATGGAAATTTTGACACAACTTACCCCATAATGAATTCAATATCAATTTCATCACATATCTCATGGCTACATTCCGATTGTCCGGAATATCTTCCCACTTAATAAAAATTCCGAAATCATCGAGTATTTGTTGACTCAATCTCTTTTTCAATTGTTCTGATTCCTCTCTCAAATTCTTAATGCCCAAATACTGAGTCTTCAATGCATGAAATTTGGCAATATATTTTTCAAAAATTCTTTCAACGTTATCATAATACAATAATTCATCAGATTCTAAAATGTTGTAATTTTGTTCCATAGCTTCATATATTTCATGCAAGCACCAGGTCCCTTTGATGCTTCTTTCATGTTCAGAATGATTGCATTTTTTCGTATGATCTTTCAATATTGCACATTTATCACACAACACAAAAAGCAATTTTTTATTTATGCGTATTGGCAAGACAGGAAATAACAAATTTTGAGGAGGTAACAGTTTACATTTTAAAAATCCTATTTTCCTTATATTTTCTTCCTTTTCAATTTCATTTTGTAAGAACGCTTGTATTTCATCATTATTAATTAATACCGAAGGATGTCTGACAGGATACGATTTTTCGTATTGCACAGAAGGATATAATGATTTGAAATCCACGTGGAATATTTTTACAACATGAAAGCAATCTTTATATAAAACAGCTGGTGAAGTTCGCCCTCCATACAACGCATCTCTGATTTTCAAAGGATATTTATAATTAAAATCATCGTTTCTATCTTTATATTTGCATTCTTTCATAACAACCAAATTATGACGTTTTTTCAAATAACTCAACCTATTCATTGTCTCTGCATTTAATTTTCCATACCATTTACTACATTTCTTATTAAATTTATTCAAATCAAAACAATCAGAACAACCGTGATAAAAACAACCCAAAAATTCATAAATCGTATCTGTTGATTTATCATATCCATCAACGTAAAAATTACCTATTTTTTGCTCACCCGCTTTATGATATATCCATCGGAAATCGTGTGAATTTTAAATTTGATTCTTAATTTCGTTCAATCATTTCAATCCTATTTTACTTTGAATTTTATTCGTTTTTCCTCTGTTATAACCACTTATTGGTTTGATTCCCAACTTGTTTTTCAAAATTGATCATTTCAAAAAATATTTTCAAAGCCATTGATGAAATAGTAACCACTTTCACATCGAATAATAACTCGACTTTCGTAATTTCCAACACTAGATCATGAAATTTTATCAGCGACTTCACCAAAATTTCCACGTCATTCTTACAATACTGTTGAACTTCATCCTTTAAAACATATTCCCTTTGTTTCTTTTTTTCATACCATTTTTCACATTTTTCCAATTCTTCAGAATCCATTTTATCAATCGAAAAATATGATTTATCCGGGACATTTCCTTTGTAATTCTAATCTGTAAATTCGTATGGATAATATCCTTTGGATATTTCATCATCCAATCCCATCATTTTTGCAGTGTTTTTTAAAGAGGTCTGAGTAAATAACATGCTATCCAAAACCATTGCATTTTTATATTGAAGACTGATTATTCTAAACCCATTCATGATCACCTTTGGTATTAATTTTTGCACGCAAACCATATAATGCAATAAAAATGTGTCAAATTTCAAACCACTATGAGCATACCATCTACTTCTTGTTTGCAAATTCGCTTTTTCAATAAAATAATCTCCAAATTTATTCGCAGTATCTGAACCTTCGAAAAATATCCAATCATTAAATGTGCAACATTGAAATTCAAGTTTACGATAATAATCATTCATACAAATATTGCAAAATTTGTAAATGGCACAATAATAAGGCACAAAAACACCCACATTACCGGGTCTGGCTTCCGTTTCAAAATCATAAACATGAACATGATAATTTTGATCAGGATTTTTTGTATAAAACGGAGTATTTCCTTTTTTTGTGGAAATGAAACAATTACGAATCCTCTTTCTATAACACTTACATATTTTACAATATGACTGATTGCAATTATGAAGTTTCTTTTGTCCTGTCGAATTTAAGTAATGAAATCTCCTACAAATCGAATAACATTTTTCACAATAAAAATAAATTTGACATGCCGATAATGCTCGTTCAAAATTACCCACTTTATTAATCTGCAAATAATGGTTATATAAACATTTTTCATCATAAAAAAAACAGACCACACAAAGAACACTTGGAATCATAATTAGGTTTTGATAGTTTGTGAACGTATAGGCATTTCACACAGCGGTTATGTGTGTGACATACGTTATTCAACCGATCTTGCACTGACGTCATACATTTCCACACAGTAAGCGACTTTTCGTCCATACAAAAACCCGAGATTTGTTATTATATCAAAATGATTATCATTATGCATCAAAATCAATTTCTTATCACTTAAATCAGTAATTTGACCCTTTTTTCTAGTGGAATCATACAATAACACTTTGTCCTGAACATTATCATTTTCAGTATAAACACACAAATGATAATCCTTTTCCCTAAGATAATTTTCATGCAACTGGTTCATGCTATATATGGGCATACCCTGTTTAACATCAACTTGACACGATTTTTCAATTTCAATCAACTGATCTTTAATGATCATTTTCAAATACCTATCAGATCCTGCCAAAATAGCTCTATACAAATCTCCCTTTTCAATCATGGACATATTTATCAACACAGCACAAGCCAAACAATTAGTATCCACATTGACATTCATGATTCCCAAATTATTAACAAAAGCTTTCTCTTTACTCCCTCTCCCTCCCAAATTCACATCATTATCATTATTATTATTTTGTTCATGGATTAGTTTTTTCTTTCTTTTATCCAAAACCAATCTGGAAACGACCATATTTCCCGACCACTGTCCGTCCAAAAGAATATCATCATTACTTTGTAAATGATCGTTTAACTGTTCGGATATTCCGTCCACTGTCATGTCAGCAGCCGTGATGGTAAACTCTCGACTTGGGAATTTGTCAAAAAATATTCTAAACAGCATGTTTTCCAATTTCAACGTATCTTTTGCAACCATAAGTAAATGCATGATAATTCTTCTAAAAACCAATTCTATAACCTTGTTCGAAGGAATTTCATCATCATAACGTTCCATCATTTTTTCGACATTAAAATTATATCAAAATATTTCCGAAATCACTCCCAATTTGGAATAAATTTTGGTCCCTTCATGTTTAACATTTTCATCATCTCGATAAGTTATATTTTCCTCGTAAGGAATGTAACTTACGATTTTCTCGAGTTCGTCCTCAGTGAAAACCACTTTCTTCTGCTGCGCCTTTGTCATCTGAGCCATTGCAACTTCTTCTATGATTTTGAACAGACACACGCCTAGCAATGCTCGATATAAATTCCAAACAAGAAGGAACTGGAATATAACAACCACAATATAAAGATTTTCTCTTTTCAAAATCAGAGCTGGATTCAGACTTGTCCCAACCATCAATTTCATCTATAAAATCACCATCAGCATCAAATCGTTTTATACTAAATTTAAAAAAAAAAACAAATTAATTTAAATATTTATTCATCAATGGTCCATAATAATGAACATTTCAATACCTCACAATCATGTTACACCAACAATTACACCTATTTTTCTTACAGACAACCATGTCGCCAAACGCTGTCATTGAAATATTTTGCAAAGACAACAACGGATTATCAAAAGTCACTGCTGTTTACGAAGACGACAGTGAAAACGTCACATTCACAAATAAAATATTCATGGAAGCCATGAAACATTATGTAAATACATCTGGAGATCCGGTTCATGTATTTCCATATAAACTGGAAGAAGTTGAACGCAGGATAGATCATTTCCTGTCAACCTTATTAAATCCTCCCGGAAGCATGATAGCTAAATTACATGCAATCATAAAATTTATAAAAACAAACTCAGACACTTACGAAGGAATTAAAGTTTACATTTGATTTTATAGATGAAAAAAAGGATAAATAAGCAATTACCTCAGATGAGATCGACTCGCTGCAAAGATTTAACTTTAAAAAAAGCAAGGTGCAAGAAACGAACACGACAAATGAAGCAATGCTGGATTCACTTATTAAAAAACAGGAATTTAAGGATAAAGAAATGAACGATTCCCAATGCTGGATTGGGATTATTCGCAGGAAAAAAAAAGAATAAAAAGAGGAACCAGTTTAGGCTTATACACGGGTTGGAGAATAAGAAATAAAAAACTAGACAAATATTACCCCGAAACTGGTCTCGCCCCTTATACAATATGTGAAAGCAGAAGAGACGATGCCCAATGTATAAACGTGAGTTATTCCACAGACGGAGCTCTGCGTTACGCCAACGACAAAAAATCATTAAGACACACCAACATGAACATTCAAGATGGTAAAAAAAAAGAAAAAATATTTACCGAAAGCATTCGCAACCAAGAACATCGATCCACACAAAGAAATATTACTATGGAAAAAATTATTGGAATTATTAAAATTATCACAAAATCAAGAAATATTGTTAATTATTTTACTCTTCACCCCTAAAAATCACCAATTTAATCATCTTATAAAACCCATTAATCATAGTTTCACGTATCAATCAAGAAGCAGATGAAAAAAACCATACATATAAGCCACACATGCACAATACATAAAATAGTAGCCATGAGTCAGCAAAATTGTCAAAATGCACCAATAAAACATCAAAATCGAGGATCCTTTAACAACTGATTTCCAAAGAATCCCTTCAAAACATTGTAATGCGTAGCAACATAATAAAAATATGCAAACATCATACAATCACACCACTTAAACACCCTATGATCGCATACAATAATAGTTCTGTTTGTTTTTTTTTTTTTCCTTTTCATCAAAGAAGGTATCAAGTTGGTTCTCATAAGTAACTTGATCTGTTCTTTTTCGATTCTGGTCACACGATTTCACCACGCACCCAATTTCAAGCTTCTTCAGTTCATATATGCGATATGGTTTCAAAGGAATTTCAGGAACCAAACCATGCGGGCAATCTGGCACATACATGCAGCATAAATATCCATTTCTGAAAGTCAAATAACATCTGTCCTTTCTTCCTTCATATTGTCGATCGAAATTCACCACAAATCCCCAACCTCCACATGCTTCGTTCCTCTTTAACATTATAGGTGTTGTCGAACTGTACTTTCCATCCACATTCACGATTTCCACATAAAACCGAAACACGACCAGAAACGTAAAAATGTAAGCCGTAACGTTAAGCATCTAAAAAGAAAAAAATAATCGAAAATATTTTAAAAATCCCTAATGCTTTCAAACAACATCAACAAACCTTTCCTTTTATCTTCAAAACAAATATCAATTAAAATTCCTTTCACATCTAACTACAAAACACTAAACAGTCTTCCTGTTTTATATTCTCATCAAACTGGATATAGCACATATTTACATAAAAAAAGTGCATGTATTAAATCAACTTGAACATATTAATCACTCATTAAAAACAATGGATAGTATCCATATATGTGATTTACATGAACTTTTAACAAACAAACGTTTTCATTCTCTAATACACGTGGATAAATTTCAAGAATTTTGCAAGTTCATTCAAGATAACAGAGGACCGCATATAAAAAGAAGATATGTACAAAATCCGAACAACATTGATGCCCATATGTACATCTTTCGTGGTATGGGATCAAAATATTTGTCACAAGTGGCAGATCAATACATCACTTTCCAACCGAAAAAGGAAAACAATCCTCTACCTTTATGGTATCCTATCATATCCACAAAACTTATACAACAAACAAAATCATTGGTATATTTAGGTAAAGCATTTTCTGCAATATGTTTATTACTCTTAATTTCTTACTATGAAGCATACCTTTCTTCCACTGCTCACATGACAGAATATTTGTAAATTAGCACTTTGTTATTCATGATGCAAAACAGCAAAAATCAACATTTGCATAACATGTTAGGTCAATGTTTAAGTGCGATATCATGTTGTCATATCAACCAACACATACAAACTTTAAAAACCGACAATCCTGAAAACAGTAGGACAGGATGCTGTACCTCAGTTATATACTCCTACTTCCCACCTCATCTTCACTTATACACAACAGAAGCTCAAGAACCAACAAAACCAACAGATTGGACTTCACCGATTTTAACTTTCTTAATACAAATCAATTGGACAACAAGTATGAAATCCCTGACTCCTTCACCAGAAATCCCATCAATTCGAATGAACCATCAACTTCTTCATTTGCAAAACCACCTAACAACACAAACAACCAATACATCAATGAACTCGACAAAGTTCTCGAAATTCTCTACAACAGTGTGTACTCAGACGAATCCTCAATTCCTTCCTCCACATCCCCCTCCTCCACCCATTCCACCAAAAATAACAAACTCGAAAGATCGGTATCAACCACTTCAAACAGCACAGATTCTGATGCCACAATCGATCCAAATGCCACTCCCATTGCTCCATATCTTCGACTTAACGAAAGCAACAGAAATCCCAATGGAAATGGAACTAATGAACACATTAAAGAAACAGAGTTTGTAACAGCATCAATCCCAACCCCAATGGAACAGATGAAAATAGTGGAAAAGAGCAAATTCATGAAACCGACGATGATGCCTTAAACAAAAAACAATTCGTAATAACTCAAGGTATTGAACAAAAAAAATTAATCATCTTAGAAAACCAAATAGAAACAAACTGCTGCTTACCTGACTACGTGATGAAAACTTTAATAACAGTCCCTTTCAATAACTTCAAATCATATAAAAAAAAACATATCGAAATATTCAACATGTATAGTTATATCGATAAATCAACATCTGACATAATAATGTACTTTTACAAAATAAGAACAGGTATTGTACTAATAAAAGAATTAATAGATGAAGTAGAACTAAATTGTGATGAATATATCATAGTACCCGGCTACAAGAAAACATTATTATTTACTCTCTATCCTTTACAACAAATATTCAAATATTATGCTTTATTGAAAACCCCCCCTACAATTATCAATACATAGTTGCGGAGACCTAATACTCAATCATGTAAAAATAAATAAAATGCCTATATATTCCAATATAAACAGTAAATGCGAGCAAAAAATAGTAAAAATATTTTTAAAATACTTACAATAGGAATACTTATACCCAATTTAACAAAACACACTTGTAGAATAACCGAATAAATCATATTCAAAACATATACTTGTTGTTTGTCACTTTACTTCTGAAATGTTCTTCCATATCACTCATTAGATATGACATATCTTTCTGATAAGATTCACGACCATTCTTCTCGCAATTCAAAATACGCAATCTTTTGACATTAACAATATCATAAACTTTAATATATCCCAAACTCCTTTCTCTGCATTTCCTTCTCAAATTGCGTGAATGGAACATTACTAAAATAATATGAACTTCCACACCCTGGTTCATACCACAACACCATATGATAATGACGATGAGAAATCGACCATTGACAATAATCATCAACAGTATGATAAAACACCGCCCAACGATACAATTTTTTTCGACTTTTCAAATAATGCACAACCTCTCAATAAGATTCACCTCAAACATCATTTCCTTCACATTTTTCATGTCAAATGACACAACAATCCTTTTAACATTCACCTCCAAATTTGTATTCATACCAACCTCAAATCAACATTCATTGAATGATTGAATCAATACGCATTCAATAAACCAATTTCCCCTTATATAATATTCCGATTTGACATAATAAATACAAAATCAACACAAATATTATCCTTTAAGAAGAAGAAGCTAAGAAGAGGAATCTTTAAATATCATAAGGAAAAGAAAGTGTAATAAGAAGAGCAACTCAGTCCTGACTTTGTATGGCTCACCCACTAAAGTCTCTAGAAATTACCAGATGCAAATCTTATTGAAAACACAAAACATGTCGATTTGATTCAAATCCAACAATTCCTAAACCAATTGCTCCAGTTGAAAATCACTGAAATTCTAAATTTAGCAACTACTCCAGTAATTTTCACTTCTAGCACATCTAAGTACACGGTTCTACCTCAAAACTCAGTCATATATCAAGGCAAAAATGATTATACCAAAATGCTTTAGACTGATCACACCCAATGATGTCTTAAAAAGCATTCGATGATTTGCTTTGAGTAAAGTAACCGACAAACATTTTACAATATATAACTAGTATATCTATTATTTTTTATTTTTTCTATTTTATTAGATATCCCTAAGAAAATCAAAAACTTACCTCAACAATCGCATTCAAACATGCTTTCCCAATCATATTGATCTTCCGAAGATGACTTGTCTTCTTCTTCTTCACTCGAATCATAAAAACCATCAATGCTTGTATTGTTCTTATACGTATTAAATGATTCAAAATCTTCAAAAACGCGTTGTTGAATTGTAAAACCCCTCGTATCATTCCCAAAAACAGATTTCAAATATATATAAAACTCTAGAATACTTTTCAAAGACATGTTTCGGCAAGACTTATGCCATCTTCAGTTTACAAGATGATGTTTGCAAGGCTTTAGGTAAGAATTATAGTATGAATAAATTAACTAATTACAATGACGATATGTTAGATGATTAATTACAATGACAGTGTGTTGTGTGGGGATTAACGGAGGCGGTATCAGACGAATTAAACACACAAATGCAACATATCAACACCTTCCTCTGCTAGTAATTATCGTCTGATACCGCCTCCGTTAATCCCCACACAACACACTGTCATTGTAATTAATCATCTAACATATCGTCATTGTAATTAGTTAATTTATTCATACTATAATTCTTACTTAAAGCCTTGCAAACATCATCTTGTAAACTGAAGATGGCATAAGTCTTGCCGAAACATGTCTTTGAAAAGTATTCTTGTGTTTTTTAAATTTATAACTATCCTTTTGCTAACCAGAAGTTTTGGAGATATAAAACTCTGCTTTCAACATGAGATCACGAAATCTTATACCCACTTTAAAAGAATCATGTATGTGCAAATTGTGAATTCCTTCTCTTGGAATATTAATTTTTATCTCCTTGACTCTCACACACCTCGTATAATGATGAACATACCCTCTAATATCATAAAATCTTTTGAAATAAACATCTGCCCATTTCTTCACCGTGAAATACTTATAACGATGCATGACAAACAACTCAGATGAAATGAACTTTATTCCTCAATTTCTTCATAAGACTCATGCATCATAAGAAAACTATGAATGTCATACATCAAATCATTAATTATATATTCACATCCACAATCAGCACATAAAAATCGTGTTCTATCTTCACAGCTTTGATAAACAAAACATGCTTTCAAATTTATATATGCTTGCACCAAGTCTTCAACAATACCCAATTCATCTAATATGTTTTCAAAATTTTCCACAATTTCATCTTCTTCTTCACTATCAGCAATCATCACCATCATCAAATAAAATGTCTCACCAATATAATACAAATGCATCGAATTAAAATCATCATATCTTATATGACATTCACAAAACCCTCCCCCACAAATAGTCACGTGTTTCGAATTCAACAACAATCCATGATTACCCTCAACGTTCTCCATCCAATTCTTTTAACAAATTGAAAACCCAACAATCAGTCAACACAAAATATTCATCATCATTGAATATATCCTCAAATCATTAATTATATATTCACATCTGCAATCAGCACATAAAAATCATGTTTTATCTTCACAGCTTTGATAAACAAAACATGCTTTCAAATTTATATATGCTTGCACCAAGTCTTCAACAATACCCAATTCATCTAATGTTTTCAAAATTTCCCACAATTTCATGTTCTTCTTCTTCTTCACTATCAGCAATCATCACCATCATCAAATAAAATGTCTCACCAATATAATACAAACGTATCGAATTAAAATCATCATATCTTATATGACATTCACAAAACCCTCCCCCACAAATAGTCACGTGTTTCGAATTCAACAACAATCCAGGATTATCCTCGACGTTCTCCATCCAATTCTTTTAACAAATTGAAAACCCAACAATCAGTCAACACAAAATATTCATCATCATTAATTATACATTCACATCCGCAATCAGCACATAAAAATCATGTTTTATCTTCACAGCTTTGATAAACAAAACATGCTTTCAAATTTATATATGCTTGCACCAAGTCTTCAACAATACCCAATTCATCTAATGTTTTCAAAATTTTCCACAATTTCATGTTCTTCTTCTTCTTCACTATCAGCAATCATCACCATCATCAAATAAAATGTCTCACCAATATAATACAAATGCATCAAATTAAAATCGTCATATCTTATATGACATTCACAAAACCCTCCCCCACAAATAGTCACGCATTTCGAATTCAACAACAATCCATGATTATCCTCGACGTTCTCCATCCAATTCTTTTAACAAATTGAAAACCCAACAATCAGTCAACACAAAATATTCATCATCATTGAATATATCCTCACATAATCGTGAAACGTCTTCTTCTTTTGTAAATTGAATTCCAGGAACTCCATCCCAAATTAACTCCACTTCTTCTTCGAAATCTTCTTCAATATCTTGTTCGTCCTCTTTTTTTTTCAAAGCTATTATGACTATCCTCCTCACATCCATCGGCCATTTCAAATTCTATTTCTTGCGAAAAAGCACCCTTATATATCATCCATCATATGAAACAGGATGTACATCTGCACGTAATTTACATTCCTTTGACACATAACTCCGCTTATAATCACATCCTGTATAAATCAAATATGCATTGCCATAATCACAATCTTTAATTTTACACAGTTTCCCAAATGTAATACTAAAAGAACATTTCAAAAACACAACCCTTTTCAAACATGAAATAAAAAAATCATATAAAAACTTCATAACTATACTCGAAATTAATTCAAATTGTTCTTTATCCTTGAATTCAAATAACAAAACTTTATAACAATCCTCCAATTCCAACACGAAAAATTATATCCAAGTTCATCCACCAAATCGTCCACATAATCCCAAAGTACCTCATGAAATATCTGATGATAAAGTAATTTTTTATACAAAATACCCATCTAGTCAGATTAGATCAGTTGGTAGAGCGTAGTGCTGTGCTTGAGGAGTACGTACTGTCACAGGTTCAAGTCCCGCATCTGACACCAGTGGACAAAACACCTTTTTATTATTCCAATTTATTCATAAATCCATCAGAGCCATGACCGCATGAGACCGGATGCGTCACCCCCACAATCTCATTTCCGATTCCAATTTATTCATAAATCCATCAACGCTTGTGCAAACACCTGTCAAAATTAATGTATTCTAAGCGAACGCGTACTCCAGACACCACGAGGACAAACGCAAACAAAGAATTCACAGGTGAGTTTTTACTTATTTTTCTTCTTATTTTCACAACCAAATGTACCCAAAAAACACCAAAGACATGATAAAACATTCGAGCACAATCACAGACCCGAAACAACGTGTTAACTTCGCTTAAAATGCTGTTCCGAGATCAGAAGTACTTGACAAAGCACTCAAGTGCCCAACTGGATGAATAGAAAACACAAAAACCTCAATAACTCGAAAATGAAGCCCCGTAGTGATATAGACCTCAGAATACGAAATGTTTGCTTGACTTTGATGAATCTTTTGATACCATTTTGAGCGAAATCGGTTGAGAAACAAAAGTTATGCGACTTTGCCCCCTCTATCGAGGTGTTTGTACTCGACTAAGCGCCGCATTCCAACTCCGAACCGACGAAATTGACGATAACTTCCAAACCACTCATTCAAACCTGACCATCACAGATATAATCTGAATTGCTTGACTCCGAGGAATCTTTCGATACCATTCTGAGCAAAATCGGTCCAAAAGAAAAAAAGTTACGGCCAATTTAGTGACGAGTAATATTTGTATTCGAATAAGCGCCGCATTTCACCTTCGATATATTTCACAAGTCTTCTTTACAGAAACATGGGTCTTGCAAAAGGCATGGCACATGCTTGGATGAGGATGATAAGAGAAGGATTCCTGGCGAAACAGAGAATGGCTCACCTGAGCAAAAAGCGGTGGAATTACCTCGGAAAGAAAGCGTACCAACAACAACATGGTCAAGGAAGAAGGCCGAAGACAAGAAGACGAACAAGAAGGCAACTGTACTCTTGTCATTAATATTTTTTTTTTTTTATTCTTATCATGTTTGTTGATTATTATTGTTCTTATTTTCTTTTCTTTTATCTTATTTTCCCCACAGGTCCAAATTCTAAGTTAGGCTTCACACAAAAGGGTGGTATAGTTAGTACTTATAAACGCTCCACTTAGGGAGAGTCAGAGAGGCATGCACGCACTTAGGTCCAACCTGCTCCAACGGCCCAGACATTCGAGTCGAAGTGCCCAGACATTCGACACCATCATTGATTGGTGTAGAAGCTTTAATAGAGGTCAAAAAAACGCTCCCTCCGTCCATGGGGTCAAATTCCATGTGTGTGATTGGTAGATTAAAAAAATCCAGCTGTGTGATTGGTAAGTTCTATGAATATTCTCCTCCTCAAGTTATACTACTTGAGTTTGAAACAGACAATGCCAGTGCTGGCCCTTGTTGGAAAAAGTGGATTGGGAGGCATGAATATCACAGCAGATGCCACAAAACTAGCTCTCTTGCTTCATTATGTGTGAGAATACATTTACGAAATTTATGAAGCAGAAAAAGGGGAAAGTGAAGTGACTTACAAAGATAATAAAGAAATACTAACCAGTTACTTTGAACCAAAGACAAATGTGCAGATGGAAATCTACAGAAAGAAGTCCAATAGCTTGATGAATATGTGACAGAGTTAAGAAATATCTTAAAGAATAGTGGGTTTACTGATGTCAACAAAGCGATCCTGTCACAAATAATTCAACACTGTAGCTCTACTTGATTCCAGAGAAAAACACTATGAGAACCTGACAAATCGTTAACCAAAATTATAGACATAGGCAGAACTTGAGAACTTACAGATAAACATGCAGCATCTATGGAACATTAATCCATTTCAGCAGCTGCAAAATACTGGAACAAACCCTCAAATCCAATGCCATACCAAGAAAGGCTGCATCAATTGTGGTGGTAAATATCCACACAGTAATCCCTGTCACTACTGTAAAAAGCCAAATAATTTCAGGAGAATGTGTATAAATCTGAAAATGATAGAATCCATCAACTTGTTAACAGACCCCCCTGCAAACAACTCAAAACCATCTGATCCAGAATCTATGTCAAGCAAAGTGTACTGCCATGGGGTCAATGTGGTAAGTGAGAAAACGACATCCAATGTCAAAGTATTAGATTGGTGCATTCTACTCATCATGACCAGGAAGAATATTCAAAATCACATTTTATGTCATCTCAGGCAATCATGGTTCACTTCTCAGATATTCCACATCTTAAATAATGTTATTGACCCCAGCATCAAGTCCAATAACCTTTTCACAGGAATAGGGAAGCTGAAAGATATGACAGTCAAACTAGTAGCACAGAAACAGTGAAAAACACCCTTTCACCTGGAAAACAAGGTGGAGGATTAAATTGAGAAAGTAAAGGGCATCCCCATGCCATTCCACCTGAGAAGGAACCAGGAACCATAAGGCCATCCAACAAAGCACGCTTATTAAAAAGGCCTATATACATGGCTATACAGCCAGAATCTTATCTGTATGCTTTAAATGTCTTCGAATGTTTATTGAATGTTTATTTCATTTGACAAGAAACTGCTCAAAAGTTATATCTCTTGTCAGCATGTTCTCAAAAGGTAGCAAAGTAAGATTTGCTTGGTGATAAGGGTAATTCTCTTCCTACGTCACATTTCAATTCTATTACAGGCAGAAAACCGACATTCGACCACTGAGCTGGAATAGCCAGCGGTTACTGCAACAAGATACATCTGCTTTAAGATTTTAGCCCCAGTTAAAGTCAAAACAAATCATGTCATTTGTGCCATCTTGTCTTCCTTTTTCACTTTTACCACCTTCTTCCCCACTGATTCTTGTTGCACACTCTCTTCGAGTGCTTTCTCATATAAATCTTCTTGTTTGTTGCTGAATTCCTTCAACACACTACAAAAAAACATTACTCTCCCTTTTGAGTCGTTCAAAAGACAAATCTGGCACTTTATGACAGACAGCTGGTATCCTCTTGATGAAGTCCTACAGAGGCCCAAGCAGTTCGGGGTCGATAAAATGGTCGTTGGAAGGCTTCATTAATTCATATGATTTCCAGACGGTTGAATTGAATTCACTGAACCATTGGTCAAACTCAACATTCAGCTTATCTTCAACTTCTATGGCTAATGCATGTAAGTGTTCCACTCTATTATTCCCATCTCAAAAAGGTGGCAACTTTTCCATCACAATATAGTCCTCCTGGAAGGCAACAGGGACTGCTCTTTTCTTTTTAGCTAGTAAGGCAGGTCTATTGTCTGTGGTGCTAGCATTTTGTGGATACTCTGTGTGATGTGCTTTGCTGTATATTTTAAAAGCAGGTTATCAACTTCTTTTCTTACAGAACGAAGAGTGCTAAGAGCTGTTCGTAGGTTACTATCTTGCTTTTGGAACATTAAATTGAGCAGATTTAACAACTTTAACACATCCATCATAAAAGTCATTAAGAAAATAGTCACTAGTTCTTCTAGGGAGGTTACGTAACCTTTAGCTTTAGCACAATTTTCTGGATCAACAGATCTTGAGGTTTGGCATACCTTCAATGTTGCATGTATTTCTTCAACAGAGTTAGAAACAACTTTAAGGTTTGAGAAATGTCCATCCCATCTTGTTGTTATAAGTCTTTTCAATGTCAATCCTTCATATAATTTATCAATCTGAGGAACTTTGAAAAAATTATACAAGTCATGTAATAACTGGAAAAAGTCACTCAGCTCTATGAGATCCAATAAGGTATCTTTAACCACAAGGGAAAGTTGGTGGTTGAGACAATGGATGTAAGGAATGTCACGATTACAATGGTCCTGGATCAGCTTCTGTAATCCACCTGACAAAAGTTGTATATCATATTATAAGGCTTAATTATGAACAATGTTCTAAATGACTATGTGCAAGTTTATGCTAGGATTAGTGGTCCTTAAAGTTCATTCCGAGGTATTGCTTTTCACTTGACCTGTACATGTCACATTAGACAGAGAAAAACTAAAAAGTATGGAGTTTAAGAAAGCAATGGAATGTAAATGATAAATTATTCACTATTAAAAATCGATGTAAATGACTTACTACACCATAATTAATATTAAACTTTACTTAACACAAGTAGAATCCAGAGATCAGATTTCAGAAAAAAGCTTACAGTAAGATCAGACAGGATTAGCTAATGTTATTGCTTATGTTCTTAAAATGTACTAGAGACTGTTTGGTCTTTAAATCCTTTGCACCTTCATATATCCTCAGTGCAGGATGGTGGGGCTTCAACAATAGAGAGAGTTGCTTTTTAAGAGGGAGCTGACATGCAGAGGATTTATATAATTATGTGGTATACTGTCACTTATTAAATATTCCCATTAAACTCTAATATACATTTCTCTCCAAGAAATACAACAAAATACACTCAACTGACCAAGGTAACAATGTTTAAAAAATTAAATTAAAACTAACCTTTTTCACCAGACATAACACTGGCTCCATCCAATGTGTTAGATACAGCCCCATCTTTAAAGGATATATCATGCTCATCAACCAGAGTTGATAAGGCTGTATCTAAAAGCCGTTTAGCACTTCTGCTGTCTGCTAGTTTGAAGTCTAATACATGCTCAACGATACCTCCTCCTGCACAGAAATCATTCCAGTATCTTAGTGCAATACCTTCCATTTCCCTTGAATTGAAATATGAAAAGATATCACTGCTGTGGAGAATATTTATTAATGTGTAATATTTTGTACTGAAATACGACATTATTGACCTACCTGTTATTGTGGTCAGAAGTTCCATCCATCATAAAAGTGAATAGTTCAGCTTTCTTACACTCATTGGTGACCATTTCACTTACAATTTCTGAGAGGGTTTCAATAACTTCATTTTGAAGCTGTGGTGAGGTGTACTTAGCATTTTTTGGAAGGTGCTTGGCTGTTATTTCCAAATTAGGATCTTCAGCAAAACAAAGGTCAGTGAATGTCTTCAAATACAGTCCTCCTGATGCTTGCTCTTCAAAATTCGTATTCTCATAAGTTCCACAAAATGGTTCACCATTAGCAACCAAATACTTCATTGTGTTGAAAACAATTTTTAACCATTTGACCACGGTTCTCTCGATGTTGACTCTCCCTCCAACATGCTATTACCCGAACATGAACCTCGGGATTCTGATGTTTATTAAGCCCTTTGCCAGTTTCCGTTGCCATTTTCCAGTTGGAAAATCCAGTTTCAGTAAAAGTTTTCTCTTTAACTGAGTCTTTAGCAAATACTCTACATGCATAGCAGAAACATGCATCAACATTTTTGAAATATTCCAGCCAAGGGAACGAGTCATACCAAGCACACTCAAATGATCTTTCTTGCTTCCCTTGTGTCTTTTGGGTAACTGCTAAGCAACAGCCTTGATAATGGTTGAGACTGACAAGAAGCTGAAGTCGTTCTCACAGAATGATATAACATATCGTAAAGAATGGTTTAAAGCACATGTACAAAATTCACAAGTCAGGGGCCATGTTTACATTTTTTATTTTTCTAATTTTCTTGTGAGACACTTGCAAGGTACATGATGCTCATTGGAAATAGATCAGTACATTCTGTAAATGTTTTTGACCACTTTCAGCACATAGTATCATGTGTGATACAGTTCGATATTTCTTTACTTGTGGTGACACTACACACAAAATGGGATTTTAAATAATTATATACTGTTCTCTAATGTTTTTTTTTTAGTGAGTGACCAATTATTACTATTTAAATTCTAACACAAATTTTCTTTTCCATTTTGCCAGGGGTTCCCAGCCCTTGGGCCCCCCCTCTAGCTACATCACTGGTGTGAACCTACTTTTTTAACTGATCATGTTCAAGTACATTTAAGTCAGGTTGGGAGAATTTATAAGCAAAACGGGAGGGTGTTGTGAGCTCTTTGCTAACTTGACCTTCTGACCTCTTGGTGACGTATCTGTTTGCTTTTAGGGTCATAATTTGTGAGCAATAAATTGCATGTTATTTCTTGGTATTATATCAATGGGTGATGTTGTTTGAATTGAACCGCATATGTATTTTGTAAAAATTAATTTGAAGTGTATTTCTTGTGAGCAAATACAGAAAGCAATGGGTAAAAAAATGCCTTATTATACAAAAAAATAAGATGTGTCACAAAGAGGAAGTCCTATTTCCCCTAGACCCACTGGCATTCTTCCTGATAGGAAGTGGTGGTAAAAGAACATTA
This sequence comes from Heliopora coerulea, assembly GCA_030142905.1. Lineage (NCBI taxonomy): Eukaryota > Metazoa > Cnidaria > Anthozoa > Scleralcyonacea > Helioporidae > Heliopora > Heliopora coerulea. The sequence continues at coordinate 407,540 of JASJOG010000151.1, read as the reverse complement.
TTCTTTGCTCCGTGTTTGTGAACAAATAGAATGTCTTATGTATTAAAAAAATGTATGGAAAAAAGATTCTTAAGAAAAATATAAAATTGTATTGTGCTGATGCTAAAAATGCTTCAACATCCTAATATCGTTCAAATGTAAAAATCATACCTTTGATAGAGACCCAACGATAACCACTGGAACACCAGAAACAAGAAGTGTTTTTTTTTTTGTTGATCAAGAGATTGGGTTTTTGATGGAATCGATTATTTTTATGATGGAATCGATTATTTTTACAATGATATCGATTACAGACATGAATCTCCAGAATTTTTTATTTCATCATGTTCATAATTCATAAAAAGAAAACGAAGAGTAATAAAGGATTTGACAATTGAATATGAAGATTATTTAAATAAAAATAGAGAAAGGCAATTTGTAGATTATAATTTATTTAAAATAAATCATAATAAATTTCAAAAATCAAATCTCCGTAAGTCAACATGGGGGGTAAGTGATGATGAAAATATTACAGATTGGGGGTTCACAAGATTTTCCCAATAAAAAAATAACTTTCACTTATTTAAATCATAAGTTGTGTGCAAAGGAATATATAATAATCCTATCTAACTACAAAATACATGTTTATGTACCAGCAGATGGATACTATAAAAGTTCAAGATCCAGTTTAGTTCTTCACACAGATAAACCATATGTGACATTTACTATCACTCTCACACATACATCTTTTTGAATGTTTGTGGGTATGTACATATTTTGTGAGGAGTGTTGTGTGGAGTTTGTTTTTAGGTTTTTGAAATGAGTAAATTGCAATTCATTTTATTAGAAGAGCATTGAATATTTGGAGGTCATGAGTACTTGTCAAGATTGTACTGATGTTGTTTGTTCTTGTGAACAAATATATAAAGCAAGAGGGAAAGTTTGTCTTGTTACCCGAAAAAATGAGATATGTAGAATTGTTATTCTTGCTGTGAAACAGCCAGATGGTTCACATGGAAAAGAGTTTGGAATACATATGAGATGATGACAACAAGTTTGTATTTGATCATGTATTGCAGGTTGGAAGTGAAGTTTACCTTTCAGGTGAGGGAACATTTTGTATCGGGTTTAAGTGAGTAACATTTTCTGCCTAGATGGATATTAAGATTGGTAAAAGGTCATACAAGGCTGAGCTCTTGCATATAGAAAGTTTATTTTCGGATGGGTATCCATTTGAATTATGTTGTTTTAAAGATTGAACCTTCTGGACAAAAACATTGGGTTAATGATACCCTTGTTTATTTGAGATCAATGGCTGATGAAAATAATTATTATAAAAGATTTACAAAGAAATATTTTGTTTATTATACAAGTTCTAGTTATGTGGATGGGATTATATCCATGGGTGACATTGTGGGAATTGAACTGAATATGTATTTTGGACCCTATGAGAGTGAAGCAGTGAAACCACATGGTTTTCCTTGTAGACCACTGTTGTGTGTTCTCACGAAAATATGAAGGTAATTGCTTCAAGTCTGTATGGTTTTTCTTTCTTTGTTTTTATGGATATTCATTTTATTTATTTTTTTATAGAAACTTCAGATATTGGATGTTGATTATTTGACGGGGTTTGATTTGACGTACCGTATTTTGGAAATAAAACTAGACATTTTGTGGTTGAAGTTATTAGATCTAATGAGAAGAAACCAAAGAAAATCATGTTTTATTTTTCTGGTGATTGATTTGATTCAGTAAAGATAAAGAGGAAAATTGGACTATATACTGTTTTTGAGAGAGAAAAGAGTAGGGAGAATGTCTTCAGAAGAAGTATTGATGCAAATGAGAAAACAAACTGCAAAAATGGAAAATAGCAAGGAATTAAAAATGTTAATGGACGGAGGAAGCTTTTGCTGCAAAGGAAGGTGGTTATAATCAGTTACGAACTTGCCGACCCCATTTTGAATCAAAAATTGAGACATTTGAGTAGGAGATTTGGATTTGTTTGATGAAGAGAGAGAGCAATTTAAGCATGTGTTTGTGGTTATGACAATTGTTGTCTTCATGTGGAATATAAAGAATGTATTGGGTCTGGAATAAATAAATACCATTTTATTTGTGTTATTTGTATGATTAAGGATAAAACGAGAAAACAGTTTTTTTTTTTTATCTAAGAGAAGGGGTAGGGAAAGGAGATACAGACCAAAGAGCATTATTATTTTTTTCCACCCTATTGGTATTAATCCTGGTTATCAATGGGTGTATGGTGAGAGGTGAAAATCTATAAAATAAGTGAATTTGCTTTTTTGAAATCATATTAAAAATATTTTTTGAAGATGAATAAAGGGAAGAAAATAGAGGACAATATCACAATGTGTTACACGAGGATTTACAATTATTTGGCTCAAATATTCTATGTTGAAAAAATTTATTTGGTTGTTGAAATGATTGAGAAATGCATGGTAATATAGCAAATTTGTTTATATTGAAAATTATGTATCATCATCTTAAATGTGCTAGATATGATTTTGAAGATCAGGAGGAAATAAATAAGGAGAAAGAAACCAAAAATTATTTGGACTATCCACATGATCCCAAAGCAAGAACTTTACGTAATCGTTATTTAAATGAACTTAATGTATGCCGGAAAATCTAGAATTATTCGTGGGTTAAAGCAAAGGAAACATCAAAGATGTTATGAGAAAAAACAAAAAGGAGGTCTTTCTACCGGAGGGTTGACAATGGCTGCTCATGCAGCATCAGCAGCATTGGTCGGACTGTCAATATATAGGGGTGTTAAGCATCATATTAAGGGAAAATTGGCAAGTATTCAGGGAGGGATATCCAAAATGGTGCAATAAATAAACTTGGCTGATATGGAATGTTCTTCAGTTTTTTCAGCATCATCATATCAGGTAATTTCTTAATTGGCTTTTGAATGCTATAAAACAATAGAAGTCGATGAATGTTTTCAAGAAGAATGAATGCGACAAGGAGTTTCTACTGCTATTTATTTGAAGCTTTTTGGTTTCCATGATAAAGTGAATTTATTTGATTGTTTATTTTTAGAACACTGTATTCCACATCATTGGACACCTTCTGTTAGCCAAGTCTTTAAAGAAGTGACAGACTATGTGAGTTTAAATGTGGACATTTCAGATTGTAATATAATTTGTGAATTAAATCATCAAAAGTGTATAGAACTGAAATTTAAATTTAAAAATCTGTTAGCAATTAATAATTTTTGAAGAACAGTTCATGGTTGTTTGTGAATTTTCAACACTGAAACGTCCTATTGCAAAAAAAAAACAAAACAGGATACACATATTACTGTGAGCAATGAAGTTTTGGTAAAGTCATTGTATAAGTAGATTTCAATGTGTACTTTGTGATAAAAACCTGTTGGATTTTGGAGTAGCTAAAATATTTATAAATTGTACTCATCTGTGTTTTCTTATATGTCTGGATTGTTATTATTTGCGTAATAATGAATTTTTGAAGAAATATATACTTGTAAACATCCTTTGAAAGATCTTTATTTTGACAGTAAAAAGACAGTGAAAAAAAGAGTTTTTGTATAGGGTATGGATGAAGTGGGAACATAAATGAAAAATGATGATAAGGGTGTCATATGTATTTATATATACATATTGCTATAACCATATCTATGCTGGAGAGAGAGTACAATAAAAAAAGAGGTTAATATTTTGAAGTACTGTTTTTGAAAAAAGGAAACGAGGAAGACTAGCAGGAAAATGTTATCAAATAGGTACTGGTTTGGTGAGAAGACAACAAGGAGGGTTTCTTTTAAAATTCTTTGGTATGATTGGTCTTGTATTTTTTTACAAAATAATAATTAACAGCATGCTGGTAGGTGGAGTTACAGAAAAAAATATACCCCATCATGGATTCATTGGTAAGTTTGTTTATGTGTGCAATTTGCTTGTTAATCAGATTTCCTGATTAAGCTGTTATAAAATTTATTTTCTGTTTTTGTTCAGTTTCATGAAGAGTGAGGACTAATTATTCTTTGAATCTGGCACTTGTGAGTTCAAGATCAATATTATTTGTAAGATCATATTTGGCAAAATGGGTGTCCCATTTGCATAACAATCGACTGGGCAGTGGGTTCAGAGGAATGATGTAGAAGTAAGAATGCAATGGATTGGGAATTTGACGATAGAGAAACTGGTGAAAAGTTTTCAGAACATTGGGTTGTTGATGATAGTGCTTGTCACTAGAAAAGAGATTGAAGATTGGGTTCTTCATATTGAAAAACCAAAAGCAAGGAGCGATACAATCTTTGAAAGAGGACTTTCGACCTTAAATAGTGGATATCAATATTGTTTCCCCAAAGGGATGAATTTAACGGCATATTTACCGACTATTAGATTGTTTTGTTGGTAACAAAAGTTGATCAAGTGACCGTTTGAACATCGGTTAAATATTAAGTATAAAAATTGATTTTCAAAGAAAATTACCAGTTTATTTGAAAGTATGGACAACATGATCATAGAATGTTATAATTATTTTTGATTCAGTGTTTTGGAAGGAGAGAAACATTTTCAATTTTTGAAGACGACTGTTGGTTCTGTCTATCTGAAGGACACATCTTTGAGAAAATTGGTTGTTGTGAAGGATCCAAGGTCAAAGAAGATTTATGGATATTTGCATTGCAAGGATATTGAAAAAAGCAGTTGGAATATATCTTTTGAAGGATTTGCTTTGTTGTTATCCAACTGATATATGTAAATGAGATGAAATTTGAACATGAGTATCAAGGATGGGAGACATTTGTCTATGAATGTTATTAGTCTTATCATTGTCAAAAAAATTATGAAAAAAATGTTGATAAGTTGTTTTTTGGGTGTATGTGTTTACTTCACCAGAATTTTTTTTTTTGCATATGAAGATAGGTGGGGAAACATGTCCCATGAAGCTTTCCGTACATTTTGTGTATTTTGTGAAAATAAAGTTATGTTTGTTTATTGTAGGAATTTAAGAAATGTCACTAAAGATTGGTATTATTGATAATCAGATACCTTTTATGCTCATATATACTAAGGACTGTCTGGATGAAAGAATGTTGCATATCATTGATGAATTAGGTAAACTTGATTCTGAAGGGGAGACAAATTGTTGATTTATGATGGCTTCTGATTCAATTAATAGTTATTTACCAACTGGAGATTGCAATGGTGTCATGGAATGCATCATGATAGGTTTTTTGGATTTATCTTATTTATATGAAGGCCCAATAGTCATAAATGAAGTTCATGAGACACAGATGGATTACCAACTAGTTTTGAAATTATGTAATCATAACAGAGATAAATAATCTTTGGCAGTTGTGTTTCCACAAGGGGATTATCGAGAAATGTTTACTAAAGATGATGTGGGAAAAACATGTTATTTGGATTATAAAACTAATTGTTTAAAAATAGGTGATGACAATTGATTTAGACCATTACTTTTAAGCAAGTTGAGAAAAATGAACAGTTAAAGGGCTTAATGATTTCTATTGGTGAAAAGTGAAAGTGAAAAAATTATGTTGAAATTTTGGATTGTTGCTTTCCTTGTGAACGTGGTATTATGTAAAGTTATTCATCAACACCAGTGTAAAGACGGGGAGTATAAAGTTTGGAAGGACTTGCAGAAAAAAACAGATAGCATGTGTCAAATGTCCAACTTGTCCTTCAGGATTGGAACCAAAGGAAAAATGCTATGGAGTAGCTGATTTGGAGTACATCTTTTGCCAAAAAGAAAATAGACAATGCAGAAAATGTTGTGATGGTTACTATATGAACACTTATGTACATTCTTGTGAAAAATTATGTAATGTATGAACAGTATGAAAACTTTTCGTATATAAATAGTTGTCATGATGGTATTTACTAAGTATTATTCAATTACTCGCTCTAAAGATCTGGTGAATGAGATAGATAAACATCAAAGAACACCTTCCACTTGGATGTCCCTAATTGCCATTTATTTATTGATTGTATCAAGTGGGTTATTAATGTTATTTTATTTTACTACATGGATTGTACACTACTGCAACAGAATGTTTTATGTTGTTGTAATGGAAGAGGAACTCAATGATTTGTTATTTTGGTATAAGTGTGCAAGGTTTTGTTCTGCATGTAGGTATGTTCAAGAAAATTACAATGTTTGTTCCTGTTTTCCATCACCGTCTGATCTTACACATGATTTACACCAAATAATTATGATTGGTGATGATCGTGGATGTTTTGCCAAACATACACAGAGTCAGAGATCATTGGTGAGTTTCACCTGATTGTGTTCCTGCTTTTATGGAAGCACTGGATACATGAGGACATTGCATTTCACGTATACTGTGCATTTGAATTGATACATCCATTTCAAGATAGAAATGGATGGATTGGTAAATTATCGATTGCTTTATTGACAAATAACTACACCACTCCTGTTGATTGTGTTGCAAAACATAGAAATTTATGCAATGTATTGGGTGAATTATAGAAAGATTTTTTAAATTTTTTTAATATTTATACAGATTTAACTTGTTTGATTAAAATACTGAAAAAAGTAAAATGATTAACATGTACAGCCTATATACTGTTCTAATTTTTTAAACTATAGTCCGATGAATTTGTCACATGTATATATCATTAAATATATGCAAAATGTTACCATATCTTTTGTTTCCAAATGACACGCAAAGCGTAGATGGTGTTCTTCCATAATGCATAGACCAGAAAATAGGATGTGATTGAATATACATTTACCTTCAGGTTTCAGATGGTATTTTTCTATTGTTTTTTTTCTGATGCTTCTTTGGTTAAAACCAGTAGTTGTTGATTTGGTCCTCTGAATCGTATGCATTGTTGCTTTGTTAAGCAATATATTAGCAGGCTATTGTCATTGCTGTTGTCGATTGTGTATGTGTATAGCTTGGTGGTTTGCAGATCCACCCAATCTTTCATGGTAATTTCTCGGTAATTTTTCATAACATGTACTTCGCATTTGTACAATAGACCACTTTTTTCCTTGATTAATTCAAAAGCAGTGCGTGCATTGCACCACGAGTATGCCATTTTGTTGTAGACTGTGAGAGAGCAAGATTTCAATAGCGTACCAATAACCCCTTTGGTTTCCTTTGACATTTATAACTTTTGATAAGGCACCCAATAATTGAGGTGCTAAGGTCATGGCCATTAAACCCATGCCAATTCCTCCCCCGTGATGCTGGCACCACATTAATCTTCGTGATTATCAGTATCTACTTTTGTCTCATCTTTTTTAATATCTGATTGATGATTAGATGAGCTTGTGGTGTGATAATTCAATTGAAAATACGAGTTCAAGTGCACTGGTTATCCTTATTCCTACTTGATATTTACCCCAAGAGAGAAAAAATAAGTGAACAAGGGTTTTGCACAACATACCATTTTTTATTGAATTTTATTAATTCAAAGACACTGTGTGCATTTTGCATGACTTTGACATTTGTACCAATTTTATCTGTTTATAGTAAGGGTGTGAGATTCAATAGTACACCAGTATTTTTGTTCTCTCTTTATGCCAAAAAGCTACCTTTAACATTTGTAACTTTTGATAGAGCACCAAATAATTGAGATGCTAAACTCGTAGCCATTAAACCAGCACCAATTCCTCCCTTGCATTGTAGTAATAATTTCCCACCATGCTGGTGCCGCATTACTTCTTGTGATTAACAGTATCTACTTTTACACCTCATTTTTTTAATATCTGATTAATTATTAGATTAGATGTCGGTGTGATAAATCAAAGGAAAATTTGAGTTTGAGTGTGCTGGTTGTCCTTATTCCCTCTTGATATTTACCCTGAGGTCAAAGAAGTAGGTGAATGAGATCGAAATCATGCAAAATTCACTTATATATATATATATATATATATATGTATAATTTTTTGTGAAGGATCTTAGATTTGAAAATAAAATTAATTTGTAGAATAGCAAGTACTTTTCAAGATTTCATCGTGGATTGTACTACCATAGATGCAATTGTCCCAAACACTGTATATCATTTACGTTGCTATGAGAAAGTACCTACTGGTTTCATGGTGCTCTTGAAATAATCTCACGTGGCTTGTTTAATACAGGTTATAATAGACAATATAGATGAAGTTGTTTTATTTGACACAATGTATGCATATGTAAGTTTGCTTGACCATAGACTGCATCTTAAGATTGACTTAATATACACGAATGAATGGTTGATTTGCTTTCCATATTGCATATTGAAATAGTTCTTTTCCTTGTTTCCTTTTTCTCTTTATTTTTTTATATTTACTGCATGAAAGAATGATGAACTTATTCATTTTTTTTAAAAATTGAGCTCGTAAGTACTGGCAATGTCAAATTAGAATTACCCCCACCACCTTTATCAATCATGAAAATTACATGGTTGCTTGCTCTTACCAATTTTAACTTAAATTAATGTATGGAGGGTAAATAACTGTTTCCATCATTAAAGAATGTACTACTGCATTTATCCATAATAATATGTGTTTGAGGAGCTGAGAATAGACCAGTTAATTTTCTTCATCCAAGGTTAGCAGCTGTGTTATTTGCATCACCAATGTTGTCAAAATTACCTGCAGTGTCCAAAATCCCACAATTAGTATTTTCAACATCTTTACTTTCATAGATGATGTCTCTTGCTGACGTTTTCACATAATTTGTATAAACATTATGTATGTTGGCCATAGAGTGGTACTCCTTCCATTTCAGTAATCTGTTTTGACCACCTATCGGAATGCATGTTTACATTGTTATATTGAATTTGTATCTTTCCATAAAAATAACAGTCATTTAAGTCAATCACAGATCCTAATTGAGCGAATTTTTGAAAGACATATCGATTTACAGTTTCGTTATTATTTTGTCTGTGGACTTCATCATAGATGCAGTCAGGGAATGGAATTGGCTGAAATATAGCCATGGGTCCAACAAACAATTTATTATGACTGTGAAGTTCTTGCTAGTTTTCTTTGTTCAAAGTTTTATTTTCCTAACTTCTTCAGCAGCAGCAGCTTTGATTAGTTTCATTGCAATATTTTGTACATTTCCTGTCATTTTTTTTCAACTTCCTTAAAAAATAAAAAGAAATTTAAGATAAAAGTGATTTAATTAGCTTTTTACATTGTGAAATTGTCTTTTTTCGCTTTTTCTGGACTGGTTGTAATTCTTTGACAGGGAGAGTCATGTTTTGTGGTGTACCTGCACTGGTATGTTCATACACTTGGGTCAAGCACGGTTTTATTTTCTTTTTACCCACTCCTTGTCCTTGTCGTTCTCCTTTTTATAATTGCATATAATCTTCAACTATCAGTGACATCGTGAAAAAGTTTAAAATAGAATGTTATTGTTTTTTGCTGTTTTTGAACCGTGGATAATAATTGTAACTTAAAAAGAATTCCAAGATCTCTTTCACCTATCGTAAATGATGGTAACTCTTGTTTTCCAGATTTATTTAAACTTTTCACCACGTTTTGCTTATTGATTGCCACAAACAACTGTTTCTTGAATAGAATGGCTTGGACTGCATTTTGGTTATTTTTAATATTAATAATTTTACTAGTAGATGATGGGGGGTAGATTTTATCACCTTTCTTCCTAAATCATGAAAAATAAATTTTTTATGCAATATAAAGATTGAATGAATCTTGAATATTATCCATCTCCACTGTTTTTAGTGTTTTTGACCTTGCTTTGATTAAGAAATCTGATGAAATTTCATAAGATTCTATGTTAATTTCTTTTAAACTCAATTTGAACATCGTTGTGTTATTCTTTTGTGGTATTAATAATCACTTTTCCAGAATGAAAAGGAACAAGCTTATTGGTGGCAGTTTTCACTCGAATACCAAATTGATTATGGTAACTGGCTTGTAGTTTACATTAAGATTTGTCGGGGTATACACCCTATGTTATTGCTACCTTGTTTGTCCCATGAAATCAGTACAGTCAATAATAACTTTCTTGTTTCTGTCCCAAATTTGATGGGTTCAATCTGATCACAATACACGTACAAAAAATTCAACCCATCACTCTTGTCAACCAGTCAATCTGCAACTATATAACCATCATCAAAATTTGATTTCCTACCATCACAGGTTTGAGTGAAAACCAATAATTTTTTTAAACCCTAAAATGAATGCCAATTTTGATGAAAGTATAACTTTAATTTGAATATCAGGAGTTTTGTCCTTATTACCCCATGACTGAGAAACTCTTTGAAATTCATTTAAAGTTCCTGTATTTCCAGTCTGTATGGTTTGATATGTCCAATATTCATAATAGTATGAAAAGGTCACATATACCATATAATTACTCTTCAATTTAAAATTAACATTAAATTGTGACATCTTCTTGTTAATTAGTTCTCTTTAACTTTTTCTTTCCACATGCCACATGCATACTTCCCAAGTCCAATGCACGAACATGCTCATTCTTACAACAAACAAACAACAGTCATTTTACGGCCATTTTCTCTGCTTACACAGGGGTTGGCTGAACATGCTCATTCTTAATACTTACAAAATAATTGCAATAAAAATTTATGCACTTTAAATAGCAGTGTCCTTGTTAAATGTTCTGTAGGCAACAAATTTTCCTGTCAAATCATTATATTGTACAAGTTCAGCAAGATTTTCCAATCCTATGTGCTTGAATACTTTCAATGTAGACATTGTAAATTATATATGTATTAATGCTACCAAGATATAAACGACGAATGGAGTATGGATAAATCTTGCCTTTGCTTTATATCCATACCTGTTACCTTACATGCTTATTGTTTTTTTTATCCTTGATTGTGTTTTTAATTAACATTCTGTACCAAAACAAACCCAATCCCCAAATACATTCCTGATCAAAAATATAACCATGAGGTGTACCAATTTTTTAAGGTGCGTATCTCTACACCTGGAACATCCAAGCAATCAATCTCACCAAATAAACTTTTACATTTTTTACTTGACAAAACTTCAAAATCGTTATTTTTGAGGTATTGTTCATATAAATTTGGATCTGTCCAGTTTTTGGACAATATTAAAATTTTTCACAAATGTTAGAATTGCTCTACATATATAATTTTTCACTGGATTTGGCATTTTCTTGTCATACACTATATAATAGACGGGCTCGCTTTTCCTTACAAAAAGAGGAAGCAGAACAGAAAAATGATAATTATTCAAATTAGAATCAGACATTCCAAAAATAATTCCAAATCGACCCTACCCTCAGGATATATATAGACAAAATGGCATATAATTTCCAAATGAAAATAATAATCTTTATGCCTAACCTCATTAAAAACAGAATATTTATGTGGTATTTTTTGACAAGTTTCCATTAAAATAGATTGTGAGAAACACATTTCATTTAGCAACCATTCTTCTATTCTGTATCCTTGCATTTTTTCACACGATTTACCTTCCAAGAAATAGAAGATAAAGCATAATTAACACCCACACAATTCTCTTCCTTCAACATTTCCACATGTTTATGCATTTCTTTTTTCTCAAATAATTCAAACTACCCTCAACAAAATATACATTAGTCAATATTGGAAAATGAAGATGATCTCTTATAAGTGATTTTTATTACTATTATGAGCACCACAGAACATTTTATATATCAAGTGATTCTCACCCAAATCCTCATCACAGCAAAATTTAGCAAATTCAGTTATGAAAATAATACAATTTCCCACATTCTTGTAACTGAACAATTTATCATACTAAGGAGTACTTCAGAAAATAAAGGATTATCCAAGACACCATATTTCCTGATCCACTCCATAAGTAAACATATACAGGTCAAATTCAAATTAAAAAACCTCATTCAAAATTTTATGTAATTTAGGAAATGAATTATACAAACAATAATCTAAACTCTCCACATTAGTTAAATAACTAGGAAATGTTTGTGCAAATTTATTATACAAAATCATGTTAAATCCAGGTTTGCAATTACAAGGCAATTCACACCCGACATGAAATATACTAGTATGTACTCTATAATAATCAGGAATACATAAGCTTTGACAAAAGCTGTTATCATTATTTTCCATTACTACATTGGGTCTACAACAAAATTTCACATCACTGACATAACCTCGATACTGAATCAGCAGGTATTTGATAAAAACAGTTGTTACATGAAAGTACAACAAATATTTTTTCACGGATAATTATAAATTTATCCTTGTAAACATAATTAAGGGAAAAATTCCCCAAATATTTGCTCAAATAAACAGGTTTTTATCCCACTATTCTTGGTTTTAACAAACCCAGTGTCATATGAGTAGAATACAATTCCCATAAAACAGAATGGTAGGGCGTATATTCAAAAATGGCTGTCAAAGCTTGGTGACTAATTTCATCCATTAAAATAATGAAGGTTCAAAAAAAGTCACAATGTCAAAAAACTCAAAATATATAAGGTAAATAAAATAGCTTCAAAACAGCTACAGTGGGTGACACTTTTCTTCTTCTCACCCAACTGACCAACAAAACAAAGGTGATGAGGACCACACTTTAAAGATGGAACTTCATATGCTTCACATAAAAATGCATATTTTGGACAACCCAAAAGCTCCAAATTCACACTGTTCAGATTCAGTTGTCTGCATAATTGTTGTTCAAAATCGTGCATTTATATCCCACAATGCTACTGGAGGATAAAATATCCAGGAAAATCTGCATGCCCTCTTCAACACTGTATAATTCATCACTTTCCTTTCTATTGACATATCTTAATCAACGACAGCAATACTGATAATCCACTGTTTTCCTTAGGTATGATGTCAATGTTCTATAATCCAGTAATGACGGGTCATAAAGTTGTAGGGTTAAAACTTCTCATCTTGAAATATCAAACACCAAAATTTGATGATAAACGTCCATGATAAAACATTCACAATCCATCGCATGATTTATACATGATTAGAAAGCCTTTTTCAAATCAGTTTTGTTCTTTAACCATTCATGCTTTTCTTTTGACAATTTATTCAAAGGAACATCCAGATTGCTCTTTTAAGCAAATTTTCTTATTTTTTTTTGGTTCCTTGGTCTTCTTCTCTTAGCCAACAACTTCTTATGACAGTTCAATGCTTCAGTGATATACCTAGTTTCAATAGCATCCAAATCCTTGTACTCTTTCATCACAGCTTCCAATTTCTTAAACATTTCATGTTTCAAATCACAAATATGTTTGATAACAGCAACCACTATATCTTTTTGGACTTTAGTATATATTACAGTATTCCGTGACACAAACACTTTCAATACTTTACCCTGTTCCAAAATTAATTTTTTGGTTTATCATTCAGTTTTCTGAAGCAATAATGGTCTACCTTCTTCTTCTTTGGACTCCGATGATGAAGACATTAATGAATAACCACTCAATGCTTCCCTTTGACAATTCTCCATTTTTTTACAAGCTTTACCCAATTCTGTCATAAAATCAGCACAAGCAACTCCCTCATCTTCCACAATAATATCAAAATCTTTACCTGGCCTTGTAGTTTTGTCCCATTGTTGTTACTGTAGAGGTTTAACATATTCCTCTCATGATTTCAATCACATTTATCCACGGCCTATCATACAAAATGACACTTAAAACAGCATAGAAAAGTGTTTTATAAAATCGTATTTAACCCAACATTTTTTATTTTTTAAAACAAACCAATCAAAAAACATAGATATATAAAAAATTCCAAACATACCTCATCAAAACAAAACAAAATCTATTTATACAGGATCACAGCCAAGACAAATAACATATTACCCCTGAAAAAAAATGTAAGATTACATACACAATAACATCAGACTTCCTCATGCTATCCAAATTCAATCAGAAGAATTTCAACTGGTCCACCTAAAAATATGAGTACTGTGAACTTCACTCAATAATTCCAAAGGTGCTCAAATGCTGGATAGTATACAAACACACCAGATTGTGTCAAGAAATGTCTGATGTTACCTTCAAAGATGATGAACCCCACATTCATTTAATCTCAAGTAAAACATGGAATAACAATCCCATTTGAAAATGTTAAGGGGCAGTCATTGCTATTTCTTGGTAACATCGTTTATTCCATATGTTGAGATAAATACATGCTAAAACAACTGTCTACCTTCCACATGGGAGTTCAACTGGTATTTATTGGTTGTCAGTAAGTGCCACGACAAGCAGTGCTACGATTTATGCTTCAATATCATTTTCCAATTTGTCTTCAAATGTGAAGACAGAATGTATGTTGCTCTTGAAGCAAAAAGAACAAGAATACAATATACAAACAAATTTTTTTGTCATATGACGATATATAACAAAATAGCTTAAATATAGTCGCGAGCAAGGATCCAGGCAGGAATCTCAATTTCAGAACAAATAGTAATGCCCAGCAAAGTACACGCAAAAAGGCCATAATTTGTAAAAGAAATAAGTTTATTAACAGCACTAACATTTCGTTGTGTCTTGCAACATCATCAGAGTATGAATAAATTAAATGGGTATTGTATTTACAAGGTCAGAGATAGAAAGTAGGTGTTATGTTACAAGATGTATGGGAAACGGAAATGGATAGAGCGGTTAAAAGAGAGAGAGAGGAACAGTGCTTAGATTGGCATTCAAGGAAGGCTTTCTCTTACCAAAAGTTCAGAGGCAGAAGAACAGGAGGATAGGATTTTAAAGTCATTGAGTGATGCAGTGTGGCCAGTCTGAGTGAGTTGAGTTAAAATGCTGGAAGGTGATGGGTTAAGAAGCTTTTTACCTGTCAAGGCAGAGACTCTTCAATGATCAGAGGCTCATGTATGTAAGTGGCGGGCTGTTTGGCCCACATACAATGCAGAGCAGCATTGACACGAGACCTCAGAGCTTTAGGAGCCCTGTTCTTAAAGTTAAAAAGATGAGCAAGTCGGTTGTCTGGTTGAAAAACAAAACAAATTCTAATGTGAGGGTAAGCTGAGGAGCACAGTTTTAAAATTTGAGCGTGGATTTGAAGAGAGTGACAACCAGTGAAGGGAAGAGAAAAGTATAAGACCTTTTTGGCGACTGTGTAAAGGGCTGGTTTGGGTGTGAAGATTTTGTCCATTTTACTTTTGAAACTGAATCCAACTGCTCTTTACCTTTTCTTGACATTGACATCACCCATCATAATGGCACCTTCACCACTTCCATTTATTGTAAACCCACATTCACTGGTCTTTTCACAAATTTTCACAAATTTTCACAGCTTCATACCTTTCACTACTCCATCGCTGTTTCAACATCTGCTCTAGTTATGAAAATTTCCACAAAGAACTTGAAATGTTAAAAAATATCTTTAAAACCAATGGCTTTCCTACCCATCTATTTGACAAATGCGTTTCTCTTTTCTTGGACAAAATCTTCACACCCAAACTAGTCCTTCACACAGTCCCAAAAAAAGGTCTTATACTTTTCTCTTCCCTTCACTGGTTGTCACTCTCTTCAAATCCACGCTCAAATTTTAAAACTGTGCTCCTCAGCTTACCCTCACATTAGAATTTGTTTTGTTTTTCAACCAGGCAACCGACTTGCTCATCTTTTTAACTTTAAGGACAGGGCTCCTAAAGCTCTGAGGTGTCGTGTTGTTTATTCTTACACGTGTCATTGCTGCTCCACATTGTATGTGGGCCAAACAGCCCACCACTTACATACATGAGCCTCTGATCATCTAGGAGTCTCTGCCTTGACAGGTAAAAAGCTTCATAACCCATCCCCTTCCAGCATTTTAACTCATCTCACTGAGACTGGCCACACTGCATCGCTCAACAACTTTAAAATCCTATCCTCCTGTTCTTCTGCCCCTGAACTTTTGGTAAGAGAAAGTCTTATTATTTCTAAACTTAAACCTTCTTTGTGTAAAATCAGTTGAACCTGAGTCCCTCTGTATTGTAGGATAATTTTTTTTTCTAAAAAGTTGAAAAAATATGATAAAGTACAATTTTTATAAAAATAACTTACTTTTTTCCACAAAATCTTGGTTTTAGTACATAAAAAT
Organism: Heliopora coerulea; assembly: GCA_030142905.1. Lineage (NCBI taxonomy): Eukaryota > Metazoa > Cnidaria > Anthozoa > Scleralcyonacea > Helioporidae > Heliopora > Heliopora coerulea. The sequence goes on along the minus strand of JASJOG010000151.1, from coordinate 391,509 downwards.
AAATATAATGCAACATAACAAGATAAATAAGAAACAATATCACTGCAACTTACCAATCATCACATCTTTTATATCGAACATATACAGCATAATGTTCACAGCACATTGGATGAAACTGACATCTAAAAGTTAATTCCTTCCCATAAACGTCACTGCCATCACAAAACAAAGATACATATAAAACACTCCCCTTAATTATTTTCATCAATATATAGGTTGATGGTGTAACAACAAAAGTTCCCAAACATCAATTGAAATAGGTCTTGGTTTCTCCATTCTTAATTCTAAAACAAATCAACACCAACAATACACAATTCATATTGCTTGCAAAATATGACCCTAAAAGCAAACCATTACGTTAAAGAGCTCAAAACACCCACCTGTTTTGCATATAAATTCTCCCTACCTGACTTAAATGTGATTGGTTAAAAAAGTTGGTTCACACCCCCCACCTTAAAACAGAGGCATTTTATTCAGTACTACTTGCCTTTGCACTTTCTTATTGGCTTATTGGCTAATGATAGCCAATGAAATCGAGTATTTATCGTATGCCAACAGTGAATTGGGATTTGCAATAAGCATTTGATCAGAACCAAAGTGCATAGAGTGGTCATAAAAACCTCTTAAATTTATGCACTCGTATTCCAAAATTGAGGTGGTAACCCTTCTAAACTTCATTATAAGTAATAAAGCTTGCATACTTCTAACAAAAACTGCCATCAAAAGTTAGATTTTGCAATGTTGGCTGGCTGACTGATTCTAAAACAAGACAAAGGAAACAGTGTAGTTATCATGGATCATAAGGTGTACAAAGATTGTTGTCTTAATATAATTAACAACAGAACTAAGTTTCAAAAGGTAGGGAAGGTAAACTACAAAGGTTCTTTAGGTGAAGCCATATGTTGGGATATCTATCACAAAGGCTCACAATCTGCTAGATTTTATGGCCTTAACACATTACATAAGCAAAAGGAAAGAAATACACCTTCATGTTTCAGACGGATTGTATCCTCAACAGGAGCATTTAATTATAAGCATATAATGAAATTTAAAATATTGACACATGCAACAAGTATCTTACATCTTTTGATGTCCAAAACCTTTCAGGAATATTCCTCTCAATTAAACATTAAGCATTGGCAAACTGGTGGAGTTGCAGCAGGTTCTCCTCAATTGGTTAATCTGTTTTTGGGATATAAAAAATCCTGGCTACAAAGATTCAAAAATTTTAATTTAAGAAAGATATGTTGATGATGCTACATGATTATCTAATTATAAATTAAACAAGACTTGCCTGTAAGTTGAAGTTTGCTTTGAATTGTATGAGAGAGTGCAGCACATGAGCTTGGTCAATCTTCAGAGCAGATAGGACAAAGGTCTCAATGACAAGTGTGAGAGTGTATGTGCAGGCTTTGTCATATGAGGTGTGTGACTGCTTGTACATGTGCAAAACTTGAAAGTTGTTTGCAAGATTTAAGGCTAAATCATTATAGCCAAATGGCAGACATTAATAATCAAAATGTTTCAACTTTTGACCTTGACTTGGATATTGCTGGATAGACGTAAACAATGATATGTATCTTTTGCTTCCAAAGACTGACAAAAAAGTTTACAAGTTTAATTGGAGTTTCTTGCCTTAATTCATCGATGTGTGAACAAAATTACAAGACATTTCATCACAATACCATGATAGTCATGTTGTAAAATTTAACCCAATGTGAGTGGTCAATAGATGTCAATTAGTTTGTAAACCACTTCAAACGAAAGTGATTTTATTTAAATGTTTGCAACAAAATTTCTAGAAAGCTTCAAGAGAGTATTCTTCATTACTAAGGGAGAGAATTCCCAAAATTTTCTTTATTAACAGGGTGCTCGTTCCCTTAACTCAGTAAAGTTCTTTTGAAGAAAGGGCAGTAGTTTTTTTTTTTATCACAGCTCTTTGGACAAGTGCCTCAAAACATTACACACTGTACTAGAAATGCAACCAATAATAAAACAAAGAAACTTCAGTGCAGGTTACAGATTCATTTGTAAAGAAAGATGCAAAAGCATAAGTAGTTGCAGTATGTCTGTGGAAATTGAATAAACTGATGAACATCTCTTATTTAATGATAAATTTGATAGGTCAGCCCCAGCAGAATGACATAAGAGTTGGTCTGGCCAAGTGGGAGAATCTAGGGGGGCCCAGGGACATGCTGCCCTGGAAAACCTCTAAAATGCGATTTACAGCATTTTCAGACCAAAAGTAATATATTTCTGTTGCACTGTAGACCAAAAAGTCGAGTGTAAAAACTAAAAAAACTTTTTTATTTTTTGAAAGAACTGTTCTTTTAAAAAAATACACTTTTCTTGAAAGTTGGTCCAACTCTGCCGGCCATGAAGTACTGCAGTGTTTATTGAATGGGAGCACCTAAATTAAACTGTCATATATGTAGTGAACAATTTAATCATTGTCAAACTGATATGATTTCCTTGTATTGCCACATTTTGCCAGTAAGGTTCTAGTTTGAAGGCTGAAATTGTTAATAAGTACCATGCACTTCACTAGGTCTTTTTGCAGGGATTGTTGTGATTATGCGATCTCATGCTCACTGTTATTGCTCAATTTAGTGCTGCTCTCGGTTAAGCAGCCTACCTTCATGAAACTGACTTCTCATTTTCTCTTTCCCAAAATGTTGGCTACCGGCTGGTTTGACTCATTTGCTTTCATGGGAACATGGCCACTCATATCTTCTGTTCACTTTCTGTCTAGACCAGTTGCATTTTCATTATACTCCATTGCCTCACTATGTATGTCTTTAACACAGTTTAACATTTCTCCATTGTATGGTTTCCAAACAGATTTGTGAACATGGTGGCCAGGGATAACTCTTTCAAAGTCTATGTTATAAAACATTTCAAACTTCACAGCCACAGAAAGTGCCATGTTTTTAATCTACTTAAACATGGAATGAGCATATAACTAGCATCTTAGCATCTCAGACCATCAATCATAATCTATAATAGCCATTTACTAGACTAAGAGTATCTACAAAGCTTATCAAGAAAAATGCCAAGATCACATATCATGTGATGAAGAGACCTGAAACTGTTGAAGCTGAGTTTAAGGCCTTTGCTGGTTGGCTTGCAAATTTTATGCAGTGGAATGGTCTTTCACTGAGAAAAAAACATCAGTTGCCCAAAAACACCCAGACGTACTGCAAGTCAGACGATTATCAGAAAATAACAGGTATGCACCTCTGCAAATAATAGCAATGGATGAAACCCCTGTTTGGTCCAATATAGTGTCTGAAACTACACTTGATTTGATTGCCAAGAAAACAATCACAATGAAACCAACTGGCCATGAAAAAAAGCAGAGTATCAGTGTGTTTAGCTGTGAGATCCAGTGGTTGTGTTCAAGGGTGCCAAGCGTGAAACATCTGCTATGAACGAGAAGTTTAGACAACATGCTGTTGTTGCAAGCTGAAAATATGCTTGGATGAACACAACTTGAAACGGTTGCTTTTGCCCATTGCCTCTTAGCTTGGGGCTCATTTTAATGCCATATAGTGCAAAGTGTCACAAGTTCATTGAAGTCAAAGACAATTATAAAACAAAACATAATCTGAAGATCAGCATCTTGAGAAAATCCAAGATATGGATTGAAACAAGATGAGAAACGAGTTTGTGATATTTCGATTTTATTACAAAATCATCGTCAGACTAACTAATTACAAATACACAGTGTCTACAGTGACATCATATGGGAGGAATTCACATCTCAGCCGACAGCAACTGACAAGGAGTGATTTATGTGGAGGCATGTACATGTTGTGACAGGAAGAAAGAAGACCAGATGAGAACATCAAGGAAAAAGCATAAGTTCTTTGCTGGCTTTGAGACCTGTATTCAGTGCAGGTGACTTACGTTTAATATAAAGAGCTTTGAGAAATAAAAGAAAGTTAGATGTTCAAGGATTGGGAGAGTGAACAATTTGAGAGTTATCGATGATGAGATTAGAAATAAAAATAGAAACATCGTCTGAGTCAGTTGTTTTGTTGTTAAGGCGGTCAAAGAGATGATGCATGTCGACAATATGCTGAACGTTTCTGCAGTTATAGAAATGATGTCCAACAGCACTTTTAGTTCGATTGAAATGCTCAAGAAGTCTGCTTTTTAAACTTCTCTAGGTCTTTCCTATATATGAATTGGAGCAACCAGGACATGTAATTTGGTAGATAATTTTCAACTTTAATAGTTTTGGGATTTTGTCTTTATTTGGAAGAAAGTAAGCAATCTTTTTGTTTTCATAAATGACCATAAACTTGACAGATTGTGTTGGGTTATGCCATATTTTCTTTATGCATTTTTTGACTACAGTTTCTCCTAGTTTACCAAGATATAGAATACGCATCAAAATTTTGGGCCTGTCATCATTTTCATGGTCAAAAGAGCTTAGCTGTTCTCGTTGGTTTGAATGCTTATCTCTGAGTTTGGCTATAAGTAAGGATCTGATGGCATGGAGAAATCCATTCCTAGACATCAATGCTTTAAGCTTGGTTATCTGATTCTCAAATAGTCAATTGTTGCTGCAAATCATAAAGGCACAATGAAATAGTGACTTAACTATAGCAGTTTTGCATGAGAATGGTTCAAAAATCATAAAATTAGTGTATTGGCCAGTGCATGTGCTCTTATGGTAGACATCAGTGTTTTCAGTAGAGATCAAAATGTCTAAAAAATTAATTACACCATCAGGGAAAGTATCGACTGTAAATTGGAGTTTTTTATCAAAACTGATAAACTTATCTAAGACTGTAGAAATGTCAGAAGGTTTAATTAATGGTAGAGTGTCATCGACATAGGGATGATAGAATTTAATAGTAGCTGATTTGATTAAGTTGGAAACTATAGTTTTTTTCAAATTCCGTGAGGATTATGTTGGCTAGGACAGGGCCAAGGGCAGAGCCCATGGAAATGCCTTCGGTTTGTTCGTAAATTTGGTTATTAAATGAAAATGCAGTTTTGGTACAGGAGTCTAAAATTAATTTTTTTAAGGTTCTTTTGGAGAGTGTCGTAGAAATGAGATTGTGTTCAAATACACGATCAAGAATGATTTTAATCATTCTTTTCAAAGGAACATTGGTAAATAAAGAAACAACATCAAATTAAACAAGGCGATAACCTTCTGAAAAGAATTCTTGGGGTACATTTTGTATGTCCAAAACTGCTTGCAAATAGTCAGAAAGAGAATACTCGTTTTGGGTTAAAGGATTTAAAGGTTTGTAAATAAATTTACCTAGATTGTAGTGTGGTGTGCAGTTTGTGATTGTAGTTGGTTTAAGGAAATCGAGTTCTAAAGCAGAAATTTCACCTTGTTTGAAAAGAGTGTTTAAGTATGCTTGTAGTGTTGAAAGTCGCGTAGTGGTTGGATCAAAGTCGAGTTTCTGAAAGCATGAAGTATCAGAGAAGAGAGATGTGACAGAGGAGACGTAGTCATTTCGTTTCATAACTACAATGCCATTACCTTTGTCGGGCTTTAAAATATAAAGTTCTCTTGATAGTTCATTTAGGATTCTGATTTTCTTGCAGTCTATATCATATTCATATAAGTCCAAGTCAATATAGTCATATGCAAAGGAGCGTAGCAAGTTCTTAACTTTGTCTTGAGTGTGATGACCAACCTTAAACTTCTCCAGATGAGATAACTGGTCCCAAACATCCTGAGCAATTGCTATAATTTCAAATTGGTTAGGTCTTGTGGCAGTCCATGCCTTAATCCCAGTTTTAAAACTTCAATTTCGTCTAAAGAGAGAGTTTGACTGGATAAGTTTACAATTGTTCTATCAAGGACAAGAATTCATACATAACCAACCTCAGGATGAAATGTAACCAACTGAAAATGGGACTCTTTAAAAATTGCATGTGGATGAAATTCCATCTCATCTGTTTTTCCATAAACCAGCTGCTTCATGATGAAAAGACTAAGACACTTTCCTGTCGTGACAAGAAACTACGAACGCTTTTTGAATTAAGGAAAACCGCCAAAGCAATAGAAGTTAACCCTAATGAAACAATTGTAAACTTATCCGGTTGAACTCTCTCTTTAGATGAAATTGAAGTTTTACAACTGGGATTAAGGCATGGACTTGCCACAAGACCTAACCAATTTGAAATTATAGCAATTGCTCAGGATGTTTGGGACCAGTTATCTCATCTGGAGAAGTTTAAGGTCGGTCATCACACTCAAGACAAAGTTAAGAACTTGCTATGCTCCTTTGCATATAACTATATCGACTTGGACTTACACAAATATGATATAGACTGCAAGAAAATCAGAATCCTAAACGAACTATCAAGAACTGTCTATTTTAAAGCCTGACAAAGGTAATGGCATTGTAGTTATGAAATGCAGTGATTACGTCTCCTCTGTCACATCTCTCTTCTCTGATACTTCATGCTTTCAGAAACTTGACTTTGATCCAACCACTACATGACTTTCAATACTACAAGCATACTTAAACACTCTTTTCAAAAGAGGTGAAATTTCTGCTTTAGAACTTGATTTCCTTAAACCGACAGCAGCACACTTTGGCAGAGCACACGGACTTCCAAAAATTCACAAAAAAATACCATAAGTTACCACAATTTAGACCCGTTATTGACACCACCGGCACACCACATTACAATCTAGGTAAATTTATTTACAGACTTTTAAATCCTTTAACCCAAAATGAGTATTCTCTTTCCAACTCTTTGCAAGCAGTTTCGGACATACAAAATGTACCCCAAGAATTATTTTCAGAAGGTTATCGCCTTGTTTAATTTGATGTCGTTTCTTTATTTACCAACGTTCCTTTGAAAAGACCGATTAAAATCATTCTTGATTGTGTATTTGAACACAATCTCATTTCTACGACACTCTCCAGAAGAACCTTAAAAAAATTAATTTTAGACTCCTGTACCAAAACTGCATTTTCATTTAATAACCAAATTTACAAACAAACCAAAGGCATTTCCATGGGCTTTGCCCTGGGCCCTGTCCTAACCAACATAATCCTCACGGAATTTGAAAAAACTATAGTTTCCAACTTAATCAAATCAGCTACTATTAAATTCTATTGCCGCTATGTCGATGACACTCTACCATTAATTAAACCTTCTGACATTTCTACAGTTTTGATAAAAATCTCCAATTTACAGTCGATACTTTCCCTGATGGTGTAATTCACTTTTTAGACATTTTGATCTCTACTGAAAACACTGATGTCTACCATAAGAGCACACACACTGGTCAATACACTAATTTTGCGAGTTTCGAACCATTCTCATGCAAAACTGCCTCGGTTAAGTCACTATTTGAGAATCAGATAACTAAGCTTAAAGCATTCATGTCTTGGAATGGATTTCCCTGTGCCATCAGATCCTTACTTATAGCCAAACTCAGAGATAAGCATTCAAACCAATGAGAACAGCTAAGCTCTTTTGACCGTGAAAACAATGACAGGCCCAAAATTTGGATGTGTATTCCATATCTTGGTAAATGAGGAGAAACTCTTGTCAAAAGATGCATAAAGAAATTCTGGCATAACCCGACACAATCTGTCATCTTTATGGTCGTTTATGAAAACAAAAAGATTGCTTACTTTCTTCTGAATAAAGACAAAATCCCAAAATTATCTATCAGACTACATGTCCTGGTTGCTCAAATTCATATATAGGAAAGACTGAGAGACGTTTAAAAAGCAGACTTCTCGAGCATTCCGATCGAACTAAAAGTGCTGTCAGACATCATTTCTATAACTGTGCACACGTTCGGCATATTGTCGACATGCACCATCTCTTTGACCGTCTTAACAACGAAACAACTGACTCAGACAATGTTTCTATTTTTATTTCTAATCTCATCATCAATAACTCTTGAATTGTTCATGCTCCCAATCCTCAAACATCTAACTTTCTTTTATTTCTCGAAGCTCTTTATATTAAACATAAGTCGCCTGCACTGAATACAGGTCTCAAACCCAGCAAAGAACTTATACTTTTTCCTTGATTTTCTCATCTGGTCATCTTTCTTCCTGTCTCGACATGTACACACCTCCACATAAATCACTCCTTGTCAGTTGCTGTCGGCTGAGATGTGAATTCCTCCCATATGATGTCACTGTAGACCTTATATAAGACACTGCGTATTTGTAATTAGTTAGTCTGACGATGATTTTGTAATAAAATCGAAATATCACAAACTCTTTTCTCGTCTTGTTTCAATCCATATCTTGGATTTCTCAAGATGCTGATCTTCGGATTATGTTTTGTTTTATATTTTTTCAAATTGTCGGCTGGTATTGGTTTTTGGTCAAAGACAATTGACATAGCTGTTGTTCGTGGTGGATGTACCAAGTACATACAGGCACCTGATGTGAGCTGGAACAAGCCATTTAAGGCAGCATCCACCAAGAAGTATGATGAATGGCTAGCTATGGTTGGAATCCCTGAGGAAACAGAAGGTGGAAATTTGAAACAACCAAAGAGAACTGTTTTACAATGGATCATTGATGCATGGTTCAGCAAATGCAACTCACTGTTCCAAGGAAGGTGGACCCTGCAGACAGGGTCACGAGGTACTTTGACTGCAGGTGCCATCTTAAATGAGCCCGACACAAATCCCTTTGAAATCCAGTAGTCTGTAATGTCCGGATTCTGTCACTCCTTTTTCGACACATTTTCAAATTTGGTCAAAATTTTTCAAAGTGTCGTGGGGGGTTACCCTTTTTCCTAACGGCGTCACTTTCAGTTTCACTTACTTAACTTCCGGTCGCTTTCATGAATTTAATTACTTTACCAAGAATTTCAGAACATTTTAAAAAATGGGTCAAAATTTTTCAGTGTCTTGGGGGAATAACCTTAACATTCCAAACATTCCATACATGCCTAACTCGATGTCAACAAAAAACTATTTTTAGTTTGCTCCGTTGTTAGGGAGATCTGGAATGTACGGAATGTGGGGAAAACCCCTCAACATCAGGTTTGGGGAATTACCTTTTCTTGACAGAATTTTAAACAAACATTTTAGACAAAAGTAAAAAACTCTAATAACACTATAAAGATACATTGATTTTAAGAATTTTGTTTTAAATAAAAGTGTATGATATAGTTTTAAGAAATACTAATAGATATTTATTTACAATATGTAAAAAATGCTTAAATTCTAAATTGTTTAGATTTTTTTGGAATGATGTTTTTGAACTTTATATTTATATTTCAGAACCTAGAACATTACGATGTAAAATTTGTGGAAAAATTAGTTATTACGAAGAATAAAAAATAATAAAAAATGGGAAATTGTATATCATCAAAAACAAATAATAAAAATAATTCCAATAAGGATTCAGGCAAGGATACAAAGTTAGATTTAAATCTTCATGGTTATCCACCAATAAATTTTAGAAAAATTAAAAAAGTGGTTTTAGAATCGGCGCTCATGTTGATATTGGAATGAAAGATTTTGAAGCCGGGATGACGTTTGGGAAAAATAATATACATGAAATTCAGTTTTCAGAAAATGATAATCATTTAAAATTGTTAAAATCTTTACAAAATGAAGAATCAACAAACAATAATTCAAAAGAAAAAGATAAAATAATAAATACACTTATGAGTAAATTAACCAGAAAAGACACAGTTGTTAAACCTTCATCTTCAGAATCTACAGAATAAATTTTAATTTTATAATACAATATATATTATAAAATTATTCAGTTTGACTTGTTGACGCTTCACTACCGTCTTGACGGCCAGCTCCGCTGTCGTCTTTCTTGCTCTGTTTTTTAATAACATGTTTTCCAACTGTAACTCCACCAGATAATATTCCAAGATATGATAAATATGGGCTTAGTTTTTCAACTACAGATTTTACATCTCTTTTTAATAATTTATCTTTCACCAGTTCTTTACTGCTTTCAATTGCTTCTAACCCTCCTAATAAATCTGCAAATTTACTAATTAGTAAATCTGTTAAAAATACGTTTGCTTTTTCTGCTTGTTTTACTTCATATTCAGCATAAATTTTTAATATAACTTTATGACTTGATTTTTTCAAATTTTGTACTGATTGACTAATTTCCCCATCTTCAGACAATTTTATCAATTCTTCTCATTTTTTCATTACTTCCTTTTTAACATCTTGCATTTGCTTTTCTTCACTTGCGGTTGTACTTGTCTCAATTTGCGGGACTTCTACATGTTCACTATTTTCACTCATTTATTTTATAATCAAATGGAAAAATTAAATTAATTTCCAATCTTGAATATTTTTTTGTTTTTAACATGTCTAAAATTTTATCCAATTCTGTGCAGTTACCTACATCTAAATATTCTTGAATTATTGTCATGTCTTTTTTATTCGGGTTATAAAATGTAACCAATTTTGAAATATTTTCTCTAAATGGTTTTGCAATAGATGTCAATTGTTGTGTAATTACAACAACAGAAAGATTATAATGTCTAGCACTAAATCCCAATTTAACCAATTCACTTGTTCTATTTTTAACATTTTTTCCACTTGCACAATCATCCAATATGAGCAAACTTTTACTTCCTTTTGAAAAGTCAACTATAAATTTTAACCAATCTTCAACATTATCTTGGTCACAAGGAATAGCAATAAAATCTTCATCTTTATCATATTTCCAATTTTCATAAGTTTTGTTCCATTCAAATGTTGGACAAATTAAAAAAATATAATCAAAATAATTTTTATATTCTGATTCTATAAAATCTAAAAGATATTTTGTTTTTCCACAAGCAGTCATTCCAACAATTATCATATTAAATGTTTTTTTACCTTCACCGTTATTCATTTTTTTATTTTTCAAAAATCCTTGATTTTTGTTTTCAAAATTTGTATTGATGACAAATCTTTATTTACAATATTTAACAATCCATCACTTATCACAAATATATGACACATTACATTTGCAGAAATAGCAGTTTTTTAATTTCTAACAATAGTCCCGACTGTGTGTTTACTAATTTTTTACCATTTCCATAAACAAAGTTATCATCTAATGTTCTTAAATCAATACATAATGCAAATGAATCTTTATAGAATTTCTAAAGACTCATGACTGAATCACAGTCGGCATGTCCACAGTGAAATATTCTAAATGCTTCTTCAAAAAATCTTCTTTTTGGCATTCCTTGTGAATAAATACTATTTGGTACTCCTTCAACACTAATTTTAACATCTGTTATATTTGGATAAACAAATTGTTCACTATCTGTGACAGTTTTATTTCGAAATAACAACACAACTGCTTTCATGCTCTTCTGCAGAATATTTATAGTTTCATTATGTAAAGTTGCATCTTTATCCCATTCCACTGTTTTCATCAAAGTTACATAGTTATATGATAATGATCTCCCTGTGGAATAATTTGATAAAACATCATTTGTTAAATCTAAATTTTCAATTGTTTCATACTCCAATTCTAAGTTTTCCAAAGTATATCCACCAACACTTTGTCCACTTTGTGCTATCATAATTTCACTAGCTTTTGGAAAAGTTAAAATGTATTGAAAATTATTAATCATTCCGTAAGGGGCACATAATCCATGATCTGAAAGTATTTTTTCTAATTTTAAACACTGTTTTATCCCATAAATATCATACATTAATTTATCAGAAGCTTTTTCAGCATTGCCACTTGTTACTCCAGAGTCATCTTTTGAAATTAATTTTCTGAGGTTTTCTCGGGCGATGCCGTATTCAACCATATCTGCTCTTTCAAATTCAGGCTTCCACAAATCTTTGTAAATTTCTAGTGAAGATTCTCCACTATAATCGTAAACAATTTCTCCAGCAAATTTAACAACCAATCTTTTCTTTAACAATTTTGATAAATTATTTAAAAACCACGATTTAGTATTTGCATTTTTAAAATTAAATAACAATTTTAATGAATCCGGAACAAGACACAAATTAGGATTTAATTTTGGAATATCTATATAAAGTTCTTCTGGATTTACTTTATTTGGATTCAAAGTTACAACATACCTTGTTCTGTTCCCTTTAATTTCACTCATTTTTGATCTTTTATATCCTGGATATAATTCCTTTACTCTATTAATTTTTTATTATATATAAAAAATTTTTTTTAATCTTTATTACCCTTTCGGTATTCTTTATACTCATTGTATAAAAAGTAAGTAATTGCAATAACTAATATCCATAAATTTTTAGCTAGAAAAGCAATACCTTTTGCGCCCCATGATAATATTTGAGAAATTAAATTTAAAACTGCTGAAATGACTGCGCCAAAATTTTTACCTATATTTACAATTGCTTTTCCTAAATTTCCAACTGCTTTTGCACCTTGTTTTAATGTGTTTCTTGCCCTTATAACTATTGCTGTAATTATACCTGCTACAGAAATAGCAACTGCTGATAAACCTAATAAATTTTCTTTTGCCCATTTTTTAAATCTTTCTAATCTTCCAAGGTCAGATTCTTCAGCATTTTCATTTAAAATCTGTATTCCTTCTTCACTAATTGGTCTTTCATTATTTTCAAGTCTCATTTTATCTGCTTGAAGTTTTGCAATTTCTGAAAAACTTTTATATATACTTTTTTGGGATTCAGCTCTTTCTAAATCGGCTTTATTTTTCCAATGTTGATTCTCTCTATCAAATCCATCAATTTTTCCATGTATAACTTCTTTTTTTTTCATTTTCTGATAGATTAGAGTCAATATTTTCCAAATATACTAAACCTCTGAATTCTCTTAATTCATTTCTTTCAAATAATGTTCGTCTTGGATCTTGTTCATTATCAATTAATTTTTTAAAGTTATTTTCATCAATTATATTATCAATTTTAGTTTGAATTTCTAAAATAGAATCATCAGTGATAGAATTAACAACTTCACTCATTTGATTTTCATCTTCAGCTACACTATCATCAAAATCACGAAGCGGTTCACCAAGGTCACCAATTCTTTTTTCTATTACCGCCCTTGGAGTTTTTTCATATTCTTTGATTGCTTTTCTCATATAATCATTAAATTCATCAACATATTTCTTGTTTTTTCTGGTAAATAACTCTGGTTGATTTTTTGAATTGACATTACCAATTTTTTGACCTTTGAAAATAATTGAAACATTTCCTTTTTGGTCTCTTACAAACGAAGTTTTATCCAACAATATACTATTATTTGGTCCATTTTTCTTTTCAAGTTGAATTTTAAATATTTTTTTAAAACTAGATTTTTTATCAGTAGTTATTATTGATTTTACATTTCTCATTCTTCTTAATATATTTACAGGTGTTTCTCTTGAAAGGTTAACCCTTGTTGTTCTTGGATTTTCTGTGTTTATTATATTTATATTTCTATTATTATCATCTCCCCCAAAACTTGTTTCCCCCTCTTCTTCTTCCTCTTTCTCATTTCAATATCATCAAAACCTTCAGACATTTATTTATTTATTTTTTTAATTTATCATCTTCAATGTTTTGAATATTTTCTTCCGGTATCCAAGAGTTATGTTTATTATCATAGCCTAACCACTTTACCAACACCATATTTTTACCTTTGACTTTTTTCCTTTTTAATATTTTCTCAACTCTATACACATCATCCTTTTTATCCACACCAGATAATTCCTGTTCATAAAATTTTCCAATAATTGGTTCTCCCTCATGATCTTCTATTTCATACATGTTTGGATCACCTCTAAATACTTTTACAATTTTAAAAATTTCTTCTGTAAAATTATTCTTATATTTAGAAATTCTAACAGTATCACCAATTCTGAATTTAGGTAAAGGTAAATCTCCTAATGGGTAACCATATAATGTAATCCACACTTGGTCTTTGTTAGACTTGTTCACATCAGCAGGTTTCATTAACATACTACTGTGTTTAGTATGGTTATAATTATCTACAAGTTCATGTATGTGGTTAATCCAATTATAAGTCCCCTTGATATAGAAATATTTCCACATGGATGTTTTTAGAGTTCTGTTAAATCTTTCAACTATAGCTGCTTTTCTATCTGAATTTGTAGAAAATATTCACCATTATGTTTTTTCAATAGTTCTTTTACACCTACATTGTAAAATCCTTTTCCTTCATCAAATTGAGCGACTTTTGGGTATTTACCAAATCTTTCTTTAGATTGTTTTAATAATTCATCCACAGCTTTTGTCATGTTTTTAGTATCTTTTCTGTAAACAGGAATAGCGAATGCATATCTACTTAAAATTTCAACAGCTGACAATATCCAATAATATCCTTTGTTCTGGTTTTTATATTTTCCCATATCAACCAAATCCATTTGTATTTGATCAGCTAAATCTTTGACAAATGTTCTTTGGAATTTATGCCTTCTAACAATTGGTTTGTATCTTGTAAAAGTATCTTGTGTTTTTAACCAGTCTTGCACAATTTTTCTACTAACGTTTAATCCCTTTTCTTTTGCTTTTTGATAAAGTCTTTCCGCAGATTGATAACCTGTTTGTGGATTGTAGTAAATGTCTCTCGATTCTTGTTCAATAACAAATTCATCAGGAAACAGCTTCGCTGACATGTTGTCTTTGTCACTAACTTTGTTCATTTATTTTTATTGAAATAAACAATGAATCAATTGGAAGAAGCTTCAAAAAAGTTTTATGGAAAATATTATGATCTTGTTAAGAAAGAACAAAAAATTGTAGATAAAAAATCAAAAGAAAATTTTTTAAAAAAATATCCTTATGCAGATTTACCAAAATTTAATTTTGAACAAGATTATACAAAAGACGGAAGTTTTAATGGTGCAAAAATCTATTTTATTAATAATGATGTTATACAAACTGATATTACCACAGATACATTTAAAAATTATCCAAATATGACAAAATATCTTTATATTAATAAACCTATTGTTAAATTCCCAAAGATATGGAAATCTGATGGATTAATTCAAGAAATTCCAAAGTCAAATCCAAGAAATGTGGAAGGATATATTTTATATGATAAATATCCCGATCATTTGATATTAAATTATCCAATTGAAAATTTTAGAATTTATATTAACAATAAAGATTATTTTTTATCCAAATTACCAATATTGAATATAACCACCAATTATTGGGTAGGAAATTGGGATGACAGTGAAAGTTATTATAGAGTATGTTTTGCAACATATTGCGCTTCTTATTGTTGCGGAATTTCAATTCAACATTTAACACCGTCCAAAGACGTTTTTCCTATTATAACATCAATTATGAGATTTCATTTGTATTTTACTGTGAGAAGACTTTTAAGAAGAATGGATGGTGGAGAAAAAATGTCAGATATTAGTAGAGAATTTTCTGCAAATAAATTTTATAGAAATAACGAACATATTCACAGAAATATGATCTTTTCATACAAAAAAGGAGTTGTTTATTAATTATTTCCAACTTCTTATAAAAACGACTACAAAAGATATATTCCAATAAAAAGTAATGGTTTCACAAAAATTGGAATTCAATATTTAAATCAATCTATTGAAGCATTTATTTATTCCATATTAGGTAGTCAAGCGAGAACAAAGCAGCCTATTTTTAGTAACAGAGCTTGTGCATTAGAAACCCAACAAGAATTTAGAAAAATTGTTGAAGTAAACAAACTGATAATACTTCTGCTAAAGTAACAGCAGTTGAAAAAAGTCTGAAAGCAGCAAAGCTGTTAAAACAAAAGACCCAAGAAAAGTGGAATTGGGAAAAAGATTGGCGAAAATTTCAAGAGAACCAAAAGAAAGGCAAGACAACGAAGTGAAATAGAAAATGTTAGAGTAGAAAATGAAGAAATAAATGATTACATTGATTTTGGACCTTCCACTTTGCAGTATTTGATTGGAGGGGTAGGGGTTGTTGCTGCACTGGGTGGATTATACTTTGCATATAAAAAAGACAAAAGGGAAAGTGAACAAAGCGAGCAAAGTGATCGACTGAAGGTCTCATCAACCAGAGGTCTCAGCAGCGAAGCTGCAGCACAGCAACAAAGAGAAGAGAAAGAATGAGAACAAAATTAATAAAAGTGTGCAATTGCAGGGTGGTCCATCAAGGTGTTCTACTGAAAACCTGTAAGGAAGTAAACCGTGAAACGGACCTTACAAGTTTTTAATAAAAAAATTTTTATGTATATAAATAAATGACCGAAATGAATAGAAAAGAAGCTATGAATGAATTATATGATTCTACATTAATTACATTGGGTGCTGTGGGAATTGGAATGATAACAAGAAAAGCATTTAGTGATGGCTTGTCAACTCCGGCTAGTTTAGTACCTACTTTAAAACTTACAGCAGCTGTAGGATTATCAACACTTGGGATTAAATATGCACAAGACAAAAAGTGGATTCCTGAGAACCCTTTTAAACAATAAACCAGCAAAGCTGATAAAACAAAAATAGAAGATTTTTTAAAAAATAAATGGAAACAGTAATTGGTGGATTATTTAATGCAGTTGCATTTGCAGGAGCTGGATTTTTATTTAGTAAACTAAATCATACTGGATATGAAAAAGAGATAAAAAGATATAATGAAGCAATGGAAAAATTAGCAAAAGATAAAGAAAAATGGTATGAAAAACAAGTGGAAAAAAAAAAGAACAGATTGAAAAATTAAGACAACAATTATCTGATGCAAATGCAGATATAAATAGAACAAACATGTCTTCAAGAAATCTTGCGGAAATTAATAATCGTCTTAAAAATTTAAAAAATTAACCAAAATTAGAAGATTATTATAAACCTTCAGATGAAATGAAAGAATATCAAAATGTTGCTTTTTTTCTGGATGGAATTTCAGGAGGCTACATAGTTTATAAATTTGTATAACGGTATAAATAAAATAAATGGATACTGTTGTAATGTTTGGAATTATAATCATTTATTCAATATTGCTTTTTGGTTTAACAATAAAACTTTTTCAATGTTGTTTTAAATATTAAGAAATAAATGATTAATATTTTTTAATTTATATTTGAAAAATTGATAAAAAATATAATAATTGGTTAAAAGATGAAAATGTTTATAATTTATTTAAACTTGCAATTAATAAATATTATAATTCACTATTTTTTTATTTAAATCACAAGGGTTATAATTGTAATTGTATGGAAAACTTTAAAAATTTAATAAATTTGTAAATTAAATTGTGCAAGATTTACAAGATTCGAAAAAGAAAAACCCCAACTTTTAACTTATTTATATTTAATTTTTAAATTATTTAAGAAAAAAAAATATATAAATAAAAATGTATACATATAGACAATTAAAAGCAATGGCAAGAGAAAAAAATGTAAAATATTTTGCAAAGTACAGAAAAAATGCTTGGTTTGGAAATTTCTAAACCAAATGAAACTTTTGAAAAATATTGTAGAGAAAATGTTAAAAAACCAATATCAGTAATTATTATAAACAAAAAAACAGGTGAAATTTTTAATTTGAAAAGTCTTTATGTGGCTGGAAAAAAAGTTGGTGTAAATCCACAAATTATTAAAGATAGAATTAGAGCAAAACAAGATTTGAAAATTAAAGAAGATACATTTTTGGTTTTTGCTGAATAAGCATTTTGCTCTTAAGAAAAAATTTGTATATAATAAAAAAAAACAATGAATCAAGTAGTCGATGAAAAAGTTGTTGAAATATTTTTAAAACAAAAAGATTATGAAAATTACGGTGATGAACAATTAAGATATATTTTTATAGAAGAAATTGGTAAACTTTCTGGAGATGGAGAACTATTACCACACCATGAATATGATATTGATCATGAAGGAAAATTTTGTAATTTTTATGATTTTGATATTGATTATGAAGCTGGTGAAAAAATTTATACAAGGTATCAAATTATTTTAAAACCAAGACCACAAAGACAAAATTTATTAATTGAGAGTTTTTAGAGAATGATTAAGAATAAAAATCATGTGATTTTTATTCTTTTTTTTTTAACATGTTTTATCTTAAGAAAAAAATAAACATATAAATAAAGAATGAATACAAATGACCAAAACAAAAGTTCAAGTATATTGGACACAGATGTTCCTGAAATTAATACTCCTTTATTAAAACCAAAAAAAGTTTTAACTAAGTCGTTCTTTTTATAACTCACAAAAAGAAGCACTTGATAATGCATGGAAAAAAATTCAGGAAAAAATTTCTGTTACAAAAAAAGATTTTAATATTTTAAAAAAGGATTTTAGTGATATTAAAAGGAATGAACTTAAAAATTTTGGAAATATAAACCAGAAACAGAAACAAAAACTTAATAAAGATATTATTGATTATCAAAATAAAGTGCTTGGAAAATTTAAAAAAGAAATTAAAAATGAATTTCAGAAAGAAATTGAAAATGATTTTGATCCATTTAGTTCACAAAGTAGTGGTCAACGTAGTGGTTTAAATTTATACTCAGAAGATTTAAAAGATTTAAAACTACCCAAAATTAAATTTAAATTAGACAAACAAGCTTTGAATGTTACAAAAAGATATGAAATGGATTTGGAAAAAGCCGGATTATCTTTATATGATCCTTTGAGTTTGCTTGCAAAAATAAAACCATTGGTAATTAAAAAGTTTAACAAATATCCAAGCACAAAACAACAATTAACTTTTGTATGTTTAATGAAAAAAGCAACTGGAGAAGAAACTGTAGATAAAGCACATTTTCATAGTTATTATGAAGAAATTTTCACCGGAAACAATTTTGATGAAATATATGAAAAAATGGTTCAAAAAATTATTCAAACTTTTGAAGAATATTTAAGAAATTCAAGTTTATGGAAATTTTATAAAAGTTTAAAAATAATTCTTAATATTAATAAAATTAAACGATTACATGCATCATCTTATATTCCAACTCCAGAGTTTTTAAAAAATAAAAATGCAATTATTAATCCACAAAATGATGATCAAAAATGTTTATTGTGGTGTGTAACAATAAATGAACTTTTGAAAACCAATCCAAATTTGAAAAATCCAGGTAGAATTACAAAAATTCTAAAAAAGAAAGCTGAGAGTTTTAATATTAATGGAATTAATTTCCCATGTGGATTTTCAGATATTGATAAATTTGAAAAAAATAATATTTCAATTAATGTGTTTGGATATAATGAAGAAGAGAGTAAATTTGCAAATGGTAAGATAAAATGTGAAATTTTTCCTTTGAGAGTGAGTAAATCAGAACAAATTAACACACTTGTGAATTCACATGTGAACACACATGTGAACATATTGTTAATAACTAATGAAAACAGGGCTAAACATTATTGTTTAATTAAAAATATGAGCAGATTATTTTCAAAGAAAAAATACATATTTGTAATTATTGTTTACAAAATTTTAGAAATGAAAAAACTCTTAAAAATCATTTAGAATATTGTTCAAAATATGAATGTGGAAAAACTGTTTATCCTAATAAAGGAGAAAAATTAAAGTTTAAAAATTATGAAAGAATGCACAATGTGCCATTTGTAGTTTATGCAGATTTTGAATGTAATTTAAAATATGAGGATAAAAATATTGGTGATAATACAAAACAATTTCAAAAACATGAACCGTCTGGATATTGTTATTTGATAAAATGTTTTGATGATAATTTATTTAAACCAAAATTAGTAATACACAGTAAAAAGGACAATTCTAAAGAAGATGTTTCTTTCAAATTTGCAGAAAGTTCAGAAAATAATATTAAAAAAATACATGAGCAATTTAAATTTCAAAAAAAGATAATATTAAGAGAAAAGGATAAAAAAGATTTTGAAAAAGCTAAGAAATGTTATGTATGTGATAAAAAATTTGAAAAAGATGATAAAGTTAAAGACCATTGTCATTATACTGGAAAATATCGAGGTGCTGCTTGTATTAGTTGTAATTCAAAAATGAAAAAACCTAAATTTGTTCCAGTTATATTTCATAATTTACAAAATTATGATAGTCATTTGTTTATAAAAAATCTAGGTGTTTCAGAAGGTGAAATTAATTGTATACCCAACACTGAGGAGAAATATATTTCATTCACAAAAGAGATTATTGTTGATAAATTTGAATCTAAAAAAATAATTACAGAAAAACAATTTCAAAGTAAATGTAAAGAAAACATTATTGAATATGAGAAATTTAATAATGAAAAAGGTGAAATAGAGTATAAAATCAAAGAAATGATTAATGTTAAAAAACAAATTAGATTTATTGATAGTTTTAAATTTATGCAAAGTAGTTTAGGAAACTTGGTTAAAAATTTAGATAAAAATTTTATAAAAATGAAGAAGAAAGAATTATTAACTAGAAAAGGTGTGTTTCCATATGATTGGTTTGATAGTATTGAAAAATTAAATGAAGAAAAATTACCTGATATTGAAGAATTTTATTCAAAATTAAATGATCAAAATATAAGCAAAGCAGATTATGAACATGCGTAAAATGTTTGGAAAAAATTTAATATTAAAGATATGCGATAATATCACGACTTATATTTGAAAACTGATGTGATACTTTTGGCGGATGTTTTTGAAAATTTTAGAAAAGTTTGTAAAAAAAATTATGGGGTAGATCCTGCTTGGTATTATACTTCACCTGGATTGGCGTGGGATGCAATGTTTAAAATGACTAAAGTTGAATTGGAATTATTATCTGACCCACAAATGTACCTTATGATTGAAAATGGAATTAGAGGAGGAATTTCAGCAATTACAAAGCGACATGCAAAAGCTAATAATCCTTATATGGGCTCAAAGTATAATCCTGAAGAATATAATGTATATCTTGCTTATTTAGACACGAATAATTTATACAGATGGGCTATGAGTAAAAAACTTCCTGTGAGAGATTTTAAATGGATGAATGAAAGAGAATTACAAAATTGGGAAAAATTTCCTTGTATATTAGAAGTTGACTTGGAATACTCTGAAGAGCTGCATGATTTACATAATGAATACCCATTAGCACCAGAAAGATTAAAAGTTGACACCTGCGGAGCAGGAGGTGTTGAAAAATTAATTCCAAATTTGAATAATAAAGAAAAATATGTTTTACATAGTGAAAACTTGAAATTATATGAAAAATTAGGATTAAAAATTAGTGGATTTTATGAAGAAGATTTTATGAAAAAATATATTGATTTAAACACAAAACTGAGAACAGAAGCAAAAAATGAATTTGAAAAAGACTTTTTCAAACTTATGAATAATTCTGTATTTGGGAAAACTATGGAGAATGTTAGAAACAGAGTTGATATACAATTAGTTAACAGAGAAGAAAAAGCATTAAAATTATTTTCAAAAACCAATTTTGACAAAAGAACAATATTTTCTGAAAATTTAATTGCTGTGCATATGCATAAGAAAAAAGTTAAGCTTGATAAACCTATATATCTAGGAATGAGCATATTGGATCTGAGTAAGACTTTAATGTATGATTTTCATTATAATTATATTAAACCAAAATATGGTGAAAATGCGCGGTTGTTATTTACAGATACTGACAGTTTAATGTATGAAATTAAAACTGAAGATTTTTATAAAGATATAACCCCAGATGTTGAAAAAATGTTTGACACAAGTAATTATCCAAAAGAACATGAAAGCGGAATTAAAACCAGTTTAAACAGAAAAGTAATTGGAATGATGAAAGATGAGTGCGGTGGTAAACAAATAGAAGAATTTGTAGGACTGAGAGCAAAATTATATTCTTATAAAATAGATGAAAAAGACAACGCACCAAAGGTGTCAAAAAGATGTAAAGGTGTTAAGAAAAATGTTATTGAAAAAAATATAACATTTCAAAATTATAAAGATTGCTTATTTACTGAAGAAGAACAAATTAGAAAAATTAATTTAATAAGACACCAAAATCATGAATTGTATACTGAGAGTGTTGAAAAAATTGCATTGTCAGCAAAAGATGATAAAAGAATAATACTTGAAAATAAAATAGATACATTGGCATATGGTCATTACATATGATTGACACTTATGAGAATATATTTGTATTTAAACCGTAAAATACTTTATCAGCTGGGTTGTTTCCTTAAAATTCTGTCAAAAAAGGTAATTCCCCCACATTCCAGATCTCCCTAACAATGGAGCAAACTAAAAAAAGTTTTTTTGTTGACATCGAGTTAGGCATGTATGGAATATTTTGAATGTTAAGGTTATTCCCCAAGACACTGAAAAATTTTGACCCGTTTTTTAAAATGTTCTGAAATTCTTGGTAATGTAATTAAATTCATGAAAGCGACCGGAAGTTAAGTAAGTGAAACCGAAAGTGACGCCGTCAGGAAAAAGGGTAACCCCCCATGACACTTTGAAAAATTTTGACCAAATTTGAAAATGTGTTGAAAAAGTAGTGACAGAATTTGGACATTACAGACTACTAAATCCCTAATTCAGATGTTGAAGATGCCTTGGGTTCTGATCCACATCTATGGGATAGAAAGCAATGATAATGAGGATATTGATGATTTTGGTAAAATCTGAGGCACATAAATGATGCCATTGATTTTCTCATGACAAACCCTGGTATACAAGTTCCTGTTCCAAGTTTAGGATTTTTGGATACAGCCATGTATAGGGGAGGCTGTACAACCCTCACACTCCACCTTACAGATATGTCTTGCATAATTTCTAATTCTGTTTTGTCATCAGCCAAGGTCATGGGGAGATTTGTATGCATTCTCTGCTGGGCCTTCATTTTTATTATTAAGCTATGTTTTCTGCCTGGTTTATCACTAGCTGAAGTTTAAATGTGTCCAAGAAGTTTGAAAAAAGTTATAATTAAATTTCAATGAATACATCAAAAATTATCCAAAGAATACAGTTTTTCAACATTTTATACTTACGATAGCAATATTAAAACACCACATGTGGAGAGATTAATAGGAATGTTAAAAGTATCACCAAGACGTTTTGATGGTAGTCAACAAATAAAATTAATTGTGGAGCATAATAACAAATCACAGCACAAAGTTTATGCAAAAAGGACGAAATGGAGTAAATATCAAAGACAATGTTTTTGAAAAATCCAGTTTAAAGCAATGGGCAAGTGGCACATCTGTAATACAAAGTGGTTCTCAGTGATCCTTTAACATATAGTCTAAAAGACTTAGATGATGAACAGATTACAGGTAGATTTTACAAAGAATTATGAGTAGCTTGCACTATGGAAAATGACACAAACCAATGACTTTTTGCATTACTTTTTCCTTCAATGACAAAAACATTGTTTCTTATACATAGTTTTAAAGATTTGCAAAGAAATGTATAAACTTAGTTAGACATTTGACATTAAAATTGGACATTGGCAAAACTGATATTCATGAATTGTGTAATTTTATGATTATGTTCCTAAGTATGACATTCAAAATGATTGGTGGAAAAGCCTATGAACTAACTTTTTACTCATTAATGCCTGAGGCGATGGAAACAGGCCATTCCCAATGGCCAAGCCAAATGGCTGATTTCAGCTTGTGAATCCACAAAAATCACTGCAGTGGAACCCCACTATAATGCAGTCAACAGGGTCCATTGTGGAGACTGCAGTAAAGTGAAGTGCATTACAACAAAACATGGCTCTAATCCAAGTCAAAGTTAAACAAACCCCACAATCAAATTACAGTGGACATTGTCATATGCTATTCAGAATTTGGAATTCACATCTTTATGTGGAATTGCATATGCATTAACAATCCACAGTAAGTGCCATTGTGTTCAAACGTTATTTCAGGTGAACACAGTAACTGTAACAAGCCAGACTGTTTTCATTAATGTGGTGTTTCCACAAAGTTTGACATGTGTAACAGTAACCCACACAGAGGACTAGTAATGAGAACTTTGAGGTCCATGAATCAACCATGTTATAGTGGGGTTCCACTGTATAGCTCATCAATAAGCCAATTCAAAGCCCAGAGTAGATTGTTATGTTTTAAAGTTTAGGGGCTAGAAATCGGAGCATTGTACAATTTTTCAGCACTATACTGGATTCAAAACAAAAATCTGTGGCTGCATGGTTATTTCATTTCATTTAAAACTAGAAATACGTGCACGCAATAACCCCTCACCCACCCTTCCAATAGATCTCGAGAGTGCAAGTAACATTGATAGTTTTTCAAAATTGCCTAAAAGGTAAATCCCCCACACTATAACTGGAAGAGGGTATGCAATATAAGAAAAACAGAACATTTACACACGAATACTAACAACCCAAACTGGAAATTGGAAATTCCTATGCTATGTAGTAAACGATACAAAGAAGAGTCAAGTGTGCAAGACGGCAAAGTTGTTTTAAGAGACGAGGAAAAGCTCCTAGCATGTGAAATTAATGGGTTTGATTAAGTTTGATGGCACTTTCAAAAATAACTAAATGAATATAGACTGTTAAACCAAATAAGAAGTTTTATTGAAAATAAGAATCAAAACTGTTGGGCTGGAATGAAGTTTTCAAAAGTTGTCAGAAACAGTTGACAGGTATGGTTTGACATTTTTTAGTATCTGCTGCATTTTTGATATTCGGGTAACAAGACAAGGAATTGTAAAACAGTTTGAGAACTTAAAAAAGTACACCTACAAAGTGTTATATAACAAAATGTTTGAATAAAAAAACTCTTAATCATGTTTCTGGTTAACTGCGTATCTTCATTCCAGCCCTCTAATGTAATATATAACTGAAACAACATAAAACAATGACAAACATTGTACTTTATACACCAAGTATTACTTGGTGTATACGGTACACTTTTTAAAAATGTATTTGGGGCCCCCTCCATTTCTTTGTGGATCCCAGCTTCTGCCAGTGGCAGTTCCTTGCAGTGTGGCCCCTCTGGCCACACCTCCAACAGTTGATTCCTGTAATTTAATGAACCTTGAGTAGTTTTAAAGGTTGAATTCAGATGCCCTCTTCTGAAAAATTCATGGGACCAGAAATACTTTGGTAACAATGTCACAAACAGTTTTTCTTTATGAAATTAGATACGTGGGTTTCTTTACCAAATATATTATTTTTCCATTTATAATTTGTTTTGTGACTTTAAATAAAACTTACTCAGTTGGCAATTTTTTGAAATATGGCCAACACAGCCACATCTGTAGCATCTTTGTATAACTATAAAAAAGAACAACAAAAGAAGCAAATCAATGCTCACCCAATCAGGATGTGATTTAATCATAGACAGAGTAGATTATAACAATTGTGTTATTGGTATTACTAAACATTTTACTTTGTTATATTTTTGTTTAAACTGAACATTATAATATACTATGATTATGTGCAAATAAATTTCATGCAGAAATCATATTTGTAACAGTTGTAAATACTAAATATATTATTATGTCTCCTGTTGATATATGAACACCCTATGAATGATAAGCTTTGTAAGCTACTCAACATTATCTACACACTTTGCTCAATTTAACTTACATCTTTGTTGCTGCCTCCATGGCAGTCTCACTAAAAAGATGAAAATTATCATCATTCATATGAAGTTTTTGTAGTTACAAAATATCAAAAAGCTTTTGTAATATCACCTCTCACATAGTGATCTATAACATAAAATGTAAACAAATTAGAGAATGGGAAAATGAATATAATGTAATGAATAACAAAGTATTTAACAACAGCAACACTTAACTTACCATGAAATTGTTCTCCTGAATATTTATGAAATAAAAGAAACAAAAAAATCAATCTTAGTGATACTTATAATAAATATTATATAAATTCTGTTAAAGTAAATGTACCTAATGCTAAATTTACGAAAATTTCCAATGGTGTCCACCATCTGTATTTTAATAAAGAAATAGAGGAATGTAGTTAAATAGTTTAGATGTTAAATAGGGAAAAATATATACAAATAAGAGCTTAGCAGTACCCTTTTTAGTTTTAATTTTAGTAAAAAGCAGTACCAGTACATACCATCATTGTTGTATCTGGCTTCTTTAAGAAAGAAAAGGAAAAAAACAAATGTTACTTATATGTGGTGCTAATTCTAACTTTAATTAAGGCAAAATGTAATCTAAATAAAGAATAGGAACTCCTTTATTAGTGCTAACCTAATGTTTTAGAACTTACCATGGTTGTTATCACCTACAACATAAAGAAAAGAAGGAGCAGTAAGATACACTAGCAGATAGTATTAACAAATTGTCCTAGTTTTAAATAGATAACATGAGATTGTCTAAAATTTTAAATTTGTAACACAAAAAATGATTCTAATGAAATGTATTGGTACAAAACTAGCACAACTTACCATGGTTGTTATCATCTACAACATAAAAAAAATGAAGGTACAGATGGCTAGTTGGTCTTACTAATATGTAGTTCTAACTTTAAATAATGTGAAATGTATACAAATTGGAAGTTAGGCATAACCATATTAATTACATTCTGCTATACTGATACAAATCAAGCACAACTTACCATGGTTGTAATTTCTTGCATCTTTTAGAAAAGAGAAAAAAAAAAAGTTGAAAAAGCAGGTCTTTTGAATATACACAGTAGTTTCAATTTAATTAATAAGAAATGTAAGCAAATTAGAAATGACAACCTCTATTATTCATTTTAACCAAATGTTTACTTAGAAAATTATGACCACTTACCATCACTGTCACAGCTTGGATCTTTAATGAAAAAAGAACACAAGAACGAAAGCAGACCATATTAATTTATATACTATAAGATTTAATTATTTTTATCATAATTGTCACTTGTCTCACCTGAATGAGCTTGACTATCATCTGCAAGAAGAAAAAAGTTTATTTTGTATCAGTTATTTATTATAATTATTGGGCTAGTGCAAAAAAGTATTGTTATATACAGCACACTAACTGTGGTTTTCATTGCTTGAATCTTTAAGAAAAAAAACAAAGGTGGAAAAGAAAACCTTTTAAATATGCAGTTTCAATTTAATTAACAAGAAATGTAAACAAAGTAGAAATTACAAACTCAGTTATTTACCTTAACCTAATGTTTCTGTGAGAAAAGTATGTCCACTTACCATCACTGTCATAGCTTGCATCTTTAAGGAAAAAAACACAAGAAGGAAAGCAGACCATATTAATTTATTTAATACACATTTTCGTTATGTTTATCATAATTGTCACCTGTCTCACCTGAATGAGCTTGATTAGCATCTGCAAAAAGAAAAAGGTTTACTTTGTATCAGTTATTTATTATAATAATTGGACTGAGTGCAAAAAGATATTGGTGTGTGCAGTTTTTGATGCTCACTTGGTCATCATCAACAGCAGCAATCCTATCACTAATGTCAAAAAGAAAAATTGCCAGTTTTAAATGAAGGATATCTAAAAACCTTACTTTCTTCAACATATTGTTCGTCATTCTGAACACATGATCATCCAGTACACAATTTAAAAACCAATTTTAACATCTTCCAGGGATTCAGGTCACATATACATATCTTCTGACGTTCTAACAAACTAAATAGCGGATTCATCCTCCAAGACATGTGAAGAGTATAGCACAAGAAGTATTTGCATAACTGCAATAAGTGATAAAGTAAACTCTTCCAGCTAGGAATGATCCAGAACGATCAATAGCCACAATCAATCAATCAAAGGACGTGAATGTCTTATGTGATACTTCAGTCCTGTCGACAATTAAAAATGATCAATATTAATTTGCATGTTATAATATTCAGTAAATTCTTTGGCCCAAATGTACATTGAATGATTCACTGAAGGTAGTACTTTTCTCAAGTATCCCTTAACTCAAACTCATAGAAAATCTGTTGTGCCCACTGACCAAAAATTTTCAGCCAGACAGAACCACCATGCATAGGTTTGACCGAACTTGAACCTCACTATAACAGAAATATTTCTCACACTGACTAACATTATAAAATAAGTGCAAGGTTTATCACTATTTGTAGTACAGTGTAGGTTCAATAGCAAACATCTGGTGACAATGATACTTTTAACAATATTAGAATGTCATTATTAATTCCTTACCATTTTTCATGGTTAACCTGATAAGTAAATTTTGTCATAATTATGTTCACCAGCAGATATTTCAACCATCTGTACAGGAAGTCAGTTTTAAATCCCATATCATAATATACAAGTGTCCAGTAATATTTCACTTCAATAGTCTTCAATAATTATATACAAAGTCTAGAATTTTTTGGTAAAGAGGAGAAAAAATAAGCACAGTTATTTTTGTTTTAATAATATGCAATTATAAATTATATTGATAGTTATTACTTCTATGATTGATACAGCCACTAAAACAACTAAGTATCAAAGTAGTAGAGCTTAGGTGTTGACATCATCAATATCTTAATGATATATAGTAAATGTTATTTTCTTACCTTTAGTTTTTAAAAAGCATTATGATGCTTTTATTTTTTTCAACAATTAAAATACTAAACAGTGCACCAGGAAATTTAAGATGTAGTGTTAGTCATTGGGATTTTTTTATTCTCTTTTATGCATACTGTTCAATTTCGTTCTCAGATTCTGTGCATCACCAAAACCATTTTCTGAAACAAATACGTGATTTCTGTCATAGACTAAACAACGGTCAACCTCGAAAGCACAACTGAACATTGTGCCCAGTAACAGACCTTCACTTCTTTAGCAATTAATGAAAACAAATGTCTCTCTCAAAAGCACATAAATATGTACCAAGTAACAAACATTTTTAAACACTGTCTCCCTCGAAAGCACATGATTTATTCATGGGCATGTGCATGATAATCAAAGTACTATTGTCATTGTCTTTAAAATTCATATTTGTGATGCAATTGCAATCATAGATTTCTACTTTATTCTACAAAATTTACCTGGATTTAATAAACTTTGAAACTATTTCTAAGCTTCAACTTATGTTTGTTGATTCTGGCAATTACATCATTAACATGCCTATTAAGAATAGTCATGTGCCCAGTAACAGACATCCCTCAGCTTGTCTCCTGCAAATAAAGCAAGTCTAGGAGAACCAGAGGATATTTTACATTGTCTACCTCAAAAGCACATACTACCTTAAAGTGCAATGTGCCCAGTAACAGACAATCATCTATAGCAAAATCACATATTTTAACCACTATGTAGTGTATAGTGGCTGAGTCTACTTGCCTAAATTCATAATTGATGCATACAGTAACTAAAATTTCAAGTAATGTACATACTGAACCACACATGCATACACATACTCTGAAATTTTACTACTGACTATATCTTTGCTTTATCAATTTTGCCAGTGATTCTAACCTCTGTTCTTCTTCAAGTCTCTTTATAATATTTCTGTTTCTGCCAATTGCTTTTAGTCAATCAGCCAGCAACTTTCTCTCCTTTTCCCAGGTCCACAACAACTTTTTTTAATGTTTGCCCCTGTGATTTATGAATTGTCATTGCATACCTCAATCTCAATGGAATCTGCTGTCTAGTCATATACTTATCATCAGCCATCCAATCAAATACCTATGGGGAAATGGGCAGACACTTCTCACAATTGTGACTAAAACCAGGACCAGTATAACCAGGGAAATGAACCAACACAGCAATAGGTAAATTTGGTGGTCCAACATTTTCAGCATACCAAAATTCTTCTACCACTCCAAATGAGCCATTACAAAGGCCAGCTTCAGCCCAGAGGTTACTTGTTAGCATGACATCTGCTCTCTTAGACAAGAACAGGACAGGTTGTAAGCCTCCAGCTTCATCTGATGTTGCTGCTGATGCTCCATGACCAGAATGTCTTGCCTGAATTTTTGCTACTGGTTGTCTATTTGCTCTTAAATTCTCATAATTATAATCAGCTACACTTTTCTTGTCGTAGAACAATTGAATGGCATCAGCAAACTCAACCATATTAACATTGCTAGGTGAATGTTGAAGGAGAAGATACCAATCTTGTTCTGTCACTCTCCCATCTCTCATCCTCATCAACAAACTTCTGAATGATTATGTATCACAATCATCGCTAGCCTGCCTCATAGCCTCATCTAGGATAACAACAGTATCAAACAAAGAATATAAACTGTGGCCATGATCACTCACAATAAACCCACTCCTACTAACATACAATGGTTAATCACCCACCGGATGCAACTGTCCAAATTCCCCCAAATGGTGTATCTTGAAATCCAGTCCCTGAACGTAATCTGTTGTCTAACCATGACAGCATTTTGTCGCCAATCATAAGATATTCCTTACCTTCCAGTTTCAACTGTAGACGCTGTAATGACTCACCCTGAAGTTCTTTGATCTCACGTATTGGAAGTTGGGCAGCAGAATGCAATGTTTGCCCATGGATGTTAAATGCTGCTATCCCAGTAGTTGCTGTAAATATGGACGTATCTCCTATAACCTGTTTTAGGGCATTGATTAGGTATGTCTTACCTGTTCCAGCAGTTCCACAAATAATCATTCTCAGTGACTCAGAGGTTGCAAATCTTTGTGCATGAGATTTCAAAATATTAAAGGCTAGTGTTTGCTTCTCGTTCAAGCTAACAGGATCAATCACAACAACCTCTGGCTGCATAATTAATTGTTGACCTTCTTCCATTCCTTTCTTCTTCTTATATATCCAGCCAGGACAATCTCTTAACACCTCCACTGGCACAGATTTTGCAGCCTCGAACCAGTCAGTCGTATTCTCAAACATGGGATTTCCTGATCCCTCATAATGTTGATTTAATCTGCATAACATCATCCAGTCTTCAACTTCCTCCTCTTCTTCATTATTTTCATGGGCATCATCATCACTGCTGGCATTGTCACCTTCATCCTCATCATAGCTTTGACCTGAAACTCTTGCAAACACTCTATCCAATTCTCTACCATGATCTAAAACATTGTATGAGCAAAATCAGTATCGAGAAAAAGATAATATGAATTTATAAACATTTCTTCACTTTCATCACCATTGTCCCATGCATTTGATGGATCATCCACCCAAGGTTTGAATTTAATTAGCTGATATTTGCAATATCTACCAAAATCAGGCCCATGAGGGTTTGAGGATACCTTTGGGAATATCCTTACAATAAATGGCACAGCTCGTTTCCTTATCCCAGTTCTCACTCTATTGTATTGTGAGACATACTGCATTAAATTCAACTGTGACAAGCCCTTATACCTACTGTCACTTGTACATTTGGCATATTCTTCAATTACAGAATTCTGCAATGCTTCTCCATGTTCATCATTTTCTGAAACAACTTTTCTGCTGTTCTTTAAACAAACAGTGGCAAAATTATAAGTGCATCCCACAAGAGGTAAGCTGAGAAGCATATGAGCTGTCTCTTGAGCACCCATATCTCGATCTCCAGCAACCTTGATTACAGCTTTTTTAATAGCTGTAGACACTTGTTCATCATCTTGTAATCTTGAAACACAGGAATGCAAGATTTCTGATGCCTGTTTAGATCTCGGTTCTCCTTTTGCTGCATACTTCGCCATGTACCTTGCACAGGCATTCTGATCTATAATAACCTGCAGATCAACATTAGCCCTCCAATTTTCTAACATGACTCGATTATGAGAATTTAACCTTGGGTCATTTCGTTTAGTCACTAACTCTGTACTTACTTTGTTATGGGGCAGTAATTCATAAAATATTTTTGTCTCCTCTTCCAAGTCCTTTGGAAACCCAGATCTACATTCAGCAGGTGCATCAAAACCTTTTTGCCCCAGGCAATATGCAGGACTACATCTTGTATGCCTCTCAACAGTATTTACTAACTTATGATAATCTGCATTACTATCATCTATTGTACCTGGCCTTACTGCTGCAGGATGGGGTTCTGCCATCCTCCATTGCTCATCAGGCAAATCATCATTAAATGTTGTCACAAGCCAATCAACAAACCTACATGACAAAGCAAGTTTATTATACAAGCAATTAGCTTTATGTTTTCATCTATTATACCTGTACTTGTAAATGTAGTGGATGATTCTTCATAGACAGCACTCACTGTGTTCATGTAATAATTATATCAATTAGTTGGGAAAAAAATAACACACAAAAAGATCAGTTCCTTGGGTAAACAGTATTGTAAAATTTCCAAATAAGATATTAAATTAATTTTTAAATACTTTTTAAAATTGAAATCAATTTGTTCTTTGCTAGCCTCACAATCTGCTTCTCTGCATCTTGGCCATGATCAATATGACCCTGGTAAAAGAATTTGATATCTTCATGAGAAGCTTTTTCTTTGTAAAACCAACCTTGAGCAGCTTGTGCCCGTAACAATGGAATATTTGGATAATTTTTTAGCTTAGCACAACCATGGGCACGAATACTTCCTTTGGCTTGGTATTCAAACCTGAACCAATGCCAATCTGCATCCAATACTCCATCCAACCAGTGATGCAAAAACTTGTCAAGGCACTGTTTGAAATACCAATCAGTCAAATGAGGATTATCTATAACAGCTTTCGTGCACTCAGAACGTGTTACATTTTGCTCACTCTGCAGTAGTCTCTGTAACTCAGGACAGTAGCTGTCAGCTGCACTAAATGTAAAGAAAAAAGTCGGGCAACCCTTCTACTCAATCAAAGCCAAAAACTCTTGCAAACGTTGGTACCAGTACTGGTTAGTACCTTGTACTTTAGACACATAATGCTGAACCCTGTTTACCATTTGCTTACCACTCATGGAATTTACCATCACCTTAAGTTCTTCCATGGTCATGTTAGCATCAGTTGGATGTTGGTGCAAATAGATATTGGCCTGTGACAAAAGTTGATGCCTTTGCTTCATGTCAAGTGCCCAGTAGGGAAATCTTGGACGAGAAGCAAACCTCCATCTATACTTACCATCAGACAACCTTTCAGCAAACTTTATCAAATGCTTAAATGCTTCTGTGTGAGTGACCTCATGCTGTCTTGCCCTGTTGGTCGGATCACCTTTCCCAAAAGGAAACAAAGTGGGAAATGCCATGGTACCCAAACCATCTGTTTTAAATTCATTCACTACATTACCTTCAATAGATGGCCACTCTAATGGATCCTTTTCATTCACAGTCTCCCTAATGGCATCCTCATCCTTCCTCTGCCGTTGTCTCTGAGGTATGAACTATGACTTTACAGACTCTAAAATAGGTTCGTCATTCATATCATTACCTAGTAATGGTTCCTGAACTGGTCCTTCATCCTGAATTTCATTAGTACATAATTCTGATTCTACATACCTCAGGTCACTTGGAATTCCATTTTCTGGCAGACTTTCTATTGCCTCTCAGTTAATCTCTACATCTTTGAAGAACTGATTGTTTGTTTTCAACCACAACACAGCTTCAAGAACTTGATGCCTGCATACAGTAAAATCTCTGTGGCTGTTATCCACCCCATGTCTTCTCACTACCAAAATGGGTAGATCAGATACACAAGAAGGTAACCTATTCAAGAAACTTTGAATATCTTGTGGTAAGTTAAGCACATGTCCCCTGTACCCTCTCTGACCTCCGTGTTTCCAATACACGCTCATTATTGGACACACCCTAGCAATTAACATTTCGTCTACCTGTGTTAACCCCTGTAACTGTTGAGGTACTAAACCAGGGTCCATGTCATTCTCTGCACTGTATACCTTCGGTGATTTCTTATCCCTCTTGCATTGGTTGCAAACATAGCACTTGAACCTTTCTGCTGCTAAATTCTGCTTTGTTGGCCACGTTTCTTTACAAACTGTGCACTGGCGATGTTGTAACACTTCTTGGCTGGAATCAAATCTATTCATCTCATTTTTCATCCATTCTTGCTCATATAAAGGATCGTCGACATCTTGCCAACCGCCTTGATGAAGATACTCTTCGTGACTGCTAGCCTGTGCTTCCTTGACAGATGTTTCTTTGGCTCTTCTCTCCCCGGCATTCTCTTAATAACAACAGCCTTTCATATCGCTATTTCTCACTTTCATTTTCTATATTGGCACAACGCCTCGTATGCATTTTTTCCAATCTCAACTCCCTCTCTTCCGTAGTTTCAGAAGCAATTCTCACTATGTAATTTTTTCTGACAATCTCTAGTCTTTTTGCTCGTCAATCTGGTGTCACAGATTCAATCCGAGCAGCTGAATTTGCCCTGAGAACTTGTAGTTGCTTACCTTGTTCTTCTGGTGTCTCTAACTCAATCCGAACGGCAGAATTTTGTCTCAGCACTTCTAGTCGCTCTGCTCGCTCTTCAGGCATCTCAGACAGGATCCTCTTGGCTGCTTTTTGCCTAAGAATTCTCAGTCGCTCAACTCGTTCTTCCTTCGTTGGTTTCTTTCATCATTCGTGTGGCACTGTTTCTTTTCAGAACTTCCTGTCTAATTACCCTCCCCTCTGCAGTTTCTGCTTCAATTCTTTCTTTGGACGTACGTTTTAACCTTTGCAATCTCCTCTCTCACTCCTCAATACTTTCCTGCAACATTCTCTTCCTATCATATTTGCTGCTATAGTGACAACTCTTACCTCTTTTCTTCACTTCTTTTATATGCTTCCCTCCTCTTTGCCAACCGAGTTTCTCTCTCCGCCTTTGTTTCCTTCAAAAGCTTTTCTCGGTTTCGCTCTCGGTCTCTTCCGAGCCTTTCAGATTTCTTGTCTGTGGTTTCTGTTCACCTTCAATCTTGCCGCACTTCCAGTCTTTTTTTGCTGGCATTCCTTTTCATATTCAATTGCCGTACCAAACAGTCTAATTACCTTCCCTGGCTAATTCCTTTCTGTTTTGGAAAATATCTTTTTTTCCTTCAAAAAGTGTTTACCGTTTTTTCTACCAAACATGACAGTTGAGTATTTCATTTGCTGTTGCCAATTTAAATTTTTGAATGCCTCCCGCTACCTAGCAACATTGACCCAGTCCCCTGAAAGAAACACGGCATTTTTAAGTGACCGGAATCCATGGATATATATATATATATAAAGATACACAAAGTGAAAATTTTTCTCCCTAGTCACCACGCATGGAAAAGGACTCCACGAACGTCAAGATTAGTACCCTCGCACTGTGCTTTGCTCGGTGGGCGAGGGGAATATATATAATACAAAGATTTTTAATCTGAAAAATGTTCTGTGTATATCTGACAACTGACTGCAACACTGGCAGCTGAAGTGTGACACAAAGCCAAATTGGTTATTTTATGGTAATTAAATACCAGACATGTAACAATCATGGAAAACATTTCAAAAGAGATCAGTTGTATGTTTTATCAAATTTCCTAACATGACAGTCTCATTCCTGACAAAGATTTACTGGATTTTGCCTGCACTTGTGAACACTTTCAAAGTTTGCCAGACAAGTGCTATCATACAACTTTTGAAATGAACACAAGTTGTGGTCCTTGACACTTGTACCTAAATTGAGAGCACTAAATGTTTTTTGTAGCTGCTGTAGTTTGAAACTAGTTCTTTAGCTAGCACTAGATAAAGGTCTGAATATCAGAAGCCGCAGTGCCAGTCTGTCGGCATCTTCTGCAATATGAAGCTATTCACAATAGAAATTCATTAAATTTGACAACTCCTTCATGGATTAAAATGTTTTTCATTCATTAGCTTAAACATTTAGATGGGAATCAATTATGATGGTCGGAAATAAGAGGCCTGATTTTTTTCAATTTTTCAGTTGCTTCCTTGTGGTCTGCAAACAAAACATCAAAATACCAAATTAAAAGCTTGAAGCCATGTAAAAGAATTTTTTTTTAAACCCAGGAACAACCTAGTAAACAATTAATTGATTCCCATGTAAATATTTAAGCTAAAAAATTACAAAATTTGTGATTGATTGACACAGCTATGGCACAAGATCAATAAAATTCTGACCTGAAAAAAAGCTCAAAAAATCTTTTTAGGAGGCTTCCGATGGTACCTTATGACAAGGACCCAACTCAGCATGTAGGCGCTTCTACTACAGGCTTCTATTTTTCCATTCAACAAGACACTGAGAACTATCTTTTTCATACTCTCATATTTACATTTAATTTTAACTAATGTCAGTATTTGATCTGTTGTCAAAAAGTCTGTGGAAGTCAGCTTGTTTATCGCCTGAATCTCTGAGCATGGTGCTCCAGGTGACGTTCAATAGTCTTCTGCTGAGCGTGATTCTTTCTACTTCATATTCCATCACAAATCACTCAAAATCTTAGTTTTCTTCATCAGTTTCAAATATGTTCACCATTCAAGTATATAACAACAGTGCACTTTCAAAAAGAGGTAAAAATTAAATGCATGTAGTTCACATGAACCTTGTCATAAGAAACTCAACCAGGCATGATTCGAAAGCTCATTTTCCCTCTTTATTTATTGGTGATCATTGCTAGGCAATCAGAACTGCAGGTTTTTCACAATTAGCCAACAAAGACCATGCACCCATTCAGGGTGCATTATCCATTAATGAGTCGAACAATCAATAACAAGATACTATTTTTTTATCACCATTAGCTGGTTTTGGAATATCATGAAGAAGAAAGTTTTGCCAAACCTTCAACTATGTCATTACTAGAGCAGGAACATCAGCCGGTATTATTAAAATAGACAACGTTATGATGGGGATAATGCTGGTTTGGGTGCCAATGTACAATTTTCAGTTTTGGCATGATTTCCCATAATTGAGTGGAAATTGATAACACTTCAGGGGCACCTGCAAACGAGGATAATCATTATATATCTTATGTAACAGTATTGACATGTGAACTACCTCAAAATTACAAAGATGCATACACAATTAATTTACCTATTTTGGATATGGCAGATGATTTTGCATACTAATGCAAGTGATAACAAAGGAGGTCAAAAAGAATGCTTGGGTTATTGATGATACGATCACTTTGGTACATCATGCCACTTTCATAATATTTAAAATATAAGACCTACACATGTAAAAACAGCCAATGATAATAACATTCCTTATTGTGGAACATGTGAACAATTTATGTATGAAATCCCCCATTTACAAACCCAACAAACCAAATACATAGGAGCCTCACTATAACAAGGTAGTTTGGGACTAAGTTAATAAATGAAGCACATTATTTCAAGGTACTGACAATGCAAATCACATCTCTAATAAAGTCAACATGCATTTTCTGATCATTCATATTGAGAGTTATGGAGTTACCACAGATTACTTTTTAATCATGCAATATTGTAAGTAAAGCTTACAGTCTGATCATGGGAAATGTAGTTTTTGAGGCTGCTATTTGTTTCTCACAATGGTAGGGATCATTAATAATCATTTTCATTCTGAAAAACAAATAACTGTCAACATCAATAAACTTATAATCTTAGCTCTTTTGGTGGATGTTTTGGGAATTATGTTTTTTGTTTCTATCAAAAATTTCAACAAAAATACAGTGTGAAATCGAGAACCATTATGTGCAACCCAAATACAATTTTGCTGTTGAACCAAAAATTCACCAAAAACTGCATTAATGTCATCTTCATTTTTTGTCAAACATAAACTTTCTTGTACTGTGATGAATGTGATCGAGTCATGGCAAGGTTTCTAACAATAAACAATTTCATGGATGTCACAAAGTTTATTTAACCAAATTGCAACGAATATTGTGAAAAACTTCATTATTGTTATCTGAAAATCGAAAAAGAAGTTAAGGATGTTCATGATAAAAAAACGTTTTTTCAATTTTGAAATGTGTATTAGTGAAAATGGAATCATGATACACAACTATTTTTCCTTCAAACATAGGTATTAAAGTATACATCAACTGACAACATTTAACAAGATCCCTATCAATATTAGATCTAGTTAGAATGTTAAGCTTTTTAAGAAAAACTATGTAAATTATCTTAAGGAATCATACATAGGACTTGACCATTTAATATTTAGTCATTAGTCATTTTATTTTTTAGATTTTATGTAAGTAGTCTATAATATGGGGATTCTAGCACATTTTGGGATTTGACTAAATTTCCACATTTTCAAAATAGGCAAAAATAGTCAGGGAAAACCCTTTTCCTTGTTTACGTAATTTTCAGCTGCTTCACTACAGCTTCGCTCGATCACTTCCGGCAACTTCTAGACTCTTCCAGGAATTTGTTAACGTTACTGGGAACTTCAACACATTTTAAAAACGGGTCAAAACTTTAGCATCGACCAGAGGTCTCATCGCCCAAAGGGCTCAGCACCAAAGGTGCAGCGACGAAGTCGCAAAGCAAAGCTGTTTCAAACAGCTTCGCTGACATGTTGTCTTGGGGGAATAACCTAACACAGCAGGCTGATAAATTCCAAACATTCCATACATGCTCAATCTCCCTAACAACTAGCCTCGCTCGATGTCAACAAAAAAACTATTTTCGGTTTGCTCAGTTGTTAGGGAGATTAGGCATGTATGGAATGCGGGGAAAGTCACTAAACGACTGGTGGGGGAATTACCTTTTTTAACATAACCGAAGGTCCACGCGAAGCGGTTTTAAGAATTTTGTTTTAAATAAAAATGTATGATATAGTTTTAAGAAATACTAATAGATATTTATTTACAATATGTAAAAAATGTTTGAAAATTCTAAATTTTTACCTAAGATTTAGTAAATTGTTTAGATTTTTTTGGAATAATGTTTTTAAACTTTATATTTATATTTCAGAACCTAGAACATTTCGATGTAAAATTTGCGGAAAAATTAGTTATTATCAAAATTTAATATAAATAAATGGGTCATTGTATTTCAAAAACAAAAAGTGAAAATAATTCACACGATTCAAGTATTGAAAATCATATTGAAAATTCTAAAAATAAAAATTCAAAATCAAATCTTGATATAAATCTTCATGGTTATCCACCAATAAATTTTAGAAAAGTTAAAAAAAGCGGTTTTAGAATTGGCGCGCATGTTGATATCGGTTTTAAAGATTTTGAAGCTGGTGCGAATTTTGGAAGTAATTCTATTGAAGAGGTTAATTTTTCAGAAAATAATAGTCATTTAAAATTATTAAAGTCTCTTGAAAATGAAAATAAAAATGACACAGAAAAAGATAAAATAATTGCTTCACTAATTAATTAAAAAAATGATAATGTTAACAAACCAAAACCTAAAAATGAAGATGAATAATTTTGTAATTTTATAATAAATCAATATATTATAAAATTAATTTGTTGAGGATGTTGATTCTTCTGTCGGTGGTGTTGATTCTTTTGTTTTAGTTTGTTTTTTAATAACATGTTTTCCAACGGTAATACCACCAGATAATATTCCAAGATATGGTAGATATGGAGATACTTTTTCAACTACATTTTTTACATCTCTTTTTAATAATTTATCTTTAACAAGTTCTTTTTCTAATTCTTCACTACTTTCAATTGCTTCTAACCCTCCTAATAAATCTGAAAATTTACTAATTAGTAAATCTGTTAAAAATACGTTTGCTTTTTCTGCTTGTTTAATTTCATATTCAGAATAAATTTTTAATATAATTTTATCACTCGCTTTTTTCAAATTTTGAACTGATTGACTAATTTCTCCATCTTCAGACAATCTTATCAATTCTTCTCGTTTTTTCATTACTTCTTTTTTAACATCTTGCGTTTTACTTTCTTGATCATCCGACTGATCACGTTGATTACTTGCGGATGTATTTGATGGGTCTGAGTCCATTTGCGGAACTTCTATATGATCACTTGTTTTACTCATTTATTTTATAACTAAATGGAAAAATTAAATTTATTTCCAAACATGAATATTTTTTTGTTTTCAAAGTTTCTAAAATTTTTTCCAATTCTTTGCGGTCATCCACTCCTAAATATTCTTGAATTATTGTTGTCATATCTTTTTTATTTGGGTTATAAAATGTAACCAATTTTGAAATATTTTCTCTAAATGGTTTTGCAATAGATGTCAATTGTTGTGTAATTACAACAACAGAAAGATTATAATGTCTAGCACTAAATCCCAATTTAACCAACTCACTTGTTCTATTTTTAACATTTTTTCCACTTGCACAATCATCCAATATGATTAAACTTTTACTTCCTTTTGAAAAGTTAACTATAAATTTTAACCAATCTTCAACGTTGTCTTGACCACAAGGAATAGCAATAAAATCTTCATCTTTATCATATTTCCAATTTTCATAAGTTTTATTCCATTCAAATGTCGGACAAATTAAAAAAATATAATCAAAATAATTTTTATATTCATTTTCTATAAAATCTAATAGATATTTTGTTTTTCCACAAGCAGTCATTCCAACAATTATCATATTAAATGGTTTAATTTCATACTTTGTCTCATTCGTTTTTTAAAATTGGATTGAAGATAAATCTTTATTTACAATGTTTAACAATCCATCACTTATCACAAATATATGACACA
This sequence comes from Heliopora coerulea, assembly GCA_030142905.1. NCBI lineage: Eukaryota > Metazoa > Cnidaria > Anthozoa > Scleralcyonacea > Helioporidae > Heliopora > Heliopora coerulea. The sequence continues at coordinate 351,245 of JASJOG010000151.1, read as the reverse complement.
TTACATTTGCAGAAATAGCAGTTTTTTTAATTTCTAACAATAATCCAGACTGTGTATTTACTAATTTTTTACCAGTTCCATAAACAAAGTTATCATCTAATGTTCTTAAATCCACACATAATGCAAATGAATCTTTATAAAATTTTTCAATACTCATGACTGAATCACAGTCAGAATATCCGCAGTGAAATATTCTAAATGCTTCTTCAAAAAATCTTCTTTTCGGCATACCTTGGGAATATATGCTATTTGGGACTCCTTCAACACTAATTTTGACATCTGTTATATTTGGATAAACAAATTGCTCACTATCTGTGATAGTTTTATTTCTAAATAACAGAACAACTGCTTTCATACTTTTCCTTGGGATATTTATGGTTTCATTATGTAAAGTTGCATCTTTATCCCATTCTACTGTTTTCATCAAAGTTACATAATTATATGATAATGATCTTCCTGTGGAGTAATTTGATAAAACATCAATTGCCAAGTCTTGATTTTCAATCGTTTCATACTCTAATTCTAAATTTTCCAATGTATATCCCCCAACACTTTCTCCACTTTGTGCTACCATAATTTCACTAGCTTTTGGAAAAGTTAAAATATATTGAAAATTGTTAATCATTCCATAAGGAGCATATAACCCATGATCTGAAAGTATTTTTTCTAATTTTAAACACTGTTTTGTTCCATAAATATCATACATTAATTTATCACTAACTTTTTGTACATTTCCACTTGTTGTTCCACTATCATCTTTTGAAATTAATTTTCTGAGGTTTTCTCGGGCGATGCCGTATTCAACCATATCTGCTCTTTCAAATTCAGGCTTACAAAGATCTTTGTAAATTTCTAGTAAAGATTCTCCACTATTATCGTAAACAATTTCTCCAGCAAATTTAACAACCAATCTTTTCTTTAACAATTTTGATAAATTATTTAAAAACCACGATTTAGTATTTGCATTTTTAAAATTAAATAACAATTTTAATGAATCAGGAACAAGACACAAATTAGGATTTAATTTTGGAATATCTATATAAAGGTCTTCTTCAGGATTTGCTGAATTCGGATTCAAAGTTACAACATGTCTTGTTCTGTTTCCTTTAATTTCACTCATTTTTGATCTTTTATATCCTGGATATAATTTGTTTACTCTATTCATTTTTTATTATATATAAAAAAAAATATTTTAGTTTACCAACGTATGGTTGTTTATCAGAAGTGCTCGCTTCACTGCAGCTTCGCTGCTGAGACCTTTGGTCGATCACTATTCTGTTTTTTATTGTCCTTTTGGTATTCTTTGTATAAAAAGTAAGTAATTGCAATAACTAATACCCATAAATTTTTAGCTAGAAAAGCAATACCTTTTGCACCCCATGATAATATTTGAGAAATTAAATTTAAAACTGCTGAAATGATTGCACCAAAATTTTTACCTATATTTGCAATTGCTTTTCCCAATTTTCCAACTGCATTTGCACCTTGTTTCAATACACTTCTTGCCCTTATAACTATTGCTGTAATTATGCCTGTTACAGAAATAGCAACTGCTGATAAACCTAATAAATTTTCTTTTGCCCATTTTTTAAATCTTTCTAATCTTCCAAGGTCAGATTCTTCAGCATTTTCATTTAAAATTTGTATTCCTTCTTCACTGATTGGTCTTTCATTATTTTCAATTCTTGCTTTATCTACATAAAGTTTTGCAATTTCTGAAAAACTTTTATATATACTTTTTTGGGGTTCAGCTGTTTCTAAATCAGATTTATTTTTCCAATATTCATATTCTCTATCAAATGATTTAATTTTTTCACGTAAAACATTTTTTCTTTCATTTTCTGATAAATCAAGATAGTCTTCGCCACCAACCGGTGAGACAGCTTCTTCAAAATTTAATAAACCTCTAAATTCTCTTAATTCATCTGAATCAAATAATGATCTTCTTGGATCATTTTCATCTTAAACTAATTTAATCAAGTTATTTTCATCAATTATTCTATTAACTTCATTATCAATTTGTGAAATTGTATCTTCAACTATTTTTTCTCTCTCGGTTTTTCTCATATCATAATTTCCCTCATTAGATATTTCTCCTATTTTTTTATCTATAATATAATCTGGTGTTTTTTTATATTCTTGTTTTGCTTTTTCTAAAATATCTCGGAATTCATTAACATAATTCTTATTCACTGCCATCACTGACATTACCAATTTTTTTATCTTTGTAAATAATTGAAAAATTACCTTTTTCATTTCTTTCAAACCTAGTTTTTTCTAACAATATTGTATTATTTTCACCATTTTTCTTTTCAGGGATGAAATCAAATATTTTTTTGAAAGAATTTTTTTTACCAAAAGTCATTGATCTTTTAACTCCTCCTAAATTTTTAAATTTTTTTAAAAAACCTTTAGACTTGGTGTTATCAGGGTCTTTAACTCTAGTTACTCTGGTGTTTTGGTCTGGGAGTAATATAGTTGTTTCTCCAGTATCTAAATTTGTATCAGCAAAATTTCCCCCACTTGTTTCTCCCTCCTCACGGTCCTCACGTTCTTCCTCTTCAACCTCATGGTCTTCTATATTTCTATCATTTAATTCTATATCATCAAAACCGTTATTATCCATTTATTTTATATGTTTTGAATATTTTCTTCTGGTATCCAAGAATTATGTTTATTGTCATAACCTTCCCACTTTACCAACACCATATTTTTTCCTTTCACTTTTTTCCTTTTTAATATTTTCTCTACTTTATATAAGTGATCTTTATCACTCACATCATTCACAGCAGACAATTCCTGTTCATAAAATTTCCCAATAATTGGTTCTCCCTCAAGGTCTTCCACTTCATACATGTTTGGATCACCTCTAAATACTTTTACAATTTTAAAAATTTCTTCTGTAAAATTAGCTTCATAACCTTTTTTAAAGATATTTATATATTTAGAAATCCTAACAGTATCACCAATTTTGAATTTAGGTAAAGGTAAATCTCCCAATGGATGACCATATAATGTATTCCAAACTTGGTCTTTGTTAGATTCATTTACATCAACAGGTTTCATTAATATACTTTTATGTTTAGTATTGTTATAATTTTTTACAAGCTTTTTCAAAACGGAGGTCCAATTATAAGTTTTATTGTTGTAGAAATATTTCCACATGGATGTTTTTAAAGTTCGGTTAAATCTTTCAACTATAGCTGCTTTTTTAACAGATTTTGAAGAAAAATATTTAACACCCTCATCACCAGTTTCTTTTAATATAGACTTTACGCCAACATTATAAAATTCTTTTCCTTCATCAAATTGAGCTACATTTGGGTATTTACCAAATCTTTTTTTGAATTTTCTAAGTAATTTATCAACAGCTATTGTCATGTTGTAAGTATCTTTTCTATAAACAGGAATAGCAAACGCGTATCGACTTAAAATTTCAACAGCTGTAAGAATCCAATAATAATCTTTATTATCTTTTTTATATTTTTTCATATCAATTAAATCCATTTGTATTTGATCACCTAAATCTTTAACAAATGTTTTTTGAAATTTATGTCTTCTAACAATTGCTTTGTATCTTGTAAAAGTATTTTGTGTTTTTAACCAGTCTTGTACAATTTTTCTACTAACATTTAATCCCCTGTCTTTTGCTTTTTGATAAAGACTTTCTGAAGATTGATAACCTGTTTTAGGATTGTAATAAATATCTCTTAACTCTTGTTCAATAACAAATTCATTATCACTCACTTTGTCGTTCATTTATTTTTATTAAAATAAATAATGAATTCACTTGAAAAAGCTGAGAAAAAAAATTATGATTTTGTAGTGAACGAAAGAAAAATTTTGGATAAAAAATTTAAAGAAAGTTTTTTGAAAAAATATCCATATGCAGACATGTCAAAATTTTACTTCGAGCATGATATTAATAAAGACGGAAGTTGGGAAAAAACAATATTTAAAAAACCGCGAAGCGGCGAGCCAGGGGCTCGATGTTTCAACAGACGTAAATTCAGACACGTTTAAAAATGATCCAAATATGACAAAGTATTTGTATATTAACAAACCAATTCCCTCCAGTCAGCGCTCCGCTGAACCAAATTTTCCAAAAATTTGGAAACTTGGTGGAAGTATACAAGAATTACCCAGAGGAAAAAGACATGTTGGTTATACAGGGAAATCATATTATTGGGATAATTTTCCTACACAATATGTTTTAAGTTATCCTATTAACCAGTTTAGGATTTATGTAAACAATACAGATTATTTTCAAAGCAATTTACCTGGATTAAATATAACTACAGATGATAATGCAAAATGGTCTCTAAATGAGTCATATTTTCAAAGCATTATAGGAACATGGATTGCAACTTATGGATGTGGAATTTCAATACAACATTTACTATTTTCAGCTGATGTTCCAAAACAAATTACATCATTTATGAGATTTCATCTATATTTTACAGTTAGAAGAATTATGTGGCAATTGAGAAATGGTGATGACAAAATCTTTTATAAATTTAATGCTGGTTTTTTAAAAGATCATTATCCAAAATGGACTTATGAACCTGAAAGGTGAACACCTGGGTCAAGATGTTGTTGGTACAGACCCATGGAAAAGATATCAACACGGTCCGGGTCAAATTAGAGACACACAAAATGATTATAAAAAATTTGTTCCAAAAATTTCAAATGGATTAATTAAAAATGGAACAGAATTATTAAATCAAAGCATTGAAGCTTATCTTTATTCAATACTAGGAGCTCAAGCAAGAACAAGACAAAGTATTGTTTCAAATAGAGCTTCAGCATTAGAAACACAAAAAGTTTTTAGACAAATTTTTGAAGATTCTATAATAAATTATGATACGACAACATGGATTAATAATATGAATCAAGCAGTTTCATCAACAAATGTAGTTTTAAATACAGCTATAAGTCCAACTTTATGGCTAATTCCGAGCAGTTTAATTATTTTAAAAGATCCTATTGAAGGATATAATAATAAATTAAAAGTTTCTGATGAAAATATGGTTTTTGGAATTAACGAAAATTTAAATTATTATGGTGGAGAAAAAAAAACAAAATTACAGGGAAATGAAATAAAGAAAAATTAATCCAAAAAAGATTTGAAAAATAATACATTAAAAGACATTTCAGACCTTTCAGGTAAATCACCAAAAACACCCATTGGGTCAAGTGAATATTTAATTATTTTATCTTTATCAATAATTGGAGGAGTTTTAATTTCAAAATATATATTATAAAATAAATGACAAATCTTAAAATATTTATCAGACAAGACGAAAACCGTGAAAAAATAATTCAACTAAAAGAACCAATTATATTAACTCATTGTGGAGGTCATATGTTTGTAAAATCAGTAAGTATATTTTGGAATTATAATAATTTATATCAAAATATTCATTATTATACTTATGATACACAAGGTGCTAATAGAAAAATTGACTTCAAAGATGGATATTATACCTTTAATATTTTAAAAACTGAATTAGAAAATGTCGGCGCAATTGAACTGGAACAAATTGATTTTTCTGGAAAATGCACAATAAAATCGGATAAAACATTAAATTTACAAACACTTGGTCCAATCATAGGATTTCCAGAAAATAAAGTAATACAAGCAAATACATTAACAGAGAGTGACAGCGAGGTAAATATTAATAACAACTTGGAATATGTAAACATAAGCTGTAATATGATTGATAAAAGTAAAAATTTTGTGGATGGTAAAGGAAGTAATGTACTTGTTCAAGTTCCAATAACAACAGAACAAACATTAAAAGGTAGTGTTTCTAAAATTTACCCACCTGAAGAAACAGGGCCGGGAGGAGGAATAAAATTATCAAATGGAATTTATAATGAATTAGAATTCAAAGTAGAAGGAAATAATTCATTATCAATAGGAAATGTTTTGTTAGAAATTATTATAAAATAAATGAGTTTATTTTACGGATATGAAAAAGTTAACGATAATATAACAACAGGAGGTTTACCAACAACAGGAGGGGATATGACAGGAGATATTAACATGGGTTCAAACCATATCATAACATCAGTTGACCCAACAAAAAGAGAACACCTTGCTAGAAAAAAATATGTAGATGATTTAGTAAGAAGACACACAGGGGTAGATTATCTATCAAGAAGAGGAGGTACAATGAGAGGAAATATTGATATGGGCCCTAATAAAATTACAACAAATGTGAATCCTTCAAGTGATAAAGACCTTTCTAGAAAGAAATATGTAGATGATCAAGATTCTAGAAAATTATCCTTAACTGGTGGAACAATGTCAGGAAATATTAGCATGGGGAATCATAAAATTCTAACAACTTCAGATCCTACGGGTGAAAAACATTTAGCAAGAAAAAAATATGTAGATAATCAAGATTCTAAAAAATTATCCCTAACTGGTGGAACATTGACAGGTGATGTTACAATTGGAAGTAATAAAATTATTTCTTCAACAAATCCTACACTTGAAACACATTTAGCAAGGAAGAAATACGTCGACGACCGTATTTATAATAGTTTAAACATTCTCAAAAAGGATGTTAGTTTTTCAGTGTTGAAAGATAATTTTTCTTTGAAATTTCATAATTTATATTTTGTTGAATATAATTCAATTTATGATTTGTTGTTTGAAAGAAATGGTGGAAAAGTAAAAGAACTAATTGATTATGGAATTGAAGGAAACAATTTTAAACAAACAACAAAAAGTCTTCAACCTTCCTTGTGTTTAGAAAGTCAAAAGGAAGATAATAAATATTTTTTAAAATTTAATGGCGGAGCCGGCCCGCACAGCGGTAACAATAGAATGATTTCAGTTTCCAACATTAATCCAATATCAGGAAAAAAAGATATTGTAAATGTTTTTGTTGTTTATAAATTGAATTCTGTTCCTTCATCTGGAAGTGATTGGTTAAAAGGAGGAATTTTTGGACATGATAATGGGGGTTTTGACAGATTTGTTTGTTTTGCAAATCCAACTACAAAAGAATTAGTTATTGCTGGAGATAGTGCTAATTTTATCTGTATTGGTTCAAATCCTGTAAATCATAAAACACCAATTGCGGCCTTCAAACCGAAGGCCAATGCTGGAGTTTTGAATAAATGGATATGTTTAAGTATTCATTGGGATATATATACAACACCAAATAATAATGAAAGTAGTGTTTATTGTAATGGAAAAAAGTTAACATCTTTTACAACCAAGACTGTTTTAGGAGATACAACTTTAACAATTGGTGATATAAAAAACAACACAAATTCACCTTTTGATGGATCAATATCTTTCTTTTCAATTTTAAAACACGAGAAAATGACAGAAAAAGAAATTTTGTTTTATCATTATGTTCTTTGTAATTTATACAACGTTGATCATAATCCTATAAATATATAAAATAAATGAGTGTTATATTTAATGATGATGATTTTAGCTCAAAAAGAAAAAATTTCATTTTAAATGAATTTGATAAAAAATTATCTTTAACAGGCGGTACGATGACCGGCGATTTGACTATAAACACAAATAAAATAATTTCAACAATTGATCCTATAGATGATAAACATTTGGCTCGAAAAAAATATGTGGATGATCAAGATGATACAAAATTGTCTTTATCTGGAGGAACAATGACTGGAGATTTGGATATGGGAAATCATAATATTCTTCATGCAGCAAATTATGTTCCATCTTCTGATCACCATGTTGTGACTAAAAAATATGTGACAAATTTTTCATTTGCAAATACGGTTGCAAATATTTATAATTTACAAATGGATGATGAAGGAATTTTTGATGTGAAAGATGATGATAATTATATAGAATATACTGGAAGCAATAAAAAGGTTGAAAAACTTTTCAATTTGTCAAGAAAAAAAGATTGGAATTTCAAACAAGATGATACAAACAAACAACCATTTTTAAAAAAATCCACAATTAATAATAATTTTTATTGTATCCAATACCACACTGGTCTTGGATCAAACAGTAACAATTTACATTTAGTTAGTAAACAAGATATTTTAAGCAATCAACACTTGAATTTTTATTTTGTATATGGTTTAAAATCATTAAATTCGTCTAACAATGAGGTATCGTTTAAAATCATAGATAATGAAACAGTAAGACAACCAACTCCTTTTAATTTTGGTATTTCTTATTGTAATTCATTATTATATATCACAAATTCATCCGCGTCTGCAATTTCAAATAGCAGATGGCAATTGAAAGCAAATGCAAAAGAAATAAACAAATTAATGTCTTTCTGTACATTGGGATCAAAATAACCTCAGTGGCGGTAAAAAAGGAAAACTTTATGTGAATGGAAAAGAAATTGTTTCTTTCATTACAAATAGTAAATTATCTCACAATTCAAATACGAAATTTTATCTTGGATCAAAAAATAAAGACCACGGAAAAATGGATGGAGAAATATTATATGTATATGTTTCAACAAGAAAAATGAAATATCCAGAAATTGTTTTAAATCATTATCTTCTTTGTAAAAAATATGGTGTTGATTTTGACGAAGATGAAATATTAAAATATATAGCTAAATAAATTTTAAATACATTTTGAATAACCACAAATGTTATTTAAAATTTACTTGACTTTTACTTGACTTTATTTAAAAATAACTTTAAATAAATTTTAAATAAATTTTAAATAAATTTTAAATAAATTTTAAATAAATTTTAAATAAATTTTAAATAAATTTTAAATAAATTTTAAATACACTTATAAATAAATGAGTGAACAAAGTGAAGCTAAAATAACAGCAGTTGAAAAATCTGTTAAAGCAAAAGACCCAAGAAAAGTAGAATTGGGAAAAAGGTTGGCAAAAATTTCAAGAGAAGCAAAAGAAAGAAAAGCAAAACAGCGACAGATGGAAGAATCTAAAGCCAAATCAGAAGCTTCTAAATTAGAGAAAGAAAAAGGAGAAATAATCAATTATTTAGATTATAGACATTTTATTGGAGTTTTAGGGCTTGTTATTTCTATTGGTGGATTATATTATTCATATAAAAGAGACAAAAGAGAAAGTGAACGAAGTGATCGACCAGAGGTCTCAGCAGCGAAGCTGCAGCAAAGTGATCAAAGTGATCAAAGGGAAGAAAAAAACAACCAAGCTTACAAGTTCACAAATAATGTAAAAAATAAGAATGACTATGAAATTAATAAAAGTGGTCCATCAAGGTGTCCTATTGAAAACCTGTAAGGCCCTTACAGGTTTTTAATAAAAAAAATTTTTATGTATATAAATAAATGACCGAAATGAATAGAAAAGAAGCTATGAATGAATTATATGATTCTACACTAATTACATTGGGTGCTGTGGGAATTGGAATGATAACAAGAAGAGTATTTAGTGATGGTTTGTCAACTCCGGCTAGTTTAGTGCCTACTTTAAAACTTACAGCAGCTGTAGGATTATCAACACTTGGAATTAAATATGCACAAGACAAAAAGTGGATTCCTGAGAACCCTTTTAAACAATAAAAAATAAAACAAAAATAGAAAATTTTTTTAAAATAAATGGAAACAGTAGTTGGTGGATTATTTAATGCAGTCACTTTTGCAGGTGCTGGATTTTTATTTTCAAAATTAAATCATTCTGGATATGAAAAAGAGATAAAAAGACATAATGAAGCAATGGAAAAACTTAGTGAAGCAAAGGAAAAATGGTATGAGGGGCAAGTAAAAAGAAAAGAAGAAATTGAAAAATTAAGGCAGCAATTATCTGATGCAAATGCTGATATAAATAAAACAAATATGTATTTGAAAAATCTTGCTGAAATAAATAATCGTTATAAATATTTAAAAGAAAAAGCAAATGAAGAAGAAAGGGAACCTCCAAAATTAGAAGATTATTATAAACCTTCGGATGAAATGAAAGAATATCAAAATGTTGCTTTTTTTCTTGTTGGTCTTTCAGGAGGTTATGTGGTTTATAAAATTATTTAAAAATTTTTCTTTAAAAAAAAAAATCTCTTAAATAAATGGAAAACCATTATCAACAAAAAACATTTAAACAATTGTGGAATATTGCAAGAGAAAGAAAAATAAAATATTATAAAACTTTTAACAAAAATCAACTTGAAGAAATGCTTAGATTTGAAATTAGCAAACCAAATGAAAAGTATGAGAAATATTGTAGAGAAAAAATTAAAAACCCAGTCCCAGTAATAGCTATAAATAGAGCAACTGGTGAAATCTTAAATTTTAAAAGTCTTGGATCTGCTGCAAAAATTTTAATAAAAATGCAGGAAGTATAAAATATAGAATTAATAATAAAAAAGATTTGAAAATTAATGGGCAAGAATTTTTGATTTTTTATGACTGTTGAACTGAAAGTTCAGCAAAGCTATTTTTTATTTTTTTTTTAATTTTTTTGTTTAAAGGAAAATTTATATATAATAAAAATGCATATAATTGAAAAATATTTAAAACAAGAAGATTATGAAAATAATGATAAAGAATATATTTATTATGTTTTTCTTAATAAAATTGCTGAAATTACAGGTGAAGGAATATTACCACATCATGAATTTACAATAAATTATGATGAAAAATATTGTATTTTTAACGAATATGAAATTGAATATGGAGAATATGATGAAGAAGAAACTCTTATAGAATCTTATAAAATTATATTGAAACCGAAAGAAATATTAAAATCACATTTAAAAAAATTATATTCATCATTTAATATTTTTATATTAAAAAAAATTCAGTAATCAGTTTTTTTTTTTTAAATCTAATCACGTGACCACAACCCGAAAAAAACTTTTTTTTTTTTTTGTCTTTAAAAAAAAAAAAACATATATAATAAAAGATGAATATCGAGCGAAGTTCAAAACGCGGTCATGGAAGACCAAGAAAATATCCTTTTGGTTCTTTTGTAGGACCAAGACGCGAAAATAGAGGAAGGCCAGTAACATTACCTCCAGAAAAAAGACAAAATGAACGAATTGTTAGAAATAGAGGAAGACCAAGAAAAAATCAAGAAATTTCTTCATCAATTTTAGACAAAACAATTACAGAAGAAAAATTACAAGAACCTTTAAGACCAAAAAAAAATTTAAACATTAATTTACTTGAAAGATCAAAACAAAAAGCAAATGATTTATTTAACAAGAGTAAAGAAAAAATACTTAATTTATTTGATAAATATACACCCTTGAATAATAGAAAAGAAAAAATAACAAATTGGTATAATCATCTGAAAGATAATGTTTTAGTTATATTTAACAAAATACAAGGTAAAGTTTCAACCCCAACTGCAAAATTTAAATTGGATAAAGAAGCTTTGAATGTAACGAAAAGATATGAATTGAATTTGAAAAAATTTGAATTGTCTTTATATGATCCTTTGACTCTTTTGAAGAAAATAAAACCATTGGTAATTAAAAAATTCAAAAAATATCCAAGCACAAAACAACAAATAACTCTTGTGTGTTTGATGTCAAAAACAAACCCCGCAACAGGAGAACAAACTGTGGATAATGCTCATTTTCATAGTTACTATGAAGAAATTTTTGAAGGAAATAATTTTGACGAAATATATGAAAAAATGACGCAAAAAGTTATTTTGAGTTTTGAAGAATTTTTAAAAAATTCAAGTTTGTGGAAATTTCATAAAGGTTTGAAAGTAATTCTCAATATTAATGAAATTAAAAGATTACTTGCTTCATCTTATATTCCTTTACCAGAGTTTTTAAAAAATAAAAAAGCAATTATAAACCCAGAAAATGATGATCAAAAGTGTTTATTATGGTGTGTTGTAATAAATGAACTTTTGAAAACTAATCCCAACTTAAAAAATCCTGGAAGAATTACAAAAATTTTGAAAAAGAAAGCTGAGAATTTTAATGTTAAAGATGTGAAATTTCCATGTGGATTTTCTGATATTGATAAATTTGAAAAAAATAATAACATTCCAATTAATTTATTTGGATATAACAGCAAATCCAATGGCAGCAGAGCTGCTGATGAAGGTCAGAAGGGTGGTAAAGCCGGTGAAATTTTTCCTTTGAGAGTAAGTAAGGTTGATTTGGATCGACAAGAAAACCGACCGCGTGTAAATATATTGTTAATAACTAATGAAAATGGGGATCGACATTATTGTTTGATTAAAAATAAGAGTAGATTATTTTCAAGTCAAGTTAGTAAACACAAAGAAAAAACACATATTTGCGATAATTGCTTACAACATTTTAGTAAAGAAAATGTTTACAAAAATCATTTAGAATATTGTAAAGAGTATGAATGTGGAAAAACTGTTTATCCAGATAAAGGAGAAAAATTAAAGTTTAGAAATTTTGAGAGAATGCATGATGTTCCATTTGTAATTTATGCAGATTTTGAATGTTGTCTTAAAAATATAAACGATCGACCGGAGGTCACACCGCTTAGCGGTGTTGGAGATAAAACAAAACAAACCCAAAAACATGAACCATCTGGATATAGTTATTTGATAAAATGTTTTGATGATAATTTATATAAACCAAAATTAGTAAAATGTTCTAAAAAACCCGGTGAACCTGATTTTGATATTTCATTAAAATTTGTAAAAAGTTTAGAAAATGATATTAAAAAAATATATGAGAAATTTAAATTTTCAAAAAAGATAATATTAAGTGAAAAGGATAAAGTAGATTTTAGAACTGCAGAAAATTGTTATGCTTGTGGAATCAAATTTGATAAAAAAGTTATGGATCATTGTCATTACACTGGAAAATATCGTGGAGCTGCTTGTGTTAGTTGTAATTCAAAAATGAAAAATCCAAAATTTATCCCAGTTATATTTCATAATTTACAAAACTATGACAGTCATTTGTTTATTAAAAATCTTGGTGTTTCAGAAGGTGAAATTGATTGTATACCAAACACTGAGGAAAAATACATTTCATTTACAAAAGAATTTATTGTTGGTAAATATCAAAAAACAGACATAATAACTAAAAAACAACTACAAAATAAATCAAAAGAAAATATTATTGAGTGTGAAGAATTAATTATTGACAGTGAAACGACAGGGCCGCAGGTCCAGTATAAAATTAAAGAAATTGTTGAAGTAAAAAGAAAAATTAGATTTATTGATAGTTTTAAATTTATGCAAACTAGTTTATCAAATTTAGTTAATAATTTAGATAAAAATGAATTAAATATGTTAAAGAAATTTTATAAAAATGAAAAACAAACTGAGACCGGAGGCCTCAGCCTCAAAGGGGAATTATTAACTAGAAAAGGTGTTTTTCCATATGATTGGTTTGATAGTATTCAAAAATTAAAAGAAGAAAAATTGCCTGATAAAGAATGTTTTTATTCTAAATGAAATGATGAAAATATAAGTGATGAAGATTATGAACACTCACAAAATGTTTGGAATAAATTTAATATTAAAAATATGAGACAATATCATGATTTATATTTAAAAACTGATGTGATGCTTTTAGCTGATGTATTTGAAAATTTTAGAAAAGTTTGTAAACAAAATTATAAATTAGATCCTGCTTGGTATTTTACTTCACCTGGATTAGCTTGGGATGCAATGTTAAAAATTACAAAATCCGCAGGCGGTAAACCGATTGAATTGGACCTATTGTCTGATCCGCAAATGTATCTAATGATTGAAAAAGGAATGAGGTGGAATTTCAACTATTGTAAAAAGATATGCAAAAGCAAATAACAAATATATGGACAGCGAAGCGAACGGAGTTCGATACAACCCTAAAGAAGATAGTGTTTATCTTCCATATTTAGATGCAAATAATTTATATGGATGGGCAATGAGTAAAAAATTACCTGTGAAAGATTTCAAATGGATGAATGAAAATGAGTTAAATAATTGGGAAAAAATCGCAGATGACCCGAAGGCCGGTTGTATTTTAGAAGTTGATTTAGAATATCCAGAAGATTTACATGATTCACACAATGAGTATCCTCTTGCACCAGAAAGATTAAAGGTTGGCCAAGTTGAAAAACTGATTCCAAATTTAAATAATAAAGAAAAATATGTTTTACATTGTGAAAACTTGAAATTGTATGAAAAATTGGGACTTCGTTGTACTCGAATTCACAAAGGAATTAAATTTTATGAAGAAGATTTCATGAAGCAATATATTGATTTGAATACAAATTTAAGAACAAATGCAAAAAATGATTTTGAAAAAGACTTTTTCAAATTGATGAATAATTCTGTATTTGGAAAAACTATGGAAAATGTAAGAAATAGAGTTGATATACAATTGGTAAATAGACAAGAAAAAGCATTAAAATTATTTTCAAAAAGTAATTTTAAAAGTAGGACGATATTTTCTGAAAATCTAATTGCAGTACATAAATATAAAACCAAAATTATTTTGAATAAACCAATATATTTAGGAATGAGTATATTAGATCTTAGTAAAACTTTAATGTATGATTTTCATTATAATTATATTAAGAAAAAATACAGCGAAGCTGCATCATTATTATTTACCGATACAGATAGTTTAATGTATGAAATTAAAACTGATGATTTTTATAAAGATATTTCTCCAGATGTAAAAAATATGTTTGATACGAGTAATTACCCAAAAGTTAATGAATCTGGAATTAAAACCAGGTTAAACAAAAAGGTTATTGGAATGATGAAAGATGAATGTGGCGGAAAACAAATAGAAGAATTTGTTGGTTTGAGAGCAAAATTATATGCTTACAAAATGTGTGGAAACGGTGAAGACAACAAAGTAAAAGAAGAAAAAAAATGTAAAGGTGTTAAGAAAAATGTAATTAAAAAAGAAATAACATTCCAAAATTACAAAGATTGTTTATTTGATGGAGAAGAACAAATAAGAAAAATGAATTTGATAAGATATAGAAACCATGAACTGTATACAGAAAGTGTTGAAAAGATTGCTTTGTCATATAAAGATGACAAACGAAACATACTTGAAAATAAAATAGACACTCTTGCATTTGGTCATTACATGAATGAAATGATTGACACTTATGAGAATATATTTGGATTTAAACCGTAAAATACTTTATCAGCGAAGCTGTTTAGCAAATAGACTTATTGTTTAAAATTCTGCCAAAAAAAAGGTAATTCCCCCGCTTTTTGTTGCGGGGTTTTTCCCGCATTCCATACATGCCTAATCTCCCTAACAACTGAGCAAACCGAAAATAGTTTTTTTGTTGACATCGAGCGAGGCTAGTTGTTAGGGAGATTGAGCATGTATGGAATGTTTGGAATTTATCAGCCTGCTGTGTTAGGTTATTCCCCCAAGACAACATGTCAGCGAAGCTGTTTGAAACAGCTTTGCTTTGCGACTTCGTCGCTGCACCTTTGGTGCTGAGCCCTTCGGGCGATGAGACCTCTGATCGATGCTAAAGTTTTGACCCGTTTTTAAAATGTGTTGAAGTTCCCGGTAACGTTAACAAATTCCTGGAAGAGTCTAGAAGTCGCCGGAAGTGATCGAGCGAAGCTGTAGTGAAGCAGCTGAAAATTATGTAAACAAGGAAAAGGGTTTTCCCCGACTATTTTTGCCTATTTTGAAAATGTGGAAATTTAGTCAAATCCCAAAATGTGCTAGAATCCCCATATTATAGACTACTTATGTATAGTATAATGAGGGCCACTAGTTTATCAGTTTTAACTGTAAAGTGTTTTATCCTCGTCAAATAAAGTTAATAAATAAATAAATAAATAAATAAATAAACAGATAGGTGTGTAGTTAAATTGTGGACATTACAATATTATTACAAACATGGTTACATTTGCAGGATCACGAAGGCTGTGTGAAATGTAAGGATACCACTGCAAAAACAAAAGACACGTACATGTGTGTGTTGAATATGACTTGTCAAAAATGTAATTCTGTGCACGATAATGATGAAATTGTTGAGGGAATGCAATGTTTGGAATGTTTATAAAAATAATTTATTTAACAATGTTTTTGGACCAAGACAATCTAATCATTCTTAAAAATCTCCTAGTCAGTATTTCATAGTGATTGACCGATCATGCCACAATCGGAAATTACCGATTACCGATTGTTCCAAGTCATAATCGGTCCGATTCCGATTCCGATTATCAAAACGAGTCCAATGACGTCATTCATTCTGCACGCAAACCTGGCGTAAACAACTTTAAATGGCTTCCTTGGCCAAAAACTTGTAAGAAAACACAATTCCTTCACATGGTAAAATAATTTTTAACCCACTGCTAAGTTAGTAGCTTTGCATAAGAGACTTGCACATGCTTCAACTTGTTAGTAGGAGAAATAGCAAAATACTTTTAACAGGTTTTTGTTTTTTTTAAAAAGTAATTTTCTGGCCAGACTTGCTGACGCCTTGTCATCTGGCACGACACTAGCACAGCTAGAGCATTCAGTGTTCCAGTGCTAGCCGACATGCAATTTGCAGACGTTTTGAAAAGACTTGGATAAAGCAAACAATAAATCTTTATTTCCGGTTGTGTTGAGCAGTGAAGAAAATATTTCCTACTCACACAATAGTGTCTTAAATACCAATTTGTATTTATTTAAAAGAAAGCCATTCATCTAGAAATCTGTCGAAGAATTGTCAGTAGACATCTGAAGGTTGCTCAAGCTGAACTGACGATCAACATCCGATTATTTTTGTAATTTTATCTGTTTCACATTTCATTATAAGATTGTGTAAGTGACAGACTGGTGATGGAGAAATACATGTGCGTATCTCGCTGCTGACCATAGAAGAAACTGACAAAAACCATGCCAATTTGGCAACTTCTGAAGAGTTGTTTTATTTCCATATTAATCGGTTATAATCGGGAAATACAGGAACTTTAACCAATTCCAATTGTCTACCGATAACGCAATAATCGGTCCGATTCCGATTCCGATTATCGGTCAATCACTAGTATTTCATTAATTGTAAACAATGGTATTTCATTACCAGTAATCAAATACTACCAAAACACATTCCAAATTTCTTCTGTGGAAATTAAATCATCAATTTTTCATATTTAGCATCCTAATTAAAAATAGATAAAGCAATTGACATACTTATAACAAAATAACCAATCAGCTAGTACATAATGTACACCATTACAATAACCTCTACCATACTTTTGAAATTGTTCATTCTTTCCTTGACGTCTTACACCTCTGCCGTCATTTTTACCTTTTCCGAAGTTTTTGTACAATTTATTTACATTTTTTATTCCGTTTTTTTGGGATAACTGCATTAGTACTCTGTCTGCAGGTTTTTACCAAAAATGCTTGGAAATTATTTACATTAACCTGACTAAATTTACCTACAATGATAGAAAATGGTGATACAGGAAATCTTGTAACAAGAAATCTTAAAATAATTGGTTTTGCCACCCAAACAACTTCTTCAAACAGTTTAATAAATTAAACTAAATTGTTTTTCTGACCCTTTATTCAAACATCAAACAAATATTTTGTCAATCTTGTTCTTATTTGACACTGTTTTGCCTTTATAAACTTTATGAGAATGAAAGACAATTCAGAATTCCATCAGTCAAAAGTTATTGTGGTTTTAACAGTACATGATTGTTTCCACTGACAACTATGGACACCCCAACAAAGATAGTCGACATATGGATCTAGTCATTTCAAAACGATCTAAAGTGCAATAAAGTCCTCTGGTTTCAATCTTATTCTACAGTCACTATCTTTAAGTACACAGGTTTGTTCATCAAAAAATCGATTACTATTATATATACAACACAAACAACAGTCGTTTTATGGCCATTTTCCCTGCTTACATGGGGTTGGCTGGCGGCTCTACACAGCAGCCTTCTCCACCTCTCCCTATCCTTTGCATCTTCCCTTTTCAACCTGCACTCTCTCATGTCCTTTTCCACCACCTGGCTCCATATCATCTTCAGCCTTCGCCATTTTCTCTTACCTTCCACATTGAACGACATGATCTGTTTCACCCAACCATCATCATCCTTCCACAGCACGTGTCCCAACCATCTTAACCTATTCCATTTCACGGCATCAGACACTGACTCAATCCCCATTCTTTCCCACGGCACTCTATCCCTCAGCAATACACCGCACATCCATCTCACCATCCTCATCTCCATACGTTCCAATCTCCTCCCACTCTGCTCTGCTATCATGGCTCATGTTTCACTTCCATATATTATAGCAATCCTCACACACGTCACATGCAGCTTTCCCTTCAGCTTAAGTGACACTTCCCTGTCAAGATCCCTGATGAATCCTGAAACTTCCTCCGCGTACAACGTGCCCTTACCATGAATGCAAAATTCGCTCCTCCATCCTCATTCAACATATCACCCAGGTAACAAAACTTTCCAACATTCTCTAAGTGAACCCCATTTCCCAGATCCAATCTCTCCTCCACATTCTTATCCTCTTCATCACCTTCTCTTTCACATGTCTTGCACACAAACGTATCCTCAGCTCTAACCAGAGAGCTCCTCACACCTGAGCATCGCTTATGTTCCCATCCACTGCATCTCGTACATCTGATAGAATTGCTCCCAACACTCTTTCCACATACAGTACATGGCCACTTCCCAGTCTTTCAACATTACCATGATTCTTCCCTGACACCATCACCTTTGTCTTACCAATGTTCATCTTCAACCCTTTCGTCTACATGCACTCTTTCCACTGCAGCACTTTCCACTTAAGTTCCTCAGTGCTCAGCCATCAGAACTAAACTGTCAGCATATAACAGCTCTCATGGCAGGCCCTCCCTAACATCTTGTGTCAGCGCCTCCATCATAACCACAAACAGTAACAGAATCAGAACCGATTCCTGATGTACCCCGACTTTCACCTCAAAGTCCTCACTGTTTCCACGCTTCATTTTCACCATTGTTCTTGCTTTCTTATACATTATCATCACTGCTTTCACCAGTTATTCTTCAGCCTCCAGCTTCCTCAATGCCCACCTAACCACTTCTCTTGGTATCCTATCAAATGCCTTCTCCAGATCCACAAATGCGTAATACAATGGTCTCTTTTTTTTTCCAGAAACTTCTCATGCACCTGTCATACCACAAAGATCCCATCTGTCATCCCCTTCCCTGGCATAAATCCAAACTGCATGCCATTAATATTTACCTTCCCTCTCAAATACCTTCATTGCCCTATGTGCCCCACACTGCAATGGGTCACCTTTACCCATGCAAATGGGTAAAAAGGTACTCAGATCCCAGTCCCTTGGTATCTCCCTCGTCCACAACCATATTGCAAATCACTGTCATCTTCACAAATAATTTCACCCACCAATTCCGTTGGACCACCTGTGTAAGATTCATCACAAGCAATCCACAGGCATTCACATGCAACCTTTCATCAATCGTTTAAAGTTTAATTATCACAGCTTTTGAAGTGTTTACAATAGAAATTCTTCATTAGGGAATCAAGTTGATCTATCTTGTAATAGAAGTTGATTCGATGTGGATTTCTTGTAGATTTTATATTGTTGATCATATTGTTGTTGATTTCAATAGCATCATTCGATAATGTTGTTTAATAATGTTGGTTTGAGCTAAGAATGAAGTAAAGCATAATTAATCTACTCTGCGTGCCCAAAACTAGATGCTGGCATTGAATCAATAGTAATTTGCATACTTCTAACGTAGATAATCACGATCGCTAGTCAATGTACATGTCCTAAATAATTGCAGTGATCTAATTTTGGTCTCCTGGCTTGCTTGTTCGAGGTAGAATAGACTGATAGAGGTAGATGGTAGCATAGATTATTAAGTCGACCAGTAACTCCCGAAACGTTTTACTTAAGTGTACTCAAATTACACATTAAATTTTGATTGGACTAGCAGATGAATGGCGGTAAATAACGATAACCGTGATCAATAACCTAACATAAATATTAACTAATTAAGTTGGCGTTATAAGCTAACATTCCGGCCCCTTAAAGGCAATACGCAGGGCCTTTACAACGCTCTAAATACAATACAGGTAATTTGATTATCACTAAACTATAAGCACATAATCTTAACAAAACGTTGAGCAAATATATGCGTAATGTTTGTATCATTCATCTATCTACATACGTGTCCAGGACACAGTTCACGAGAATGTTCAGGTTCACTTATCTGTGTAGAAGTCGATGATGTTCAGTCCTTCTGGCCTTCAGCAAAGTCAGCACCTTCCAGTAAGACGATCTTGTCGATTGGGCACTCAAGCAGACTTGTTCTTGTTTTCACCTTAACAGAACGTATGCACCCATCTTGGCTACTTGTGCGAACCTCTAGAATCTGACCCAACGGCCACGAGCTATGAGGTGAATTTTCGTCCGCGATGATCACGATGTCATTAACTTTGAGGTTCCTTCTACTCCTGTTCCAGCGCTGAAGCTGTTGTAATGTAGCGAGGTATTCCCTAAGCCAACGGCACCAGAACACATCGGCCAAGTATTGTACCTGGCGCCACCTTCATCGAGAGTAGCAGTCATCTTTATCAAACACTCCGAGTGGCAGCGTTGGTCCAGCTCAGAGGAGAAGCAGGTGATTGGGAGTGAGTGCCTCCCAATCATTTGGATTGTCCGACACCTTAGTTATAGGTTGACTGTTGATTATGGCTTCGACTTCACACGAGTGTCAGGAGGCCCTCATCGTCCAACATCTGTTCCTTGAGAATTGCATTCATAATCTCTCACCGTGCGAATGCAGCACTCCCACATGCTGCCATGATGGGAACCTGCTGGAGGGTTAAACACCCACTTGATTGACTTCTGTAACGAGAATTCTTTAATCTGGTTTTCATTCCATCCTACGATTGCTTCTGCAAGCTCCTTGTTACTGCTAACAAAGTTGCCACCATTGTCGGACCTAATCTCTTCCGGGCGGCCTCTCTGTGCATTAAATCTCCTTAAGGGGTTGATGAATGATGGAGTGTCCAAACTGTGCACGACCTCAATGTGTACTGCTCTAACAGACAAGCAGGTGAAGAGCACTCCATACCTTTTCACTGTGGTTCTACCGCGGCGCACTTGAAATGGTCCATAGCAGTCGATGCCAGTAAATTAAAATGGTGGCTTTGAAGGGGTGACTTGATCTTCAGGTAGATAGGCCATCTTTTGCTCTTCTACTGTAGGTCGAGCAGGTGTTCAGTATACATCGCAGAGTTGGTCTTGCATTGATGATCCAATAGCGTTGTCGAGTCATTGATAGCACATACTCCAATCCTGAGTGGCCGGACTCTTGGTGATGATGGCGACCGATGAGCTCAACTATGTGATGTCGCTTGGGCAACATAACTTGGTGTTTTGCTTCGTCGCTGATTGGAGCACGTCAGAGTTGACCACCCACGCGTAAAAGACCGTCATCCAATAAAAACGGGTCGAGTTGTCACAAGGGACTGGTTCTTCCCACCATATTCTTCACTCTTCGATTCTCTATTATGTCTTTCTCATTAAGTTTCTTGGTGGATAATGCAGTGATCTCAGAGGGAAAGCTTTGGTTTTGCACGAGTTTCAGGATCTCTGTCTCAGTATTCTTCAGCTCCTTAACTCTGATCGGTCGTATCTCTCCATATGTCATGGAATGTCCAAGCTGTCGTTTTCGTCAAGCTTCTCTAAGGATGGCCTTGTAACGGATCAGCCAAGCAACAATCTTCTTCAACTTATACCATGAAGAGAACCATTTCAGGATGTCGTCGATTGTCGCATTCTCTTCCTCTTGTGTTTTGGTTGTAAAGGATTTTGCAAACCTTTTGATCTTGGGGTCGTCTTCCTGGACGTCTCCCATGTCAGCGGGTCTCTTCGGCCACTCCCTCTGAGCCCCATAGAAACTGTGGTGCGTACAAGCAGCGCTTGCTCTCGATAAGCTCCTTGGTGCTGAGCCCTCTGGAAGCTTCATCCGCCAGATTAGATTTCGTGTCTATGTAATGCCACTGGGCAGGTACACTCACGTCACAAATTGTCGCAATTTGGTTAGCTATAAACGTCTGAAACCTTCTTTCATCATTTTTGATGTACCCGAGCACACAAGTACTGTCTGTCCAGAACTGGGACTGGTTGATCTTAAGGTCAATCTCTTGCCTAATCATGGAATTCAATCTTGTTGCAACCACTGCTGCAGATAGTTCCATTCTTGGAATGGTGATTGACTTGATTGGCGCCAGCCTTGACTTTGCCATTATAAGAGAGCAATGAAATTCTCCCTTTGCATTAGTGATTCTTAGGTACGACACCGCACCATAGCCAATCTGGGACGCATCGGAGAAGTGATGAAGTTGGGTGAATGAGACATCACCAAATGCGCTTGGTTTAATACATCGGTTAATGGTGTAATCTTCTAGCTTGGGCAGGTCGCCCAGCCATTCATGCCACTGCTGTAGGTCTTTGTTAGATATGTCGTCATCCCAGCTCAACCTTTGGCGACACAGATCTCGTAGAATTGCCTTTGCTGGTAGAATGAAGGGTGCCGTGAAGCCTAGTGGATCGTGGATTGAGCTGATAATAGAGAGAATTCCTCTTCGTGTTGGTCGCTTATCTTTAACTGAAATGTTAAAGCCAAAGTTGTCGCTTGAGACATCCCAGCATACTCCAAGTGCTCACTCCAGGGTTGAGTTTCTGAAGTCCAGGTCTTTGACCGACGGAGCTCTTTCTGACTCTGGGACTGATTCTAATACCTTAATGGAGTTTGACATTCATTTTGTTAGGCGAAATCCACCTCTTGCTAGTACCAGTTGAAGTTCACTTTGAAGTTGAATGGCCTGCTCTTCAGATTCAACTGACTTCAAACAGTTATCCACATAGAAGTTGCACTTCACTGTCTCCACAGTAACTGGGTTGAAGTTTTCTTTGTTGTCTTCTGCTGTTTGATGCAATGAGAGGAAGCAGCGCCAAATAAATGAGCATCTGGTATTCTTCCGGGTTTGTATGTAAGTCACCACCTGGCCACCAAAGGAAACAAAGGGCGTTTGCATCTTTGAGCAGCACTCAGACCTGTAGAAACATACCTTCAATGTCTGCCATGAAAGCCACCGGTTATGTTCGAAATGTTGTCAGCACCCCGACTTGAGAGTTAGTTAAATCCGGCCCCTGTGAAAGCTGTAAGTTTAGCGAGGTATTGTGATACTTTGCAGAACAATCAAACACTACGCGTGTTTTTTTCGGCTTCTTTGAATGAAAAACTGGATGGTGGGGTAAAAACCAGGTAATCTGGCTGACAATCTGGTGATGTGGAGTGCGTCTAGCAAATCCTTTTTGTAATAAGTCGTCGATGAATGCAGTGTAGTTCTGCAGTAAAACTGGCTCTCTTGCTAGTCTCTTCTTCAGATCCTGCAGGCGATATTTGGCCATTAGTCAGTTATCAGGAAGATCAGGAAATACGTCTTTCTACGGAAGACCAATTTCGTAATGACCATTCTTCAATCGGATAGAAGCTCTCATCTTTTCTAAAGCTCTCTTGTCCTCTCGAGACATCGCGGTATTGCTATCGTAGCATGAGTCGTTAAACTCCATGTTGCAGTATTCCTTGAATTGCACGCTAAGGTCTGCATCAGTTTTGATCGGGTTTGTTGTATGTTGTGAGCTTCCAGATCTGGTTAGCGGACCGTTCACAACCCACCCGAGTTCCGTCTTTGTGGCGTATGGTTCACCTGGTTCCAGTGTTCTGGGGATGTCGCTGCCGATTAGGAGTCCTACGTCAGCATCTATATCTATGATGTCGATTCCTTGAAGGTGTGGCCATTTTCGTAGATCCTGATGGTTGGCTCGATTGTCGGTTGTCACGGGCAACCAAGGGGTGGAGAACACAAGGGGTAGCTCAATCAGATTATTCTCATCTAAATCGCTGACTTGTAGGCTGAGGACGGACGTCTTATTTGCATTATCTTCAATTCCTAGAGTAGTAAGAGATAGAGTGGTTTCCGTTCCTATAGCTTGAAGCTGCTCCATCAGCTCTTCTGTGCAAAATGTCGTATTGGAGTCGCTGTCTGTTCGCAGCTTGGTACCTTGACCTTCACAGGAACTATCGCTAAGCTTGTTGTGGTCTTTTGGAACCTGTGGTTTTCTTCCTTTACCCTTACATATCCACTTTGACTGCTCGCTTCGTCTCTTTGGGTGTCTGGTGTTTGGTTGTTTGTGGCTGCCTTGGGTTTCTTCTTTCTTCTCACCTTGTTTTGGGTTGGCACATTTGTTGTCATTTAACTGGTGCAGAAACGTCGAATGTTTGGACTTGCAACCTTCCACATTGCAAAAACTTTCTTTAGGGCATTCTCTTACTACGTGACCTGATACCAGACAATTATTACAGAGTCCCTTAGCTCTGATGACCTTCAAACGCTTATCCAGGGACTTGCTTCTAAACTCACTGCACTGAGAAAGCCAGTGATTAGTATTACAAAGCGGACATTGGGGGCGGTTGCGTGACGCACCTTGTCTGCTATCACCTTTCTGTTCTCCAGAGATACCAAAGGACAATCTTCTTCCGGAAGACCCGTCGCTGCGATTGCCGAGTTTTTGTTGCTTTCCTTGATTTGATGTATTTGGTGATGAAATGTTTCCAAATATTGGATGTGAAGCTGATCTTGCTTTCTTTTCAATAAATTGAATATTATCTTCAATTGTTATTTCTTGCCGCTTGCTCTCTGAAATGTCATCGGCAATGTCACACCATTTGTGTTTCATATCAAAGGGCAGGCGGTCGACAATATTTTTTAAACAGTCAGGATTGTTAATCCTATTGAGATACCCAATGTCCCTTAATGCGTTTTTACAGCTGGTGATCAGTGTGGAGAATTTTCTAAGGTCTTCGGCCTTTTCTGCTCTTATTTGAGGGCCCATCGTGACGCAGTCAACATAGGTGGTTGCTATCTTGTAATCTTGGCCATAGCGCTCTTTTAGTAATTGCCGCACTTCATGATACCCTTCTGTGTGATTCATGGACAAGCAACTACACATCAACTCATGAACATCGCTGCTCATGTATTGTACAAGATAATACAATCTAGTGCTACTGCTATCGGTTCTCGATTCAATTAGACTCTCAAAGGCTCTGATAAAGCTGCAGTACTTGATCGGATCCCCTGCAAAGGTGGGTAGCTCGGGTTGGGATAGCATTAATGCTAAGGTATGCTGTTGTTGCTGCATCAACAGGTTCTCCATTTGTTGCATGTAGGGACTCGGCTGCAATGGATAATTAGGCTGAACAGGTGGTATGTACCATTTATTCGCCTTTGTGTCTAATCTAATCATCGTGGGTTGGGTTGACTGCTGTTATAGCAAGAGCGGGTTGATCAGGGAGAGGACCGGCTTCCTCATCATTCTTTCTCATCCAGGTTGTGACGTAAGTGTAATGGGAGTGGCTTGTCATCATGCATCACGCTGCCTTTCACTGTCTCAGCTAATGTGCGCTCTTCAGCTTCAGCCTTTGCTAACTCCGTTTTTATTTTCAACTCTTCTTTGGCCTGTTGTAGTCGCAGTTCTTCCTGTTCAAGATTTTGCATCTTCTTTAGCGCATTAGCCTCGGTAAGCAGTTTCACTTTTCTGTCTGAAGCCTTTGCCCTGGCACTTGACACAGAGCTAGCAACTGAAGATCGTTTTGACCTGACATTACTAATTGAGTCCAAAGGTTTTACTATGGGAGTCAAAGGTTTTTCTGGCTGTTCTTTTGCCAATGAAATTTGATATTTTTGGACCCGCGAAATCAGATCTTTAACCTTTAATTCTTCATAATTAAAGTAATCTAATGAATCTTGAATGTCTTCATGATCACTTAGTGTTCCATGATAAAGGGCATGTATGTGTTCCAATCCCTCTAATGTGGAATTAAGCTCTGCAAGTTTTATTTCTACCACAGCAATGCTCCCAAATTTATCAATAAGAGATTCGATTTCATTTTGCTTCTTTGTTAGTATTCCCTTTGCGATGCCTCTGTCCCGCTTTAACTGTACAGTAGATATTTTCGGCATATCGCCGGAGTTTTCACACACAACGTCGTCCACTTCCGACTCGTTTACAAAGGCGACTTCCGAACCCGCCGTCGACATGACACTTTGTTAATGATTTCCGCTTATTCCATTCGAGTGATGTGGCAGTATTGAGAACTATTCTTGCATAACAACCATAGAGTTTCTAAGCTGAATTGCAAGGTAAATTCCAGTTGTGTATCGATATTGAACTAGAGTCAAATTCAAACTAATGTAAGATTCATCACAAGCAATCCAAAGGCATTCAAACGCAACCTTTCATCAATCCTTTAAAGTTTAATTATCACAGCTCTTGAAGTGTTTACAATAGTAGAAATTCTTGAGTAGGGAATCGAGTTGATCTATCTTGTAATAGAAGTTGATTCGATGTGTATTTCTTGTAGATTTTATATTGTTGATCATGTTGTTGTTGATTTCAATAGCATCATTCGATAACGTTGTTCAATAATGTTGGTTTGAACTAAGAATGAAGTAATGCATAATTAATCTACTCTGCGCACCCAAAACTAGATGCTGGCATTGAATCAATAGTGATTTGCATGCTTCTAACGTAGATAATCACGATCCCTAGTCAATATACATGTTCTAAGTAATCACAGTGATCTTACTTTTGTCTCCTGGCTTGTTTGTTCGAGGTAGAATAGACTGATAGAGGTAGATGGTAGCGTAGATTATTAAGTCGACCAGTAACTCCCGAAACGTCATTTTACTTGAGTATACTCAAATTACACATTGAATTTTGATTGGACTAGCAGATGAATGGCGGTAAATAATGATGACTGTGATCAATAACCTAACATAAATATTAACTAATTAAGTTGGCGTTAAAAGCTAACAACCTGCCCTCCTACTTTTCATCTGCCCTATTGCCTTCTCTACTTCCATCTCTGTGATAAACTCTCTTGGTCCTTCAACTGTCCCACATTCTACAATTCCGTCTCAATCATTCTCTACATTCAATAGTTGCTCCATATACTCCATCTCTTCGTTATCATCTCTGGTTTCACAACTATATTTCCACACATACTTAAGGCAGTTCACTCCAACCATATCCTGCCTTTCCTTCGCCATCTCCTTTGCTATCTTGAACACAGATTTCTGCCCTTCTTCTGTATTGAGCTTTTCTCCTAATCTCTTTCTCTCCCACCGCTGGGCCTGAGCAACTGCTTTCTTTGCAATCTTCTTTGCTGCTACATACTCCTTCAACACCATTTGCTCAACACCATGCCTTGAACTTCGACTTCTCATTCACCTTCTTCTCAACCTCTTCATTCCACCACCATGTTTACACATGCATTGGTGGTCCTTTCGTCCATCCACATGCCTTACTTGAAGCATTCAACAAACAATCCCTTGTCTTCTCCCATACCACATTTACATCACCCTCCCCTGCCTCCTGCAAAAGCAGTTTATCCTGGAATTGCCTTCACACCTTTCTCCTTGGTTGAAATTTCTTCGTCTGGGCTTTCGCTGCACCCCTCACCTTCATATCAGCCAGTATCTGATGGTGTTGTGATACTACTTGTTCACTATGAATTGCTTTCGCATCCCAGAGGCATTTCCTATCCTGTTTATGTATCATCAGGTGGTCAACCATGGTATTCAATCCTCCCAACGAATATGTCAGTATCTTGTTGTCATCCTTCGTAAACTGCATTCCACACACAATCATATCAATTGCATCTCCAAACTCCAAGATCATTTCACCCTCCATAGCCAAACCCTCCATGAACTCCTTCATACCCATCACTTTCTCTACCAACATGCCCATTCCAATCTCTTCCTTCTTCAGCCTTTCTACTAAGTCATACACAGCATTCCAGAACATGTCCTTCTCAGCCTGGCTTTGTCCAACCTGTGGCACATAACCTGATATCACATTCGTCAGACATTTCCCAATCACCAGCTTCACCATCATCAAATGTTCACTCATACGCTTCGCTTCAACTACCTTATCCACAAACTCCTCTGACACTAACACCTCCACACCATGAATCCCATTGGACATCCTTGCCACAGAAACTTGCACCGTGCACTCTTTCCTATCACCATCTTTGTGCTTCCTGCACACAGCATACATCAACTCTCTGCCTTTCCAACACCTCCACTACTTCACTTGATTTTCCTGTCATGCTCACTACATTCCACAATCCAAACCTTATGAGCCAAGGTCCATGTGATACATCAGGCATGTTGCCTTCATCCATGGGGTTTCCCCCATGCACCCTTCTCTCAGGTTCCCCATCTTGAGTTTTGAGGAGGGGAGATGGGGACCCCCATGTGATACTTTGGGCTGTACCATGCAGATGCTTCTTGACTGCCATATTGAATGCTTTGAGGCTTGATGGCCAGATGCCCATCCTGGCGCCAACCTTTTCTGTTGGGGGAGGGCCCTTAGCCTTTGCCTAAAAAGGCATTACCTACAAGGCAGCAGGCGACTTGTCACCCTGAATAGAGGCCCATACCAAGTGCTAACAACTGGAGCCAGTTGAACTCAGGTCTTGCGTAGGCAAGGTCAACAATCCCTGTAGTAGTAAACTTACAATTACTACCCACTATCTATATATACACATACATGTATATGTGTATCTGTGTGTGTATGTGTTTATGTGTGTGTATGTGCATATGCATATATGCATATGTGTATATGTATACATACATATACTGGTAAAACTGTACCGGCAATTGAGACACGGATTCAATTCCTGTTGGGGAAATTTTGAGATAAAGCTTGAGAACAAACTTTTCATATATATATATGTATATATACATACATATGTATACATACATACGTACACATACGTATGTACGCATACATATATATGTATGTATATATATGTATACGTACGTGTGTGTATGTATGTATATATACATGTACAGGGTGTATCAAAAAAAAGTAGACAATTTTGAAATGTCTAGAAAACTATAAATTTATCAAAATCTCTCATGGTTTTGTGTTAGTATAAGGTACTTTAGCATCTTCAGGTCAATGTAACACTAAAAACAAACAGAAAATTTAACCTCAAAAAAAGGGAGAGCATTTTGTGGAAGCCTGATTTTGAATGACTTGTGCAAAGATGAATGATGGGTTTAAAATCCAATTTGAATTAATGGGCTGAAAGTTTGGATAATTTTTTACAAAGTATCAAAATTTCACAAAATTTGATGAACATTAAGTTGGCTGCACAACTGCATAAACTTGGACTTTTTTTCTGTTTAACTTGCAGATTGCATAACTTTTTTCATGCATGAGTGATTGCTCGGATGACTAAGCTAAGAGTGAATACTCTTTTTCCATTCTTTTGTTTAATAAAAGACTATGTTAATTACGCCTGGGTGAATGCAAGAGGGATGTCTGGTTTAGGAATTGTGAATCAAATTCATTTGCTAGCTTGTTTTTCATATCAAACATTTGAAAAATGGTAAGGCCACAGTACACTCCATAGCAGAGAGCTTTTTTGGTGACAGGATACCACTGTAATAACAGGAACGTGACAAGAGTGCTGGAAAGGTTTTGAGAACAGTATCCTGATGTGCACTGACCATCTTGAGCTGCAGTTTACAAGAATGTGGCTAAGTACAGTGCCAGCCAATGGGACAAGTTGCAACCTCAACTGGGGAAGATCAGGATGTCTGAGAACAGCAAGGACTCAAGAAAAGATCAGCAGCCAGGTGAGGAGAGAATAAGTGCTCAGTGGAATGGTCTTGATTTATCATCTGCAACCTTTAATTGTATCACACGGTCGGACTTATGATTTCACCCATTCCAAATGATACTGCGCCATCAATTGCTTGCAGGTGATTACCAACGGCAAGAACGGTTTTGCCAGGGCCTTCTGAACCGACCAACGTGATTTCTTGAAAACGTACTTATTGGAGACGAAGCAGGATTTGCCCTTAATGCCTCTGTCAACACCCATAACACCCGAGAGTACTGTCCTGTGGTCAACAACCCATAGACTGAGTATCAGCGACATGATGACTGTCAGAAGGTAACTGTATGGGTTGGCTTGATTGGCAATGGAATTATCATTGGTCTTTTCTTCTTTCGGCAGAACATAGATGGCAATGACTACCCACAAATGATAAATGAGCAAGTGGTTCCTGAATTGAGGGAAATACGCCGTTTTGCTCTGAACGAAAATAGCTGGTTTCAGCGGCTTTTGTGGATACAAAACGGAGCACCACCTCATAGGAGATGAATTGTTTGTGAGTGTTTGGAACACTTGTTTGGAAACCGAGTTATTGCTTTAAATCATCCTGTAGGATGGCCGCCAAGATCTCCAGATTTGACTCCATTGGATTTTTTCCTTTGGGGTTACCTAAAGTATAAGGTTTATGCTACTCCACCGGCAAACCTGGACGAGATTGAGGAAAGAATTCAATTCGAGATGGATACTCTGAAATAGAACAGGCAAATAATTTTCTTCAGATCTATGATCTGTCTGATTATCATGGGTGAGAAGCACTAGGAGGGCTAGATTGCTAAATTTATAGGTAAAAATACAGTGCTGAAAGCTACATGACCACATACTTCACAGTACCACCATTCTCCTGCACAAACTAGGGAGGTAGTCTAGAATTTTAATGTTATTAAAAGTGCCACTTTCTTAGTTCAGAACATGTAAGAAAACCATGAACATTTATTCGCAAAGGATGGAAGAGATGAAAGTTGGGGGTGGAGGAAGCCAAGAAGTCAAGCAAGTTCTTCATGCTGTTCTTTGAAAAGTCCAGAACAATTTGTTCAAAACGTTCCATGGAGTTGCCTGCACCTGCTACAAGTTTGTTAGAATCCAAATGGGGATCAAGCACAAATGCATCACAAACTGAGTAGGAAGTCAAATCAGATAAATCTGACTATGACAAGATTAAAAGTGAGGCTGTCAGAGAGAACATGGACATGACAGGTGGTGATGTCGAGTTCATTAATGAGATTTTACCTGACAACACCGAACCTAGTGAACTGGATGGTGTCAAAGAGCCTCAAACTGTGATTAATACCAGAAGTGATTGAACAGCATGACATTAGACTTCTGAAGTTAGAAGGATACTAGGAAACCAGACACGTCGAGGATAGAAATAATAAATCCATAAGATCATAGGAGCACAAGTTCTAATAAAGACTTAAAGTAAACAACAAATTTCTTTATTGCATACATGTTTCGGCAAAACTCATGCCATCTTCAGTGCAAATGATAATAGGTTATTTACAGGTGATATTTATATGTGACCTGATAAACATTTCAAGTGTATGACCCATCTAATATAAATTCTCACATATGTGTGTCAGAATGATTAATTATAAAGGTACGACTAGTTGATGGAGGTGATAGGTGTTGAGAGCAACATGTAGAATTGTTAATGAAGTGTGGTGGACAAGAACAGTTAAGAAGAAAAAAACATATATATGTGTGTGTATAGGAATTATAAGCTAAACATGGTGTTAAGATGATGGACTTGAACATTAAGTTTGGGCTCGAGTTTCTTAATATATAGTGCTTCTTTGAGTTTAAGAGGAAGGACAGATTTATTGGAGTCTATGATTTTAAAACATGAGGAGTTATACTGATGTTTGCAAGCAGAGGATTTTTAACATGTTTGAATGTTTGTCGGTTTGTACGTGCTCATTAACCCAAGTGGTGAGGTGATGAGTGGTTTCACCAATGTAATGGGAATTATATACCACATAAGATTTAAGATCTCCAGGAATCAGGTCTTTAAAACTAACAAGATTCTTAATTTTCTTAAGTTTGTATTGTGTTATTTTTTAGTAAAAGCTGGTGTATTTCGTTTGGTCAGAATGGCTTGGTTCTTCATTGTATTTACTGATGACTTTGTTTATTATGTGGAAAGGAAATGAGTTACATTTAAGAGTAAAAATAAGTTTGTTGAGGTCTTCTTTATAGCCGTTTTCTGTGTTATTTATTTTACAGGTCCTATCTTACAATTCATGGGTGAGAAACTCGAAAAATTCATGAGCAGACCGGTGTATGTTTTTTTGTGAAAAGTAGTTCTGGTGCAGGTGTTTGTTGATTTGGTCACCAAAACATCTAAGAATGGAAGTCTACCATTTTTCTCCTTTTCAAAAGTAAATTTAATGTTAACATGTTGATGGTTTAAATAATTGATAAATAACATCGCATTGTGCTGATTGTGAAATATGCAAAAGGTGTCGTTAACATATCTATGATAAAATAAAACACTGGTTTTGTCATAATTTTCTAATCAAAGTTGCTCATGGTAACCCATGAAGAGGTTGGCTAGTACTGGGACTAAAGGAGAACCCATAGCTACTCCATCAACTTGATCATAAAATAAACCATCAAATAAAAAATTGGTCTGTAATGTAGCAAATAGAAACAACTGTTTGAGATCTTTTCTGTTGATTGAAAAGTTAGGGTTGTCATAGAAAATTAAGTTTACAGCAATGTCAATAGTTTCTTGTAAGGGAATGTTAGTAAAAAGACTTTCTACAGTGAAGGATATTAGAAAATTGTTATCAAAGTCTAACTTGATTATTTCTTCAACAAAAGAAAAAGAATTCTTAGTTGTGTGTTTGTCTGGTATGACAGGTGACAGAATGGAACATAAATATTTGGCTAATTTGTAGTTGTAAGCAGTAATGGAAGATACTATAGGTCTAAGAAGAGGAGCTGAATTCGGTTCTCATTGTTTATGCAGTTTAGGTAAATGGTAAAACCAAGCTAGTTGTGAGACTTTGGGAAAGATGTTCTAATAGATGTTATCATCTAAACTGCCTTGATTTTTCAGTTTTCTAAGCAGACACTGTAGTTTAGCTTCTCTGAAGAGTGTAAAATCCTTATCTAAGCATTTGAATTTAGACTGATCACTAATTATAGTATTACAAGAGTTTTTATATACCTGATGGTCCATGATTATGACTCTGTTCCCTTTATCAGGTCTTAAAACAATGTCTGTATTTCTTAAATTCAGCTGGAGTCAAGCGATAGGATGAAACATAACTTTGTGCGATGTGAATGAGTTCATTCTTCAGATATGTGCGGTCTTCCTGGTTCTTCAGTTTTTCTTTCATCAAATAGTGAATCTGTTCAAAGGTTGTTAGAATATCAGAGAAGTTTAGTCATGGAGGTTTAATGGCAAAGTCAAGTCCATTCTTCAAAATATCCAATTCGTCTGCTTTTAGTTCATGAGACGATAAGTCAGTTACAGTTTCTTCATAGTTGAATGGCAGGGCTCTATTTTTGGTCAAGTTTTTTAGTTTCCTTCAGTGCATTTGAAGAACTTTATTAATCCGTTTTTACACATTCTTTGTTAGTGCTTTATTTAGTATCGTCCAGTCCAAGGTGGTCAGATTGTCTTTTCAAGAAGTCAGTAACAAAACTCCAAAGGTCTGGCAGTCTTTTAGAAGACCTTTGGAGTTTTTCTGTTACCTAATGTCACACACCAAGATACTTATGCTATTCAAAAGTGTCTTCTACAAACTGCTATAACCAAGTGCTCCTGTGAACAGAGAAAACTTGATTGTGACTTCTCAAAGAAACAACATGAGCTACAAAACAATCTGACCACCTTGAACTGGGCCATACCAAACAGGGTCAGATTTAAGGTACGTCAGGCAACTAAGCTGAAAAAATCCAGACTAATTAATTAATGAACTAATTAGTCTTCAGCCTTCATTTTAATTTATTTATTTCAACTTATGAAGCATAAGAGCAAGAAAAATTTGCTGTTTTTTACTCCCCCCAGTCATAGGTGTTGCCTTGCTAGATTGCCAGAAAATGTGCTAACTTGGTCCCAGACCACTGGAGAATTCTTCTAGACTCGGGATAGAGAGTTGCCTTCTTTACAAATGAGTACAATTCAGCTACATCAAATTTAAGAGTTCTGATTTGGATGAAGGCAGCACAAGTTAGTCAGAAGTAAGTTCAGCTATGTCAAAAGTATTTTTTTTGCTGCACTTGGCTTTGATTGGCTGGCACAGATCGGTTTGACCATGGTTTGACATACTTGCAGCAGCGAATACAGCAGTGTGGTCCCTGAAGTGATGCTGGCCAACTCAAACTTTACCTT
Source organism: Heliopora coerulea (assembly GCA_030142905.1). NCBI lineage: Eukaryota > Metazoa > Cnidaria > Anthozoa > Scleralcyonacea > Helioporidae > Heliopora > Heliopora coerulea. Next base: position 317,225 of record JASJOG010000151.1, on the reverse strand, counting down.
GAGATCGAGTTGTGAGTGCACTAGAAAAGAATGATGACAGACTGTTGAGACAGATCTATCGTGATTTGCCCACAAAAATCGAGTCTTATGCTGCTCTCACAAATCGAGAACTTCACGCACAGATTGGTAAAACTTCACACAGGAATCTCTATGTGGAGGCTTACATTCCAAAGTATGCTCAAGCTGGAAAGAAGTCCTTTGTTGCTCTAATAATAATAATAATAACAGTAATAATTTCAAATATTTACACAGGATAACCTATCAGTGCAAATGTACTATTATCATTAGGGTCCTGTACCTAATCAATAACATTAGAATATAATAAATTATACAAATTAAAAACTAGAATAGAGTAAAAAAGTGCAATTAAAATATTCGTCTGAAAATGTTCTAAATAAAATCCTGGATTCAAAGTTTTTAGCTGCCAAAAAATTAAAACTTCTACGACCAAATTCTGTTCTTATCTTTGATAGTTTGACTGAGACGTGGTTATTTCTTGTATCATGGGCATGTTCCATTCTTTCAAAGACCTTCTCGTATATATCGCAGACATTGTTCTGTGGACAGTCAAAAATATAGCAACAAGCTTTTGTCTTAACCACGCCCTCAACAGATGGGATACATAAGTTTATTTTAGGGCATGACTTTGTTATAACATTAAAACTGCGTTGTTCAATATTACATGTTATTTTTCTTCTTGTTTTGGACCATCCAAGGGTTGTTGAGCTGCAGTATGTAAAAACTGGCATAATCATTGTTGTATAAATTCTTTCTGCAACAGATGCATCAATAGAATCTCGAATATGTCGCAGTAAGTTTACTTGTCCCGCTGCCTTTTTGCACATTTTGTTAAAATGGGTATCAAGATTTGTTAACTATAGCACGTTTCGTTTGGCTATTTCTTTAATATATACACAAATATTTACATTGTTTGATAGTATCCTTTTATCTAACAAGAGCCACTCCTTGTTGGTAGAACAACATCGAGAAGAGTCAAGTCCACAACAAAAAATGTCAATCAAATTACAAGTCTTCACTTAATAAGTAATCTATAAATTCCCTTTTATAGTAATCTCCTAACACCCCCACTCAGACTCTACTATGTGACTATTAAGTTGAGTCTGAATCAGTTCCTAGTAAGACAAGTCGGTGTTTTTCCACCTTGGTTCATGGTATGGACTTTGTAAGGATGTCTGCTGTCATCTCTTCTGTAGGAACATAATGAATTTTCACTTCTCCATTCTCTACTCTTTCTCGAATGAAATGTAACTTCGTATCAATGTGTTTGGAACGTTTGTGCATTACTGGGTTGTGACACATCTTTATACATGACTGATTATCTTCTCCAATTTCGGTTGGTAATTTGGTCGGACAACCAAAATCTTGCATGAGTGCTCGGAGGAATATCGCTTCTTGCACTGCTGCTGCCATACTTTGATATTCTGCTTCTGTAGATGAGAGTGCAACTGTTGGTTGCTTTTTAACTTCCCAACTAATCGCTCCCCCATTTCCTTGGAACTTGAAACAGTAGCCTGTGGTTGATCTTCTGTCGTTGATGTCTCCACTCCAATCTGCATCAGAATCTCCCAATAATTCTGTTGATGAGCTCTTTGAGTAAATTAGTTGCAAACAAATCGTTCCTTTCAGGTACCTCAGTAGGCGTTTTCCTGCCTTCCAGTGAGAAATATTGGGCTTCTCGAGGAACCGTGATAGTTGATTGACCGTGTTGAGAATATCTGGGCGTGTCTGTTTACTTATGTAAAGTAGGGATCCAACCAAACTTCTATATAGCTTTGGATCTATGAGCTGGGATTTTTCGGTGCTCTTCACAAGTTTCAGGTTAACTTCTGCAGGTGTGGCTAGAGGTTTGCAGTCACTCGTATTGAACTTGTTCAGTACACTGTGGATGTACTTCTCTTGATCGATTGTGATCTTGTCTTGCGATCTCCGAACTCTCGTTCCTAAGAACCAATACAATTCGTCTTGATCGTCCATCTTCAATCTTTCCTTGAATACTGACTTGAGTGTATCGACAGCTTCACTGTTCTCTCCAGCGACTATAACATCATCGACCCACACTAGTACATACGTGAACTTGTCTTCTGGTTCTTTTCTGATAAACAGACAGTAGTCGTTGCGACTGCATTGAAAACCTTTACTTAGAAGAAAACTTAAGGCTTGGTACCAATTCTTTGCTACTTGTTTGAGACCATATATTGACTTATTCAGTCGGCAAACTAGTGTTTTTCCGCTTTCTCCTTCTTTGGTAAAACCTTTGGGCTGCTCCAGAAAAATTTCTTCTTCAATTGGCGAATGGAGGTAGGCTGACTTGACGTCCAGTTGACCGAGGTACAGATCCTTCTGTGCTGCAATTGCTAATAAAATTCTAAAGGTTTCTGGTTTGCACGTTGGGGCATAGGTCTCGAAGAAATCTAGGCCTTTGACTTGTGCAAATCCCTTCGCTACGTATCTAGCTTTGAATTTATCAACTTGGCCATTTGGTCCATACTTAACTTTGTAGACCCACTTGCCAGGTAAGACCTTTTTATTCTTTGGTTTATCTACAAGCGTCCATGTATTGTTTTCAAGAAGTGAATCATACTCTGTTTGCATTGCTTGATCCCAACTTTCGGTTTCTACTGAGTTGATGGCTTCTTGATATGTCTTGGGCTCGTCTACATCTCTTTCTTGAACTGTGTGAGAATTGTAGGAATAACCATATCTCTCAGGTGGGTGTCTACTTCTTGCAGTTCTCGGTAGTTGGTTTTCGGCCTCGTTGCCCATGACTTCCTCTTCTTGGGCTTCTTCATCTGCATTCGTTTGGTTTTCTTCATTTTCCACCACTTGATCTTTGGTTGGTTTATGTATGTTGTCCCTTTGGAGGAAATTTTCTAAATCTAAATTTGGACTTTGGAAATTGGCATTTTCTTCATTTGGTACTTGCTTGATATCCAAGGGCTCAATTTCTCTTTCGTCAAACATTACATTGCGTGCTTTAAAGACTTTCTTAGATTGGAACTCTTGTAAAATATACGCGGTGCTTTTGTCATCATATCCCAGAAATTTTGTCTTGACGGCTCTCGGGTCAAGTTTCTTCAAATTAGCTTTTCTTTGCATGGTGTATGCTGTACAGCCAAATACTTTAAGATGCTTCATTTTCGGGTTTCTCTTGGTGAATAGTTCAAAAGGACTTTTCCCATTTTTGTTGTTTAAACTGACACATTGATTCCTGATATGCACTGCAGTTGCTAAAGCTCTCACCCAATATTTTCTTGGTTAGTTTTGCTTGGATGAGTAAACATCGACCCATCTCCATTAACGTTCTGTGACTCCCTTCTGCTGTGGGGTCTCAGGAACTGTGAATTCTTGTTTCACTTTCGACTCTCGGCAGTAATCTCTGAATTGTTTTGACATGAACTCCGTTCCATTGTCTGTCCGTAACGTTCTAGGAGTCCCTGTTTCGGCTACATACTCTTTGAACTTCTTGAGGGTTTCTGACTTCTGCTTGCTATACTCATCTATAAAGGTTAAAACATATCTGAATCCATTGATGCTAGGGACTTCAATTGGTCCGAGTATGTCTGAATAGACGTGTTCAAGTGGATTTTGGGATTTGGCTTCTACTTCCTTCGGGACTGGTTTGCTAGTTTGTTTTCCAAGAGCGCAGACTTCACAGATGTTCTTCAGGTCTTCTTGGCAAATGACAGTACGTTTTACATCGTCTTTATTTAGATGTCCTAAGCATTTATGCCACAGGTCCATATCTTCTTTGGGTAATCCTTCACTCATGTTGCAATTGGTTCGATCCAGCTTCTGGAAAGTGACGGGTAGGTGAAATAAATTCTTGTCTTTCTTAAGATTGATTTCTTTTTTGTCTCTGAGAACTAGCTTTGTCTCTGACTCTGTAAAGATGAACTTGTGTCTGTGATTGACAGCTGTATTAACTGACAGGAGGTTGACTTCATAACTTGGCACAAAAAGAACGTTTTTCAGAACAATCTTTTTCTCCTTTTCTGAGTTAAGCTTCAGTGTGATTGGAACATCACCGATCCCTTGTATGGCTGAAAGGTTTCCTTTTGGGTCTCTTACGTTTTTCTTGTTGGTGCAGGGCTTGAGATTCTCAAATACTTCTTTCCGGTTGACGATGTGATCTGTACATCCTGTGTCGACAATTAGATAATCTTCTACTTTAGGATTCTCTTTCTGTTTGTGATCTCCGTGTCAAACAGCTTGAATACATTGTTGTTGAATTTTTATCTTCTTTGTTTCGTGGTCTTTCATTTCCAGATCTTCTGCATGCTTTTGCTAGATGGCCTTTCTTCTTACACTTTGAACAGTGTGCAGTGCTCTTCTTGGCACATTGCCTGGCGAAATGTCCTGTTAAGCCACAAACAAAACAATTTCCCTTGTGCGAGCCTGAGCTTTCTCTTGTGGTATGCTGATTTGAAGAGCGCATCGCAACTGAGTGGTCTTCCTCTGTTTGCTTTCTTTGAGTTTGACTTTCTTTGTAGTTCTGCAATCGGGTTCTCAACTCTGTGAACGTAGTTGCAGGATTGAAGCTTTCCTGTACAACAAAATGTTCGAATGACTCTGGAAGTCCATTGATGACTAGTGCGTTAAATAATGTCTTGGATATCTGTTCTCCAGCTTCAGTTAGTTGTGTCATTAGTTCTTGTGATCGGATAAAGTATTTGGATAATTTCTCACCCTCGCCGAGCTGTAATCTGGATAACTGTCGGACGAGACTCACCACGGTTGGTCTTTCTACACTGCAAAAACACTGCTGTAACAAACACCATGCTTTAGCTCCATCGCCTGTTCCATCTGGTGATAAACAATCATGTCGAATATACATAAGACTCGTCTTATCCAAGGCTAATGCTAGGTGACACCAAACTGTGTTACTCCGCTTGTTAATATCTTGTACTTGTTTATCACGTTGCTTTACTTTGGCCTCCCATTCGGTTCTCTGAGTGGCTGTGGCTGTTTCGTCTAATGGGGCGATTGGATCAGGGATAACTTCTTTTCCCAAAAGTGCCTTGTACAATCTCTTCGTCTGCATTAGCACGGTAAACTTTGTACTCCATGCTGGATAGTCTTCCACTTGACAAGAAAAGCATACCACTTCATCATCTGATTATCCATATTTACATCTCCTGGGCCCATAACCTGTTAACTATAGCATGTTTTGTTTGGCTATTTCTTTAATATATACACAAATATTTACATTGTTCGATAGTATCCTTTTATCTAACGAGAGCCACTCCTTGTCGGTAGAACAACAACATCGGGAAGAGTCAAGTTCGCAACAAAAAATGTCAATCAAATTACAAGTCTTCACTTAATCTATAAATTCCCTTTTATAGTAATCTCCTAACAAGATTGAGTGTATGATCCAAAACTATACCGAAATATTTATATTCCATAGTACAGTTAATAGTTATTTCTTTAATCTTAATGTTGAGTTGCCTTCCATTGAGGAGACTCAAATGCTTTCCTGTGCCAAAAAGCATTGCCTCAGTTTTTCCTACTTTTAAGTTCATAATCAGTTCATTATCACATAACCATTTTTAAAGGTTGTTAATATCCTTTTTGAGACTTTGTTTGATCTCATTGAAATCCTTTGCAGCTGTAAATATTACAGTGTCATCTGCATAAGTAATGATTTTTGTATGATTTAGACACTAATGAACATCATTGAAATGAATAAGGAAGAGTAACGGCCCAATAACAGACTCTTGTGGCACTCCATTGTATTGTACAATCTGTTTTTGAAGAAACAAATAATCTGTAAACCATCGCAGTTCGTTGTCAAGTATTCCATAAAAAGGTAGCTTACTTAGAAAACCTGAATGGCTAATGGTGTCGAATGCCTTAGACAGATCGAGCACCTGTTAGTTTTCCATTATCTGCCTCTTTTCTAATATAATCCAAAAAATAGGTAACTGCAATTTCTGTTGACCTATTTGCTCAAAAACCAAACTGTTCAGTCAATATTGTTATCCTTGATTAAGTTTTCTTATTCATTATCTACGGTGGCTGTGACAAGTTACTGTAAATTATGTAAATTCAATGACATGGCTTCTATGTAGTATTCTCAATACATAAACAATTCATTTTCAATTTTGGACTTGGCAGTACAACCCACAATTATAGATGCATCGAATAATTTTACACGACCATAGTCGTGTGCTCATGTCATGTTTATTTTAATATTTTGATTTCTTTATTCAGTTGAATTAAACTTATTTTGTTGTAAATGTTCTCTGAAACAGTGTTTGTTATATTTGCCTCATAGATCTGAAGCATCTAGAAATTGTTTGTATAGCTCTGTTTCTTTGGGGTTGGTAGGTGACAATGCCCTTGTAACAGATCTTCGATTTTTAAAATCAATTGAGCTATATCTTAAGGCTGATTTTTATTGTGAACATCCTTATTTATTGTCTGCCCATGCTAAGCATGAAGAATAAGTTTGTCAAAGCTTAAAAAATATTTTGCCCTTGTCTGTGTAAATGGAGGCACTGGATTTTGGCTTTTCTGGTGAACAACTAGTTAAGAAAGAAGCTATTTTAAATTGACATAATAACACCTGGTCAAGCTTCTTATGTGTTCTTGGTATGGCTTCTGTTACAAACAGAAACATTTACTGTTATTACCCTGACTTTTTAAATGCAAAATTGAACCTTGCCCACCTTTGACAGTTTTGTCAGATCTCCATATATTATTTTGTTTTGAAGGCATTGTTAAATCAGGGGGAAAGTTCAAATGCAACCATTTTGTCACCCTCGTGTACTGTGATCAAGCAGCAAGCAAAGAAAAGAGGAAACTGCAAACTGTTTCCCCTGATATTTGTAGACAAAAGGCTCAGAGGCCTGAAGAAATTTGCAGTGTGAATACAATTGTTCAGTCTGAGATATAATTTCTTCCTTCCATAAGTGTACCTGGTCCTGCACATACTAAAGAGAAAGTTATGAATGCCCCTGATTTATTATTTAGCCAAACTATTTATTCAGCACCTAACTTGCCATCTACATCCAAAGCCACTACTTTTCAAACTCAATTATGTGAGTATGATCACTATGATATTGCTTATTACAAAAAAAAAAAGCCAGAACTACGAGCAATTGCAAATTTACACTCTGATAAAAAAATGTTTTTAGACTTAATAAATCCTATTCTTTCCCCAAAGGGAATGAAGAAGTTTTCATTTTAATTATTTTGAGTCCTATCCTTGGCTATGTTATTCGCCTAGCTTAGATGGTGCTTTTTGCCTTCCCTGTGTGTTGTTTGGGGATAGGTATCCAGCAATACTTAAAGCCACTGGAATTAAAAATTTATTTTCTGAACCATTTAAAAATTGGAATGATGCTACCTTGTTTTGACAATCATACTGGTATTCAAAAATTTAGTTGAAAGTTATGCTTGCATGACAGCACATCAGCTGTTTTTAACTCTTGCGATACTATAATTAGTGATGAGTCTAAATTCAAATACTTAGATAAGGATCCTACACTCTTCAGAGAAGCTAAATTACAGTGGCTGTTTAGATGATAACATCTATTAGAACATCTTTCCCAAAGTCTCACAACTAGCTTGGTTTTACCATTTACCTAAACTGCATAAACGATGAGAACCAAATTCAGCTCCTCTTCTTAGACCCATAGTATCTTCCATTACTGCTTACAACTACAAATTAGCCAAATATTTATGTTCCATTCTGTCACCTGTCATACCAGACAAACACACAACTAAGAATTCTTTTTCTTTTGTTGAAGAAATAATCAACTTAGACCTCAATAACAATTTTCTAATATCTTTCAATGTAGAAAGTCTTTTTACTAACATTCCCTTACAAGAAACTATTGACATTGCTGTAAACTTAACTTTCTAATCAATAGAAAAGATCTCAAACAATTGTTTCTATTTGCTACATCACAGACCAATTTTTTATTTGGTTTATTTTATGATCAAGTTGACAGAGCAGCTATGGGTTCTCCCGAAGCACCAGTTCTAGCCAACCTCTTCATAGGTTACCATTAGCAACTTTGGTTAGAAAATTACGATGAAACCAGTGTTTTATTTTATCATAGATATGTTAACGACACTTTTTGCGTATTTCACAATGAGCACGATGCGATGTTATTTATTGATTATTTAAACCGTCAACACGTTAACATCAAATTTACTTTTGAAAAAGAGAAAAATGGTAGACTTCCATTCTTAGATGTTTTGGTGACCAAATCAACAAACACCTGCACCACAACTACTTTTCACAAAACAACATACACTGGTCTGCTCATGAATTATAAGATAGGACCCATAAAATAAACACAGAAACTGGCTTCAAAGAAGACCCCAACAAACTTATTTTTACTCTTAAATGTAACTCAATTCCTTTCCACATAATCAACAACGTCATCAGTAAATACAATGATGAACCAAGCCAATATGATCAAACAAAATACGCACTACTTCAAACAACCATGCACTGGCTTTTACTCAAAAATAACACAATACAAACTCAAGTCACTTATACAATGGTTATGCACCAACCTAGAGATCACACTTGTTTTTTTGCCATACAAAATTAAGAATCTTTTTAGTTTTAAAGACCTGATTCCTGGAGAGCTTAAATCTTATGTGGGATGTAATTCCTGTTCTATTGGCAAAACCACTCGTCACCTCACCACTCAAATTAATGAGCACACACAAACTGACACACATTTCCACATATTCAAACACCTTAAAAAATCCTCTGCTTGCAAACATCAGTATGACTCCAATAAATCTGTCCTTTCTCTTAAACTCAAAGAAGCACTATATATTAAAAAACTCAAACCCAAACCTAATATTAAAGTCCATCATTGTAACACCATGTTTAACTTATAATTCCAATAAACACGTATATATATAATTTTTTTTTCTTCTTCTTAACTGTTCTTGTCCACCACACTTCATTAACAATTCTACATGTTGCTTTCAATGCCTACCACCTCCATCAACTAGTCGTACCTTTGTAATTATTCATTCTGACACACATGTATGAGAATTTATATTAGATGGGTCATACACTTGTAATGTTTATGAGGTTGCATATAATTATCATTTGCACTGAAGTTGGCATGAGTTTTGCTGAAACATGTATGCAATAAAGAAATAAAGCTGGGTTCAAAATATTTCCAAAATGGTGAAGGGCCTTCCCTACCAATAAATAACCACTCAATGAATAAAACTTGGTTCAAAAGGAAATTGGGAATTGGTCATGGAGAGGAACTGACTTGCTCATGGCTAGTCTATTCCCCTTCCAAAAAGTCTGCATTTTGTATCTGTTGTCTTCCCTATTCCTGGTCAGACCATCAATCCTCATTGGAGCAGGAAAATGGATTCAACCAGTGGAAAGCACTTGAAAGGGTTAGTGTTCATGAAAATGCTAAGAATCATTGGGAGTGCTTCACACAGTGGAAAGAAATGGAGAGAGATTTTGCTGAAAACAGAAGAGTTTTTGATGTGGAACTTCTGTCACTGATTGAGAAGGAAAAGCAGGAGTGGCATGATATCTTGACAAGAATCATTCACTTCCTAAAATTCCTTGCAACTCATAACCTGGCTTTGCGAGGACACAGGGAGTCACTTCAGCTCAATGATGACTCCAATGTGGGAAATTTCCTTGGCTTACTTCAACTACTGGCCATTGTTGACCCTGTTGTGAAAGAACACCTCACTCATGTGCAGTCATCCTGGACCCATATCTTATCTTTCACCAAGAGTCCATAACGAATCCACCCACATGATGGCATCCACCGTTCACCAGGGTTTAATGAGAAGCATTAATAAAGCCAAGTACTATGGTCTCATGTCCGACTCAACTTCTGATCAGGCACATCATGAGCAGATGTCAGAAGTAGGGAGGTACATGGAAGTTGATTTTGAGAGGAAAACAGCCTGTGTCAGAGAGTCCTTCCTTAGGTTTACCTAGATAAGCCAGAAGGATGCTGAGAGTTTGGTTGAAGACATTTTGAAACAGCTAGAGAAGGACAAAATTGAGCTACAAGATTTTCGGTCACAGTGCTATGGCTTGACACAGAAGTGGTGTTCATCAAAGAATAAGTGAAAAAAGCAACCTGACAGTGTTGGTGAATTGCAACAATCACTCACTCAACTTGGTAGGTGTATATGCAGCCAAGCAGGATACAATGATGGTCACGTTTTTTTGGAATCATCAAAGCTATTCACATATTCTCTTGTCGAACACAGTGCTGGGAAAAACTCAAGAACGCCATGCCTGTGGTTGTTAAGTAGAGTCTGAAGCCAGGTGGAGTGCAAGGATAGAAGCAGTGAAGCCCATCAACAATTACCTTGAGGATGTGCTTCAAATTTTCCAGGACATGATAGACATTGAAAACAAGACTAGTGAAATAAGAAGTGACATAAGGGAGCTGTATAACCATATGCCAAGTAACGATTTTCTGAGTTTGTAAGGATTTTGGAACAAAGTACCCATTTGCATTGACCATTTTCAAAAGAGGCTGCAGGATCCTAACATGAACTTCCACGATGCTGCCTTAGATTTCAAAGCCCTCCAAGAAAATGTTGATAATGAAAGAGAAGTGTTGGTCTGTGAGTCACTCAAATAAGGACTTGGTCTCTATCAAGAATTGAATATTGAAGTTCACACACAAAAGAAACAAATGGCTGATGAGGAGGAAATGGAAAAGTCATGAAGGGAACACTAGGCCATCTTCACACAGAAATGGATGAAAGGTTTGCTCATTTGCACGACACTGATGCCAAGTTTGGATTCATTTTCGATGTCAAGGGACTGTGTTACAGTGCCAACAGTAAAGACCTAAAGACGAAGTGTGAAAACTTGGGGAAATTGGACAGCAGCTATATTAAGAAATTTTGGATTGCAGAATGTTGCTATAAAGTTGGACCAACATGAAAATATCAAGACCTAAAGAGTTTCTTTAATTTATTGTTCAGTATAGAGATGAAAGCATCATCCCCAATTTTGCATTGCTATTCAGGTAATGCTAACCATCGCAGTTGCGAGAGATCACTCAGCATGTTAAAACTAATACTTTCATATTTGAGAGCCTCCCGGGCCAAGGTAGACTCTGGATCTTGCTGTGCTGAGTGTAGCAAGAGAAGAAACTGAAAAAAATTACTTTGAGCACATTATAGAACAATTTGCATCAGCAAAAGCAAGGAAGTAGATGAACGATCTTCAAGCTCGATACTCAGAAAATGATATCTGAGCCCCAGATGGGGATCGAACCCGCAACCTTTTGATGACCGGTTAGACGCTCTAACCATTGAGCTACCGAGACTCAGATTCTCGGTAGCTCAATGGTTAGAGCATCTAACCGGTCATCAAAAGGTTGCGGGTTCGATCCCCGTCTGGGGCTCAGATATCATTTTCCGAGTATCGAGCTTGAAGATCGTTCATCTACTTCGATATATCCAAGCTCTCATGTTTCCTAAACATCAAAAAGCAAGGAAGATGCAGTTGTAATTTTTATGTAGGGCCATAATTTGTTAATTAAAAAATTAACAAGCTTTTTTTTGTATTTTTGAGCTGATTTATGGTAAAGTTATCTAAAAGATCGGTGTTAGGTGTTCAGACAAGGGTGCAATTTCAGTGCTTGCCATTGGCGCTATTTTATGTAGATATGCCACTGGGTAGAGACTTGGCAGTGCTTTTAATGCTCGAGGACTGGCACTTAAAAACCTGTTAGAGAATTTTCAATAGGCCATATCTAATTTATGAACAAGGTTTTGTAAACAATAACCCCAGAACAAGACCAAGTGTGAAATATTAATGAATTTATAAACTTCATACTAGCTTTATAAACTTGGTTCCTTAACTTTAATCAGGAACAATTTAGAAATTGCCTGTTTGATCAGAATGATACCATTTATATCTAACATGACACTGTAATTTATCACTCAAAAGGAACAACAGAATCACAAATCTTTATCAAGGCTGAACTTGCAGTTAAAATTTTATCTAGGGTAGTGGGTTCATCCCCTCTTGCAATGACAAAGTCAGTTGGTTGTGTTGTATGAAGAATAGCATATCACTCTTTCCAGAAGTATTCTGACATTTGCAATTCATCTTGTTTGTTCTACCTCAGCACTAGTAAACTGCTTTTTACCCTTTGTAAAAGCTGGAAAAAAATAGGCAATACAAGTTGGTAACCAAACTATTTCGTATAATAAAGCCCTCCATCCTGCATAAAAGTTTCATTTTTTTCTCAACACTAGACTTACAACATCTGAGTAGATCATGTTATCATATGTCAGTGTTTAAATAGATAGTAAGTCATGCCTTGTTGCATAATAAAACTAGTCTACAGCAACCTTTTGGCAAATATTGATGTGAAAAAAACAGCCTTCAGTCTCTTAAGGCTAGGATGGTAAGTTTAGAAGAACAGGAAAATAAGCTTTAGGTGCAAAATCTTCATGCATAATATTTCAGTACTGATGCATAAGTTTTACTAGTTTTGGAGGGTAAACATTATGCAATGACTTTTTCTTCTTATTGGATATTAATAAGCTGAAGAACTAAAATCTTTTATGGGTATTAAAGTAACCAAGGTCAGTTATAGCACTAAGCATCTAACTTCTATCAGGGGGGTGTTCTGCAAACAAGTCAAAAGTTTACTGAAAATGCATAATAATTACCCTCCTTGACTATACAGTACAAAAATTAACCATTATTTACAAAGTTTGGCTATGCAATTGCTTCCTCTCAATGTGTTTGATGAAAATTGCATGGTTTGCTTGTCCTGCAGATGCATACATCACTGATGTTGTGACATCGTACACAAAGGGTCTATTCAGGTTTTACTTCTTCATGACATATTGGTCCATTGCCATAACTGCATTTGTTTTCCTTATTTAGTTTGGTGTAGTCTCCTGTGCATTTGCAAAATCTATGATATATATAAATTTTGTCATCCATCTTTACTGTTAACTCTTTTATGACTTTCTGTCTTATAAATGCTTTACATTGTGACACCTGACCAACCATATCTGTAATGTTAAAATGTATGTAAATTTCCCCATCCATATGCACTATGGTGTCTTTGATTTGATTGCATTCGTTTGATATTCCACTCCTATAATTTTCTGCACATTTACAAACTTTATAATTAATGTTTTCACACCCTTCTCCAAAATAACTCTTAATTAAGATGAAGTAAGATGTGCATGCTCAAACAATTCTCTCACTACATTTTTGACCAATTCAGAGAGCATATAAACCCTCAACTCCACTTGAAGTCAAACATCCATCATCAAGCAAATACAATGTTTAGCTGTGTGTAGTTTTCAAAGCAGAAACCACAATTTACAGTCATACTTTCATTCAAATTTACCAAGTGTATCATTCCAAATGCAATGATGACTCATGTAGTTTACACTTTCTAACAAGATGAATATTGACTGCAGTTATCCCACTGCTAAGTTATCTGTTTATATGATCCGTTTTGCATCTCTCTTGAAGGCATGGCTATGGCTAGCCCCAGACTTCTACAAAGTTATGGTCAACTCTGGAAGCTATAGAACAAAACAACAAATTTGAACCCATTCATTGCATTTATCTGTATTTATGGTGATGTTAACAGTCTATGTCAATCTAGCAGCTGAATACATGTATTTAATACATTACATGTATTTATTTTCTCAGCCAATATTATGTTGATTTTCCACAGATTCCTTAACAGAAAATACTGAGTCATTTATTACTTCTATCTCCAGTATGCCAAAGGAGAGAGAATTTGCAGTCTGTCCTGGAAAAACAAATTGTTTAGATGTAGTGGAAGCCCTTAAGACAGACACCAAAATATTAAAAAATACGTGAATATCCATAGGTCAGTATCCTTTCAAGTCAATCAAAATCTCAGAAATATAGCAATTACCACAAGGCTAAAAACCCTGATAGATTATATTATTTCATCAGTTGACAATACCTATGTAAGAAGTCTTATATATCTACACTTAAAGATAGTATTGATTTCATGAATGAAAGGATCACTAGTTTTTCTTTGCTAAATGACAAAAACTGGTCTGCTAGTGAGTGTTTTCATAGATGCAGTGATGTAATTAAAAACCTTAAATTTGACATCAAGAGAGACTGTTCCACAGCTAAATCAATTAAGGTTGCCCTTGACAAACCTAAAAGGTCAAAGCCAAGCATGAAAAGTATGATGGGAATTACTAGTTTTAATTCCAAATTGTGTCAAAAATTCCCTGTTGATACAGGGAAGACTTGTGTTCAAGAGTTATAATTCTTTTCAGAAAAGGTGGATTGGATGTTCTTGAAGTTGCTTTGCCCTTACAAATATAAAAAGAGATGTTTCTCAGTACAATAGTCATTAAAAAGCAATGTATTTATAGCTGTTTAGTTTCGATGCTTGAACATGATAAAAACATTAATAGTTCAGAGTGAATTCCAAAGGTATATACCAATATTTTACTGGTTGCAGTTACAATTCTCGACAAACAGATGTAGCATCTCAAACCAACAAGATTCAAATGGATTGAACCAAACACAATGTGAGTACTTTATTGACTAACTTAAAGACTCCATCTCTAGTTTTTTTTCCCTTTTTCTGCAATACTTTATGTAATATCAATATAAGGATCCTACAACAGAGGGGGAGGATATTGTGCATATTATCATGAGAGTTGTCTGCCAAAGCAACAAAAATCAATACGACATGTACACCTGCCAAGATCTTCCAATTTTTGACTGTATGAAAGGTCTTTGAGAATTCCTTGTGGCAACCTTTGAAGATGAACTACCACCTGCTGCTGATCCATTGGGAGCAAGAATCGCAAATTAACAATTGGCAGCAATGTGCGCCTTGCCAAAATCTACTCTATTGCAAAAGATGGTTGGATGACACCATGGGGAGATCCACAAATAAAGCAAAGCCTTTCCCAGCAAAGGTAAACACATCCCATTCTAAAGCAAGTTTTATGACATGGCCTTCCCAAACAATACTTTTTTTATCAGCAGGAGATTCGAGTCCCACCACTGGCTTTGAAAGCTGTACACTCTGGGAAAGATATTTCTGAGTTTAAAATAAGAGTAGTGATATGCAACCATTCTAACTAACAGAGAGACATAGTTGATTAGTTTTGACTAAATGACCTTTATCTAGAAATATAGAGGTATTTGAAGGTACTTCATGATACTAAGCCCAAGCTAAGGATCCTTAGCTAAGGAAAATAATTTCAAGGCACCTTTCATACCTGGAGCTTCATGATAATCTAACACAATGCAAACTTGCTTACACACAATACACCACCATAATTTGCATTGAGTTTGACCATGGATGGCCATGTGAACTTAAGCATTTGAAAATGCTTACAAATACCATTGGGAATAAGTCTGAAGTGTCTATTTTGTGTTCAAGATAAACAGCACAAATAACAGCAAAGAAATGCCACCCAACATACCGTTTTTTAGCAGTCATAAAACTTGAGTACCTCACTCAATGACCACCTCCATGTCTGAAGACTCCAGATGGAGCCCAGACAAGCAAGAATTTGTGGATGCAGAAACAAAAGTAAGTTCTTATGATGTTCTATCGATAATGTGCTAATCGATTTATACAAAGCTGGTCCTCACAAGTGATTTACATTTTTTCAACATTTTAACAGACTTGAATACATTTAGCCATCATTCAGCAGTTGAAAGTCTTGAACAGACTGGAGTGCTCACAAATGATCAGTTTGCTCAGTAGAAAGAGAAGCTCTTGTTGGAACTTTCAATTCTTTAATTAAAATATTTGAAAATATTCGGCATGTTCAATGTACTTGCGAGTTTTGTTACTAGTCACCTGGAGAAAAGAGTAAAATACCATTAATTCCTAATCTTCACTATTCTGCCAAGAAATGTCGTTTTCTTGAAAATAGTTTCTCATTTTTGAAAACAATCTGGAGAATACAGTGGATCTAACTTGTTGGGTATGATGAATTGTAGCATTATCTGAAATAGACTATAAAGATATTTACAATTTGTTCAGTTTATATTTCTCAAATTAATCTCTGTTACAGGAATATGGAGTAAAACTTACCAAATATCACAACTGATTGAGGATTAAAACCATCAAGGGAAGTAAGCATGGGCACGGAGTAAATAATCAACCAGAGGTCCAACTCACGTGAAAATTTGTCCCAAATTTTTTATGCGCATGTACTGGCTGCCATGTTCCTGGCAAGTTCCCCTGGCAGTTTTGACCTCATGCGAATTTTTGCCATTTATATATAAACGAAGTGAAGTTTGATTGTAGTACTAAACTGGTACATTGAAATTAGGTTTTCAAACCTATTGAGGGGTATTTGTTCAGCGAGCTTACAAAATAAAATGTACTCCACAATTTACAAGTATCATACAAACGTGTTGACAATGCTTGATGGATTCAAACATGTGCTGAATTCTTATTAATCTTGCCATGATTTTAAACAAGTCCAAAACCGTTAAAAGATCAACTGGTATACATGTGCTTATCAGCAATTTTTTCGCTTGCCTCTTCTGGCCTTGCGATCACATTTAAGGTTAACGAAGACGGTAAAACCACTTAAATTATGCAAAAATTCAGTTCAGATGAGCACTAAAGTTATAGAACATATACCTACACTTGGCGAGCACTAGACCACTGACTTAGAGGACAGTGGCCTAGACGCTTGCCAGGAACATGGCGGCGTTTGAATTAATGAGATGCGCGAGGCAACACATGTGAGGACACAAACATCAAAGCTGCCAACAGTGAGTTGGACCTCTGGCAGACTATTTACTCTGTGGCACGGGGCTACATTGGTGTTCAAAAAGTCAAGGAAGGTTTCTCCAGTAACATGTCTGCTGTAAACTCTAACATCAAGTAAACCTTGTATTGATATTACAGGAATCATTGTAATATGCAGTCCCTGAGCCAAATGTGTTTGCTTGACTTCTGTTCACATTTGATCTGAAGATTGTTAACTAATTTCTTAGCAATCATGCTAAGTTTATAAATTAGAATAACAGTCAATTCTTCAAAAACACAAATAATATGCTTATGTACCCACTCTGGTCTACAAAAACGAACATTTCGGCAGGCAGAAAGCTTGTCACCCCTCTGAAATCAGCCCTGGTATTATCGCATCTTTGCTGGGCAATTTTTGCAAGCTAAAACGGATATAAAATTCATCAGTTTTCAACAGCAATTAATTTACATATACAATTCTGCTTTGCAAAATTAGCTGCTATCAGTGTTCAGAACACTTACACACTTGTACACAAACCTTTTTCCGCTTTACTCCATTTTGTTACAAATGATAGTAAAGCATTGAACAAGTATATTCAGATTCTGTCTTGTGCTATACTTCATCAACCATTTTGGCAATTGTTTTCTCTGAATATTGCAGCAGTAATTCCATAATCACAAATTCTTTATGAGGGTGGATTGATATACAACCATAAGGCCTGCCAATTACTGCAGTGCTGACGTTTTCTATTCTCTTCAACTTGTTGAAGTACTGGGAAACCATTCTTTTTGATATTTGTAAATACAAAGCTACTTCCTCAAGATCAAATCCTACTATTTCTGACAAAAAATAACTCTCCATCATAAGTCTTTGCTGTATACATGGGGCATTTTTTAAGACAAACCATAATAGCAAATTGAGCTGATGACTTCAGTATTCTTATGTTTGTCTAAGTATACAACTCATTCTCACATTCACAATAACAAGAAATAGTCCTTAATAATCCCTGGAAGATCAATTTCAGTAGCTTGTTGGACTTTTGCATATAAATATAGTAATTGTGTGCTTTTCTATTGAAATGCAGCAAATCCCATCATATTTTGTTGCTCTTGGCTTTGGCCTTTTGGGTTTGTTAAGGACAACCTTAACTGATTTAGCTGTATACTAACAGATATTGTTCAAGAACTTTTTCACCACAGGAACAGTTTTTGTTGCTTTTTATGGATAATATCAATACATACTAGGTAACAAACGACATAATTGATGATATAGAGTCTAGTCAAAACATGTGGAACTTCACACCCAGAGGTCTTCTAATACCAGGCTCCAAGATATACCAGATTTGTAGACATGCAAGGAGACAGACACAAAGATAATTGCTTAACTGAACAGCTAAATGATGGCTTATGTCTACATATGGATAACAACAACTTCTTCAAAGATATGGCTGAATCGAATTGCAACTGTTGTCTGTCCATCAAAGGTTATGAGATCACAGATAATTTAAAGCTGTCTTCAAAAGTAGTTATGATACTTCTCCTTCAGGCATTAAATCCAATGATGTCATTTTGCTTTTTTCGTGGAAAATAATTGCAGCCTTACTGATACATGTGTAATGCTTGATGAGTTTGGGAAAAAGTTTTCCTTATCCACGGTCTTCCATTTCACTGCAACCCCGAAACGTTTTGTTTATAGAAAGCAAGAGAATTAGCTGAAATTATGCATATGATTAGTCATCACAAGGAACAAAAAGGTAGTACAATTCTCGACTGTCTAATGGTGATAAAGGTGGTGAGGGTGAGGACAACAGCACAGTGGGAAGATCTAGGCCAGAAATAACTGTCAATAATGTGGAACAAGTGTTTCGAAGAAAAGACAGGGTTTTTAACTGTGCATTTGATTCTATTGAAAATAAGCTTTGTAATGCTATTCAGTCACATAACCTGGAGACATTTGTGAAGGAACTGTCAGATAGCACACATTTAAGAGAGTTTAAAAATCAGGGCATTTAATCTTGTAGATTGTCTGCTTCATGAAGGATTTGATCTAGACATGAAAGAGGTATGCTGCCCTGAAAAAGGGATTTTCTGAGATCTGCAAGATTCTAAATCTCCATGTATCTGACGAGGATAATTGACTTAATAGTATACCATCCAAGCTTTTCAAAATTCATCAACTATTTATCCATACTACTCAGTGACAGCATAGTGCCTGTCAACTTCCAGAGAACTATTACTTGTGTTGTACATGATTTGCAAAATCCTGTTTCAAAAGAGCAAGGCCCTGGTGAATTTCATCTGGTTAATGGAAGACTGAAACTGACAGCTGAAGCATTTAAGGAAAAGAAATTTTTGAAAGGTAATCTTGATCAAACAAGAGAGGCAATATGACATGGAGCCAGATCATATGGTTTGGCGGTTGTTTTAGAATTCAAAGAATCAGACTTGAACCTAACTAATCCTGAGAAGCCACACAAAAGTGTTTGTAGAATACTCTTTGGCTTGATTGTTCAGCAAGTACAGAAATTAAACATGTTTGTGTTATATCCTGTAACTTGACTTGTTTGATCATTCAACCAAACAATTTCATTCTTTGCTTGACTGAACTATAGAAACTATTATTCAGAATCTTTTATTGATGTGATAAATTTTCTTACAAAATGGACACTTGCATTCTGTTAGCTTTGTCAGACAACTGCTCCATTAACATGTCTTGATGCCTTTGTGGAAGCTGAGATAGTGTAATCTCTTAAAGTGTATATGTCAGGTACAGTAACACCTAGATTACCATTATTGTTATAAAGACAACTTAACATTAACCATTTCTGTGTGGGCTTACTTGTTCTGAATAAACTTGTCTGTACTATGCAGAGTAAAGATCTGGATTTAATTGGTTAAGCCGGTCAATTTTATGTGACAGTGCTTACCAATTTGAATGTACATGTATTTTTTGCAGGTCACATCAATTAAGATGTATCAAAGGGTAAGGGACTCCATAGACATTTTTAAAGCAAGTAGCCGACCCCTTTGCTTACGGACTGAATGGCCCAAAGAGACTCCTTACCGCTACCCTTTAGATGAACTAGGACACTAGGTAAACCACATCATAAGTTCTCAAAGGTGTTCCTTAACATTACTGAAAAAGTGACAAAATCTCTCAGGAATTTATGTTTAAGCTGTATGAATCATTTCCTGAATTGAGATGTCAAATTTTATTTGATAAAAAAACACTGCATTAAAAATTTCAGTTTTAATGTGCCAAAACTATGAAGTGAAAGGCAAACCATTAGCATTAGCCAGAGTAGAGTATGATACAAGAATATCAAACTGGAAGTCATTCATGAATAAGCTGTATTATAGTAAAATTCAAATAGTTATTATTTTGGAATAGAATTTGCAACTTTTACAAAAATTTGTAGTGAGGCTTTGCAGATCCAAACCAGGCTATATCTAATGACACAGCTGAAAATTACTTAAGCAGAACAGTTACCTTCTTCTGCACTTCTTGAATAGTTAGTAGACCTTGAATGATTAGCTGAGAAATGAGAGTACAGTCTTTTGGCAAATGTTCTTCACATTCTTGTACATTTTCTTAAAAATATAATCATATAAACTTAACATGACAAACACCACTATCATGGTAGTTAATCTTTTGATTCATCAATTTGGAGTATATTCTCCAGATGGAATGATCTGTCTTTGTGCTTGGAAAACGGTTTTAGACTATGAGCCAAGAATGAGATTTCATAGCACCCTCTGGTCAACATGTTGAATTTAGTACCAAATGCAACTTCAAAGACTGTATTTTAAGAATCTGCTTGTTTCCAAACACGAAACCTGTGCATGAACAAATTACAGGGTTGTTTTTGAGGGTGGGTGGACTGGGGGAAATTTGTCACAGCAGGTATTTATGGTACAACATGTGCTAATATCTAAAACACATTACTAATTATGCCTAAATTTGTACAAACAAGTGTCAGGGGTATGCTGCATGCTTCCGTTACCATGGCAACAGTTACCATGGCAACAGTTACCATGGCAACATAGCTCACATAAAATCTTGGTTTTCATGCCTTGTATTTTGTGAAAATATCTTAATTTGATAAACTGAGACAGAGTTGCAATCAGTGGTGGACACTTCAGGAAATATTGGGGGGGGCCAGTGCTGAAGGCACGAGCCTTCTAGGGGGGTCTGGGGGCATGCTCCCCCAGAAAATTAGAAATTTCGAATACTGTTTCTTGTTTGTTTTTAAACAACGTGGATTGTTCATTGTTGTCATTGTGCTTCCTTTTCTTAAAATGAAAGCTTCAGCTGAAGTTATTGGGGGGGGCGATCGCCTCCCTCACCCCCCCTAGTGTCCGCCACTGGTTGCAATTCAAAAAACTTTTACAATCAGCAACATAACACTTTTATGTCTGGAAAAACATCTCAATTGACTTGAGATGACTGGAAATGGGGTTAAATGTTATTACAGTAGTCTGCTTCTACTGAGATCTTGCATGGAGACATACCATTTTTGGACAAACTAATGTTCATCACAGTGTTTCATCTGGCTTGTCTTCTTAGATTCTGAGATGATATATGACATACAGAACCCAAACCAGAAATCTCAAACTCATGACCCCTATTCAGGATATATTTGTTCTTATAGGAATTTTGGCCATACATCACTTAAAAACTGCATAATCATGTAAGAAGTTCAGCTGGGCTGTTTACACAACTGTCATTGCAATTGCACATGTCTGTGCAGGGTAGGCCACTCCTCACACATGAACATCTTGACTCGCACATTTAGTTGCAGCCACAACTCATCAGCTCCGTTATGGCGTCGGGAGCAGGAGCAGGAGCTAGGTTGGCCCAGATAATCTCTAGTTTATCCTCCAACACTTTGCAACCTTGACAGTCTGGGTTCCGGTTAGGTACATTGGCTTGTAAGACCTTCCAAATGTAGGACTGGAAGTTTGCATGCTTGAGATGGTATTCTAAGGCATCCCTTGTTGGTGGAAGTTGATGTGATTGTAAGTTTTTGCTTTTGCAAAACAGTGTGTACCATGCTTCATCAACACTATAACCAGCATCATTATAGAGGGAGCGAACAAACCTTTCTAATCCTTCCATATCTTCATTGCCAAGTGGTAAACGTTCACCAAGAGTGCCAATGGTCCTCATTTCATCATCATTCATCACAAGCTCCAGGGCTGTCTTCTTTCCTTTACCAATAAACATACTCACCGAGTAACATCTTGTCCTATCTTCTTGCAGATTCTTGGTATGCCAATCAGGCGAGTTCTAGCACATGTTCCATTTGCAGTGATAATATCTGCTGCTATCTCCTCTTGTGAATGACCATTGTTAGAGGTGTGAAGTGCATGCAGGAACATTCTACCATCAGCTGTAATTTTTATGCAGCTACTGCCATGAGACACAGTGCAATTGTCGATCTGTGAGTAGATATCACTTGACCATTGATGAACAAGAAAGTTCATGAGGTTTGTCTTGTTATTACTGTTTGCCAAGAATTTCTTCCATTGATGAGGACAGAACTGCTGTGAACTAGTAATTCTTGTCACTACTTTGCCATCTTTCCTCCTTCGTGAATGCTCTACATTCTTGATGGATGTGTCTGGATATTGATCAGCATCCAGATCTATCCTATCTGCCTCACTGGCTACAACAAAAATGGTATCAAGCACCATCATAGCAAGATTAGCAAACTTCTCAGGAATTCTCACCAGTATTTGTAGTAAGCCCATGGCATCTATAATTACTACTGTTGTATTGCAGGTTTGTTTAATCTACTCCTGCCTGATACTAAATTCTATTCAAAAAAGGGAAGGGGTTGGCTGAAGCCAGTTTGACTGTGAGGTACATTTCCAGTTCCTGTCTGAGGCTGCCTCATTTTATTCTGGAAATGGCAGATGATTTCACTCAGTAGAAGGAAGAGCCTTTCTCAGCTGGATTAAGTTAGTTATATGTTCAATTAGAAGAAGTGTAAGTTGTTTGCTGTTGTGACAAATTAATAAACTGCTTTCTTTACTATTGGTACATTTTAGCCATAACACACTTCAAGTACAACCTACATGGGGAGTTTAGGAAAACACTAACTGGGGAAAAGCAAGTCAAATTGTCAAGCCGAAGTTTAAGAATAGTGAAGCCACAGAGTGGAAGCAAATTTTGGAAAGTTCATGTGAATAAACAGGAACTGTTGTGGTTTTTCTGCATTGTGTTTCCAAGATTGACATGTACAGGTAGACTCCCACAAAGAAATGCTTTCAATCCAAATTTCATTCTTGTAGATTATGTTGATGAAATTTACAAGGTGTTTCTGCATTTTAACCAAGAAACCCTTGAGGGTGCCTACAAAGCACTTGTGGACATGACACCAGCACCAATAAACACCATGCTAGACAAACAACCATGGAACAATGCAATAGCAATTAGTGAACATAGATGTTCCTCCTACTGCACAAAGTACTATAAAGTGATGGTTCCTTTACATTTTTACATTTTCTATAGTTTTTGATGTTCCTGAACATCAACAAGCATCTAGGACTAGAGCAACACCTCATGAAAAGCCATAGGAATGTTTGCTGATTGCTGAAGAAACCAAAAATAATTTATCAAATTAAATATTTGCCTTCCAACTTGATAAAACAATCATTCATCTTCATAGCCAGTGAACTCCTTTTCTTCCCAAAACGTCCTGCTGGTTGCATCATAAGCACAAGCTGGTAAAGGTATTCTTCTTTGCCAAAGGTACCTATAACACGAGAGGGAAGGTTAAGTAACTGGCCAGAAGACCATGATAGCTACAATCATTGACAGAATTAGGTAACAGGACCAAATGTTCATTTTTAATTAAAGGAGCAACATTGTAAATTTAACCCTAATTCCTCTTTTTCTTAATGTTGCTTCTTAGATAAAATTAAAACCAGTAAAGCAGAAGCCATACAGGTGCCACTTTTCATAAATGTAACATTGATACTGGGGAGCATAAAGACTTTAAAGCTTATTTCATTTCAAGCTTTTCATGAACTATTGTGGTTACTGTTACTAATCACTGAATGGTTAGGTTAGAGTACATGTAGTTTACTGGATATTCTGAGTTTGGCTTTGCATTATATATAGTGGTTCAAAGTCCATTTACTTGGTGGATTCTTAAAAGCAATTTAACAAACCAACTATTACCCACTGTTTGATTGTATTAAAGACATAAGTGTGATCATTCTTGGCTTTGCTTATCTCATTTACAAGCAGATGGTTCTCTTGAAATTGGCTACATCTGAGCACAGAAAGTAAATTAATTTCTCAATAGTTAACTGCTTACCTATATTTTGTATCTTTGATTTCATACTTTTCTCTATCAATTTGACAATATTTACATCCTGCAAGACACAGTGACCACACTTGCAGACAAATAGATGAAGAGCCAGGATGCAATGTGATGCAGCTTGGGACAGATTCAACCTTCATGAGAACTTGATCACAGTTGACTGCCTCAACACAAGTATCGATCTCCATGCAACACTGACACTCTTGCATTCTGAAGCAGTTCTGTGCAGCAATTACCACATGAAACAACTTTTGAAAATGCTCCATTAGGTGGTAAATGGTAGTAAACAGTTATATCCTTTTAAACTTACCAACTTTACACCTTATTGCATCCTCCTGAGCGATATTGCAACATTTATAATCTATCCTGTTCCATTCTTCTTTCCTCGTTATACTTCTCAATCCAATCAGTATTGGCAATTGGCTTGTGTTGGTATGACTTGAGAAACCATTCATCCTCATTTATACATGCATTAGTGGAAGACATGTTTGCATCATCTTTGACTTCTATCACATAGTCACAAATAAAGTTTACATCCGAGTCATTCTGGCTGTTCTCTGCGCTGGAGGACTTATAGGACATTAAATTACACAATGAATGAATGAAAAACATCATTTATACAGGGTAGCCCATTCAGCTCAGGTGGCTGTTTTCCATAGAGGCCCTGTATTTATAATAACTATCAACAAATCATTTTAAACAGTGTACAAACCTGTTATAAATTTGAGCTGAAATGTAAGATAAAAAGCTGCTGTAGGTCAGTTAAGAAATAACCTTAGTAAACAAATAAAAGTATTCATATTCTCCATGTTAGTTTATTTGGAAGAACACTGTGGGTCTATGCACCACTAAAAAATAAAAGTGTTTTTCCCAAAGTTGGTTTTGATCTTTGGAAGTATGAATCTTCCCTTGTGCTGGGTATTATAATTATGTACACTACAACATTTCTTAAAATAATTATGAAAATATCTGAGTACTAAGAAATGCAAACATTTAAAAACTAAAACAGCATTATGATAAGAGCATCTGCATGTCAGTGGTGACCAGTTTAAATTCAGCCATAGCATCATCAGACATTTCACTTCTCATTATTGTTCTTGTAGAACTCTCACCCCAATACAAACAATAATGCCGTGATAAAAAAACGAAATATTCTCTGGTTTATTTTGTATTCCTTATGTAGACCTCTTTGAGCAGTTTTTGCATCTCCCTGAATTGACATCACTTCCAACAACTACATTCCAGGTGTTTTTTGTCACATGGTCAGAGGCCAAAACAGCAAAATTTAACAGTAAAAAAAGTCTGCAAAGATGAAATGTTCATTTGAAAAGATATATCCCAAATTTGTGAAATCCCCAACCATGACATAGGCACTTTAACTTTCATTGTTAAGTTGTTGTTGCTGCAGCTGTTGAGGTAAATCACTTAAGTAACCTGAGTCCTTAGTCAAATCAATGGGTGGTAATGAATAATTGTCATGTGTCGCTGTCACGATATCCACAAACTAGCTCATACTATATATATATATATATCAAAATGAAAAACATGTTATAATATTCAACCATATATATATATATGTGTGTATATATATGTGTGTATGTATATATATATATATTAACTGTTTTTTATGTTGGGATGTCGAGCGTTGATGTAATTGAAGAATAACATAGCGTCATGTTTGTTGTCAAGTAAACAGAAAATGTCATCGACATATCTACAGTAAATTGAAATTTTCGAATCTTTGTAGTTTTCTAGCCAGGATTTTTTCAAGATATCATGATATTCCATTGCATCCTATGGAACATTAGAAATAATCGAGAAATCATTGTTCTAAAACCAGACAAGGAAAATGGTGTAGTCATAACAGATCACAAGGTATATAAGGACTGCCGTCTCAATATAATTAACAACAAAACTAAGTTTAAAAATCTAGTGAAAAACCCTACATTAAGCAGAGAAGGGAAACTTAAATCTAAAGGTTCTTTAGATGAAACCACATATTGAGATGTCTATCCTAAAGGCTCACAACTTGCCAGATTTTATGGCCATCCCAAATATCTAGGTTCTCTCCTAAACCCACATATTTCTGGACAAATACACTACACAAGATTTCTTCTCTTTCATTCAAGAAATTCAGAATATCGACACATGCAACAAATATCTCATATCTTTCGATGTGCAAAACCTTTTCATGAATATTCCTCTCAATGAAACTATAAACATCGCTATCAACACTATTTTTTAAACACAATCCTAACTTTCCTATCAACAAAACTGACCTCAAAATGCTATTTTCATTTGCAACTACTCAATCTCACTTCTTGTTTAATGATTTTATTTATGACCAAATTGACCGAGTCACTATGGGTTCTCCTCTTGCTCCTCTTTTAGCTAATCTTTTTATGGGATATCATGAAAAATCCTGGCTTGAAAACTACAAAGATTCGAAAATTTCAATTTACCATAGATATGTTGATGACATTTTCTGTTTATTTGACAACAAACAAAACACTATGTTATTCTTTGATTACATCAACACTCAACATCCCAACATAAAATTCACTCACGAAAAACAGTTAAATGGTAAACTCCCCTTCCTTGATGTTTTAGTAGATAATTCATCCAACGTTTGTGTCACTTCTGTCTTTTGGAAAAAAAACTATGCTGGACTTTTAACAATTTTTTTCAGTTTCACGCCACTAAACTACAAAACAGGTCTAATTTGTACTCTCGTTCACAGGACATTCAAAATTAACACCAACACTGGCTTAAACAAAGATCTCAACAAACTGTCAGAAATTTTCAAACATAATTGTTTTCCTTCTCATTTTATTGACAAAATCACTAAACAATATTTAAGGACACCCGGACAAAACCCTAACAAAAATGTTTCCAACAACACAGAAAATACCAATATCCACTATCTCAAACTCCCTTACACTGGTAATTATTCTAGACTTACCCAAATCAAAATAAGACAATTGTGTAAATGTTTCTGTAAAGACCTTAACATCAAACTAGCATTCCCTACTTTTAAAATCAAAACCTTTTTCAGTTTTAAGGACCCAATTCCCACAGCTCTTAAATCATTCATAGTTTATGAATTTACTTGTGCAGTATGTAATTCCCGCTACATTGGTGAAACCTCTCGCCATTTCTCAATGCAGATCAAAGAGCACACCTCAATAACTCTACCAACTGCAAACCTAACTGCTTTAAAATTTTAGATTCAGCCAAAACCACTTACACACTCAAATTGAAAGAAGCTATTCACATCCAAAGTAGAAAACCAGAATTAAACATGCAAATGCAACATATTAACACCTTCCTCTGCTAGTAATTATCATGTGATACCACCTCTGTTAGTCCTCACAATTCACACTGTCATTATAATTAACCATCTAACATATCGTCATCATAATTAGTTAATTTATCCATGCTATAATTCCTCTTTGAAGCCTTACAAACATTACTTTGTAAACTGAAGATGGCATAAGTCTTACCGAAACATGTCTTTAAAAAGTATTTTCAAGTTTTTGAAATTTATAACTGTCCTTTTGCT
This sequence comes from Heliopora coerulea, assembly GCA_030142905.1. Taxonomy (NCBI): domain Eukaryota; kingdom Metazoa; phylum Cnidaria; class Anthozoa; order Scleralcyonacea; family Helioporidae; genus Heliopora; species Heliopora coerulea. Next base: position 289,569 of record JASJOG010000151.1, on the reverse strand, counting down.
AACAAGAAGTTTTGGAAGCATATATGTATATATATATATATATATATGTATATATACATATACGTACATTCATATACTTACATTCACATACAAATATATATCCATATCTATATCTATATATATCTGTATATATATATATATATATATATATATATACATAAGTATACGCTCTATGGCCCCTTGGTCCATATTAAGTGCTCTTCAGGATGAGTCATGCCACTAGCGGATTTGCGCATGCTCACTAGTCTAGTTAGAGCGCTCTGGCATGGCTTAGATGTACCATATGCGTGGCACATTTGAGTTGCCTATATAATGTAGGCTTCTCCATCCTGCTTGTCAGCACTGCACTGATGAGGCCCAATAGGCCGAAACGGTTCTGTCTGCAGTTATGTATGTATGTCAGTATGTCTATATCTGTACATACATATATACGTACATACATATATGAGTAGGTACGTGTACGTATCTGTATGTATGTATGTGTGTGCGCATATGTGCATGCACATATGTATGTGTGTGCGTGCATGTCGTCGGTGTGTGTGTATAGTAGTATACAATATGGGGGTATGAAGACAGTTCCCACAAATGCATCCATACCCCCACTTAACTACAGATGCCATTTTTAGGGCATGCCCCCATATTGTATACTACTCTGGAGTGGATAGCACACTTATGACATTGTTAAATACCTTTATGTCCAGCAATAAACTTTTTTACAAGTTCAAATGAATATAATGTAGTTGCAACTTTAGTTTCTAATAATGGATAACTATCATGTTCAGTTTGCAGTACAATTTCTGCTGTAATTTTTTTTTTCTGTCATATATAAGATGTTTTTCAATGGAAAATCATTATCAATATCATCCTCTTCTAAAAGTTTTAAACAATCTTTGTTAGTTCTTTCTAATATATTATTGTACTTCTCAAGTTGCTCCATTCATATTATAAGGAAGATTAAATATTGTTATAATTTCCATTGTCTACATTACAATATGAGCTTTATTTTTTAAATGGTCACAATCATAGTCTGAATACAAATGATATATGTTTTTGTCTATGTATGTTTTTATTATTGATATAATATCTTTTATAATGTAAATCAAAGATTGACACTTTAACTGACAGTAAATCAGCTCTGCTGTCTGAAAGCTAAGCTGACAGATATGCTGTTCTCTATTGGATGGAATGAAAATATCACGATATTTTTCTATTTGTTTCATGTATATTACATAATATTTTATGACCATATGCATAACTTTTAATACCATCATTCAGTGAATAACGCTTATCATCAAAACATGACAGTGAAACTTTATTGATCTTATAACTGCTTATTTCATGACAGTTACTTTTTATCGTTTTCATCTTATGATGCATTTGTTGTTTTGAAAACAGTGTTTCTTTATAATTAATATGGTTAATATATTTGTTAATGACTGATTTTGTAATTCCTTTAGCAGTTTTACCACCTTTATTGTTATCCTTTATATAACTGTACATCTTACTTCTAAGACCAACAAATTCCACAATTCGTACACCACCTGCTTCATCTTTCCAATTACTTTCTTGTTCTTTTTAAATAAGTATTCATTGTCTTCAGAGAATTCACTATTGTCAAATAAGTTTTTAATTTCTTTAGTTCCATACAGGTCTTTATACACATCTCCTGTGGTTATTTCATACTTTAAACTATCTGTGTCAGTAAATAGTAATTTTGCTTTCTCACCATATTTTTTATTTATTACATTATAATGGAAATCATACATCAATGTCTTTGACAATTCCAGAATACAAATTCCCACATAAGCTGGTCTATTCAATGTTAATACTTCTTTCACTTTATGAACAGCTACATGGTTCTTATTAAAAATCTTACTGCTGACACCCATTTAATAAGTTTCTTTTCATCTGTTATTAATCTAACATTCACTCTCTTATGTAAGTTCTCCATTGTTTTTCCATCAGCTTGAAAAAGTCTTTCTCAAAAGCATTCTTATCATTTGTTCTTTTATGTGTGTTGAAATCAGTATATTGTTTCAGCCATTTTGATTGGTTGAATTCTAATACCCAACGAATTTTCTTTAATTTCATTCCTAATGAGAGATATAATTTTATATTTTCATGATGCACAACATAATTTTTCTTATCATATAATGTGGTTACTAATTTGCTTACTTTACCAGAAGAAATGTTATGTATTTTTTCAATTCTCTTACAATATGCAGACAATCCTTTATTTATTGCTCTTTTCTCAGGAGCTAATGCATAATCATTGTGTATTATGTAGTTCTTCAGGATAATCCAAATCTACTTCTAACAGTATTCCTTTATCAGAATTTTTATGACACTTGTTAAGGTCTACATTCTCTGGTTCTTTCCATTTAAATCCACCTATTGGGAGTGATTGACTCATCACCCATCCATACAAATTATTTGCATCCAAGTACATGATGTATTTATCAGCCTTATTACAGTCATACTGAATAATAATAATAATAATAATAATAATGTACTTATTACCACTCCCATATCTATTTACAATGTAAGAAATGCCACCTCTCATTTCTTTCTCAACAAACTGGTACATATCAACATCATCCATAAGTTCCAATTTAATACCAGTCATTTTCAACATAGCATCCCATGCAGGTCCAGGAGATGTAAAATAATGACACAGATCTAACTTATAATATTGCATACATGTTTTTCTAAAATTCTCAAAAACATCTGCTAACAGAAGAATATCACTCTTCAAATATAAGTCATGATATTCTCCTATGTGGTCCACACATTCTTAGCATGTTCGTATGCATTGTCTGTGATATGTTTGTCATTTAATATGCTATAAAATTCTTCTTTTACAGGTAACTCAATTTCTTTAAATTTCTGGAAACTGTCCATGTAATCATATGGATAAACACCTTTCTGCTTCATAAGTTTCAATTCCTGTTCATTAAATTCCTTTGTGGTGTACCTCAACAAATCTTCTGGAAGATTACTTACCAGTCTTTCTAAACTACTGGACATCAATTGAAAACTATCCAAGAGTACAAGACGTTCACCTAACATGAATGACATGTATCTTTCCATATTATTCGGTATTACATTTATGTTCCTATTGAATTTACCAATTTCCAGCATTATAAAGTGACTATCATATCCATGTAAATTGTGAAATATTACTGGTATTTTCTGTCAACTTATAATTTATGTTGCATTTATGCTGATCAGAACCTCTATACTTACCAATGATATGACAATGGTCTCTAACTTTAACATCACAAAGATGGCAAGTATCACTTCGTTTAAATTCCATTTCTTCTTCTTCCGTTATTTCCAGTTGATTAGCAGCTACGCTGTTAAAGTGTTTCTTCAGTGTCTTTTTACACCACTTTTCTTCTTCTAACATTCTTTCTATGAATTTATAAACCACATCAGGTCCTCTGTAAAGTCCTAGGTATTGATCATCATAACAATATACTACTTTATATCCATAACTGCAATCCTTATGCTTTTGATATGCATCTGTGTATGAAGTTGTATCTGGGTTATTTTTAAGTCCATGTATTTTCTCTACAATAGCTTCAGAATCTGCATAAATTACAAACGGTACTTCTAATTGTTTATGATAATTCTTAAACTGCACTTTTTCTCCTTTATTTGGCATATTTACCACTTGCTTATCATTTACAATTAAGCAGTTCTTATGTTTTTCAAGAATATTCCCACTACAAAAACATTGCGGACAATACGTACAAAAGTGTTTCTTCTCTTTATGTTTTGAATAGTTATACATGAATCTATTAAAGTTATTTATCAACACATAATGGTCTTTTATAAGTAATAAATTCAGAACATTCTCATGCTTTTCTTTTGATACATAAATTGGAAAAGGCGTTTTATTTTCATAACAAAAAACATTTACATTTATGTTGTTCTGCTTTTCCACCTTATTATAATCTTTTATGGAAACAGGAAATTGCACATTAGTGTAATCTAATTTACTAACAATTTCCTTGTCACTCCTTTCTTGATGCTTATCTTGTGGATTTAAATGTCTAATACGACACAATCTAAAACACTCATTATCCTTATTTTGTATATTTATAAAACGTTTTCTAGAATCTTGTAATTCTTTTAGTAATTCCACATAAGAACTGCCTTTTAATGGTTTATACTTAGCGAAATAAATTAAATGTTGATCAACACTTTTAATAGTCCATCCTGAGCCTTCTGATATCCATACATCAATCTTATTTAGAATGTCTTCATTTGATTTAAGCAAACTTTCCATAATATCATTGTCATTTATTATTGTCTTTGGTTTGCTATTAAAATATATTTTTTTAATTATTTTAGGTTTCTTAAATGTAACTACTAATGTCTGAACTTATTTATATCGTTTAATTTTTTTTTTTAAGAGATCAGCTGTCGAGTCCTTAACACAAATAAATAGCATTTTCGGATCTTTTCTATTGATAATTTTGACATTATAACTTCTAACCAATGCTTTTATATTCTTGGTAATAATGGCAGCTTTGCTGGCAGTGGAAAAATCAATTTAATGTTTAGAATTTTATAATTATCTAAACTGAAATTATCAAGTATTTCATTATTGGATTCTGTTAATATTTTTCTTGCAGATGTTTCATTTATTATTTTTTCTTGAACTGCTAGTAAATCTATAGGCTTTGTCAACACCTAAATTTTTTTCCGTAATCATTACAATAAAGTTTTTACTTTTATTGTTCCTTACAAGTTCTGAAACTCCACTATTAGTAAATCAAAATTGCTTTCTGATATCTCTATCTCTCACAACATATATTCCATATGAATCCATCTATATTATACTATATCATTATTTCTTTAATCCCCTTTAAGCCACTTCAAATAGTATGGACAATTGCAATCTTTATCCCATTCTAATTCTTATATATAATGTTAAATAATAGGTCATCAAACTTCTCCTTTGTCTTGGATTCAATGAAGTCTTTTAACTGAATTCCTCTTCTACTACAAAATCTTATAATGTAATAATTAGATCTTGCTACATTTTTATTGGGTATTAATTTTTCCTTTGTAACATCCAAAACTTTCTCAAAATCATCAGTAATGATGTTAATATATCGTCTATCCATATATTCTCACCGTCTTTTATACATCCATTTGATTCTACTATGGACAGACTTATTATATTTAAGCCATATATTTTCGGTCCATTCTCCACAATTGGTGAAATAATTATCACTTACAACACCACATTTTGGACATGTATAATATCCAACAGCAACAATTCTTTTCACATTACAATCGTTACAATAAAGTGAAGTATATATATATATATGATTATTTCTTTAAATATATTTAAAAAGTAAATAACCACTGCAAATACCAATCACACCTGTTGTTAAATATTGATATTCCTTCTTTTCATCACTTGGTTTATAATAATCTTCCAATTTTGGTTCAGTATATTTCATTGATTGAATCTGTCTCAGTTCATCTAATGCTTTATTTGTTGAATTAGTATCTGTTTGCATCTGACAATTCTTGTCGTTTCTTTTCATTTAACTTTTCTCTCGCTTTCTCTAATTTTTCTGCTGCTTTATTATTGCATATCATCTCCTCTTCATAAATATTACTATCAAACAATTTAAACAGATATCCAGCACCAGCAAAAGAAACAGCTGCAAACGATGTCTGTAAAAATCCTCCAAATGCCATTTATATCTAATTAATTAGATTTGAATGGATCAGTTGGAATATATTTCTTATTCTGCAAATATTTTACCAATAATGTGCTTCCTGCATCATGGAAATCTGTTGCATCTGTCAGTTTTTCTTTCAACAGTCTTTTAGACAACATGGATAATCCTACTACTCCAGCAGTTACCAATACAGAATCATATTTCCTTCACAGTTTCTTTCTCTTATATTTTATCTCCCATATATAATAGTTTATATTTGAATTTTATGGTTTTTTAATGTCATTTCATTTTATGTGTGTATCATTCATATGTTGTATAATTTTCTGATAATTCCTTCTGTGATTCTGATGTTTTAAATTCGATACAAAATCCATTATAATACTTATGTAAATTAGTAATAATCAAGTCTGGTTGTCCTTTTTTATATCCTTTTTTATATGATTTTATTATTTTATTGGAAGTATCCTGTAATTCTCCTAAACCTGCAATAAGAAGTGCATTTGAATAAAAACGTCTTATAAATTTAGTAACATTAGTGTGTAATTCACAATCATTTTCTATTTTTAATGTATTTGTTTTTGGGTTACAAAATTTACTGTAAAATCCAGTTTTTCTGATAGAAGGTAATATTTAATTTGTAACCCATAATTTTAACTTTTTAGCATCTGGGCTGGAGGCACTATTCCAAAACATGTTTATTTTCCACGTTTGATGGACATTCTGAGTAGAAGCAGGAAACAGGGCTTAAAATATTCGTTTTGCAGTGCTTTTTCAGAATATCTCTGTTTCCAGCTCTAAATATACATTAACAGGTTGTTTAAGGGTGCTCTTCTGCAGGCACATTTTTGACTTTACAGGCGTGTGTTTTAGCATGCGTAATTTGATTAACTTTGCAAAATTGTCATGCCGCTGTCCTGTTGTGGCAAACAACTTAATTTCTCCCATTGAACAAGACAAAGCTGGTTGCAGTGGTTTTATAGTTTACGATGACATAAATAAAAAATGTAGTCGTCGCTGAGCTCAGATAAAAGTTTGAGTTAGCATGGAAGTGATTGGTTCGCTTGATTTAACCAAGGCAAGTGGAGACACTTCACACTGTTCAGAAAATATTTAGTGGAAGAAATGTCCTCTTTGTCAAAGCAGCAAATGTCCTGCAAAAAAATTTCCACTTTCCCAAGTGTCAGCCAAGGGGATTGAACACGTTGTATTTTGTGCTGGAGTTGGAGAGTGTTTCAACAACCTTTTGTTTAAACATACCCTGGAAAGATTAAAGAACATCAACCTGAGGGAAACTGAGAAAAAAAATCCTTTGGCATCACACTTGCCATAGTAGTTTTACAAACAAAGAACACATCCAGTGCATCCAGAAACGTGTGTTGGATAAAAAAGATCCTGAAAGAATGAGATACCATCAGATGTGTCCCAAATTCGCCCAAGATCTCACGTCAATCCAGTGGACTGGGCTAAGTGTATGTTTTGCCAGGAAGATTCTATGGGTTTGAACCAAGTTCAGACTTTTGAAACATCAAAGAAAATACTGGAAAAGGCTTCCATTGATCCAATGATGAGGTACAGGCTTGCAGGTATAAATGATCTAATTGCTGCAGAAGGAAAATATCACCTTAAATGCTATGCCAAGTTTCAAAGAGCCACAACCTAAACAAAACGATGAAAGCTGTTTCCATGAAGTTATGTCTGAACTGCAGTCTGGAATATCCTAAGGTCATATTTATTCTTTGAAGTCTGTTTGGTCATTTTTTGTGAAAAACATCAGTCCATATATGGCTGCCAACCAGGAACTTTTAAAAGTGACCAGTTTAAAAACAAAATAAGGGAATCTGTTGGTGATAAAGTGGTTTTCATTCAGCCATTAAAACCTTCAGAATCATTACTTATAATATCCGCTGATTTAAGAAAAGCAGCACTACAGTCTTTACTTCAGGCATCTCAGCTAAATTGTGTGGATGGTGAAAGAATGGTCTTTCTCTTGATGTGTTAGAAGATGTGAACATCAATATGGAGTTGCTGAGTTGGCTTTTTCGAGTAGCAACAAAAGTTCGTCATGACATAAAAGCTACACCTGGGCAAGAAACTTTGTATATGCTTATTTGTCTATTGTGTGCAGGTGAGATCGATACGACAGATGACAGCAATGCTGAGTTGGATACCAATTTGAAACTTAAGGTTTTGAGTATCTGTCAAGATATCGTTTTTCTTGCTTCAAGGGGATGGAAACACACTCCCAAACATGTTGGCACTGGACTAACAGTGCATTAAGCCACATGTTCGAAAGAACTTGTTCAGCTTCTTTATGCTGCGGGGCACTCCATAAGCTATGAGACAGTCCTAAGAATTGACAACTCAATCGCAAATGATGCCTTGAAGAGATACTGTGATAACAGTAACGTAGCTATTCCCTGTAATTTCACCACAGGGTCAGACACAGGATATACGCGTTACGCCATTGATAACATCGACATTAATGAAGAAACACTGAGTGGAATGGGGACATTCCATGCAACACAATCTGCTGCATTCCATATAATGGAGAAGAGAGGGAATTCCTGAACGTCAAGCCAATAACAGACCGAAACCGCCGAGCTCTGACTGATCTGCATCAGCTAGAGTCCGTTAATATGGCAAGCAACAAACCTGAACCCGTCATTTCCAATGTTGTAAAGGAGTCAAACAAGAAGGACTTGGCCTCGATTTTATCTCGTCTGGTGCAGCAGCAGCCCCAAGTACAGAATGTTCCTGGGTGGACTGGCTTCAATCAACTTCTGTCAAGAAGTGATCAAACACCGACCGTTGTTGGCCTGCTCCCCATTGTTAATGCTCCGGCACATGAGTTTGAGACACTTTGGACTGTTATTTGCAAATGTAAAGCAACGACAGACTTAAGGCGTGATTGATACACTGTGATCACTCTAGACGAAGTGCTCTATTGCAAGGCAAAGATGCTCCAGTGGTTGAAATCTCATGAATGCAGACATCTGGTCATCAGGCTAGGTGGTTTCCATGCACAAATGACCTTCTTGAAGGTAATCAGAAAGTACATGGAGTCATCAGGGCTTAGCGATATGTGGAAGGAAAGTGGAGTTTTTGGGGAGAGCACTGCAGAGAACATCCTAAACGGGAAGGTCTGGAACCGTGTGATACACGCTCACAAGCTGACCTTCGAAGCCCTGTGCCAGATTTTGTGGCCTATGTTTCAAACATGGTGTGAAGAAAATGGCAAGGGTGTCGAGGGTCATTTAAATGAAACGGTTAAGCACTGGGTGGAACAACTTGCTCTTGAACATGATGAAGAAAAACTGCTGGCTTTTACATCTGTTATTGAAGAACTTGCTGATGTTCTGATGTGGTTAGAAGAGTTCGATGCACTGCACAAAGATGATGTGACATTTTGCTATTGGCGAACCTATATGCTCTTAGTTGCCATTTTCCTCAGATTAACGAAAGTGCTCCGGGAGGGTGATTGGGATCTCTTTATCTCGTCATTTGCTGAAATGCTTCCCTGGTTTGCTGCTTTCGACCATGTGAACTACTTCAGATGGGGTACAGTCTTCCTGGCAGACATGAACATGTTGCAGCAAATACCATCCATGGTATATCATGGATTCCAAGAAGATTTTGTCACTAAAGAAACAACACATCAATTTAACCAGATCCCAGACAACCAAGCACTTGAGCATGTAAATCGAGCAGGCAAAGTAGCCGGAGGGCTAGTTGGTATATCAAGATGAGATGCAGCAAGGGATCGTTGGTGCCTCACATACAACAAAAGAGCACAACTATCAGAAGACACCAAAACCATGTTCAACGTCATGAGAAGCAATGTAGATGACCTCAAGGATATTGGTCCTAAGAGGATAAAACATGATGAAGAAGATGTGGTCAAGCTGGTGACCCATTTCCAATGCTATGACATGTTTTGCCAAACGGCTGACCTTGTTGTTGTTACAACGGGCAATATTGCTACAAATGACATAAAGCATGATCTGTTGGAGGCCCAAGAATGCAGAAAAGCTGCAGTTAATGATTTTGTCCATGAGAGGCTGATCAAGAGAGAAACTAAGTACCACGACAAGATTAAACAGCAGAAGCTCAAGATGTTTGAAACACTCTACGTTGTCAATGTCAGAGTCGACAAGGAAAAAACAGTCTCCATCAAGGCAGACAGAGATCTTTTCAGGCATGTGGTAGTCATGTTGGAATCTGGAAGAGAACAAGACATCGGTGAACTATTGGAATGTGAACTATTGGAATGTGAACTCTCGTCAGTGCCATTATCTTTAGCTACATTAGACCGGAAACTGAAGAACTGTGCAAGTGAGGCTGACTTAAGTCACATACTGCAAGGCGACAATGTGCAAAAGCAATCTCCTACGAATCTGGACTGAACGTGCACTATCATCAACGGGATGGTGGCTGTACAGTTGCTAGGAAACCGTGGAAAAGCTGGAACGTTTGGCGAATGGTCTGACAAGTTCCAGTTCTATGTCTTTCACATCTCTCTGATAAATGCAAGAGTTGATGTTGTGTTTGACCATCACCCAAATAACTCAATCAAAGGGGGGACCCACTCAAAAAGAAAAAAGGAAGAAGCAAAGGCATTAAGAGTAAGGTTGAAAGTCATCAGCAGAAAATTGGGAGCTGGGAAAGATTTATCGCTCTTGATGAAAACAAGGCAAGTTTCGCACATTTCCTGTGTATGCAACTGTCCAAGAGATACCAACTCACTTCTGGACATGAACTTGTTCTAAGTGGAAGTTTCAGTGATGCAAAGAAAGTGTGGAGCTCAAGCGGTGAAGATGTTTCTAGACTGCAATCTGATCAGGAGGAAGCAGACACTCGGATTGTGCTGCATGCCAGGGATGCCACACTATGGGGATTTCAACAGGTGAATGTGGTTTGTTGCGACACTGATGTGCTTTTGCTTCTCTTAGCTCACCAGCCTTACCTGTGTGAAGCCATTCGGCTGTTTTCAGGAACAGCAAGGAAAAGGTGTTACATCCTGCTACACCTAATTGACCTAGCAGAAGAGAAAAGAGCATCACTTTTAGCATTTCATGCATTAACAGGCTGTGATACAATGAGCCAATTTGCTGGTATTGGTAAGAAATCAGCGTGGGTGGTTTTCATGCTGTACCATGGCCTGCTGCAGCATCTTGGTGAGCAGAACATCATAAGTGACCAGGTCCTTTCTGATGCAGAAGCTTTTGTGTGCCGCCTATACAGACCCAATACTGATAAATCTTCCATAAATGATGAAAGAGTCGCATCATCTCGCCAGGTGACAAAGAGTTTGGATTCACTTCCACCCACCCAAGATGCACTCCAGCAACATATCAAGCGTGCCCACCTGCAGACCCTGATATGGAGAAAAGCACTGGAGCCTTGCCCTGTTCTCCCACTTCCAGAGGAAAGCAGGTGGCATCTCGAGAAAAGTATCTTGGAACTGAAGCTCATGACCAAGGAACCAATCTCATCAACCTGTTTACAGTTGGCCTACTGTGGTTGTTCCTCTGAGCAACCTTCTACAACACAAAGATGCACTTGAGCAAGCCTGACTTTGAAATGCTCCAAAGTGTGCAAGTGTGGCAGTAGGTGTATGAACACAAGCTTAGATGAGTAAAGCATTTTGATTGTTAATCTTAGCTAAGTGGTATGTGACCTGGGTCACCCAATTAAATTTTGTGACATTTTTACACTGAATGTCACCACGCAGCTTTTTCTAATGCCATTAATTTTGTAACCTGCATTTAAAAATACACTACGTTCTGGCATTGGTGGGCAAATGTTTTAGGATCATGTGATCAGTTCAGCTGGTCACGTGACATATTTGTAGCAAACTATTTGTCTAAATTCTAAACAATATCCCCCCATGACTGTGCTAGCTTTAAATGTTGTTCAACAACCCTTTTGGGAGCAATAAAATTGAGTATTCATTTTACCCTCGTTTTCATGTTATGTAAAAAATGTGTCTGCGGAAGAGTGCTCTTAAACACCCTGTTAATGTATATTTAGAGCTGGAAACAGCGATATTCTGAAAAAGCACTACAAAACGAACATTTTAAGCCCTGTTTCCTGCTTCTACTCAGAATGTCCATCGAATGTGCTATTTTTCAGAATTGCTTCCAGTCTAATTCGGTAATTTTGATCTTAAGATTAACGAATACATCCTACTTTTATTTAAAAAGATACAACTACAGACCTGCCCCCAAAAAACAAAGGACAGGTCTTTTTGTCCTCTTTATCAACATGTTTTCTTATGGCAGTCAGTATCCTTATAACCCAATGCAGAGGCAAGATCCTTACCTTTAAACCACACATTTTTATTATCATCTACATGAATATTAATTGTGAAATTCAATTATGTATTATTGTATTCTTTAAGATTCATATTCATAATTACTATACTATTTATTTCTTTAAGCCTGGTTGAAATTCATTACAATGATATCTTTTATAATATCAAATAAAAGTAAAACTACTTCACACTTCTTTTTTAATATCTCAATATATTTGATGTTAAATTCCTTCATAAAACGTTCTGTCATTTCTATAACTTCAACTATGAAATCCTCTATGTCTATAACAGCTAAGCTGTTACAAATTTCATCTATTGTTCCATGTATAGCAATACAATTTCTATTTATACTTTCAAATACACTGTAATAACAGCTGAGCTGTTCCATCTATATAATATGGAATAATATAAAAATTTATTACAGTGAATCCAGAACTTTCTGTGGTTTTTCTTCCTTTACCAGCTGTGGTTTATCATTAGAAATCACTGTCACAGAAGGCTTTTTACTTGCATAATACAGGCTTACAACTGCTACTGCAACTCCCATAACATTTAATATTAAACCATAATTAATGTTACTTTCATTATCATCTATCTCTATTTGTTGTTCTTTACGAAGTTTTCTTTATTTAATGCTGCCAAATGTTTACCTGCTTCAACTCTTTTAGGATCTTTCTCTTTTTTAACTTTAGTAATCTTAGGTGTTTATTCACTTATCTTATAATATATCTTATGTTTTACTAGCAGCTTTACTGTCAGATTGATGTGGATAAATTCTGTCATATCTATCAGACATACCATTAATTGTTGGACAAGTATCTATAACAATATTGTCCAATACTTTAATATCTGATAAGAAAACTGCTTCATAATAAGGAAGCCCATTTGTGTAAATATTAAGTTGTGTAAGTACCTTTTTATAATTTGTACATGCAAACTTACAGCTTTCTATTTTGTTATCTATATTAATTTTTGTAATATAACCTTGGATAATAACACCAATACCTGTCGCTGACAAACTAATAAAGTTAGTGAATGGAGCAAGAGTACTATCAATAACTGTCAATGAAATGGATGACATATTGAGCAGTAATTTAATTCTTTTTAACTTCTTATATTTCCATTTATAACAAGTTGCTAATTTATGGTAATATGAATAACACTTTAGCAGCTTAGCTGTTAGTTTTTTGGTTTCCTCTTTTGTCAGCTTGGAGCACGCTTTATGGATTTTCTCATCTATATAGATTAGAGCATAATCAGTTCATGTCTCCATTTATAAAGTATTATTGTGAAATCATACTCTAAACATATTTTTATTATAAATCTTATAGACCAATTATTGACTCCAACTTTTATAGACAATTTATTACTCTAGAGTATGATTTCATTGTATTATAAGTTTATAGGTTCATGATTGACATAAAAGTATACACTTATTTATTTCTTCATCTGAACTTTCATGAATATTCAGATATTATACATTGATATCATATCAAAGGAAACTGTACTTATTTTAGATGGTTGCATATATCCCTTTATTATTCTAATAGCATATAAATCAATAGAAGAAATATTTGTAACATTACTTCCATCATATGAAGACAATACAGTTATAATATTACTACTGTTTACATCAATATCATAATCAAAATAATCTCCAATCATGTTATTTATTCTCGTATGACTTGAATTTAAATTGAAAAAGTAATGTACATATATTAGTTTCTTTTTTCGTATTTCTATATTCTGTAGGTATGCTTCTTATAATTGTTTTATTTATCACAAATTGGTCGTCTCTTCCACTTTTAAATCCAAAAGTTTTACCATTAGCAGCTGAGCTGGCAGATGAAAAAATTGTTTCAAAACCATTACTTAATTTAATTATTTTGGTTCTTTTACAAACAAAAAATGAAATATTACATTCCTTTACTTCAGGTAAATAACTATACAAAAGTCCAGCATAACCAAATGAATAAATTCTATGATTATCAGCTGTTGTATCATCAAATCTAAATGCATATTGAGAACTTTTATGTCTGAAACCGGAATTAACAACAGAAATATCTTCAATTGATTTAACATTAGTAGTTCCTGTGTATAGATTTTTTATAGCATTATTTACATTAATATAAAAGATAATATTATAGTCTATTATACTGTATTTTGTTAAATACTGCTTCAAGACAACCTTTGTTATTGGATCATTGTCATCTATAGGTGATGGAACGTTTTTTTTTTATTGCCCAAAAAGACATGCTAATATTACCTTTCATTTTTCTTCCTTCTGTTGATAGATATTCCTTGTCATCTTCAGACTTGCATGGTTTGTATCTGTAGTAAAGACTCATTTATGTATATTATACTGTAGGATACAATATATTCACTAGAGCAGTTAACAGCTTAGCTGTTACAAATATATGCTGATGATTGCATATTAATATCACCTTCTTTTGAAAGATAATTAGCTTTAATTCCATATAATGAATCATAACTCTGAACATATATCTATTGTATAAAACTTAGACTAATTTTCTTACTATTATTTTTATAGACAATTTATTACATTAGGGTTATGATTCAAATATAGTAAATTCTTTTGGTGATTTTTCTTCATCTACATTCTCATAGTAAACCTCATCATAATGTAATTTAAATATCTTACCATGCTGTTTATCACCTGTTAAATAGTCATCTAACCCATAATAATTGATTTCTGCATCTTCCATTGCTTCCTTTGTTGCTTCTTCTATTACCAACTTATGATTTTCACATGTTTTATTTGTAGCAGTGTAGCTGCTAGATGTGAATTTCTTTGGTGGATTATGATCTTTTTTATACACTCTAATTATTTGGGGTTTTTTTCCCACTGTATATTTTATTTTCCAACCATTCTAACCGCTGTTTTTCTGCTTTTATTAGTAAGTGAATAAACACCATCTTTATTAATAAAATAACATCTATATCTGGTATCTTGTGCTTTTGGTTTCTTTTTATTTTCTGTTGAAACATTCCTTTCAATTACTTGTTTATAATATTTATATTCCAAACTAATACAAAGGTCTTTACCACGTATCCATATTTCTTGATTAAATTTATAAATAAGAATGTAAAAACCTAAATTGTCTTTAAAAGATTCCATTTATATAAAATAGTATATATTTGAATCATAACTCTAAAGTAGAAAATTGGTCTATAAGTTTTATACAATAAATATATGTTCAGAGTAATGATTAATTATAATATTGGCTATTTTATTACACACTTTATAGAACATATTTACTGACAATATATCTGCTTAAGGAGGGTAATACTAATATGATGATTAAATCATTATTATGTTCCTTCACATTTACAGCTAAGCTGTTAGATGTCTTTTGTGGTTCAAGGTGTACTTTGTGTGTCCATCTTATTTCATTTCTCATTAATACCGAATTTCGTATTAGTTATAGCCACACATAATTTATTATTATAACATTTAATGGGATTTTTAAGTATAATTAAATTATTGGGTGATATTACCAGATTAAGTACCACATTTGTGTCTGTTATGGATCTATTCATATTATTTATCCAAATTGAAACATGATTGATAATACTATCTTCCACAATAGAGTGAAACTCTTGTTGTGTTTCTAATGCACTTGCTCTATTACTATAAATTGATTGTTTTGTCCTTGCTTGACTTCATAATATGGAATAAATAAAGGCTTCAATACTCTCAGATATTGTATGCCTATTTTTGTCAATCCATTGCTTGTAACAGGAATATATCTTTTGTAATCACTCTGCAATGAACTGGGAAATGATAGACAAGTCCACCTTTTGTTCTATATATCATATTCCTACATATGTGTTCAATGTTTCTATAGAATTCACCAGTGGAAAACTCTCATGATATGGTTGACATCTTTTCTTGTCCTTGCATTCTTTTGATCAATTGTCTGACAGTAAAATATATATGGAATTGCATTAGTGATGTTATAATCAGATGAACTTCTGTTGATGGTGTTAGATGCTGTATGGACACTCCACAACAATGCGATGCGCAATATACTGCAAAACATACTTTATTATAACTTGTGGTTATGTTCAATTTTGGAAGCTTTGAGAGGAAATATTCATGGTCATTGATATAGATTCTGAAGTTCTCAATGCTGTAATTCGATATGTAATAATCTGGATATTCATCAGTCAATCAATATCCTTCAACATATTTAATATTTGACTCAGGAATTTTTTGTATTGTACCATTTGATTGCCATATTTTTGGAAATTAATTATTTTCTTCAATTGTTTCACTTTTGTTGGTAATTGTTTAACTTTAGGAGGATTTATGTTTGAATAAAGATATTTTGTCATGGATTTGTCATTAAGAAATGTATCACTTGTAATATCTGTGCTAAGTATGTCACTGTTTTTAAAGTATGTTGCAGCACTATCTACATCACCATTTCTTTTCATTGAAACAACAAACTTGAATTTTGATACTTTTTGATGAAATTAGCCTTCATTTTTAACTTCTCTTTTTGGGAATTTTCCATGGCTTTATTATAACTATCTCCATAATATTTCTTATAGAAATTTTCCATTTATATACAATATATTGTACATTATATAAAGAGACTAACTGTACTTATAGAAGGTCAATCAAAGGAATTGGAATTAGATGAGTCATTTACAATAAGACGCAACAACCCATATTTATTAGCAAAGAAGGCAACTAATATTACCAGCTCAGCTGCAAGGGATAATAATGAAATCGTATATAATGGCAATAAGAAGGATATTGGACACTCAGTATGCTTAAAAAGGAAATTGAGAGATATGGAACAGTGACATTAGAAGCAAATAAATGTGATGGAACATGTTCTATTACCTCTGATAATACAATGAACTTAAAAAATTTAGGTCCTATTTTAGGCTTTAATAAAGACCAAGTTATAAATGCTAATACTAAGACAACAAGTGGGAAAGTGGACATTAATAATGGTTTGGAATACACAGAAATGTCTTGTAGTTTGGTTAATATGTCAGAAAATATCAATTCAAATGGAAAGAAAAGTGATGTTATATTAACGTTACCAATAACCAGTACACAGACATTAAATGGTAGTGTACAACATTATGTGGATATTGAATCTAAAGTTCACATAGATAAAGGTGTTATAAATAAGATCAATTTTAATGTCTCAGAAAATGTTGGTAAAGTACTTTTAGATTTATACATTATGTAATTTACATGGATCTGGAACAAAGATTTAGAGATATTTATTACAATTCAAAAACTGGCTATCAATTATCAGAGAGGTTATATGAAAAAGCATTAGAAGATGAATTAAATGTAAATAGAAAAATTGTAAAAGAATGGTTAAAATCACAAGACACATACACCAGATACAAACCAGTTGTTAGAAAACATAAGTTTAGAAAGACACATGTTGATTACCTTGTTGAACAAATTCAAATGGATTTAGTAGATATGGGTTAATATAAAAATCAACATAATGGATATTGCTGGATATTAACAGTTGTTGAGATTCTTAGCAGACGTGCCTTTGCTGTACCCATTTATACGAAAGGCACAAATAATATGACTAAGGCAGTGACAGAGTTATTAAAGCAATTTAAGAACCATTTTGATGACTATTTTAAACTAGCACAGTTTGATGATGGAAAAGAGTTTTATAATGTTGGTGTAAAAACATTAGAAAAACATGAAATAAAATACTTTTCCACAAAGTCTGATAAAAAGGCAGCTATTGTAGAAAGATTTAACAGAACACTTAAAACTGCTATGTGGACATATTTTTACAGTAAAGGAACTTATAAATGGATTGATGTGTTAGACCAATTGGTGTATAATTATAACAATATTAAGCATAACACTATATTAATGAAACCAAAGGATGTTAACAAAAAGAATGAAGACCAAGTGTGGACAAATCTATATGGTCATATCTATGCAGAGTCACCATTACCTAAATTTAAGGTAGGAGATATGGTTAGAATATCAAAATATGTCTGTTTTTACTAAAGGTTATGAGGCTAACTTCACAGAAGAATTGTTCAAAGTAATTAAAGTTATATGTGGTGATCCAAATGTGTATGAAATAGCGGACTTGTTAGGTGAGCCGATTACTGGAAAGTTTTATGAAGAGGAGTTGTCAGGTGTTTACAGTAGAGAAAATACTCAAGAGAAAAAAGGTAAAGGACAAAAAGATGGTTTTAGTGAAATGGTTGGGTTATGATAGTAAACATAATAGTTGGATTCCAGAAAGTAGTATTCAAGACACTGAGTAGAACCTGCAGTTTTATATATAAATGGCTGAAGGATTCAATCAATTTGATATGGAAGACTTGAGCAGAAAGTATCCAGAATATGATGATATGAATGAACAAGAGTTAAATAATGAGTATGATAGTCTTTTAAACGAGCATTTAGGCTCATTAAGAAATGATATTGAACATCAAGATGAACAATTTGTTAATGTTAAAGAAAGGATGAATTACAATGATCGTATCCTAGAAAATAAGTCTGCGGAAACAACTTTCACTGATAATAATGATGGTAAGACTGTCACCATACAAAGAAAAGGAAAGCCATGCACAAGTGTTTTAGCTCCTGAAGTAGACATAACAGCTGAGCCATTAAATAAAACTGGAAATGATAAATTATTAGCTATTCAAGGCTTTGTAAGAAGAAACTATGATAAAATTTTTAATCTTGAAACATTACATAATGGTAAAGCAATTGAATTACGACTGAATGTTGGTAAAACAAATAATATTACTTTTAAACCATTAACCAGTAGAAATGTCCATGGAAAACCACAAATAGTATTAAAAAGAGATTCTAGTGGAGTGTTACAGTATAATGATGCAAAAAGTGCACTGAAAGCTGTTGAACAGTTTAAGAAATTGATAAATGAAGTT
This sequence comes from Heliopora coerulea, assembly GCA_030142905.1. Taxonomy (NCBI): domain Eukaryota; kingdom Metazoa; phylum Cnidaria; class Anthozoa; order Scleralcyonacea; family Helioporidae; genus Heliopora; species Heliopora coerulea. Next base: position 270,615 of record JASJOG010000151.1, on the reverse strand, counting down.
CAAGAGGAACAGAAAGATAGAGATGAAACTGTTAGAAATATGCCAATGGTTGATACAACTGTGGATTAACACCAGAAGGGAACCAAGACTTGAATGGTGTATCAAACCTACCAAAAAGTATTGATAAGTCAACAAGACAAAAATTTCTTAAAATTCAAGCAGATCACATACAAGACACTATAGATAAGACAATAGAAGAACAAGACAATACAAATAATATTGATAAAAGGCAGATTTAACAGAAAGAATTATTAGTTTACGAATGGCTAAAATTACAACCCTTGAACAAATGCAGTTAGAAAAAGTAAGAGAATAACAGGAGGAAGACATATCAAGATTACAATGTTTTAAAAAATGGGCAAAAGAAAACGTGGTAGGATTATCAGCATTAGTAGTATCAATTGCAGGTATTATAACCACCATCATTCTTAGTGCAAGAAACGCCATTCTGCGTGGTGCACAAGCAACTGGAATATTTGCTAAAGCTTCATATGATTTAGGTAAAAAGCTAGGATCATTATTAGCTCCTTTACTTAATGTCATTGCTCAAGTTATCTCATTAGGTGCTAAAGGATTAGCATGGCTTGCTAGTAATTTATGGGTATTAGTAGTGTCATTTACATTACATTTAGTTGGAGAGTATAGAAAACAAAGAAAATAAAATATATGTTATACTATATGAACACTAAAGAAGTAGAATAAATTCCTGGATTTAGAAGAAGTTATATGGCAAAAGTAAAAGGTGAAAGAATACATCATGTGGTTACTTTTAATCCAAATAAAGCAAGTCCTGGAGAGGAACTGTATATTGATATTCCTAAAATGAAAATGGACAGTTGTTTGGTTCCTGGAAGTTTACATCTATTGTTCACATTTAAAGTCAGTAATACAAAATCATGGTTTCTTAATAATTTATCTAAAATTTTACAAAAAAAGACTTGGAATAAGACTTGCAGGAGAGACAGTTTATGATAACAATGCAGAAAATATGTATGAGGTGTATAAAGACCTTTCGAAAACCAATTCTGAAAGACTTGATATGATTGAATATGGAATTAGTAATGAGAACCTTAGAAAACTCATTTCAAAAGATGACAGTGGAGCAAAAAGTGGTAATACACAGAAAGTAAGTGATGCATTAATGTTAAGTATTTATGGTCATAAACAGACATTTTGTTTGGATAAAATAATCCATGATCATGGTCTGTATGCACCATTTTTTATGAATAATAATTTCCATTATGTCCTAATACTACCTGAATCAAATGAAGTAATGGCTGTTCAAGCAAATCAAACTCTTGGTGCATATACATTGGAAGACTTACAACTGGAATATGAGACTAGAGATAATATGGATATTGGTAGATCACTTTCTTATGAACATATAACACTTATGAAGACCATTGTTTGGGCAGCTGCTAGTACATTAATGAATGAAAATATAAATATAGCAAGAAAATCCATGAAAACAATTGTTTTATTGTTCACTAAACAGAGTAGAGTAGACAGTGAGGAGTATATATATATATACAGATATAATTGAAGTGAAATTAACCATTGAAGGAGTTCCAAATAGTGTGTATTCCCAAGGAATACCCAGTAATAGATTTTATGATGAAGGAAAGAACCAATTTACGACTGTGGAACAGTTCCATAAGGATAAATTTGCTCTGGTTATTGACCTTAGAAGTCATGAAGAAGTGAATAAAACTGCACAAGGAAAGAAAATTGTAAATACACAAAATGGTATTTTATTGGAGATCAAAAAGAAAACACATACTGGAAATATAAATTTGCACTATCTTTGCTGTCTCTGATGGTCTTGTGAATTTCATTAATAAGGATCTTGATAGTATCCAATATTAGATTACATAGAGTATTATATAAATGGATACTCCTTTCAATATGATTATGACAGGAATGACAGGTTGTGGAAAGACTTATTACCTTCTTAATTTCATACAGAAAAAATATATGAACCATTTTGATTATAAAATTATAATATGTTCAACTTTCTCCTGGAATAAAACATATGAGAAATGGAAATACATAAATGACCCAGATATAATTGTAATTTAATGCAGTCAAGATTAAATTGATGATATGCTTAAATTTGCATAAAAAATTTACAGATGAACCAACAGTTTGATTATATTAGATGACCGTGCATGTAGTTCTGATGTTAAGAAAAGAGTCAATGAATTGGTAAGATTAGGATTGGGAGCTAGACATTATGGTCTTTCAACGATAGTAATAAGTAAATCATACAGAGAAAATATAAGTAAGTTTAGTACTTTTTATAATCCCAATAGAAATGATATGAGAATCATAATAGACTATTGTATGAATGGTGTTAGTAAGAAAGAGATAAGAAGAATAATAGATACACTTAAAAATAGTAAGTATTCTGTATTAGAGATAATTTTAAATTATCCATATGAATATAAAATACGTGGTATTGTATAAATTCGTAGTAAAGTGCAAAAAGAACCTTCAAGAATTAGCAGCAGATCAGCTGGAAGATCTTGAAAATTAAATCAAACCTGCAGTTGATCCACTAGAAGCAGCTCAGCTGGAAATTGAAAGGAAAAGGGAATGATTCGTTAAATTAGCAGAAGATGGGCAGATTGAGAAAAAAGTTAATACTATAAAAAAGGCAATCAATAAGATCATAGAAAGATATTGTAAAGAACATGAAAGGAAAAGGATGCAGAAAGCAAATGAATTTCTAACTAACCAACTAATAAGTAAGTTTGCTGATGCATTAGGAGGTTTGGATGCAATAGAAAGTTCAGATGTATTATCTGAGGAACTGAAAAAGGATGACTTATTAAAAAATGATGTTTGTAATGTTGTCAAAAAGATTTCTTATATTCCATTCTTAGGATTTTTGTCTGGAGGATCAACCACTGTTAAACATGTTTATGAGCATAAAAGTAAACCAAAGAGTGAACAATCAGATGAACATAATACACACTCTCCAGATAATTCATAAGTGTGCTATCCGCTCTAGAGTAGTATACAATATGGGGGTATGCCCTAAAAATGGCATCTGTAGCAAAAAAGTGGGGGTATTAATGCATTCATGGGAACTGTCTTCATACCCACATATTGTATACTACTGTGTATGTATATATATATATGTATATAAATGTAGCTGTTGGGTCTCTGAAAAGAAGAGTGCTCAATACAAACGTACAGAGCTTTTATAGTCTATTTGGTTAATTTGCTCAAAGCTTAGACTTTAACCATCCCACAGATCTTCTGTTATTGTTGGTTGCTTTTCCAGCTACTTTCAGTCCAGATAGTCCCAATCATGTTCAAACCTGGGCTCTGAGGTGGTCATTCCATTAGCCAAAGTTGCTTTGATTTTCTCTTCTTTTTAAATAGTTATTCAAATTGTTATTGGTGTACTTTGGTTTGTTATCATGTTGGAAGATGAAATTTGGACTAACTAATCGCCTACCAGATGGTACAGCATGGTGAATTAAAATTTGCCTTTACTTATCTGCATTTATGCCATCAATTTTAATTAAATCCCCAAATCCACCTGCAGAAATACAACCCCAGACTTGGACAGACTGTCCTTTGTGTTTTTTTGTCAGTTGCAATCACATATCTTTAAACTGTTCTCCATTTCTTCTTCACACATACTGTCGTTGTTTTGTCCCAAATATTTAAAATTTTGACTTGTCACTCCACAAGACACTTTTCCATTGTTCAGCACTCCAATTCTGGTGCCTTTGGGCAAATTTGAGTTGTGTAGTCTTATTTCCTCTCTGACAATGTGGTTTTGACTGCAACCCTGCCATTTAGGCCATTCCTTATAAGTGATCTTCTTACAGTTGATGAGTGTACTTGTTTCCCTGACATTTGAGTGAGTTCTGCAACAAGATCCAAGCTTGTTTTTCTTCCATTTCTTAGGGAGGTTATCTTCAGATATGTCTCATCCTTCTTAGTAAGTTTCCATGGTCTTCCACTCTGCTTTCTGTCCTCAACTTTTCCTTTCTTCTGTTGCTTCTTGTTCAGAACTGCTTGGACTCCACACCTTCAGACTCCAGTTTGACGTGCAATTTCAGCATGGGAATGCCCTTACTCGTGTAATATCACTGTTCAATGTCTTGTCACAGTTGATATCTTCGTCATTTTAGACACTATGAACATTTGGTTTAGAAGGTTAAATTGAAAAAAAAAAAAAAAAACACTTACAAATGTGAGAAGTTTGTATTAATCTAAATTAGCGCATTGTTGCAGGTTTCCCAAAGTCGAATTTGCTTTTCACTTACCATATTGAATGAATGGTACAAAGATGCCCATTATTAGTGGGTGCCTAAGACTTTTGCACAGTAGTGTATATATATATATATATACATATGTTTGTATATATATATAAGTGGAATATTCAATTTATCGTTCCAAATGACTGGAAAATTGCAAGGGCTAGTCCAATTTTCAAAGCAGGCCATCAATGCGATTGTAATAACTATAGACCTATACCAGTGATTTCTGCTGTTGCTCACATCTTTGAAAAACTTGTGTTTGAGCAATTAAAGGATTACTTGACAACAAACAACCTGGTTTCCGATCTTTATTTTCTACTGCCACAGCATTGTTGGATTTAACAAATGAATGGTGCTTCAATACTGATCATAAGCTAGTCAATGGAGCTCTATTCTTAGATCTAAAAAAGGCTTTTGACACAGTAGACCATACACTAATCATAAGAAATTGCAATACTTTGGTCTGGACCAGTTTGCATTGGCTGGTTTAAACCCTATCTCAACAATTGAACACAGATGTGCATGGTTAATGGTATACTCTCAGACCCTAAACAGCTTTCTTGTGGCATACCACAAGGTACCATTTTAGGTCCACTGCTCTTTTTAATTTATATTAATGATCTACCCAACTGTGTTAAATTCAGTTCTACCACAATGTATGCACATGACACAAATCTGACTGCATCTGGATCTGGTATTACTGAAATTAAAACAATATTAGACAATGATATTAGTAGGGTTGTGGAATGGCTTTCTGGAAACAAACTTTCATTAAATTCAATTAAAACAGGATACATGTTGATTGGGTCTTGACAAAGGTTAACAAGTTTAACTGATACCCTTAATTTATCATTAAATGGAGTAGCTCTAAAGAGACCCATTAAGTAAAATATTTAGGACTTAATTGATGAAAATCCCACATAGAAAATGTCATAAAGAAAGTAAAAACAGTTGGCGCATTTTGAAGAAAGCAAAGCCATATGTTAACCAACAACTGCTTACTAACATTTACTGTGGGATAGTATAAAGAAAACACAGATAAACTTCAGAAGTTGCAAAACTGTGCAGCCCACATCATCACTGGTGCACCATACACGTCACACCAGTGATGTCCTCTCAGATTTGAAGTGGTCTACACAAGCTCATAAGAGAAAATACCAAAAACCTATCATGATTCATACGTGTACACATATATGTGTACATATATGGGTGTGTGTGTGTGTGTGCATGTGTATATATATATGTATACATATAATAGTAATAACAGGCATTTGTATCAATGTTTTAAACAGTACTCAACATCTCGAAAGGTAGAGCAAAACATGCGTAGGATAACAAAAGACTGTTCATTGTTACTTGGGAATTTCATGCCTGTAGATGATCTTCAAATAACTCAAAGAAAATTTGAAGCAATTGTCCATTTATAAGGTTGCTTATGTAATGCCAATGGAATGCAGTGTGGATGTCATTGTGGTGCAGTGATGGGTTTCATATTGGATGGAAGGAGTCTGTTTAGGAGGTCATTAGGATACAGAATTTTTCTTTGATCTTCAGTTCCCAAAATGTACCTTGATAGAGCCATCTGCTTTGAATACCTTATATTATGGCATGATTTTGTGTGATTGCTGTAGCAAGATTTTAAAAGGGTTAGCACTCATGCCATTGTATCTTTTTGTTGTTGTATCAGCCTTCAAACTTAATTTATCAGCTCTACGGAGAGGATTTCTGAATTTTTGGACTTTTATATTCAAGCATAAGTCAATTTGGTTCCTTTGCTAATTAAAGATACCAATTATTTTCTTTTAAAATTAAAAGAGCTGGGTGGTGCCCCTCAGAATGCTATTGTTTGTACTATTAATGTTGTGAGATTATACCCACATATACCTCCTTGTGAAGGTTTGGAAGCACTTGGAAAAGCAATTAATGATGGTGAAGTGGAGATCCTGATGGAGCATCTCTTGAATTTAGCAAAGTTGATTTTGGAGAACAATTATTTTCAATCTAATGAAAGGATTTATTGGCAGAAATAGGAACAAAGTTTGCCCTGGCCTTCGTAAATATTTTCATGGAGACTAGTAGTTCTAGACCGTGGGTTTGGTGGTGCTTATTGGATGATGTAATTATGATATGGCTTCATGGCAGGGAGAGATTAGATGAATTTCTGTTGGCCTTGAAATTGTATCATGAAACAAGAAAATATCTTTTTAGATGTTATGATTAGTGTTAAACATCAGTACTAGATTTCCCATCATTATCATAAACTGATGTATGCACATTAGTACTTAAATTTTAAATTATGCCAACATGTTAAAAAAGAAATCCCATATAGTCAAGTCCTGCATTTATTAAAAATTTGTGATTTGGAACATGTTAACAAAAGTAGGGTAGAAGAATTGAAAGTTTTGTGGACAAGTAGATGGGCCAGGTAAATTGTCTGGATTGACATGTTTTACTTAAAGGTAAAGAAAAGAGAAATTTGGATAGATCAGATAGATTGGTTTTGGTTTTGGACTTCCACCCTGCACTTTAGGCGGTGCAGAGTATCGTTCAGGAATTACAAACTTTGGTAGAATTGGTATCTGCACTTAAAAAGCTTCTGCCTGTGGCTCCTAGGTTAAGTTTTAGAAGATCAAGGAATTTGAATATTCTAGTGAGAGCAAAATTGTAACCATTAGAAGAGGGAGTCAGAGGAATGTTTTTCTGTGGAAAGGCTGGATGTAAAGCTTGTAAATTTGTTGAAACAGGATTTGTTTTTGTGGGTAATGTAGAGAAGCAGTATCTCCATATCAACCATTCCTTTGATTGTGACTCCCAAGGAGCTGTATGTTTAATAACATGTAAAATACATGGGGAGCACAACAACAACATTCAGGTTAAAGTTCAATAACCATAAGAGTTATTTGAGATGATATGAAAGAGGTCAAAGGGGAATTTGTGGTAAACATCTGTATGTACATTTTTTTTTAAGATGGGCATATGGGTCTGGGGGATGTATTTGTTCAAATTATCAATGTTACTGATGTTAGAGATTCAACAGTAAGGGAAGGTTTTTTGATTCAGAAATTGAAATGTTATGATTCTCTGGGATGTAAATTAATGAACTGTGAGGTATTTAATGACTCTATTCTTTGACACTTGGAGTTACTGGTCCCAAAAACGTATGTTTTCATTTCAATAAAGTTTGTTTTGAAGATATATCTAATATCTATATATAATGTGATTTTGCTTAAAAGTTTATGGTTGCTACTCTGAATTTCGCACAGATGTGATCTTCCAGCAACTGAAACATCATGGTTTGTGGTGATTGGATGCCTTTCACTATTGTCTTTGACATGAGAAGTCTGGTCCGGTATCTACATTTTGAAATTATCTCTGATCTTTTGTTGACAAGGTTTTTTATGTGTGCTTTCATGATGCAAAGTTTTTCCTTTAAGCTCTGCTTGTGTAGGCCACGGCCCTTTTCATGATGGCACGTTTTATGCTGAAAGATTGGTTTTTCAATTTTAGATCCCATGTGTATGTTGATAGTTCTGTCTCACTGGAGTAATTTCTGTCTTCGAAGAGTTCGATGACATTGCTGTATCAATCTTTAAAACTGTTTGCCATCATTCCTATGTGTAAAGAGACATTCTTCAATCACATTCACTCTGTTGCTGTGGTATCCCTTTGACTATTGTCTTCTTTCATTTCCTTGTTCTTCCCTTCTCCGATGAATAGCTTTCAAGAGTATTCAGGTAGTTCTTGTTGTTGCCTCCCATGCTATCACAGTCTTTCATCTCTTGCTTGTCCATTTCTGTAAGAGTTAGACACCAATGTATTTTGAGGTGTACTGGAATTAAGATCAACATTTTGGGTCCACCTTCTTAGTCCTTCCAGGTCTTCATTTAGAAGCATGGGTTAAAAAAAAGTTGAAAAGACTAAAACATCAATAAAGTCTTCTAACAGTCATGTTCATGTAGAAGTTGGTGATCTCATCATTAAGCTAGTTAAAGCCTTCCAGTGATAGGAATGTTGAACTGATCACATGATTGGCAGGGTTCTGCGATGACCTTGCAATATTTTACCAACCACATTTTACATGATAAGTGTTACAGGCTTCAACTGAACAGTAATAATATCTTGTGCAGAAAGTGTGTCTTCACTAATGAGTGCAGGTCCCAGAATTCCTGTTTTGATCTTTGTTTCTTATGATATTTAACACCTCAATGTTTCTATTTTGCTCAGGTCTATAAGTCTGTAAGTAATTATTCAACTTTTCTACTATAATATATTTTGCTGTTGGCTTTGACATCCTTATGACAATTGCCAGCATAGGCGTATTGACACAATTTTGTCGGGGGGGGGGGCTGAACCGAATTTTCCCGAATGATATGTCATATGATGTAATCATATAAAACTATAAATTCAACATTCTGCTGAAGACATACCCCTGAAGAATAGAAAATATAAGATTTAAAAACAAGAAAATTCTAAAAAGGAATTGACATTAGGATTACAAGATAATCTTATTTAGGTATTATAACCACAGCAGCTAATAGTAACTTGGTATATCCAATAGAATAACATGTAACAGTTAATATGTGCCAGTCTGACATACAGCATTTGTCTCGAGAAATTTATTTGGAAGAAATAAGAACTATGATTATGTCGCAGTCTGAAGGTATCAATGATCCTTTCCATATAATTTATTAGTGTTTTGTTAGCATAAGCTCTCTCGATGTTAATTAGAGTGATACTGTTTAACTGTTCATGGTCTATTGTGCTCTAAAGATAGATTTTTAAGCAGCAAACAGTACTGAAAGATCTCTCAGCAGAGCAGGATGTTGCCAGGATCATAGCCAGGATTGAAAAAAAAAATTCGTAAGCAACAGGTAGAATCTCTTGGACACCATTTTAATACATTGTGTTTACAATTATTGCGGCATTATTTTTCTCCACGCATGGGTCATTGGCATCAAGACTCTCAAAAACTGCCTTTTTGCTGCTGAGAAGTTCACTGTCAACACCATAGAACTCCAATAGAAATTTGATATTTGCACTGGTTGGAGAACTACTGAAGATGACATCTGCAAGTGCACACAACACCTTTTGATCATTTCCTTCAAATCTCCATATGCTCCTTACTCTCGATTCCATGTCCTTAAAAAAGGTGTGATGTTTGGGACTTCCCTCTATGAAATTGTAAAGGCTCTGGATGGTACCTAGAGCATTCTGAAGTGGGTCAATTGTGGTTGTGGCATCTTGTAATGCCAAATTGAGTAGATGACTGTTGCAGTGAACACTCCTTCATGCGTGTGGCAAGGCCTTTGTGCATTCCACTTATACTTGCCATGCTGTGAAAGCATTCTGCAACTACATTTTGTAAATTCAACTCGAGCTTACTGACAGCTGTCTTTACAAGTTAGTACAATACTTTCCCCTCCATAGAGGAGATTAGGTAGAGGCCTGCAACTGTCTCTTTGGTTTTACCATTGTAAATGTATCTAAGGCATAGGGAAACCTGCTCTGCTCTATGGATGTCTCATCCACAATAATTCCGTAATATTTGCTGTTATTCTCTGAAGAATAAACTTTGCCATTATATCTAGTAGCTCATTATGAATAGCAGGTGATGTTCACTGGGCATGTGACTTGAGCTGCATTTGAAGCTTAGACTTCAGCCATGACAAATCATTGCATCTTAGGTGAAGTAGCTCCAAAAAGTTTCCTCTGTTTATATCAGATATTTGCCATATATCATTCCAACTCTCTTGTTGCACGGTATACATCAAATATTGTACTAGAACTATGTGCATGCAACAACCCCTCACCCACTCTTCCAATATATCCCTTGAGTCCAAGTAACATTGATAATTTTTCAAAATTGTCAAAAAGACAAATCCTCCTTACTATAACTGGAAGAGGGTATGCAATGTAAGAAAAACACAACATTTGGACACGAATATTAACAACCCAAAGTGGAAATTGTTTTATATTTAAACTGTTCATCATTATATTTACAATTAAAAGTTTGACTCTATTTTATTGTAACAAAATATTTTGAGAGAATAACCTTTAATGGCTTTGCAAATAATGGGATCCATCCTGACAATTCTACTGCTAAACAATAGATTTTTGTATCAAGACCCGGTATTAGTTGCGATCTTGACATATTTTGTGTCATTTTTGTATGAAACTTATCACTTTTTTTCACTTTGAAGAAAGACATTTTGGTACATGGCAACACTTTCTGTCTTAAAAGGAGAGCATTCTCATAGCTTACCATTTGGATACCAGCATTACAGATCGCTTGATTAAAATTTTTTTTTTTTTATCTTTTTTGTATTAAAAAAACTGATAAATCCTACATTGTCTTAAATTTAATTAAAAATTGTTAGTAGAAGTGCTATGATGAAGATTTATGCTAAGTATTCATCCAGAGGTAAAAGACGTTGGTAAGAAAGATGAAATAAACAAAGAAAACATGAGAGTTTTGCATTTTTGACATGTTTGTGGAAGTAGATCGTCCAGGTTAGTGTAGTGTTGAGAAAGACTGTTGGATTTGACGGTGAATTTACAGAAAAAACACAGCCTTATACTTTCAAAATTTCTTGTGAGGTGTTAAAATCCTGATGGATTAAAAAGAAACAGGAATGTGACAATGAAAAGATATAAAACATCAACAATAAGTTATCCATAGCCAAAACACTATTGATCAAAGCACTGACTAAAATTGCACAATCAAGGGCAAGGCACAGTGCGAATATTATAATTTCTATATTATGTAAATGAGCAATGAGAAAAACAAATACATACTAATTTATGTTTACATTAAACAACTTTAGGTAACATTTACATCAAAGCAAACCACACTGGCAATCATAAGTAAAAAATTAGCAAATAAACACACGAAATATTATTACCCAAACTTGTGTTTGTTGCCATATTTCTTTAAATTTGTTTTCCTTGTTGTAGTCAAGAGAAGAATATTTACATGAAGTATTAGCATTATGGAAGGGATACAAAATGTTACTTCAAAGTTTAGTTGGACAATAGGATCTTGGTTTTATAGAGATCATCAAAATTTTGCAGTAATTTTTAGATTTTTTTTTTTGCTTTTCGACCTTTTTGAATGTTTAAAAAACTCTAAAGATTTTAAAGATTTATTATTTATGGTATTTTTAACCCAGTGTACAATCATTTGTGCCCAAACGGATAAATTTTCACAGCACTAGGGGGGCTGCAGCCCCCCAGCCCTCCCACCTCGTACGCCTATGATTGCCAGATTCTTGAATGCCATTGTGAATATCTTGATATCTTTTATATGCTTTCTGAGGATGTGATCGACTTGATTGTTACGATTTGTAGTAAATTCCCCACAAATGGTATCAATTGACCTGTGTTGAGTTGGATTGGTTGGATTCAAATTGAGTTCTTACAGCAAGTAATCTATTTCCACAGTCTTATTTGAGAGTTTTTGTGCTTCAATCCAATTCAGTGCATGTGTGCTATAAAAGAAGGTGAAGCTGTGTTTTTCCAGTTGATACTTTAAGCCATGGAATATCCTGCAGCACCTTGGACTTCTTAGAACTGAGTACCATTAGCCCTGTGTGCTTGGTTTCATTTGAATATAGTCCAAGAAGGGGAAATACCTTCCAGTTTGACAGCTTTCTTTGGACAGTTGCATTTAACAAAGCTGGGCTCAAATCAGTTTCTCCAATTCCTTGCAGGTCAAGGCAGAGAGGGTTTGGATCATAGGTATAGAAGATATAGATTGCTTACTTGCTTCTGACAGGCACACCAACATGAAAAATTCAAGATGGCAGCTCAACTGGGGGAAAAAAAAAAAGCTGAGAAAATTTTCACTATGACTACATGTGAATGTTTCAAAGTATTGGAACTTCCTATTTTGTTGTTTCCTGATTTTATGCCAGAAATATGCTAGAATTGTGTGCAGTGTATAACTGCATGAATAGACAAGGGATATCAATCAATGGTAGATGCTTGTCTTTTCACAAGTAAGTCGAAGCACTGAGGTCACATATCTACCCCTATATGATAAAAACAAAACAAATTGTAATTGCTTTAAGTAGTCTCTTCATTGTCCACAATAAAGCCAATTACTTACCGTTTTTGCCCTGAAACTGGCTATAAGTTCTTCCAAAAGCCACTTTTAATAGCAATAGATTTTGATATACATTTCAATAAAAAAATTAATGATAAAAGCAAAGTTACATGACATTTCAACTACTCCATGTCATCATTATCAAATGTGAAGTGTAAAAAAATTAACATAAGTATTTATATAGAAACAGAAATATGAAAAAGACATAATGTAATGAAGCATGACAGGCATGGAGTCAGCTTGAGTGTTCAGTTTTGGTCTTTTCTTTTGGATGAACAACATTTCAAAGATTAAGCACTCACGCTTGCTTCAGCATTTCTTGAGTATTTTGAATTTCTCACGGAGGTTCAAAGGATTCAGATTATGTTCATCCTTAAGATGTTTTCCAATTACAGAATGTTTGTGTTCCTCAACTCATTCGTGCAGATGGCAGCATGTGTACCCAATATAATCTGTATCGCACAAATCACATCTAAATTCAAACACTCTGCTAGTTGACCAAGGGAGGCTTCAATTCCATTACTCTTAAATCATCGACGATCTTGTTGCTTGTAAAAATTGGCTGCAATTTAAGAGCAATTTTTATTCCAAGGTTTTGAAGCAGTTTGCAAACCACATCAGCAGATCTCTGATGTTTATAGGGTATAATGATCCATATGGGACTGTCAGATGGTTATGAAGTGGGTCTGCAGGGTGATAGACATGACTGATAGCCATATTGACGAGCTTTTGTGGATATTTTAATTTTAGAAATATCCTTTTCAAGCTATTACATTCTTGTGAAAAGAACTCTTGTGTAGATGATAAGCATTTAGCACGATCCAGCATAGTTGTCAGAAGTGACCATTAGTACCTGCTGTCAACGTGACTCTTGAAATGCAGAAGTCCTTTGTTCGTCTTCTTTCTGTAGACACGGGTTTCTAGACGTTGGTCTATTCTGAGGATCTCCGTGCCAATAAATGGTAAGCAGTTGTTGGTAGCTGCCTCCATGGTAAACTGAATAGAGGAATGGGCTTCATTTAGAGTAATAAGTAGGTCAGAGGCGTCGGAGCAGTCATGTGCTAAAGCTACCTTGTCATCCACATATCTCTTATATAAACTTGGAAGCTTGATCTCTTGTGCAAGTTTCTCTTCCAATAAACGCATTTGCCACAAGCAGACCCAGTGGTGAACCCATCGCTACACCATCAATCTGTTCAAACAGGTTTCCATTAAATTGGAATAATTGGTATTTTGTAGCAATGCTCAGTAGCTCGATTAAGTCATCTTGGGTGATGTTCAAGTTGTAAGTGTTGTTAAACCAGCTATCATTAAAAGCTTTATCTGCTAAGAGATAGATGGTTTCATCCAGTGGTACATTTGTGAAGAGTGCTGTGACATCATACAAGACAAGAAAGTCGTTCTCATCTACTGGGAGGCGCTGGATTTCTTTAGCAAACTGGAAGACATCAGAGATTGTATACTGATTAACAGATAAGGGTTTCAACTTCTTGTCCAGCCATTTGGCTAGAGAGTAATTGTAAGTTGCTGATAGGATAGGTCGCATCGCAAGATGTTCTTTATGCGTCTTTGGGAGGCCATACAAGTGGGCTAGTCAAGATCCCTTCTGGTAAATGGAGTCAGCTATTTCTCCTGGAAGGATTCTATGAACTACTGATTCGAGATTCTTCTCCTTCGTAAATAGCAGGTGGTAATATTCAGGTGGTCTTCCTCTTGTGCTCAGTCTCTGATGTTCGATCATTTATAGATGCTTCACTCAATAATCGAATATAATCAGCCTTATCCATAACAATAACTCCCAAACCCTTGTCCAGTTTAGTGATTACAATATTGTCGCATTTCTTCAATTGTTGGATCGTTTTCGTAAGAGTTTCCAGTGGTTCAGGGCCATTGAACAAAGGGTTGCTGCAGCTAGTTCTTTCTCGTCATCAGCAAACATTGGTTCAATTTTTCAGTACGCCTTCTCAAATGATGCCTTAGCCAACCAGCAGAGTGTTGTTTATGAATTTAGATGTGATTTGTGAGATACAGATTATATTGGGTACACGCACTGTCATCTGCACCAAGAAGTTGAGGAACATAAACATTCCATAATCGGAAAACATCTTAAGGACGAACATAATCTGAATCCTTCAAACCTCCGTGAGAAATTCAAAATACTCAAGAAATGCCAAAGCAAGCTTGAGTGTTTAATCTTTGAAATGTTGTTCATCCAAAAGAAAAGACCGAAACTGAACACTGAAGCTGACTCCATTTGCATGAAACTTTTTGTTTAATTCATGCCTGTCATGCTTCATTACATTATGTATTTTTCATACTCTTATTTCTATATAAATAGTTAAGTTAATTTTTTTACACTTCACATTTGGTAATGATGACATGGAGTCATCAAAACATCATGTAACTTCGCTTTTATCGTTAATTTTTTTATTGAAACAAATATTGACTTTGTTTTATTAAACATAGTCAAACTAAATCATAGGCTTTGGTTGTTTAGTTACATGTTGAACTCTAAAGTTGGTTAATGAATAAGGCCTTGAGAGGGAGTACTGATTCTATAGCAACAGCCAAAATCAGGAAATCTCATTCCCATTAATGAAACATCGAATGGTCGAAATTTTCAATCCCAGTGATGTAAATAACTGTTAAAATAACAGAAAAAGTATAAATCCCAATTCACATTTCACCCTTTCCTGGTAGTCTGTGCAGCTAAATTTAATCTTTCAAATAATTAAGTCATACAGTAAATATACAATTGTTATTTAATTTGTTTATTTGTACAAGTAAACTAGGAAAGTGTTTTGTTCCAGGTTCCCCCCAAACAATCTGAACCTGTTAAAAAGTTGGGTAATTGCTGTGAAAAGAGCAGACTGGAAGCCTTCTAAATATTCAGTGTGGTGTGAAAAACACTTCACAACAGAGGATTATATTGCAGTGGGAGCCCAGCCAATAGAGGCAAACCAATAAAGATTTGAGACCAGATTGATATTCCTTCTGTTTTTAACTTCCCTCATCATCTGGTAAAGAGAAGCATCTCCAACAAAAAAAACAGTCTCCAGCATTCTATTGAGAGTGACCATGGCAGGTGTTGAAGTCTCTGACAAAAGTGATTTCTAAATTGAAGAAAACTCAGTTATATAACATCCAGAAATCTGATGTTTTACATCTTGGTACAAAAACGAACACATTAAGTGGCATAACCAAAATATGAAAGTTGCCATTGCAGCTCAAATGCTAAGCCATTCTGTGGCAGCTGGAATAATGTACCAGCATAGTCTTAAGGACAGTGAGCAAACAGCAAAATGTATCTTGAGAATTAATGACATGTTCAACATTTTAAATTCAAAAAGGAAATTTAGAAATAAGTATGAGTCTACTTAACTTGCAAAACATCTCCGAGTTAGAGCAATATTTTATTGATACAATTTCTTATTTAAAAGAACTGAGGGATAATGATGGTGCTAAATTAATTGATGGGCCTCGAAAAACATTTATTCCTGGCTTTGCTGTGTTATCAAAATGGATCTTAGCAATAACTAAATGTCTACATAACAGAAATCACAACCACTTTGAATATGTCCTTTTTCTATCGCTTATCTCAAGACCAAGTTGTAATGTTCTTCACAAAATCATAAGTCCCCTTGGGTGAGACAAAGGTTTTAAATAGGCTCTGAGAGCACTGCTTCAAAAAGAACAAAATTTTAGCTCCTGAGACAGCTAACTGCCTTGTCATAGAAGAATTTATTATTGTTTAGACTATTTTATCTGGTATGATGTTTCGACTTACAATGGGGGACATATTGTCATGAAGATCTCAACTTGCATCAAGTGTCCAGAATGTGCCATTCTTTCCAAATCACACTTAGTGTTTATGTAATTTCCTTCAAAAGCCATGGTAAGTTATCGGCATCTTCTCTGTCATTAAAGTGATAAGAGTTATTGACAGACTGCTTTGTCAAATGCTGGTGAATTGGAGTTCTTTTACAAGTCGAGCCATGTCACCCTTAAAACGATCTGCCCTTGAAGAGGTGAAGCCAAGTACATCCGAATCTTTACAACAGCACTCACAAGAAAGTCACATACTGGACAAGAACTTTCACAATGACCACCTTACCTCAATTATCAATCGTATGAAAGACTTGTACACAAAAATCTGAAAGAGTTGTCCACTAAGAAAGGCCATCAAAGGGGCAAAAGCTAACAAAACTGATCCACTTTAGCAACAATTGAGGCATTTTGACCCTGACTGACCATTTATTAACAGATATTTTGCCACTTACTCAGCAAGTCCATTGCAGTGTGCATCCAAGACCTTTATGCCTGCTTTTTTTTATGCAAGGAAGTTTCGTCCATCTAGATTTGAAGGACTAATACATCAAAAAAGTCGAAAATAGTGTTTTTGCTCAGTTGAGCCACCATCTTGGATCCTCGATGGTGGCATGCATCTGTGCAAAGGCTTAAGAGGTCAGCAATCTATAGTTTTGATTTTCGTTCACATACTCTGCATGGCTAGTAGCTAAGAGACCACTGATGTTAAGATACCTGATCTTCTCTTCTTCTTTGGTAAACACTTCCTTATCTTGTACTGCTTTGTTTTCCTCATTGTTTTTATTTCATATTCAATTCTTGGATTGTGCTCAACGTGTCCTCTGTGGAAGCTTCTGAGGAATAGATTCTCCTTATTGTCATACAAGTTATAGCAACATAGAACATTCCATGATCAATATTTGTCCTTTTGTTTGAGTTAGGGGTAAAATCAACTATGACTTTTTTCCAATGTGTCTCCTTGGCATTTGTGACTTGTAAGGGCATAAGCTGTAGACAATGGCCACTGTGCTCTGACAAAATGTGTGTTTCCATCTAATACTTTACATCCTCTGCTTAAAGGTAATATGGGAAGTGCCCCTGGGTGTACTTCTCATACTTCACCATTCTTGGGAGATACTGGAATTAAATAAAAGTTTAATCTCAGAAATCAACAAACTCTCTAGAAGGAGAGCATCAAATTCTGTTGAACCCTATAACAGGATAGGAAAATCATCTGAAGAAACGTTGTGACCTGTTCTTATTTTGTACATAAGAATGCTTGATAATGCAGAGTAAGCTCTTTCCCAGTGTAGGCCAAAATATCCATATGTTCAGACACCCTTGTGTGTAGAAGTTGGCATGTTTTGCCAACATATGATGTGTGGAAATGGCAAAGATGATAATTTTTTAACTTGTTGACGAATTTCGAGACAACGATCTCTAGTGTAAGGTGAAGGTTTTCGAGCAGTAAGAATTTTTTTCAGGTGTCCCTTTTGCTTAAGTGAAATTTTCAGCTTTTTGGCTTCATCATGAAAAATGGAATAGGATGAACCTGCATTAAAATGATGGAGAAGAGTGTAGATAAGAGCTCTTTTATAAAAAAAAAACAGCATAAAAGTCTCAAAGTTGGTGGCCATCAGAGTCTTACCAGCTTCGATTTTACAAGTAAATTCAATGCAGTTGTGTTTAGAGTTTAAGTTATGAAGAAAGGGTTTAATGTGGTGCAGCGATTTGAGTAAAATAAAAGTATCAACTTAATGTCTATAATACACAGGTTTGAACTAAGCAAGAGAAATTTCAAGCCAAATTTATTCATGGTGAAGTAGGAAAATGTTTGCAAAAAGAAGATGAAAGGCTATTTTCTACTGGGTGGAATTTTTCGCTCAAAATGCATTTTCCACCTGAAAATCAATCTTGGACATATGCAGTAACTATTAATTTTTCCACTTGGCAGCACTGGCATTGTTGTGAAAAAAGTTGAAAATGATCCGAATTTTTCCGCCTCTGCAATTTCACTAAAGGAAAACAACACAGAAGGTGATGCTTGCATGAGTAGCTTTGATATTAACTCTTTAAATGAAATGCTTTGCATGTCAGGAAATTCTCAAAGTGTGCATGGACTGAGTACACTGGATGTGAATTCTTTAAATGAATTGTTTTGTTCAGTCCAACGACAACAAATAACGACTCCAAGTTCAGGCTTGTGTGAAGTAGAAGTAGATCCATTCAACACTGAAGTCGAAAAGCTTCTAAAGTTTGGTTGCCTGTGGAATACATCTCTGTCATATAAAGGCAGAAATGCCAAAAATAATGCAAGGCAAAAGCTCTCCAATTTGTTCTAATAAAAAATGGTAAGTATTGCATCAATTTATATATTCAGATAAAAAATTATAGATGGTCTATTTGGGAACAATTCTCCGTGGACGTAATTTAACAAAACCTGGATATATACTTAGAATATCTTGTGAAGGTCAAATATAGGTAATATTTTAGGTTACATCATATCAGTTGAATTTGCAAACCTCTCAAACTGTTTTTATTTTACACCTTCATTTCTGTGTTTGCAGTGGAATGTTTGAAAACCCAATTAAAGTATTTAAAAGACAACATCAAGAAATGTCTTGATACAAGATCTAAAGCTACAAAATCTGGAACACAAGCATCAAGGTTGCCCAAATGTAAATATTTTGATCAACCGGGTTTTCTGCACAGAAAGCAACCTAACAGCATCAATTGGATTGTAAGATTCACCTTATGTAGAGCCCACAGCACCTCCTCATTCCCTAACCTCATGAATATCTTCCCTGGAGCCTACAGATGTGACAACATCAACCAAGGATTGTTCGAAGTCACCAACTACAGTGATTCCTCATATAACAGCTAAGTATTCTAAGTCAAAAGCTGAAATGTCTTATGCTGTTGATACATTATTGGTAAAAACTCTAAAAGATATGCAAGGTCCTCAAACACCTGTTAGTGTTCTCGATGAGGATGAAGCTACATTGTTTTGCAAGAGCCTTGTACCAGTGTTAAGAAAGTTACCTGCAAGGAAAAATAGACTTGCAAACCTGAAAATAAATCAGTTGTTGTTTGATATAGAATTTGGATATGAATAGATATGAATAATAGATATAGATATAGATAATAATAGATATGTTGTCTGGTTTGTAACTTTATTTCTATATTTTTACAGGTTAGCTAAGTTACAAAAACACATTTAGCCAAAATGTTAAAGTTGTATTTAAACGTTACGAACAGTGGCGTAATGGAACTACTGGAGGCCCTTAGGAAATTTTCGTTCGGGGGCCCCCCTCACCTCCTTAGTATAGACATATATTTCAAACTTTAATCTTAGTTGTTTTTACAGAATCGTCGGGGGCCCTTAGGAGTTGCTCTAACCCTGACCATAGTCCATTACGCCACTGGTTACGAATATATATATATATATATTTGTAATATAATATATTAAAGTAGAGCTCATCATCTTGCTTAGGCTATGCAATTACACTGTGTCAATAATGCATTAGAACTCTTCATTTAATGTATTTGATGTTTGGGTGACCATGTCCAATTGCTAGTTGACTGATCCTTCTTGTGAATTAAAGTACTCTTTGAAATCATCATGAACACTTTTGTCAGGTTTTAAATAGTTATTCTAGCCATTTCTAGGTATTGGGACCAACCCTTTGTTCACTTTTCCCTCTCTTCTCCACTCTGCTGACCAGCTGCAGATTCTTTATCAGTGTAATTGACTGGGCAGTAACTATGGATGTCTTCTGGAGATCTTGTAGCCATTAAAAAATTGTGCAGAGCAACCACTGCATTAGTAATTTTAATCACTTTGTCCACTTTTGCAATGATAGGTTTTCTAAAAACTCTAAAATGTGACACTGCAACTCCAAAACAATTTTCAATAATTTGTATTGCCCTTGATAATCTATAATTGAAAATTCTTGGAGGAAGCATTAAATTTTGACCTTAGTATAGCTTCAATGTGAACGTCTTGAGGCCAAAAGCGTTGTCAGGTATATTTTGTTTGATATCACCTTGGCTGATCTTTTCAGCTCTCAGAATTTACAACAAGTTATTGTCTATGGCATGACCAAGATAGCTGTTGACATATACAATGCCATCACTTTGGCATCCAGCATCAACAAGAGTAAATGCATAGTCTGCATTAGATGTTGACAAGAGGACAATGCTATGAGTCTTTTTATAATTAAAGTAATTGGACCCAGCATGTACAGGTGCCTGTATGACTACATGTTTCCCATTGATAGCACCAAGTGCATGTAGAAGGTTACATTTAGCCTCAAAACTTCTGCCAACTTTCTTCCCTTCTTGGTACAGTAAGGTAACCTTTCTCAATTAGAACCTGCCACAGAACTTGACATGTTTCACCAATAGTCCTTCCCACAACAGAAGGGCTTACATGATAACTAGCTGCTATACTAACTTGTTCGTCTCCAGTAACCAGATACCTTAAAGTGACATATAATCTCTCACTGGGTGGAATGGGTTCACACATTTTTGTAGATTTTTTCTTTATATAAGGAGCCACCCAAGACAGAAGCTTTTCAAAAGAAGTACTTGTGGTCAAAAAGCATAATTTCCTGTATTAAAAGGTGGAATTCTCCTTTTAAGTTGCATTGCTTGTATATTTTTCGCACCCAAAACCTTTTCTTGTACCTCTCATTTGGATGGCGAAGTCTCCTTCAGAATAAAATTATAATTAATAGCCTTTGCAAGTGTTGTCATCTTATGGCCGCCATCTTTGTTTTTTAATCTTTCGAATTTTGGCAGGCTCTATTTTCCGATCGCCATGGAGCCTATGTGGAAATTGAAGGTGCATTTTCGCTCGGAAAATTTTCGACCGAAAAAATTCCGCCTAGTGGAAAATAGGTTTAAACAGACATTCCAACCCCTGGACCCTCCAAACCTAGACATTTAGCATTACTGCACAATTTATCCGACTCAGAAGTTCAATCGATCCCGCCCCTTTTTTTCCGCTGCCAAGAAAGTAGATACGTTCGCCTAATTTCTGTGAACGTTGATTCAAATTGGTTGAAAATCCTGTTTGGATGGTAATATTTAATTTAATATAATGCAAAACGAGAGTTTTAAAAACTTTATTAATGACACTAGGGGCATGTTTATGTCCAATTTACCAAATGTATGGTATATTTATATAAACATATAAAGTAAAAAAAAATAATATAAAAACGCACCGAATTTGTGCCCATACAGTACCGCTGAAATTGTTCTCTTTTACTACTTGTCCTTTGAACCATGCTTCTTGTTGAACGTACGTATCACTGATTTACATTTCTTCAGTAATTAATAGGAGGGTTGCCAGCAGTAGCACGGCATTACCTGTTATGGAATTGACATTTTTACATGCATTACAGCATTCAGTGAGCCTTCCAACTGCAGTCGTGATTGGAACTTTGTCTTGTTTTTTCTAATTGTAGAAAATACTCTCTCTTCACCTGTATTACTGTGCAGTATCACAAGAACTGTAAGAGCAATCTCTGTAAGTTGGGGAAGTTTAGGTTTTAGATAACCAATATCGCATGGATGTAATATGGGGTTAACTTGAATATCTCCTACTTGTGCTGCTTCCCAAATGGTTTTAGGTATATCAGTATCACCCATTGCCTGGTAGTCCAGAAACTGTGACTAACACATCGTGGATTTGCATGAAACGAGTAATGGTTTGTTGAATATGAGAGAAGGACACTTCAGTGTGCTTCTCAAAATCAACAAATACACAATTCTTCAAAAAAGGATCATCGAGTGGAAGCCACTGAATGCAGTACTTGTATGTGCATTCGTAGAAGGCTCATACTGCATCAAAGAACTGATCAACTTTTGCTTGATTGACTTCCCCTCCGTCGAAAACATGTTTAATTGTGTTTCATGTAAGGGGGCCAATTCCTAAGCTTATCTCTCTGTTTTCTAGTTGAGATGTCTAGATCCATGAATTATTTGTTCTTTGATTTATGCTCTTGGATGATGACAGGATTAATGAATTTCAATGCCATTTTGTGCATGAATCACTTTTGCGAGTCATGTAACTGATAAATAAGTGGATCATTTCAGGAGGATCTTGTTGAAGGTCATAAAGCAGGGAAGAGTGGCATGATAGAAGAGATGATAAACTTCAGTCATCGGGTCGATATAGTGTTACTGATGTGTAATGAGAAAAGAAACTAAAGAGTTAAGATAACAACTAAAAGTGTTCAAAGCTAATCTGTTTTCTTGACACTTTTAAGCTTGCAACTCTGACAACCCAGCGGTGACAAAAAATGAAAGTTCTACCAGTAAAGCATTACAACCACAACTGTTAACTTCTTGTATTACACCAACAAGACTTGAATACAGGTAACGATCTTTAGCACACAAAACAACACACAGTGAGGGTTGAGGTGAGTCATGCTTATATAGTCTGTTTGCAAACTATGATGTAATTTACATAATTTCTAAAATAACCTAATATACTATATTTTTGGTAACAATTATGACAGTATTCATGACTCAAGTAACCTAAAAAGTTCTTACATCAGCATGAGTAAGCAGTATGACTAAGGAAAAACTAAGAGAAGTTTGAATATTCTAGAATGTTCTCAGTGCATGATGACTGTCACATAACAATAGCTGCTGTTGAGTCATCTAAAGTGTGCATTGGGAAAGTTTTCTGACAGGAAATACAATTTCAAGCCTTCATATTTATTGAACTTGCAATTGATGCAAAGTTCTAGACATAATCACCATGTTGAAATTAACTTTATTACTTCTGCATACTCGGTATCATGGAATTCATAATATTCCTTCAGAATATTTCTCCTTTTGCTGGATTTATCAAACCAGTAGAAAACATCAATGCAAGGGTTTCTATGTCAAAACTAATAATCTGCAAGAATGCAGTTCCAGCTTTGCCAGATGCATTGTGAAGTATGTGGTACAGACCACCAGCTATGAGGATGTCATTGTTTTTCTCTTCGGCATGGGACTTGATCAAATTGTGGTCCCCTATATTGACATTCATGTTGTCCAGACCAATTGCCATACAATGGTCCCATTCGATGCTGTTTACATCCAGCAGATTGTTGATATTTTCAAACATTGCATCAGCAATAGAGGCTTCTCGTCCCTCTAACAAATTCATATCTAGAAATTTAGTCATAATTCTACTGACGTTCATGTCATAAATATGCACCATAACAGGAAACATCCTCTCTACTCCAACATGAGTAGAGAGGATGCATAGTATGTGAAAATAAACTTACTTTGGCAATTGCCATGGGCAGGTTTGTGGTTATTTGTAGAGATGTGGTCCTTCATATCATTTATCCCTCTATGTGTGCACGACACATTCATATTGCATGAAGTGCGTAGAAACTTGTTTAAATTATCATTTGTAGAGTTAGAGCACTTTTTGATAAATGGGTATTCCTTCTGATAATGTGCACAATATTTTGTTTGACATTTTGGTTTCTTTGCAGGTTGTGCCATTATATATATAAAGAAAAAAAAATGAAAGTATGTGATATCACTTGACACAAGGGGCCAGCGTTATGGCACCTCAGTATTTCTGATGATGGAGGCAAAAATTTACTGAAAATGCACACACCTCCTGTCCTACTATTTGATGAATTTAATACAACTCCTCCAAAATAAAACATGTACATCTATATTATTTGTTAATAAAGTTACAGCCTATAGTTTAATTTTATATACACAAGAAATAAGCATAGGGAATTAAATTGAAAGTTGGAAACACAGAACATCCTACAGGATTAACTAAACTGTTTACAACAATCACTGCTTTGGTGTTCTTTCTAGCCATGTATTAAACTTAATATGGTAATACCCAAGTGACAGGAAAAGGTAGTCATTCAATAGTTGATACACTGATAAATATGGGCAAATATTAAACATAATAAGGTATTGGATGCATTTTAAATTACTTCTTAGTGTATTCTTCACTTAGTTCAGTTCATAGCTGGGTGATTGGCAAATATGGCTACAATTCTCATTTCCAGAGCCCGTGCTCCATTTGGTGGACCCCAGGAACAGCTAGATGTTTGATGACCATGACAATAGAATGCAAACTGGGATGGTTGTAATATTTGCTTAAAAGGTATGCCCATGGCAACACTGTTACTTTGGTAATAGAATTTGCTGTTAAACATAAATTGACAAACTTTTAGTCATAAGATAAGGAAACTATTACACTAATCACACATGAAACCTTGAAAAAATTGAGCAGTGGAAAATAGCTTGTCAAGAACAATGTCGATGAACAGAGATTTCATGTCAAAACTAGTCATTATAGTATAAAAGAGTTACGCTAAATTGATTAAAACAAGTTATACAATAAAACTATGGAGTTATTTCTGTTCATTAAAAATATTGTTCCAATAATTGCTTCTAAAAGATCTTAATGATACAGAGTTTCTAAGATCTAAATTTTAAACTGTTCAATAGTTTGCAGGTAGTAACTGCAAAGGTCTTCCCACCTTCAAACTCATGATTCACAGGCACATGAAGCGTAGCTACGCAAAACAAATGAGTACCAATTGCCAACAAAATCAGATGTTAATGAATTTTAGTCTTATGCACCTTTGGTAAACCATGGAGAATACCAGGTTGTAAACCACTTGGCACCATCTTCTTAAAGTTTTTGATAAATATCCTTAATTTATTCTCATGTTTCTTGATTGTTGGTGATGGATCATCTAACCAGGGGGAAAATTTTGTTTTGTCTTGAAGGATTTCTTCCATGTTATGTTGATAATCACACTTGTGAAGAATAACAACATTACACTCATCTGGCTTCAGCATGACAATGCTTTTATCTTCTTGCAGTGTTTTTAAAACTTTTAATTCACTGTTAGAGAAGACAGAAGTTGGTTGTGAGTAAGAATGGTGTTATGAAAGTGCTATTGATTCTTTTGGATGTCCAGAAGTGGGGATGGGTTAGTTAAGATTTTCCAATATAAAGCTTCAAATGGAATGAGAAAGTCACAGAAGTTGAGTTTCCCAGGTCATATTCTATTTATGTAACAGTAAAGTATTTATACTTGCTTCATGCTGATGATGTAACATGTCGTAATAAAACTTTAGTATTAAAATATTATCAAATTACTTTGTGTTATGGTTCTACTTAAAGCTATATGCTAGGCAATATTCTTCCTCACCAGACATCTTTCACAAGGTTATAAAGGCCATCATTTCCAAATTGTACATTTCTGTTCACTAAACTGTCTTTGTAGTAAGGATGATTCCAATTGATATACTTTACTCCAATACTGAACTTTGACATTGGCAGTCCTTGTACTCCCCACATCAACTCTTGGATTGATGCATTCTTCTTCGTTCATGGAGCAATGATCCATTACATAAGGATCTGTGCAAAGCTGGATGTCATGATTTTCTTGTTGAAATTATTTGTTAATGTCTTTTGTATCATGTTTTGGATGTATGGCACAGGAGCCTCTTGCAAGGGCTTCCTTTGCTCAATGTTTTGTTAACAGGGGAAAACATCCCACCATCTACAAGATAGTCTTCAAAGCTCAAATTTAATTTCTGACACTTTACTTAATCTTGTCTCTTTACACTTTCAGGATGTACTTCATAATTCTGGATAAATCGGCTTTCATTATTTTCTTATCATCACCCTTTGAAAAGGAAAACACTAATGTTGTGTTTGCCATGGAAAGTCTTGAGAATCTGTATTAGTATATTGGAACTTTAAATAGTACATTTTCTTCTTTTCTTCCATCCAGTTTTCCATGTCATTCCTTTGCTTAAATTGTAAGACATTTGTTCTTAAAGCAGGTATGTTTTCAGATTTGAGAGTAGCTCCTCATTTGGTAGGCAAGGTTGTCATAATAAAGTATTGCCTTGTTATGACAACCTTCAATTTCTTTAGTTTTGTCATCGACATTGTCTTCTGTGATATCTGTGAAAGTTGGTGGAAGCTTGCCATTCTTGTCTGCGTGATGCACCACAAGCTTGAAACTCTATTCTGTAGAAATAGTTTCGTTTCTTCGTGTCTTCATCTTTTTTGGCCATGGTCATGCTCTTGGAACTATGGCATAATGTTTTCCATATGTTTCTGAAAGCGAATTTCTCTCTTGACAAAATTTTCTTATCAGTTTGTTTTTCTGAGATATTGTGAAATTCTTCACGACAGTTTCATACAGATTGTTTTCACTCACGTGATTAAAACTATAACAATGGTTGGTATGCCGCAATATTGGTGTACCATAATGTAATTATGAAAGTAAGAAGTGTGTGCTTCAGTGATGGTATTGTGTTAAATTGTTGGTTATTCAAATGAATCTGACCAGGATATAAATACTTCTTTTGTTCACATCCCATCAGTAATTGCTAATCAAGAAAAAGAAGCAGAAGAACTGTCAAAAGAGAGGTGATTGTCTTCGATTTCTGCTATAAGCAGAGATGATTGTACTGAATGTATTCTGAACAATGATCATGTATGCAGCAGACATTTTGTGTCTGGAAAAGCAGTGAAGAGTTGTGACAGATTTAATATTGAGTGGGCGTTGACACTGAATCTTGAGCAAGAAAGTGAAAAGAACAGCAAGAAACAGAGGGCCTGTATTTGGGGGTAATTACAGCAAATAAGGACATGTTAGATGTCACAGATATACACAAACAGAAAGTTTTCGTCATAATCTGACACTGCCAAATTCGACTGAAAAATGTCGACTCAAGCAGAATTTAAACTTTCACCATCAGGATACCAGTCTGCCGCTCTACCTGTTGAGCAAATGAGGCCACAGGGATAGGAGTGTTTTTTTTTTTCTACTTAAGTCCAGAAGATATTCTTGAAACAATTTAATGCTTATCCATGGGAGGATGTGCAGTGTTTAAATTTATTTCAGAATCATCCTCGTAGATATACATTCATAGAGTGGAGGACTGGTATGCTGAAGATGCAAGTTCAAATCCCACTCAAATCAACACTTTTCAGTTGCCTTCAGCAACATCAGATTATCATGAAAAGTGTCTGTTTAGATGAACAAGGTGAACCTATTTTGGATATCTGCTTCAACAAACTACCAAACCATATTGATTTGAATATTTACTCTCTGGAGAACCACCACTAAGTCCACTTGTTGAGGATGAATTTTGCAATGATTACAATCGAGTAAGTTTTTACATCAGACTGCATTCCTTTGATATCTGGAGTACAGTTTTCCGTCAAGTCCTGACTCCATTCCAGGAATTTATTCTGACTTTTATGGAGTTAAAGCTAGGTGTGCCTCTTGAAGATCTTGCTTACCAGGTTAACATTTCAGTACCTATCGTTTCAAGAATTTTGTAGTGATGGATATAAGGTTATTACCATAAATCAAGTGGCCAAACTGTTAAGACTTGTAGCAAACTATGCCCCAGTCTTCTCAGTTTTAATTCGGACATAAGACCACTGTGATAATTGACAGACTCTCCATTTTTTTTGCTTGAGCTCAGGCATACTGAACATACAAAAGGCACAATTTCATTTGTTTCAAAAGCTCAGGGAGGGAGAACTATGGAATGAAGTTATTGCCTGGAGATTACAAATGCTGGACTGACCAAAATTCACCCCCACTTCTGATGTGCTCAAATGGCACTCATCAACCTCTCAAACACCAAAAATCTCACAAAACCCCCAAGATCATGTTATATACATATTGGGACTTCCATCCATAAAATCCTCCTACACAGACCTGTCAAGTGTCCCGCATCATGCAGGATTTGCATGCATTTTCTTGTCGAGCCTGCATTCCCACACACTTGCTCTCAAATGGGACAACAATCCCATATTATTTATTGTTTGTGTTCGTTTTTCTATTTCGCTTTCTTTTCTTTGTTCAGCAGATTTTAATTACTTAAAAGTCGATACATTAAAACTTGTCTTCTTTTTGGTCCTCTATGTTTATTCTCAGTTGCCAGGCAGGTGTACTCATGTATACTTACATAGCAAAACAAACATGGCGACTGCGGAGAAGAAACATCAATCATGCAAAATGTTGTCTGCTTGGTTTGAAGAAGTAAAGAGTGATAAAGATTTACTACCCTAAGAATACTGAACATTCTGTATATTGCTTGGTGTGAAAAGGTTATAAACATTGAGCATCAAGGTAGGGGAGATCTGGTGAGACACATCGATGGCTCTGTCCATCAGAAAACTTTGGATTCAAACAGAAATCAATCACGTTTGTGTGATTTGTTTGTCAAGAAAAACGACCCGATAGAAAAACAGGTACAATATGCAGAGGTGAAAGTATCTAGGTTTCTGGCAGAGCACAATCTACCCCTTTCTATGGCTGACCATCTAACATATCTTTTCAAAGATACATTTCCAGACTCAAAGATCACAAAATCATACTCTTGCAGGAAAACTAAAGCAACATGTATTTTGAATAGAGCCATCAAGCCAGATCTGCAATCTGAATTAATTAACCAAATGACAGAATTGTTTTAGTACATATACTGATGGCAGCAATGATCAAAAGTTGAAAAACATTAACCTGGTGACTGTCTGACTATTTGATATTAATGAACATAAAATTGTCACTAAGTTCCTAGATATGTGTCTTACCCAATCAAGAGCTGTTGCAATATTTTCCTTGATCAATGATACTTTTGTCAAAAATGATGTTCCCTGGGCACATTGTGTATCTCTTGGAATCGACAACACCTCTGTTAATGTTGGAAAACAACTCACTTATTGTGGAAGCAAGAAAAATTAATGAAAGCATTATTCTCATGGGGCAGTCCCTGTCATATGGCCCATAATACAGTCAGAAAAGCTGAGAAAGAATTTGAGAAATATGTGGACTTTAATGCAGAACAATTTCTTGTTGACCTTTACTTCCACTTCGATTATTCCTCAAAGAGAAAAAATCTGTTGGTAGAATTCTGTGACTTTTGTGTACAGGAGTTTCACAAAATTCTAAAATTCCTGAGTGTTTGCTGGCTGAGTCTTTCCACTTGTTTGGAGAGAACATTGAAGATGTACCCCTCATTGCAGAGCTACTTCTTGTCGCAAAAACAGGAAAAGAAAAATGGTGAATGAGCAAAGCCAGAACAATCCATATTAAACAGGCTGATCAGTGCACTTGCCAACCCAATGACGGAGGTTTACTGTTTATTCTTGGACGGAGCTTTGCCAGTCATGACCAGCCTAAACCTGATGATACAAAGAGCTGATCCTGTGATCTATTTGATGTTTGAAGCTCTTTTTGAGTGTGCAACTACCCTTTTGAGCAGGTTCGCTTTGCCAGCAGTTGTGCAAGAATGTAAGAACGGTAAACTCCTGAAAATGTCAAAACAAGATAACACAGTTTCTTGAAGATTCAGCTAACCATTTGCCTATTGATAAGCTCTACGTTGGGTACCTGGCAAGGTCCAAAGTTAATAAATTGCTTGATGATTGAGATATTGATGAAATTGTCTTTTCTCAATTTTTTGAAGGGTTTTAGTGTTTTCATAAGAGAGCATTTATGCAATTGAAAACTTTACACTGAACGATGAGCTCTTAAAACACGCTCGATTTCTTAATTTCCTTGATCAAAAATGCAGTTTTGAAGATGTTTGTGGTCTTGCAAACAAATCATCTTCTCATGTTTCATTCACATAAAAACAGATGAATGAAATGGAGCAAGAATATCTGTTGCTGCAAACATTTGGTCCAGATGATTTTAAAGAATATGTTAAAGAAGAGGCAGCAATTAGAACTGACCAACCTGGGGAAGCTTTTACTTACTGAACTGATACTATCTGGTACTATTTGAATGAATCTAAAGTACCTGGAACACAAAAGAGGATGTTTTGCCAATTATTCGGGTTGGCAAAAGTTGTACTCACTATAGTACATAGTAATGCAGAAGAGGAGTCATTTTTCTCCTCAGAGAGCAAGTTTATCTCTAGATGGCACTTTGTCAAGCCTCATGGCCTTCCAACTGAACAGGGCTCAGGGAGAACCCTGCTATAAATACCAGCCTTCAGAGCAAGTCATTAAATGAAGTAAGGAGGTTACCTGGGAGTACAATAAAGAACATTCAAGAAAACATAAATAAGCTATAATAACATTGTTTTTTTAAGAGTTATACACTGTACTAATATTTATGATAAAAATTAGTTTATATTTGTCTTATTGTTCTAATGTTGGATGATTGTTGTACATGCTCCCTATCTTGAAGCATCAAGTATCATTGTCTATATGAAATTTAAGAAAAATCTACAATCTTAATTAAAATCAGTCAAGGGCAGCAATTGCTAAGGTGAGACATTTTATATTTAGAGCCTAGGCAAAGTAGCCTATGCCACCGAAGTCAGTAATTGTGTTTTCTTGCTACAAACAGGTCTATGGGTTAATTTGTTTCTGTAAGAGTCTGTGCTCTTGTCCCTGATCCCAATTTCCGAAACTTGACAGGTCTGCCTACATGCAGGATAATATCACAGTTACAAAAATTGATTATTGTTATTTGGCAATTAATCAAACTCTAGCACCAATTTATTAATCACCTCTTTCTTTTTACAGATATGTTCATATGCTGCTTCTTTTGATTGTTTTTCAAATCTTGATTTTGTCTTTACTCACGTACTGTTCACAATTGTGTCAATAATGTACATATCTTATTGTCAATAACACAACAATAAATTTATAATTTGCATGAAAAAAGATTTGTTGTACTTTCATGTAACATCTTTTTTTTTTTATCAAATACCTGCTGATTGGGTATTGAGGTTATATCATCAGAATGATACTTTTTATATCAGTGATGTGAAATTTTTCAAAATAGTGGGAATTGAGGAACCAGGCGAAAAGCACAATCTTGTCAGGAATATCAAAGCCCAGCATATAATTTTGAATAAACCCATAATCTGGACATGAGTTATCGAAAAACATTTTTAATTTAACTAACATCTCGTTGCCAGTCCTGCAACATCTTCAGAGTAAGTGATAAATTGACAAGGTGTTCTCGACTCTATAATATTCTATTTACAACGACAGGAAGTAACTAACAAAGACTGGTGGTGAAAACCGGTGAATAATAAAGTGTGCAATAAAGTGTATGCATGAGTGGATCCTGGTGTGTATGTGTCAGAGAAAACATATAACAACAGGATTCGAAATTAACTTTTGAAGTAGGTTGCCCATTGGACAACCATTTTTTCACATCTAGGTGTCCAAGGTGAAATCTAGTCGCCAAACAATAATAGGTAAACTCAAAGCCATCACTTGGTAAACATTATTATAAAATGCTTGCGGCTGCATTACTATTAATAAAGTTATAGTGCAGTATTTAATTCAAGAGCTGAATAAAATGAAATTGACGATGGTAGTGTCACTGTATACTCCCTATTGTCCATTGATGGAAAACTACACTGTAAGTATTTCACTGCTGCTAGTCATCATCATCAACATGTACAATGGCATTCATTTGCCTTTAACGGGGACCATGAGGTTGTATTTGGGGGCATCTTGCCCTTATCCCAGCATTCCACCACAAACGAACTCCTGGCATTGGGTCAAAATCTGCAATCTTGTCTACTCCAGGTCCACTTAGCTTCATGTGCATTAAGTCATTCAGTCTTGGAGTTGAAAGATTTGCTCTCCAATCAGTCTTAACATGTGTCATCAAGGAGAACCCTCTTTTACATTCAGCAGTGTGGACTGGGATAAGAACAATCTTAATGACCTTCACGGATAATTCTTTGCCAAAAATCAAGATAAGATATTGCTGGATAATGGCAACCCTTCTGGCCACATGAGTTTTGATTTCTTGCCACTTGAGTATTACTGAAGGAATGTCACAATCCATTCTGTTCAGCTGACCTTCATAGTGATTGGTTAAGACTTGCAGCTTGTCATTTCCAAAGGGAGGAAGTTGATCTCTGTGTAATGGCCAGTCTCTAAAATCGAAAATGCGTATTGCTTTTAGAATATCATCAATCTCAAATGACTGGAAGCGCCTCTGGATGTGAGTTAAGCAGGACTGGAGAACTGCCCTTTTGTCTGTCTCAAACCTTCTGGTCTGTTCAATAGGTCTTTGCCTTTGTAAAGAGTCCCATCACCAACCTGCTCCATGAATGCTCTTTCCATAGGACTAGGTGTAGTTAAAAGTGATCTGAGATCTTCAAAGGTGACTTCAAGTTTCCTTGTAACATTTTCTACTGATGTGTCATTCTTCTGGAATGCCAAAGACATTCTTGCCTAGATCTTGTAAAGATCCATGAGAAAATGGAAGAAGTAAGCACAATGAAATTGTAGCAACTTTTTAACAAAACCACTTGCTTTTGCTTTTGCATCTTTGGATTGCCCGTCAATAGCAACTTGTTCCAGGTGTGTTACCAGGCATGGCCAATCCCTAGAGACTGCATTAAGTGCTCTCTTGTGATGGCTAATCCATCTTGTGCCTCGTACACTGCATGGTTTAATGACTTTAATTCCAGCAGCAACTCCACTTTCTTTGAGGTTAGTCCAGTTTAAGGGAGAATTGTGGTAAAACTTATAAAGGCTTAACAGTAGCTCTTCCACAGTAGCAAGGTAAACAACCTGTTTTGTAGTCTCTTTAATGCCAAGTTCCAACCTGTGTGCAACACAGTGTATGGATAGAAGGTGTGGAACATCTTGCTTAACTAGAGCAGACACACCACCTTGCTGCCCCATCATTACAGATGCTCCATCAGCCCCAAATCCTATTGTTTTCTGGCACCACTGGTTATGCTCCAGATTTAGTTCTTCACGAAATGCATTATCCACAGCATTTAGTATCCCTTCAGCATTTGATCTCTCAAGGGCCTGCAGTGAAAAGTACTTTGTCACCGGTCAGCCATTTTCCAGTAGTCTGAGATACATTATTTCCTCATCTGTCACAGATACATCTGTTGAAGAATCTATCAACAATGAAAACAAGTCTGATGACTTCACAAGCTTCGACAAGTCAGCCTTATATGCCTCAGCAATAAAGTGAACAAATTGTGCAGCTTGCTTGTCATTGCGATAGGTTAATCCAAATTCAACACTCATTGATTCCATAAGGTTACAAAGTCCACTAAAATCAGAGAAAGGCCTCTTGGCCTGTGCAACATAATACGCTGTCTTAAAGAGCTTGCCAAAAAAATTTGATGAGGTCAAGTTAACACTATCTAGCAAATCTCTGGATATTTTTGCCCTTAATGAAACTCGATTAGATTCTACATTAACAGATGGTATGGTAAATATTGATGGATATGATATTGTTAGGAAGGATAGGTCTAGACAAGGTGGTGGTGTCTGTATCTATCTACGTAAAACCATCAATTATCATAATCGACAAGATATCATACCACCTGATATGGAAGCTGTTTGCCTAGAAATAAATAAACCTTACACTAGGCCTTTTCTGGTTCTCACAGTTTATAGACCACCAGATGCACCATCAGAAGTTTTTGATCATCTTGAACAATTGTTGCAAATCATTGATTATGAAAATAAAGAAATTTATTTTCTGGGTGATCTTAATTGTGACCTTATGAAGTTAAATTCTGATCACTCAACAAAGAAATTAGCATCACTGTTTGAGGTATAGGGTGGGGTGCAGAAACTTCCTTATTTGAAATGTGTGTGGTTATGGTAACAACGATCACAGGAGAGAGGGGGTGGGTGGGAGGTTTGTTTTCACACGCATGTCAATTGCAAACATGCTGTGGTCGAGGGAGGAGCGCGTTTTTGCCATTGAGGCATATTTCTCTAACGGCCACGCTGTCATTGCAGTGCAACATGCCTTCAGACATCACTTCAAAATTCCTTCTCGAGGCCGTGTTCCTGATTGTAAATCCATTTTATTGTGGGTGGATGCCTTCAAAGAAACGGGGAGTGTGTCCAAAAGAAGGAAAGGACCAACAAGGACCGTTACAACACCTGAGAATGTCAAACAGGTTTGCCAGTCTATGCTGCAGTCTCCCGAGCATTCAGCTGCTCTTGGCATGTCAACATGTTCTCTTCGTCGAATTCTTCACAATGAACTCCATCTTCACCCATACAAAATGGTTATGGTCCAACAACTGACGGAACATGATTATGAAGCCCAACAAACATGTGAACAGCTGGTTGACACCTTACCCAATGGTACACTTGTGTTCTCAGGCGAAGCACATTTTCACCTTAGTGGCTGTGTTAACAAACAGAATATGCGATACCGGAGTGAAAGAAATCCCAGGAAACTTCATGAGAGGCCCTTCATTCGGATCATGTCATGGTATGGTGTGCAATGTCAAGAGTAGGGATCATCGGCCCTTACTTTTCTCAAGAAAACGATCATGCCGTAACCGTGACTTCAGACCGTTATTTGACAATGATCCAGGAGTTTTTTATGCCTGCTCTCGAAGATATGGACCTGGACAATGACAATGTGTGGTTTCAGCAAGATGGGGCCACTGCCCACACCGCCAGGATTTCAATGGGATTCTTGTGAAAAGCCTTTCCCGGACGACTGATTTCCCTGAGAGGGGATGTAAACTGGCCTGCGTGCTCGCCTGATTTAGCCCCCTGTGATTATTTCCTATGGGGTTATCTCAAATCCCTGGTCTATAACAATCGTCCAAAAACCCTGTTAGACGTACAGAATGCCATCCAAACCGAAATAGCCAATATACCGCTCAACATGCTGGAAAGAGTAGACCAGAGCTTCCGAAATTGTCTGAATCAGTGTATTGACAATGGAGGTGGCCGTTTAAGAGATATTGTCTTTAAAACTGTGTAAAAGTAAATCTCCAATTTTGTGTGACACGCATAAAATAAGAATAAAAAATTGTGAAGCGTGAACAGTTTTTTATTTCATTCTCAAATAAGGAAGTTCCTGTGCCCCACCCTGTATATCAATTGTCTCAGTTAATTAGTGAACCTACAAGGGTAACTATGACATCTACACTAATTGACCATTTTATAACAAACCATCGAAAAAAAATTTCAAGTAGTGGTGTTATTCATACTGGAATGAGTGATCACAGTCTTATTTATGCAATAAGGAAGATTAATGTTGCCCCAAAAAGCCTAGAAAACATTATTGAAATAAGAAATATGAAAAATTATAATGAAGATAAATTTCTTCAAGACTTATCTGTACAGGCATGGGACTATATTTATTTTTATGGAGAAAATCCAGACAGTATGTGGGAGATCTGGAAACAATTCTTTCTTGAGGTCCTTGGTAGACATGCTCCCACTCAGCATAAAAAAATAAATTCAAAAAAAGTCCCATGGGTTACAAGTGATATAAAACAATTAATAAACACAAGAGACAAATTAAAAAGAAAGGCAACAATTTCTAAATTCGAAAGTGACTGGGAAGATTATATAAAAGCAAGAAATATTGCAAACACACAATTAAGGCAAGCCAAAAAAATATATTATTCAAAGGGAATATCAGTTCTAAAAGATGATCCAAAAGCTGCTTGGAGGTCTGTAAATGATCTACTGGGTAAACAAAGTAGACCAACAAAAGTGAATGAACTAGACATGAATGGGGAGAAGTTGAGTAATCCCAAAGACATTGCAGAGAGTTTCAATGAATATTTTTCAAGTATTGGGCCAAACCTTGCTGACAATTTAATTGATTCAAATAGTAGTCATTTTAAGCGGTTTTTTAAAAAAACCAAATCCAAGTTCACTGCATTCAAGCCAGTTACTGTAGATAGTGTTTGTCACCTACTGTCTAAACTCTCAATCTGTAAGGCTACGGGTATTGACAAAATTTCAAGTAAAGTTATTAAAATTGCTGCACCAATAATTTGTAGCTCATTGACATTTATTTTGAATCAAGCAATTACACGTTCAACGTTTCCAAGTGATTGGAAAACTGCAAAGGTAATCCCACTATTTGAAAGTGGCAAGCAAAATTTACCTAACAATTATCGTCCTATTTCAGTGCTTCCAGCCATTAGCAAAGTTATGGAATGCATCATTTACAATCAACTATATGAATACTTCACAGCAAACAGCCTGCTTTCAGAACACCAATTTGGTTTTCATAAGTATCACTCCACAGCTACAGCTCTTTTAGATTGTACTGACGATTGGTATGTAAATATGGACAGGAAATTGTTTAATTTAATAGTTTTTATTGACCTGAAGAAGGCCTTTGATACTGTTGATCATCAAATTTTGTTAGAAAAACTACTACATTATGGTATCAGGGGCCAGGCGTTATCTCTAATTAAATCTTATCTATATGAACGAACACAAAAATGTGAGATAAATGGATTTATTTCAACTAAACATGGCATAAGATGTGGAGTACCCCAAGGTTCCATTTTAGGACCTTTGCTGTTGATACAAACATTACGGCAGCTAGTGAGTCAATCAATGATATTGAAGTTGCAGTGAATTCTGATTTGGAAAGATTGCAAAAATGGCTAGTAACAAATAAACTCAGCTTGAATGTGGCAAAAACAGAATTTATTCTGATTGGAACTAAACCTATGCTCAACAAAATTACTATTGACAACAAACCAATAAAACAAGTTTCCCAATACAAAGCTCTGGGTATGATTGTTGATGAAACAAATAAAAGAATTTGCTGATCAGAATACTCTAAAATACTTATTTAATGCATTAGTTCAACCCTATTTCAATTATTGTTGTGACGTTTGGAGTGTTTTTGGAGAGACTCAATCGAAACGCCTGCAAAAACTTCAAAATCGAGCAGCACATATCATAACAAATATGCCTAATGAAACTAATCAGCAAACTGCCTTAAATGCCTTGGAGTGGGAACCTTTAAAAATGCAGTGGTTCAAAGCTAAAGCAAAAATGATGTTTAGAATATTAAACAAGATGGAGCCAAGTTGCCTCCATGACCTATCTACCTACAAAAATGAACTTATAAATTATGATCTTTGTGATAGCCACAGCTTAGTTTGTTTGCCAAAACCTCGTACTAACAATATGAAAAAAAGCCTCATGTTCGATGGATCTGCCTTATGGAACTCCTTACCAATTGACCTAAGAGAAAGTAAAACACGCCTCTCTTTTCAAAGAAAAATCGCTGCTTATCATTTTTAAACACAAAACCTGTAAATATACACCGCACATTTTGTAAACAATCGTGCAGCATATTACTATTAGTCTTAGCTTAGATTCTCTATTTGTACTATATCTTTTATATATTTATATGTATGTTACTGTGATTATACTTTTTACATGCCTATTGTGGAAACCAGCTCTGCTGACGATACCAGCATGGGTAAATAAAGTTTTTCATCATCATTATTATGGGTTTATTCAAAATTATATGCTGGGCTTTGATATTCCTAATAAGATGTGAAATTTTGTTGTAGTAATGGAAAATAATAACAGCTTTTATCAAAGTTTATATATTCTCGATTATTATAGAGTACATACTGGTATATTTCATGTTGAATGTCAATCAACTTGCATCAGAATGTCTTCTAATTGTGAACCTAGATTTAACATGATTTTGTATAATAAATTTGCATGAAGATTTCCTAGTTATTTAACTAATGTGGAGAGGTTAAA
Organism: Heliopora coerulea; assembly: GCA_030142905.1. Classification (NCBI taxonomy): domain Eukaryota; kingdom Metazoa; phylum Cnidaria; class Anthozoa; order Scleralcyonacea; family Helioporidae; genus Heliopora; species Heliopora coerulea. The sequence goes on along the minus strand of JASJOG010000151.1, from coordinate 232,880 downwards.
TTGTTGTTGGTATAATCAATTTCCTGAATTACATAGAATTTTGAATGAGGTTTTTAAATTTTAATTTGACCCATACATGTTTACATACGGTGTCTTTTGAATAATCCTTTATTTTCTGAAGTATCCTGTGGTATGATAAATTGTTCAGTTTGTTATGAGCATGTGGAAAATTTTATTATCTTCATTGCTGAATTTGCTAGATTTTGCTGTGATGAAGATTTGGGTGAGAATCACTTCACATATAAAATGTTTCATGGTACTCATAATAAATCACTTATAAGAGGTCTTCATTTTCCATTATTGACTAATGTACGTTTTGTTGAGGATAGTTTTAATTATGTTAAAGAAGAAAAAATGCATAAACATGTGTAAATTTTGAAGAAAGAGAATTGTGTGGGTGTTAATTATACTTTATGTTCTATTTATTGGAAGGTGAATTGTGTGAAAAAATGTCTGGATACAGAATAGAAGAATGGTTGATGAATGAAGTGGGATTCTCACAATCTATTGTAATGGAAACTTGTCAAAAAATACCACATAAATATTATTTTCATTCGGAGATGATCTTCCCTGTTGTCCATATATATCCTAAGGGTAGAGTTGATTTGGAATTATTATTGAATGTCTGTGATTCTAATTTGAAGACTTACCGTTTTTCCATTCTGTTTCCTGTTTACATAAGGAGAAATTAACCCTTTGTATTATATTGTGTATGGCCCCAGTTATCATAGCGACACAAATCTTGTATGCTTCAACCAACAATGACATGATATATAACAGCATCATTTGTAAAACGTCAAGATTTTTATTGTTGTCACTTTAAACATCAACAACTTATTAATTTTAGTCCTTCTTAATTAATTTCTCTTACCTTGTGTATGAAGTGGTGGTGCAAATCATACACCACTGTAGATTTTCATGGATAAACTGACTCCTATACTTATTCTTAATGAAACCCATAGAGGAGAACACCATCTCACACATGTAAGTAGTTCCAAAGCAGCACAGTGCTTCGGCTGCCCTTTGTCTCAGTTTTGGGTACCTGTCATTAGGTCTGGTCAGCCAGAACACAGAAGAACTCTATCTTAGCTTCATCATCCTCTTGCAGTTCAGCTATTTCAAGTCCAAATTGGTCTATTTCAGTGGCATCCATCTTGAATGGTGAAACGATTATGTCATGGCTTTCAGAAACAGATGGAAACCTATCTTCAAAATTGACCTTCAATGAGGCAAGGTAGTCACAGAGCAATCTAATTTCCACTGAACAGTTAATGTCTTTGCCAAATTCAATATCAACCGTTGCCTGGAAGCTCAGATAACAGGGGAAGCTCCTGAACTCCTGCTCTTTTACTTGAGCTATCATTACATTGATCTTTCAGATGAAAGCTCAAACCGTATGGTGAAGGTCAAAGATGAAGGTATTGCGACCTTGCAGGTTCCTATTTGGAAAGTTCATATGTTGGAAAACATCCAACAGTAATGCCAGTTTGGACAGGAAATGTGAATCGCTGAATTCTTTGGCATGCTGATGGTCTTTTGCAGACAAGAATTGTTCCATTTCTGATCTCAAAATGAAAAGTTGTTTGAGACTTGCCTTGTGAATGCCACCTAACTGGGTTGAAAAAGAGTAGATTGTCATATTCCGTATCCATATCATTGCACAGTTTGCAAAACATCCTGTTATTCAGATCCCTTGACTAGACAAAATTGATAGATGTGACAGCAATCTTCATCACAGCATCAAATGGCTCAGATAGGTGTTTGGCAGCAAGAGCTTGCCTGTGTATAATACTTGCACATTCAGGTGCAATCAAGTCAAAATACCTCTCAATCCGATATTCTTCCTAAACATGGAAGGGGTGCCATCAACATTTACTTCAATGATATTGTCCCAAGCAACATTGACACGAGTCCGAAACTCTGTGACCTTATTGTAGATACCTTGTCCTGTGGTATTCAGTTCCAATGGCAGAAAAGCAAGTAGTTCCTCCATTACACTATCACCCTTGACGTATCTGCCATCAATTGCCAATTGAGGGTCGGAGGCAATGTCCATAGATTCATCAAGGGCCAAACCCCTCACAGGGGACACCTTGAAGTCCACCAGGATTTGATCACCGATGTCTTCAGCACACTTGACTGACCGTAACAATTTGCATAGTATCGTCACTCATAGGAACAGAATTGGCAATGGATTTTAGGTTCTTTCCAAATGGTTGATCTTCGAAAATATCAACAAAATTTATCAAACATGGTTTGATGACCGATTCACCTTCAACAAATGGTCTCATTTTTGGTTAGCAAACCATGAGCAATTTCACCAATTTCAGGTGCTGTTCACTACGTTTTTGAAAGGCACATTTACGAGCATCTTTATCCAACTTGGCAAATTTGGCACAAGTATTCATGCGTTCTTCCAACTTTTTATGTTTTATCAATTCGTTTGCAATTGTCTTCTGACACATGACACAAATACATGCCCCTGAATATTCAATAACACCATACAAATCCAAATAAACAGGAAGGATAGATTGTCTAGGTTGTTTGGAAGAACTAGCCATGTTCACGGTAGTTTGCATATAGATCAGATGTAGATATTGACCGATTCACTATACTCAACAGTAGCGTCGCCAGGGAGGGGACTGGGGGGACTTGTCCTCCCAGTTCTCCTCAATATCACTTTTGAGATTCTTACAAATCCGTTGGAAAAAAAGGAGGGGGGTTCACTATGATTTTAAATGTTCATGTAACATCACCTGAAAGGTGAACAGGCTTTAAAAACATGAATGTCTGCCGAGGAAAATAACCCGCAATAACCATGCTTGTAATCAATGCTTGTAATCAATGCTTATAATGGATTTAACATAAAGTATTGACAATCGTCTTTAAGCTCACTAATTTTGATGCGGGCTCATAATTGAATAAAAGTGAATTTCAGTAAATCATGATACGAATTAAACATGAGTGCATGCTGTTAAGCAATAAACTATAGAATTAACATGTGATTGATGTTCGGGATCCTTCCACTGAGATCATTAACGAAGCTAATAGAACTTTGGTAGTAAAAGAGTTAGGTCCTATAAGGCCAGTTATCAAGTTTCCTGAATCAACACAAGGAAAACGACACTTTAAGTTCCAGGCTTGCTGGTATGAAATATTTTCATGGCTTGAGTATTCATTGCAGAAAGATGTGGCGTTTTGTTTTTACTGCAGATGCTTTGGGACACTTGGTAAGATAATCAGTTTTTATTTTCAATAGATTAAGTAATTGTTAAAGAAAAGTTGGCATTACAAATGATCTCAATTGACGGAAAACATGACACGTTGCTGGTAAAACTTTTTTAGTTGGAAGCTCTGAGGAAACGTTTACGAAGACAGGCTTTTGCTCATCGAAGAAAGCTACTGGCAAAACATGCCAAAACATGGATGCATATTTTGTTGCAGGAACACATGCACAATTTTATAAGTGTAAATCAACCCATCGACTTTCAACATATTGGAATAGCTAAAGTAACAAAGAGAAGAAAATCGTCAGGTTGTTCAGACAATTTTTGATGTCTGACATTTGGTGAAGCAAAACTGTGCTTTCCGTGGGCTTGATGAAGCAGAAGATTCAGCCAATCGTCAAAACTTCCTTGAAGAGCTGGCATTTATTGCTAAATTCCACAAGCCATTGGAATGTTGGATAGAAGGTCACCCGGAGAATTTGTCATATTTCTCTCCAAGCATTCAGAATGAGATGATCGCCATTTTAAATAAATTGATTAATCAATAAAGTCCGAAGTGATATCCGCCAAGTACATGCTAATCAGTAGATTCTCTGATCTCCTGGGGGGGGATTAGATGCTATTGAAAGCAGTGAGGAAATGGGTAAGGAACTCAGGGCCGACAAACTTTTACAAAGAGATGTAAAATCTATTGTTCAAAGATTCACACCATTCCTACCATTTTTAGGAATCCTAAGTGGTGGACTAACAGTTAGTAAACATGTGACTAAACACAAAAGTTTTGATAATGATAATGGTGAAGAGTCTCACAATTTTCATAATCTGAAAAAGAATCTGAAAATTTTGTTACTCAATAGGATTGTGATCAATGTTATACCATTTTTCACAAAAAAGTTTGATGCATCAAAATGTTTTTTTCCTCCATAATTCCTTTTCGAAACAATCAATGCAATATCTCCTTTAAACATTCCAGTTCCAGCCAAATTCATAGCAAAATTACAGAATCTATGTTTACTATTAAAATTCAAAGCTCCAATTTCCATTTCATCATTTATTTGTAAATTTGTTAATTTCACTCCATTACAATAAACAGAACTTTTATACCAATGTATGGATAAACTACGCCATTTGTTGAGTAAGCCTGCATTGGCCTCATTAGCAATGCCTATTCTAATAAATCTACCTGCAACATTTGAAATAATAAGATCTCCAGTTGTTGAGAACCCTACAAAATAATCACCTTGCCTGAAAAAAAACAATTTCTTAACCAATTTATGCTCCCATCATAATCTCTCGATCTGTAAACCATGTAAAAAATTGTTATGTTTGATGTGTTAGATGATGTGTTAGATGATGAGCTCAAATCTATGTTTGAATTAAAAATTTCTCTTCCACTGAATTCTATGAAACATTTGTTATTCACTCTGTTTGTTTTAGTACAAAGTTTGGGTTTTATGGCATTATTACTTTGAGTAGCATAATTTTGAGATAATGATTGATCATAAAGATTAGATATATTTCTGGTGGTTTTATTAAAAGAAAGCTCGTTGTCGTTTGCTCTATCTCTTAAAATCCTGTTGATTCTTTAAGTTAATTTAAAATGATTGTTTCCAAAAATAAACTGTTAATGTAGTTAATGTTTGTGATATCATATTTGTTTATTGGATTATTTTTTTATAATTGCTTTCTTCAGAATGAGCTCCCCAGTGATTTCTCCTCCTTTTTTGGTTATATACTCTTAATTTTTGTTGTTATCATCATGATAACCATAAAATAGACTCATCTTTTAGTATAATATTAAATTTAAATAAAATCCTTATGAAATTCTTTAGTTAACTTATCTAGTTAGTTTTTGTCTTTCATTCGTTACACTTACTTCTTCTCATTTTATCTGAAGTGATGTTGTATTTCCAATATAGATATTGCTGAATCTAACAGCTGCTTTCACAAAACATTTTTTATTCAAATATTTTTTAGGATTTACTTCTTCATGTTCGTTCATTTTATAGAACGGTGTTGTGCTTTCATCAGTCATATGTCTGTTCGATAATTTTACATACAATGTTGAAGAAGATTCTTTTAAATACAAACATTTTGCAATATTTTTAGGGAATTCTCTTCCCAAGGATATGAGATGAGATTTACATTCTTTAAAAATTTTATTAAAAGTTTCCATAAATTCTAACTGATATTTTGTTGCTCTTAATTCCCCTTTGGATGCTCTAGCAAGCATAACAATAGGCAAAGTATAACCACTTCCATTGTCCAATCTATCTCTGTTGAATTGCACACCAAATGAAAAGCATTTATCTGCTTCAAGAATCAGAGGTCCTACTTGTCCATTGGGATATTTAATATTAATATCAATTCATTCAAAACTCATAAATTACCTTTGTTTTCTAGTTCAGAGAAGTGAACTTTGCTGATATCAAACTCAGACAAACTTGTGACTTTCATTTTTATTTATTTATTATAATGATTTAAATTTAAATTTTTTTAAATGGTGTGAACTGGTGTGAACTGGTCACGTGATCAACATCTTTAACAAAATGTTGATAAAGATTTGTTTAAATTTTTTTTCTAAATTAGAGAAAAATTGTGTGAAATAGAAAATGTGCTAAAACCCACATATTACATCTACTGATGGAGAACAATACATCGATCTCCTAGAAAATTCGCTTATTCCAACCATGCACATGTTCACCATACCAGATGGTTGGATATTCCAGCATGGCAATGCAACTTGTTACACCTCCTGCCTTGTCAAAGGATGGTTTTAGGAAGAGGGCATAACTTTGATGGAATGACCAGCACACTCACCCGATCTCAACCCTATTGAGAATCTATGGTCCAAGAGCAAAACCCTACCAATGTCACAGAACTTTGGAGTACTGTAAAAGCTGCATGGCAAGGCTTTCCATTAGATAAGCTAATTATTTTAATAAATATCATGCCTCGAAGGTGTAAAAAAGTGATCAAAGCTTGTGGAGGAGTCACTAAATATTAAGGTTTGTTTTCGGTGTAATTACTTGTCATAATAAGATTTGTTATGATGTTTATGGTGTCACCATCTTTAGGTTCTGTGTGATCGATTCTTTTTGACTGCCAGTGTATTACAAATATTGGGGTATGAAACCATATAGACTGGGAAGATGGAGGAACTTTAAATGAATTTAAAAGAGTTTCTCAGTCATGGAATTATAAGGACAAAAATGCTGATATTCAAATTGAAGTTATACTTTCATCAAAATTGGTATTCATATTAGGGTTTAAAAAAAATAAATTGGTTTTCACTCAAACCACTGATGGTAAGAAATCAAATTTTGATGATGGTTATATAGTCACAGATCAACTGGCCAACAAGAGTGACGGTTTGATTTTTTTTGTATATGTATTGTGATCAGATTGACCTCACTGAATTTGGAACAAACAAAAAAGTTATTGACTGTACTGATTTCACCGGACAAACAAGGTAGCAGTAACATTGGGGTGTATAACCCAACAAATCATAAATGTAAATTACTATAATTAATTTGGTATTCAAGTGAAACTGCCACTGATAAACTTGTTCCTTTTGATTCAGAAAAAGTGATTATTAATACCACGATAGAATAACACAATGATGTTCAAAAGAAAAAAAATGGTAGAATTAACATAGAACCTTATGAAATTTCATTGGGTATCTTAATCAAAGCTAGGTAAAAAATACTAAAAACAGTGGAGATGGATAATGTTCAAGATTCATTCAATATTTATTTTTGCAAGAAAAATTGATTTTTCAGGATTTAAGAACAATGGTGATAAAATCTACCCCCTATCATCTACTAGTCAAATCATTGATGATCAAAATGCAGTCCAAGTGATTCTATTCAAGAAACAGTTGTTTGTGGCAATCGATGAGCAAAATGTGGTGTAAAGTATAAATAAATCTGGAAAGCAAGAGTTGCCGTCATTTATTATTACTTGCTCTACATGGGCAAAAGAAACCTTGGAATTCTTTTTAAGTTACAATTATTATCCACATGTCAAAAATAGTGAAAAAATAACGTTTTATTTTTAACTTTTTCATGATGTCACTGACAGTTGAAGATTATATGCATTTATTAAAAGGGAAATGACAATGCCAAGGAGTGGGAAACAATAAATATATCATTAAAAAGAAAGTAAAACTGTTGTTGACCCAAGTGTATGAACAAACCAGTGCAGGCACTCCATGAAACCTGAATCTTCTTGTTGAAGAATTACAACCTGTCCAGAAAAAGAGAAAAAAGACAATTTCACAATGGAAAAAGTTAATGAAATCACTTTTATCTTAAACATATTTTTTCACGTTTAAATAATTTTTTAAGGAAGTTAAAAAAAATTTCAGAAAATGTGCAAAATATTGCAATGAAACTATTCAGACCTGCTGCTGAAGAAGTTGGAAAAATTAAACTATGAATGAAGAAAACCAGTAAGAACTTGACGGTCATGATGATATGTTTGTCAGACCCATGGCTATATTTCAACCAATTCCATTCAACAAAGTATTCACTCACCAAGTCTACCCACAAAATGATAATGAAACTGCAAATCAATATGTCTTTCGAAAATGTGCTAAATTAGGATTGGTGATTGACTTAAATGACTGCTATTTTTATGGAAAGATAAAAATTCAATATAACAATGTGAACATGCATGCCAATAGTACATTTAATGTTTTACCTTGACCGTTTCGATTGTGGTGGTCACGACAGATTACCAAAATGGAAGGGGAGTACCACCTGATATGGCTGATGTACATAATATTTATACAAGAGATGCCATCTATAAAAATAAAGATATTGAAAATATTAATTTTGGGATTTTGGACATGGCAGGTAATTTTGATAACATGGGTGATGCAAATAACATGGCTCCTAACCTTGGACAAAGAAAATTAACTGCCCTATTCTCAATTTCTCAAACATGTATTAAGATGGATAAATGCAATAGTACCCTCCATACATACATTTAAGTTAAAATTGGTAAGAGCAAGTAACCTTGTAATTCTAATTTTAATGCTCTCACTGATAATAACTCAAACACCCTCAATGCTGCAGTGGATAACATGAACTTTAAAATTTCTGATTTTAAACTTTTATTGGAATATGTTGAACCAAACAATATGATAAAACAAGCTTTAAAGAGAAATATGACTCAAGAAGGAGAAGCAGACAAATATTATCTTACACAATATCATACTGTGGCCAAAAGTCACAATATGGATACAACCCACTGGCAAGGTAATGTCATATTTATGGCTTCATTACCCTACCGACTTTTCTTTCTCATTGTTCATCAAGCCAATTTCAACAGAAATGCGAAAAACAATGCATTAAGATTATGTTGGGAGAAAATTTTCAACTTTCAAGTTTCCATCAACAGGAAAAAAGTTGGAAGAACAATCGATTCATCACAACAAGCATATATTGCATTGCCCAGAACTCTTCATTGAACATACAAACAAATACCCTTCAACTTTACAGACTACATAAAGGGGTTTGCAATAATCGGTATGGACTTAAATGCAACAAAAGATGGTAATCTTTGTGTTCTACTTACAAAGCCAATGGGGAATTTAAGAGTTGAACTGCAGTTCAAACAAGTTAATGAAGATGTGACAGTCTTCTACATTGGCAAATTTTGGAATGAATTACATGTTCAAATAGATCAGGTTCCCTATTTAACCTATACATACCCACAAGATGTCACCAAAGAAGAAAGTAACATCTCCTTGGTGCAGTGAAAATAATAAAACAATAAAACCATTTACTTTTGTGCCATATAGAATGAATGTTATCACTAAGATTAGACAAAATGAAACGATGTTTGATTTCACATACATTTAATAATGCTTCTGAGGATGTTGATGACACAGAACAGAATGTTGACAATCGTGGTAAAAGAAAATCAAGATAAGCAATGGCAAGAAGTAAATGATGATTCAACAACTCAAAGATTAATTTGCTATTGCAACTTAAAACTTATTTTATGAAAAAAATAAGAAAATTATGTAAAGGAATTATAAACAAACATGTCCCAGTCAATATAACAGATTCAGATTACTTTTTAATAGAAAACTTGAGCAGAGCTAAATTTAAAACAAAAGATGAGAAAGTTATTTTGGTTGAAAATTTTAGAGTTCTTAACATAGTAACAAATGCCTATAAATATTTAAAATGTCATAAAGAAATTACAGTTGGTCGATGCAGGGAAATTGAATAAAATATTGGAATTATTAACAAGGTAGATTGAAAAACAGCCAGACCATACGGGAACTGAAAGATCTTGATTTGTCAGATGTGCTATGTAGTAAGCAAAATTCAGTTCGGCAAGAAAAGGTATACATTTAATTATTTAAAAAAAAAAAGTTACAGAAAAAAATTAAGGTATGGAGGGAGGACTGAAGAAGATCAAGAACAAGAAGAATTAGCAAACCTAACCACAGGACAATTAAATTTACATAATTACCTGTAAAGAAAACAAAAAATGGTAACTGCATTTCCCACTGAAAAAGTGTTGGACATGAATTATATACCCTTTCAGGAAACAAATGTAAAAATGTTTTGCAAGAACTTAGAAAAATAAATGTTCCTGCATCATTGATTAGAAACCTTCAACTACATCAATTGTATTCAACACCTGATCCTGTCGATACCCCTACCACTTCTACACGTCCAATAAGAACACCTTCCCCACCAAGTACAGCAACACCGATGTCACCATCTTCATGTATTCCTATATTAAATCAAAGAAAAACATTTAGGGTGAGACTCTATTAATCTACATGATGAAACTGAATTGCTTTTTTATTGATTTCTAATGATGGATGAAATTGATGATTTGGCATTTAGTGTGGCACCTCTGAAGCAATTTTTCTTGGGTGCTTTTCCAGCAGATATCAACCCACCCATGCATGACAATACATGTTGTTGGATTTGCAATACCAATAAACAGAATTAAAAAAGTGAGCATTGGGTGGCTGTTTATAAAACTTGTCAAACTCTAGATTTTTACAAAAGGACATCTTGGTATGATAAAAATTATAAATTACTATTGTAAATAAAGAAACTTCTTCAGTCCTCAATCACTTTCACTTGTGGAACCTGGTGTCTATACTACTTGTTTCTCAAATGTCAGGGTAGAAATATAAGATTACCAAAACGAAATAATTTTCTCATGAGTTACAACATATTTTTACAAGTACGATGAAATAAATCATATATAAATTGTACAGGATTCTTCACATTGTTATCAAACACCAAATATTTATAATCACCCCTATATACATATATTATTTTACAAAATCATTGTTGAACTATTTTTCTATTGTGAAATACCAAATGCAAATTTTGTTGTCAAACATAGCCAAATATTTACTGTTACTTTTCACGTGTCTTAGTTTCCCATTGCCATACATTATATCTTGACAAACAGACATGACGACAATTTTTCATAGCTAAGCTATTCAATTTCAATAAATTCTCATGCGATCTTGCTGCAACCAGCATCAAATCATCCAATATAAGCAAAGTGCTACCCCCAAGAATTTCTGGAACGTTATTCAAAGAAGGAATGTCTTTCTCACAATGAATAAATCTAAGCAAATCTAGAACCTGCAATTTCTTTTTTCATCCTGTCAAATATGGATCGACAATTAGTACTATACAAAAATCGCCAAAATCGAGTTTACCTAATTCATCAATGATACTCAACATTCTTTCATCCAGACAGTCCTTATTATATATGAATGTAAAAGGTATCTGATTATCAATAATACCAATTTTTGCAACATTCCTCAAATTCCTACAATAAACAAACATAACCTTATTTTCATAAAATACACGGAACATCTGGAAAGCTTCACAAGACATGTTTTCCCACTTATCTTTGCATGCAAAAAATACATTTCCAGTCAAGTAAACACACGTAACCAAAAAACAACTTGTTGACATTTTTTTTTAATAATTTTATTGACAATGATAAGGTTAATCAGATTCATAGACAAATGTCTCCCACCCTTGGTACTTCATTTTCAAACTTCATTTTAAAAGAATTCCAAAATTTAATCTCATTCACAAACACATCCTTCAGAAGATATATTGTAATTGTTTGTTCGATATCCTCACAATGCAAATATCCATAAATGTTCTTTGACTTTGGATCCTTCACAACAACCAATTTTGTCCTTCAGATAGTCAGAACCAACAGTTGTCTTCAAAAATAATCATAATGTTCTATGATTATGTTGTCCATTCTTTCGAATAAACTGTTAATTTTCCTTGAAAAATCAATTTTTATACTTAATATTGAACCAACATTCAAATGGTGACTCAATCAACTTCTCATTACTGACAAAATGAAATCTAATAATAAGTAAATATGCTGTTAAATTCATTCCTTTGCAGAAACAATATTGATATCTGCTATTTAAGGTCAAAAGTCCTCTTTCAAAGCTTATATCACTCCTTGCTTTTGCTTTTTCAATATGAAGCACCCAATCTTCAATCCCTTTTCTAGGGATAGGTGCCGTCACCAACAACCCAATGTCCTGAAAACTTTTCACCAGTTTTTCTATCATCAAATTCCTGATCCATGGTATTCTTACTTGTACATCATTCATACTTTCAGAATCCCCATAAAAACCCACCACCCAATCGATTGTTATGCTAATGGTACACCCATTTTGCCAAATAGAATCTTACAGATAATTTTGATCTTGGACTCACAAGTGCAAGATTCAAAAAATAGTTAGTCCTCATCCTTCAAGAAACTTTGACAGCTTGATGAGGAAATCCAATTAATAAGCAAATTCTGCACATAAACAAACTTATCAATCAATCCATGACAAGGTATATTTTTTTTTTTTGTAACTCCATCTCCCAGCATACTGTTAATCATTATTTTGGAAAAAATCAAAGACCAATCATACCAAACAATTTTGAAAGAAACCCTCCTCATTGTCTTCTTACCAAACCAGTACCTCTTTGATACCTATGTCTTTTATAATGTTTTCCCACTAGTCTTCCTTGTTTCCTTTTTACCATTGTATTTTTGATATCATCATTTTCATTTATACCATATACCCCAAATGTTATCCACAAACTCTTTTTTTTTTTTCACTGTGCCTTTTTACTGTCAAAATTAGGCTTAGCTACATAATTCCCCAAATATGGTGACCAGCAATGAAAAAAAACACTCTGCTGCAGCTGATCGTGTTTGTACAGGAACCATCTGCACAGCAGCAGCCCAACTTGGTAGGTCCTGCACAGTCGCTTTCCACCAAGGCAGCATGTCAGTCAAGTCATTGAAGACATCAGGTGTAGAATTGGCCTTGGCAATGTAATCTGGGAGCTCATCCTTCAGAGATTGTATTACATCATTCGAACTCAGGAAAGGCACAGCTCTCATCCAGTCAACATTGGTGGCAGCTGGCCTTGATATCTTCATGTATCTTGAACTGAAGAGCTGTGCAGCTTTGAAGAGGGCCACAGACTGTGACATGGTTGGATCAGTTGTCATGATGTTGAGGAAATATCTAAATGCAAGCTGGAGACATTGGTGGAGCCTGTAGTTGTACCACTGATGCTGTTCGGCTGGGTGGAGAGGAAAGAGCTCTTGTACTGCAGCTTTCAGGGTTGCATAATTCTCAATTTGGATGAATACTTTAACCTGCTGAAGCTTTTGATAAGCAATGAAGACAGGGTTTCCATCCCCTTCCAGAGTGTACATGGCTTTCACACACTTCTCCAGTGCTATCGACACTGCCATCTCTAGTCTGAGTTGTGCGGGGTATTGCTGCATGATATCTGTTAACTTCCATCATGAAGCGTCTGCAAATTCTTCATCACTTCCCAAGAATACAGGGACATGCCTCCATTCATCAAACACCACCTTGAGACATTCCCAGAGGCTCCACCATCAAGTGAAGTTATATCTTGGCATCCCTCATCCCATGATGTTTTTAAAAACCTGTCTTGCTTTCGTGCTGGTGGTAAACATGACATTCCAGGATGGCACATTTCGTACCAACACGATCTAGAAAGTGTGAGATACACCTGATGTCCATCATATCTGGGTACAGAATAGACACCATGTTCTGAGAGCCTTTTTTTTTTTTTTATTGGGCTTGATCTCTCATTGCAGCAACCAGGCTGTTTTGCAGAACATCCAGCTTCCAGTGCAGAACTTCAATAATTATCTTTGCAAGTTCATCACCATTAACAGAGCTCTTAACGAATTGAAATCACACTCGGTGCATTTTGACTTCCCATTCATGGACATAACGGATCAACATAGCCAAAGCTCCCCCATCTGTAGTTGTACCATCAAATATAATTAAGACATCCTTTCCCAACAGTTATTTGGCAATAGATTTGCACTCCTCTTCAAGGATGAAAGGGATAAGCTCTTGCTTGTTTGACTGAGAGGTGAGGGTCACACCTGCTCCTTGAAAGATGTCTCTAAAGTACTTGAGCCGGTTAATGGGAGTCCCACTCTTCAATAAGGCTTGTACAAGCTTTACTCAATATACTCTAGTAGCTGTGGGTAGCATCTCTCCCTTTGGATGGTGTTTGTTGTCAAACTTGTCCAATGCCTCACCAATGTCCATTTCTCTTTTCTTTGTTTGCACTGTGCTTTTTACTTACGATATGACCTTTTATAGCTGATTTCTTAACAGAGATTTCTTCTTTACAAGCCTGACAGAAGAGAATGGTATTGCTGAACTCTTCAAGACATTTCTTGGCTGAGACCTGTGGTTTGTAATTAGGCTTCTCGTTCCTAGAAACACTACATTGATTTTTCTCTTTCTCGACAAATCACTACTATCAGGTGGTCTAGGATGGTCTAGCAGCAAAACAACTTGTTTCTCTCACTTCTGGCTGTGGGCTAGTAGATGGCTCACATTCCTCACAAGAATCTGCACTATCTGCCATATTTCCTATCAACAAAGATGATGAATCTGAAACTACGGTGAATAACCACTGATAAGTTGTAGTGTAGATAACTCTGATGAAAAACCGCTGATTTGTTCTGCTCTAAACACTGCTGTAGTGTGTGAGCGGACTGAGCCCTCTCTTGGTCAGTAAGAATACAAAAAATAACGTTTTGTCAATGTTTTTGCCTGTGAAATGTTGCCAAAATGTCAGGTGAAAGTTCAAATAGCTCTGAAATTCCCGACATTTTATAAAATCCTTTTTGATGTCTAAAATTCAGAAAAAAGTTCCGGAATTATGTAGCGAAGCCTAGTCAAAATAAAGCTCTTTCAAATGATTTTTACAAGTATATACTTCTTCACAAAATTCATTAAGTCAATAACAGTCCATACATATAAGAAAACACAGATGAGTACAACATAAATATTTTAGCCAGTCTAAAATCCAACAGCTTTCTATCACAAAGTACACATTGAAATTTACTTATACAATGATCTACCCAAAACTTCATTGCTCACAATAATATGTGTATTCTGTATTTCTTGCAATAGGAAGAAATACAGAATCATCTTCAGACCAAGTCTTGGTCTGAAGACGATTTTGCAATAAAATCAAAATATCACTATTTCACAGTTTTCATCTTTCATTGACTTAAATCTTAAGTTAAAAGATGGCCTTCGTTTTTGGAATTTGCTTTCTCTTATATATGGTCTAAAAGCAATTACTCTTCATATTTTCATAAGAACACACAATGGTACTATAGGAAAACCATTTAGTTCCGATGCTTCACTCTCATGGGGTCCAAAATACATATTCAGTTCAATTCAAACAACATCACCCACTGACAGAATGCCATCCACATAACAAGAACTTGTATAATAACAAAAATATCTCCTTCAAAAACTTTTACGATTATCTTCATCAACCATCAATTTCAAATAAACACAGGTATCATATGGCCAAGGTCTTTGTCCAGAAGGCTCAATCTTCAAAACAACATACTTTAAATGAAGACCTGCTGCATAAACATTTTCCATATTCAAATACTCAACCTAATATGTTCTTTTACCAATCTTTAAATCCATTAGTGCTTACATGCAAAAAAAAAAAATGTTCCTCACACAATCATGTATACACCTGGCAAATAAACTTCAGTTCCAACCAGTAATATATGGTCAAATACGAAGTTGTTGCCACCCATATGCATTTCCAACTCTTCTCCATAACTACTGTCTGGCTGTTTTACAGCAAGAGTAATAACTCTACATGTCTTATTTTTCGCATAATAAGACATTTTACACCTGTTGCTTTCTGTATTTGCTTACAATAAGTAAACTTCAAACTCATTCAAAAAAATTATGTATGTGTGAGAGTGATAGTAAACCTCACATATGGTTTATCCGTGTGAACAACTAAACTGGATCTTGAACTTTTATATTATCCATCTGCTGGTACATTGACATGTACTTGTAGTTAGGTAGGATTATATGTTCGTTTGCACACAATTTGTGATTTAAATCAGTGAAAGTTATTTTTCTATGGGAAAATCTCATGAAAGCTCAATCTGTAATATTTTCGTCACTTACCCCTCATGTTGACTTATCGAGATTCGATTTTTTAAATTTATTTTTATTTATTTTAAATACACTATAATGTACAAATCGCCTTTATTTTTATTTAAATAATCTTCATATTCAACTGTCAAATCCTTTATTACTTTTTTTTTAATTATGAACAGGATGAACTGTAAAAAATTCTGGAGATTCATGTCTGTAATTGATATCATTGTAAAAATAATCAATTCCATCAAAAACACACTTCTTGTTTCTGGTGTTCCAGTAGTTGTTGGGTACTCCATTAAATGTATAATTTTCACATTTGAATGATCTTGGCGTGTCAAAGCATTTTCAGCATCAGAATAATACATTTTTATATTTTTCTTAAGAATCCTTTTTCCATATTTTTTTTTCAGCACATAAGACATTCTTTTTATGTAATTTTGCCACCACTTCCTATCAGGAAGAATGCCAGTGGGTCTCAGACCTCCTCTTTGTGACATATCCTATTTTTTCGCATAATAAGACTTTTTTACCTGTTGCTTTCTGTATTTGCTCACAATAAGTACACTTCAAATTCAAACAACATCACCCAATTTATCGCTCATGAAATCAAGCCGATACATCACCAAGGGGTCAGAAGGTCAAACGAGCAAAGAGCTATAAATTCTCCCAACCTGACTTAAATGTACCTGAATGTGATTAGTTAAAAATGTTGGTTCACATACCCCCACCTTCAAACTAAGGCCCTATATACATTACTACTTTATGAATGACCATTTTATATTTTTTTACACAGTGGGTTACATTTTTTATTCATCAATTTATCACCGTATTTCTCTGAGTATAATGTTACGTATTCTGTTTCTATTTTTTCCAAATCCTTTCTATCTTTGCAAGGTGCATTTACAATTAATTTTATTTCTGGTTTACAATCCTTATATTTGAACTCTTGGGTCCTTTTTGTTGTGTTGTGCCATTTTAACCTAGTTTCTAACTCCTTGCATGTACTGCCAACATAAATCATTTAATTGTCAAAACTAACTTCATAAATTTTCCCTTTAGCATTAATTAATCCCAATTCTGGCAATTTTAGTAACAAATGTTCATCTAAATAAATATATTTGAATTTTGTTGTCCTACTAGATGCTGTATAAAGTTTTTTTTTTTCTTTGTCCATTCTATTAAACAAATTGATGGTATAAAGGACTTTGCAAAATCAGTCTCAGAAAAGTCTTGATTATTTACAGTGAAAAAATATTCATATTTGATCTGTTTTATTAATCTAATTTTAAACTCCATTGTGTTATGAATATGTTTGTCTTTCAAATTGGTGGTAGCCATTATTGGCATCTTTTCAGATATGGGATACGCTTCATTATCATTTTTGTAATTGAATGAAACCTTTTTAACCTTAGGCTTGTGTTCCCCAATAAACTATTCACAACATCCCTTATTTATTATCTTTTGTCTTGTTGAAATAACATATATTTCTATACAATTCTGTTAAAGGACTAAATATTCCCTTTGTTGCAATAGTTCATTTTCCATTTCTGGTCTTCTTCAAATTGGCTATATAATCTTTTTCCAAGAAGAAATCTAATATATTTTTGGTTTTCTCATATCTCCCTCTATTAACAATATATTCAAGTGTTTCTAAATTTGGACACGTCTGTCTCACAGATACACTGGTTAAATAATCATAGTAAAGCTGACTTCCTCCTTCAACTGGATTACATTGGTTTGGATCCCCATACATGATAATGTAAAATAATGTTATGAATTTGTTTTGAATCATGCTGAATTAATCGATGAAAACTGTTTTATCTCTAATATCTTTGATATTACTGTTGTTCCATTTGCAAAAATGGCAATCAAATGTTTTACAAATTTGTTCTATTTCATCATTCATAAAATTAACATCTTCATCAAATTTTCTTAGCTTTATACTTGTTCTTTCTTTAATATTCTGAATAGCTTTATTAGTGAATGATAGGACAAGAGGATTATTTTCTTTTAATAACCTGTCAATCAATTTATGCATTTTTCCTGAACAAGCTGGCCCTTTTGCAATACATCCTTGACCTTTATTGATGCTAAACTCATTCATATCTAGGTTATCTCAATAATTTTTTTCGAAATATGTGATTATCTTGTCCTCCTCAAAAAATGTACCGATCTGTTTGGTATTTAATTCCACATAATTGTTATCTCTGAAACTCCGTTTTGGTTTTACTATAAAGATTCCGTCTGCATTCACATTTAATAGCTCACTATTAGATTTAAAACATATAATATAGCTTCAGACACAACAAAGCGATTGATTCTGGAAGTTTCACTAAACAATCTTTGTATTTTTTGTTCACGAATTAAATATAAGTCATTATAATTATCAATGGTAATGTTCATTTTCTCATAAACCCCTGAAGTCCGAACATTCATAGCAGTCTCGTAATCTCTACAAGCAAAACCATGATTGATTTTATTATACTTAGTGCCAAGATTATCTATAAAGCTGTTTGCTAATAATTTGGATTGCTTCTGATCAAAATTGGTAAAAATTAATTCGATAAAACTCTTATGTGTGATCAGTTTATATTTAATATCAGGGTCCATCTTTAGCACTTCAGCGAAATATTTCACAAGATTATTTGAATAGAACCCAGCTTCAATCTTAAGGTCACAGCCATACTCGTCTAACACTACCTCATCTATGTAGAATTCACCAGTCTTTTCTAAATCATGAATACCATAACTTGGAAGTAGTTGTTTGTTCTTCAACAACACATTTGGGTAGCTTTTACAAATATCAAAATGCTTATATGGTTGTTCAGGATCACAAAAATACAAAGCTCTGGGTTTGAATTTGTCTAAAACCTCCCATACTCTCTAATTATATAAAGATTCAGGTAAATAACTGTTCTGGATTTTAAATAATGATGAAGCTATTTTTGTAATCATTTGATTATTCCATTTAAAATGATTGGCTCTACATATGTCGTGTAATTTTTCATAAATCATTTTTCTCATATAATACAAACATATTATTACAATGATCAATAAAACCATCAAGTTTACCACTATTCAACCAATGAAGATAATATATAATCCGAATTTAGTAACAATTTTATCTATTGCCTGCTCAACTTTTTTATCTTCTGGAATCACAACCAAAGTATTATTGCAGTTTAAATAAAAAATTCATTAGTATTGTCCAGCTTATGTATATATTCACTTCTGTTAGACCATTTCAGCTCAACAAGATTTTTGAGAATATTCTTAGCAACCCCCTTGTTGACTTCAACTGCTGCTTGCTTCAGATCTTTATTTAAAATCGGATGCAGATGGTGATCCTTTACAATATAACAAAGAACAATATTTGTGTGGGGGTACTATAAGTGACAAACACATGTACTGGCATGTTCAAACAAGCTTATTCTACCTTTTGGATCAGCCACAAATCTTAGAATTTCATCCCATAATTTGTTGAATGTATATGTCTTAAACCCACATTTCCCTTTTACTTACAACCACACATAATCCATCACACAATTCCCCTGTTTCTTCACAGTTTTGTTACCATTTGACTTATTTATAAAGCATGACTCCAGCTTAATACCCTTCACATCATCCTTTTCAACATTTTTCTTTTTAAGAACAGTATATGTAAGTCCTACTTTCTCCAATACTTCAGCAGATTGTGGTCTAAAGTTATTTTCAAATAAAACAACCAAAGGATATTTATATTTATCCTCAGTACTAAGTTTCCATGGCATTTTAACCTCAAATAGACCTTTCACTAACACTAAATTGTCTCTGTTTAACTTATCTAACACTGCCTTGACCTTTATTGAAATGTTCAATTTCCTCATTTTTTCGATTCATTTAGTGAATACCTCATAAAAGCTGAACAATGTATCATATCCATAGGTCTGTTTGTGCAATAATCATTCTTCTTTTCTGAACCTTTGTATTGATACATTTTTTAGATGAAACCACTTATAAACAGTCTTAATATCATTGTCTGGAATCTTTGAAAGATCTTCATTAATAAAGTAAATGGTTTGAACCTGGGAGAATCGTAACATGTTTGAGGAAGTTGATTGTCCAGGTTAGTGTACTGTACTTGCCAACAACTCTGGTTCAACCACTGCTGCAAGGATTTTGGTCTCGTTCCTGCAGGACTTAGAATTAAGTCCCTGTTGAACACACAAGAGGCTATTCAGATCGTCAACTCCACCAGCAGACGACTTATCTGAGCACGGATTAACGACTGTCACAGTCGACTCAACTACTACAAAAACCAACTGATACCAACAAATGTGAGTACCGACTTACTTTCTACTATACAAACCATTGCTGACCAACGACCTCTCAAAAACGAAACAGAATATCGAGCGAAATACCAACGGAAACTTGAACGATTACAATGCAGCAGAACACGTAAACAACAAAAGCATGACAATAACTGGGTCAAGAATATTTCCTCGCACCCTTTAGACGAAACTGAAACTCGATTACTTTCTTACGGACTAAAACACTCCATAACACCCAAACATATACCGACTGAGGCGATTGTATCGAGTGTCGAGGCTGTCTTAGCTTCTCAAAGAGATTTGGCAGAGGCAACAAAAGACGAGATCAGGAGTAGGGTTGCCTCCACCGTACAATCGGCCTCTATACGTGATACTAACTTGACAACAGTCGAAAAACAAGCACTCAAACAACTAAAACATGACGAAAACATTGTCATACTACCAGCAGACAAAGGATGCGTTACTGCTGTTATGGACAAGACTGATTACTACGACAAAATGGACAAACTAGTTAACGACAAACAAACCTATGAACTACTTAAACGAGACCCTGCACCATCACTTCAATGAAAACTTAACAACAAAATTTTCTCAATGAGAAAGACTAACACAATCACTCAACAAACTTACTATCGACTCAGCTGTACAGACTACCGAAACTTCACAAGCCACAAATACCCATGCGACCTATAGTTTCGTTCCGTGGGTTGCCTACTTATGAACTTTCCAAATACTTAACAACCATACTGCAACCACTAACCAACAAGTCACAACATAGACTACGATCGACTGAAACCTTCATCAACAATCTCACACAACCACAAGCTAGTGTCTTTTGACGTGAAATCACTGTTTACCAGTATTCCGCTTCAACTGGTGCTAGAATGCACCAAAACTGCCATCAACGAATTTACTGACGCACTTCCTTTACCTACAGGGGACATCGTGGAACTACTGGAACTTTGCCTCACATCAACTTACTTTCAATACAACGGTAAACACTACAAACAGTTACATGGCACAGCAATGGGCTCACTCGTTTCTGTTGTGGTTGCTGAAATTGTAATGCAATCCATAGAGGAACGAGCTCTTGCAACTTACAAACACACGTTACCTTTTTGGTTTCATTACGTTGACGACACAATTACTGCACTACCCGAAGATGAGATTGACAAGTTTCACAAACACATTAATGAACAGAACAGTCACATACAATTTACCAAAGAGATTGAAGAAGACGGAGCTATTCCGTTCCTAGACTGTTTGGTAAGTCGTGACAATAACAAACTACAGACCGCTGTCTACAGGAAACCAATGCATACTGACAGACTACTGGACCAATCGTCATACAATCCAACCTCACACAAAGCTACCACCATCAAAACATTGACGAGACGCACACAACTCATTTGCAACTCACCTGACGCTCTACGCCAAGAAAATGACTACTTACAATAAGTTTTCCACAAAAACAACTATAACTCTGACTTCATCAAACTTAACACTTACAAAGACAATGAATGCAACGAAAACAACAGTCTGACAACAACTACAGCAACGATACCCTACATAAAAGGTACGTCTGAGATTATCTCGCGTATCTTACGACCATACAACATACGAGTAGTGCACAAACCGATCGCAACTTTACGACATGTACTGACTAACGTTAAGGACAGAGAACAACCGCAAGAAAGACAAGGTGCAGTTTACAAAATTAATTGCTCTGACTGCCAAGCCACTTATATAGGTGAGACTAGCAGAAACTTAAATATACGACTAACAGAACACAAACGAGCGACAAAAAACGGAGACAAAACCAACCACATTGCTGAACACCACCGACAAACCAAACACAACATTGACTGGGAATCGGCAAAATGCATTACGTACAGCGACTCACACTAGAAAGCTGGTATACGAACTTAGAACAAAATCCATTAAACCGATCACAACAATTACCGGGACCTTACAAACGACTAATTCACAAAGTCAAACATGCGAGCAGCCAATAGACTTACACTTCGACAAACTGATAATTAACACCTACACAACCACACCCATTGCTTCTCGCCAAATATCACACCTCCATGACTAATGCGACCGCCCACTTATCACGCACAAGCCAGATACAAATACAGGCAAACCTGACATTTACTCTCCTTTTGACTCTGAAGATGACCGCTGCTAAGGCTGTCGAAACGTCAGTCACTTCAACCAACAGTCTTTCTCAAGACTACACTAACCTGGACGATAAACTTCCTCAAACATCTTCATTAATGTCAATCTCCCATTGTTTGGCCTTCTTGGCATTATTGATTTTATCCAGCATTTCGTTATACACTCTCTCATTAACATACTTCAAAGAGGTAATTTCATCCTTATATAAGCCATCTTTGTTTGATTTATGAAGCTCTGAAATTAACCTTTTCTGCAAGATAGACCCCCACCCTGGTTTAAACTGATCATATTTCTTGAATATTTAATTTTTAATCTGTTGAAATGCTTTAGGCCCAGCCTCCTGAGTCCTAACATTTTTATTATTGTTTATTCTCTTTTTTGGGAAGTCATCACTAAATGGATTGAATCTTGAGTTTCTCATTGATATTTATAATACTATAGATTTTTTTATAATTTATTAACGTGGCAATCCTTTAAGTAAGATTAATAAGGGAAATAAGGACCATACTGATTATTTCAATTTCAGCGTGAGAAGATATGGTCTGAAAGGTTACAATACAGTTATAGCCCATAGATTCATATGGGAATGCTTTAATAGAGTGATACCAGATAATGAGGTTATCGACCATATAAACAATATTAATACTGACGATAGATTAGATAACTTACAATTAGTATCATAACAGTATAATTATAAAAAATCAGCTGAGAAAAGAGATTAATTTGCTGCCAAAAACAGTTAAAATAGAAAATATGTTAAAGCAATAAACCTTGCTACTTACGAGTTTTTATACTTTAATAGTTTGTATGCTGTTCAACTCCACCTTAGTATAAGGCCTCATCCACACTATGCCAGATAAATTTGAAAACACAACTTTATTGTTACGGTTACACCTTCCGTCCACACTACAACACACATATCCACATAAAAAGATCTGCGAAAATGCAACTTTTTTTGTATTACTGTGAACGGAGAACTTTTCACATTTTCTCAGTAGCAACAAAGTCAATACACACTTGATGGACTGATGATGGCATCTTGAAGTTATTGAAACATGTATGCTTTCAAAAAATATATCATTTTCTTTAAATGTGTATTGACTTTTCATATCCAGAACTTTTTGAATATGCTGATGTCATTTTGTCATGTGATTTATCTTCCCAAATCTCTCGGTCATAAATTCAACATGACAGACAACATGATGTTTTCTGTGTTGTTGACTGTAATTTCTTTAATTGCTTATTTAGAGTTTAGTATTGCTTTAGTTCACATGAATATTGTATGCCAGAAAATCAGGAATAACTTTAGACAATCATTGGTGTCAAAGGATACTAGGAAAGCGATGCGATGCTCTCAACCTTACAAGCAGAGATGCTTTTGGACTCGACCTGGCAGAATGAGTGTGTGGTGGGACAACTTTGTAAATGAAGTTGTTGTCGCTGAAGAATGGAGAGAAAATTTTTGAATATCTAGAAGGGACCTGTTGAGGCTTAGCGAACTTTTACAGCCTCATATTGAAAGTAAAACAACCAGAATGAGATGTCCAGTTGATGTTACCAAAAAAGTAGCGTGCACTCTCTACTACTTGAGTGACAAAGGATGCCTCAGAAAAACTGCAAACGCATTTGGTTTGTCATGCCAAGTAGTTTCCAAAATCATAAGGGAAGTCTGCAGAGCCATGACAGTACACTTGTGCAGTGTATACATCAAACTTCCCTCAACAGTTGCAGAGATGGAAGATCTAGTAAAAAATTTCTACAATAATCATGGGTTTCCTCAATGTTTTGGGGCAATAGATGGTACACATATTGACATTAAACAGCCCAAAGTCAACTCAACTGATTATTTGAACAGAAAGCACAGATATTCATTGAATGTCCAAGCTGTTTGTGATTACAAATACACTTTTCTTGATGTGGTTGTGAAATGGCCAGGTAGTGTACATGATGCTCATGTATTTGCAAATTCAACAGTCAACAAGCAACTCAAAACAGGAAAAATACCTTCATGTGAAAGGGTCATAATAGAGGGAGAAAATCCTCTACCAGTGTTCCTGCTAGGCAATCAAGCTTACCCATTAATACTGTATGTCATGAAGGAATACTCCAGTGGTGGCAAAACAGTTCAAGAGCAATATTTTGGGCTGAAGCAATGCCAAGCAAGAATGGTCATCAAGTGTTCATTTGGTCGGCTGAAAGCTCGTTTTGGAGTACTAAGAAGAGCTATGGATATAAACCTAGATGATCTCCCCTATGTAATTTATACTACATAACTTTTGTGAACACAACAATGAAACAATCAGTGAAGACAGTCTCTGAAGCAATTGACTATGATAAAGAGTTCCAGCCTCCTCCTCGAGCTAATAACTTCAGGACTGACTGTAATGAAGTCGAAGGCAAACAAGTTAGAACCATGCTCACCAGGTTCTTTGATCCGTAATTTCTGACACAATGAGCAAATAAATAACCATGTAGAGCACATACAACCACACTCAGTCAAAGAGTATTAATAATAATTCAATTAATGCTTGAAATGTACTCCACTGTATGGTAATTACTTTTTCATGTCACATGACTGCAAGCTGCCAAGGGTATTTATAACTCAACCCATAACTCAACCTATTCAGAACTCATAATATACTTTATACTAATAAAGTGTGTAAAATGTGTAACAGCTAAGAAGTAATGTACTTTATAATGGTTTTAGTGATTCATCACAAAATAAATCACTGGTGAATGAATACTGTCCAGAGTTTGGTCTGTCCATTTGATGAGACAGTTGTAGATGGCATAAAGGCACTAGGCTGACTTTGGTGGGGGAAATGGATGTTGAGGTACCATTATTTTTCTCGATAAACCAAAGCCATCAGCAATTGAGTTGGTTAATCTTTCCATGTTGGCAAACATCTTGTTCATATACTCAGCATGCTGCTTATCTGTTACATCCATCCTTTCTAGCATTTGTTTTTTGATTTTCAGTTCCTCTTGAGCACAAGTCACCAACTGGCTGTCATTTGGAAGTTTGCATTTAAGCTTTTCATGTTTATGACCAGCTAGTTTTGAATTAAGTAAACTTCTTCATTCTTGTACCACAGTGGAAGGTAATATCTCTTCTATGTCTTGACTTTGAGAACTGTCTTCGATGTTATCAGTAGAGCTGGAATTTATCGAGCAATCTGGAGTACTACTACTAGAGGGACTGATCTCTTCAGAATCAGTACACATTTCTGAAAGTTCTGTTGTCTCAATGCCAGATGATATGGTAGTAGATGCAGGAGAACCACCCCATATCTGTTTGCACAACTCGAAGTAGAGTAGAACTACTCTGCCATGGCCGCTTTGTCTACCATCGTGAACAGCCAAACAATACTTTTGTCTGATTGTCTTCAACTTGGATGTTAGAATCGCTTTCATTTGAGTTCTTGAATGTGGATATTCTTTTCCCAATGCTTTTGCTTCTTCAGGGGTCGGATAATGTTCTACAAACCTGTCGTGAATGTCCTGGTATTTGCTTTGACAAGACTCCCAATCGATGTTTTCCATTTCCTTCGATGTTTTGTAGTCCATTGTAGAACTTAGCAACAATTCCACTTCGTCATCAGACCAAGAGAAGTAATCAGTCTTATTTTTGGCATTAGTCGTTTGCTTTTTACCTTGTGACATCTCAAGTTTGAAGAAATTTAACAAAGCAAAGGGGAACACGACGAAATCCCTTGTAAACAACAGCAGTTGGCGGGAAAGGGAACTATTGCGTGCTCTCTGTTATGCTTTACTGTGAGCATGCTCAAAGCGAGATTAAGCAATTGTTCCGCCGATAAAATGCTGTAGTGTGGACGGAAAACTTTTGTTCCGTTTTCAAATTTATCCGGCATAGTGTGGATGAAACTTAAATCCTGGTATGGTTAAAATATATGAAAATAAAAACAAGTGTAAATCAGCATATTCAAAAAATGGTAACAATAAATGGTCAAGAAAGGTTAGTGATGAAGTAAAGAAGAAAAATAGAATGGAACCAATAAGAAGATGGCAAAACATAGAATATATATGTCCCAAGTGTGATAAGAAAACAAAGAACTATTATAAGAGTCTTCATAATAAAAATATTGTAAATACTAATAAGAGTGACTGAATGGTTACAAACTAAACTTACTTTTATTCAGCTGCAATTCACAAACATTATTAAACTGTTTGTAAATTGTTTAGAAAAATACAAATTAAAAATTAAAGATTTAGTCCATTTGATGAAGTCCATATAATAACATATATTTTATTCTTTTGCTATACTATCCTTCCATTCATTATAATATGGACTAAAGCAATTTGTATCAAACCCCGGCTGTGGATAAACAATACCGAATAAATTATTATCAAATCATAATTTTGTTTTTGAGTTATTCTTCAGATCATTTGGTTTTACTAATAATGAAATTTCCCTTCTAGAACATAATCCAATAATATAATAGTCGTATCTAGAAACATTGTTTTTCATAAGTCTGTGTTTTTTTCAATTCGATTGTAACCCTCATGAAATCGTTTGTTAGAGTTTCAATAAATCTCTAGGCAACATACTTTCTAGCAACTTTTTCAAACCATTTATTTTGTTTGTGAACGCTCTTTTGACATTTCATCCAAATTTCGGGAATAAAATCTTGATTCCTATAACAACTAATTTCTCCACATTTGGGACAACTGTAACAACCACTAGGCATTAATGCTCTATCTTCATCACATTTATGACAATAGTCTATAATAACTTTTTTCTTGTTTCTCAAATGAATCTATACTTTTTCCTGTTTCTAAGAAACCTTTTCTCTCAACACTATAATCAAACTCCAACAACTTCATTATTTGTTCATCCATGTTATAATATTATCTATATAAAATAATTTATAAGCCAATAAACCACCTATTAATCCCATAACTATATACTGATACTCTTTCATTTCATCTGATTGTGGGTAAAAATCAGATAATTTTGGCTCTTTATCAAACTGTCTGCCATTGTAACTGATTGTTTGAGCTTGTCTTAATTCATGAAGAGGTCTATCCGTTTTTTTTTTTTCTATATTATGGTATGTATCTGCTATTTGTTCTCTCAACTGTTGAATATGGTCCTTCTTGGCAACTTCGTTTTTATACCATTCCTCTGTTGCCTTTGCAAGACTCTCCAATACTTTGTTATGCCTCTTCATTTCCAGCTTATATGAATTTTATCAAACATTTTGAACAAATAGCCAGCTCCAGCAAAACAGATAGCTGCAAACATAGATTGTAATCCACCTGCTATTAAACTAGCCATGTATTAAGGCTGTCAGTTGAAGTTTAATTTAGTATCGATTTAAACATTTAAACATTTGTTTTCAACTAGCAATTACCTCCTGGGGGGTAAAGACCGGAATTGGCAAGGATGTAAAAGTGCAAAATTGAATACAAAATTTTGAAGCAAAGCAAGGTTATCTTTTTTTGTCAATATACAATGAACATTAAATAACTTCACAATTTAGCATTTTTATTCAAAAAAATCAACATGTTTACATTATCTGGCAGCAAGCAACTTTGCTTGTGATTTACAATATTGCCAGCCATCGAAAACACTCTCCAACGGAACAGATGTGGCAGGTATTACGAGGTATTTCTGTGCTACTTTTGAAATTGCTGGGAAACAGGAAGCATTTTCCTTCCACCACTGCACAGGGTCGGTTCCATTGTCCGCTTGAGCAGTTTGCAAGTATGCTGCGAACTTGTTGAAGGAGTCCTTTGTTGTGTCTGCATTTTTGCTTGCAGTATATCTCCAAGGACCTGCAAGCAAAAAGTCTATTCCGGGTGCAGGTTTGGACTTTTTTGCAACTGGCCCTTCATCGACAATCATTGGTGTGATTTGTTTTATTTCTTCCCTGATGATTTCGGCAATCGAGATACCAGGCGGAAAACGAAGTCTAGTGATAAAGATTATTGCCCAGCAAATAATTTTGAAGAAGCCCATAATCAAATACACATGTCAGGATACTTTGAAAGAAATTTAATGAGAAACTAACGTTTCATCACTTTACAAGTAACATCATCAGTGTCTATTTACATGAAAATTTTCGGCTTAAATAACCTACACGATTACAAAAATAGAGGTGAGAGAAGGAGAGGATGAATAATGAGGTGTCATGACAGGGATTAAGGTGGAGGAGAAAAGAAAAGAAAAGAAAAGCAATTATAATAACAAGAGAGGAAATTACCTTATATTTATGTTGAGAGAGGGATTTATTTTAGCAATCAGCAAACTTTCTCGAATGAGAGTGTCTAATTCCGAACGGCCATTAGCTAAAACTGAGAAATCATCAAAAGAAATTGGGTGTCCAGTTTCTCTTTTATGTGTTAAAATGCTAGACAAAGAAGATGGGTGAGAGATCTCATTTCCTGTGTGTGCCGAAATGCCCATGTGTTCACAGATCCTAGTGTGTAAGTTTCGGGTTGTTTCACCCACATACAACGCGGAGCAGCGTTGGCACGTAAATTTATAAATAACATTGGATCTTAAACGCATAGGAATACGGTCTTTAAAACGAAAAAAGTGTGAAAAACGGCAAACTGGTCGAAATATTACTCGGAGGTCAATGTGTGGGTGGGCCGAAGATATTAACCTTAAAAGCTGTTGGCGAATTTTGAGGCCGTGAATACCAGTAAAAGGCAGTGCAATGGATAACTGCAATTTGGGTGCTGTGAGAGGTTTAATAGGTGTGTCGGAAACTTTATGTAAAAAAGAGCGAATACAATAGTCTATAAACCGTTGCAGATAGCCATTTTGAAGTAACAGGCTCTTAAATTTTGCAAGTTCTTCTTGAAAAATCAAATATGACGAACATATATTCAAATATCGAAATAAAATGGTATAAATTAGACCTTTCTTGTAAATAACAGGCAAAAACTCTCGAAATTTGTGAAAAGGCCGGTAAATGTTGGTTTTCGATAAACAGAGGTGATAAATGAGTCATTAGATCGAGAAATAGTGATGTCAAGAAAGGGTAGCGTTTTGTTTGACTCCACCTCGCAGGTGAAGTTAATGTTGGGATGCTGTGAGTTTAAATAATTTAGAAAAGGTTCGATTTGCTCATGAGATTTGAATAAAATAAAAGAATCATCAACATAACGTCTATAAAAAAGCGGTTTGAAATCAGTGGGACAGTTTTTTAGCCAAATTTTCTCATGGTGTAATCATGTAGGTTATTTAAGCCTAAAATTTTCATGTAAATAGACACTCTGATGATGTTACTTGTAAAGCGACGAAACGTTAGTTCCTCATTAAATTTCTTTCAAAGTATCCTGACATGTGTATTTGATTATGGGCTTCTTCAAAATTATTTGCTGGGCAATAATCTTTATCACTAGACTTCGTTTTCCGCCTGGTATCTCGATTGCCGAAATCCTAACCAAGAGATATAACAACAATGGATCGCTGTCCGCGTTTCAAAAATTTCAGCGCAATGAGCTGAAACTTGGAAAAGCCAAACTAGACCTCAAGTTCTTAAAGAAATGTAAACAACATGATTGTATGCCTCGCTTTCTGAACTTCAAATTAGCCAACCTCTATCTACCGTCATTGTCAGAGACGACTTCTAGACGAAGAAATCCGTATCAAACAGACAAGAGTTCGTGAACTGACCTCTCTATCCACATCCCTCCAATCAAGCCTCGCAAATTTGGTTTCATCCCTTGACTTTATACATCTGAAGTCTTTGGCCGACTCTACAATATCTAAGAAGCTTGTCCAACATGAGCAAATTCAAGACAAGAAACTCCTTAAACTTCGAATAAATCCATCATCTTTGCCAACATTATCACCTGACAAAGCTGTGTTTAACCACTTTAGCAAGTCACTGACAGAGGAAGAAATACTGGTTCTCGCAAAAGGATTGAATTTTTCCGTACCTCCCAAGAAGTTGAACTATTGTGACTTTTTAAGCCCTTTCGAACTTTTATATCGTAAACTTTATAATGAACCCATCTCCGAAACTTCTGGCCATGAAAAAGATTCCATTAAAACAAAACTCAAGGATATCGCTCTCACTGGGTATCGAACTTACTCACCGCCAAAATCGACCTTTTCTGATGACGAACTGAAAATTATTAAGAGACTCAAAGCGGACAAGACCATCGTTATTGTCAAACCTGATAAAGGAAATGGGGTGGTAATCCTTGATCGAGTTGATTACGAATCAAAAATGGAAGAATTACTTCAAGATAACTCAAAATTCATCCAGCTCAACGATGATCCGATTAAAACAACTATGAAACGAGAAACCAAAGTTCGAGCATTCCTTCGAAAACTAAAGAAGGCCAATGTGATATCTGACAAGCAGTTCAAGAAAACAGCCCCCACAGGATCTCAACCAGGTATATTATATGGACTACCAAAGTTTCATAAAGTTAACGTTCCACTTCGACCTATTCTCTCAGCAATAGGAACTCATTCATTTAACCTAGCTAAGTTTCTAGTTCCGCTTCTTCATCCCATTTCTTTAAGTTCTTACATAATTATTAATTCGTTTTCCTTTATTCAAGAACTATTCTCCTTAGACCTTAATACCGACGACTTAATTATGGCCAGTTTTGATGTTACGTCTTTATTTACTAATATTCCTCTTGATGAAACCATACAGATTATTCTTGACCAGCTATTTTCTACCAACCGTCTTTTCCATGGCTTCTCTAGGAAAGAGTTAAAAGACCTCATAAATTTAACAGTTAAGTATTGTCATTTCGTTTTCAATGGTAAACTTTACGACCAAATCGATGGCGTCGCCATGGGGTCACCGCTCGGCCCACTTCTAGCCAACATATTTTTATCACACCATGAGAAAATTTGGCTAAAAAACTGTCCCACTGATTTCAAACCGCTTTTTTATAGACGTTATGTTGATGATTCTTTTATTTTGTTCAAATCTCATGAGCAAATCGAACCTTTTCTAAATTATTTAAACTCACAGCATCCCAACATTAACTTCACCTGCGAGGTGGAGTCAAACAAAACGCTACCCTTTCTTGACATCACTATTTCTCGATCTAATGACTCATTTATCACCTCTGTTTATCGAAAACCAACATTTACCGGCCTTTTCACAAATTTCGAGAGTTTTTGCCTGTTATTTACAAGAAAGGTCTAATTTATACCATTTTATTTCGATATTTGAATATATGTTCGTCATATTCGATTTTTCAAGAAGAACTTGCAAAATTTAAGAGCCTGTTACTTCAAAATGGTTATCCGCAATGG
The DNA here is from genome assembly GCA_030142905.1 of Heliopora coerulea. Taxonomy (NCBI): domain Eukaryota; kingdom Metazoa; phylum Cnidaria; class Anthozoa; order Scleralcyonacea; family Helioporidae; genus Heliopora; species Heliopora coerulea. The sequence continues at coordinate 201,380 of JASJOG010000151.1, read as the reverse complement.
TTTATAGACTATTGTATTCGCTCTTTTTTACATAAAGTTTCCAACACACCTATTAAACCTCTCACAGCACCCAAATTGCAGTTATCCATTGCACTGCCTTTTACTGGTATTCACGGCCTCAAAATTCACCAACAGCTTTTAAGGTTAATATCTTCAGCCCACCCACACATTGACCTCCGAGTAATATTTCGACCAGTTTGCCGTTTTTCACACTTTTTTCGTTTTAAAGACCGTATTCCTATGCGTTTAAGATCCAATGTTATTTATAAATTTACGTGCCAACGCTGCTCCGCGTTGTATGTGGGTGAAACAACCCGAAACTTACACACTAGGATCTGTGAACACATGGGCATTTCGGCACACACAGGAAATGAGATCTCTCACCCATCTTCTTTGTCTAGCATTTTAACACATAAAAGAGAAACTGGACACCCAATTTCTTTTGATGATTTCTCAGTTTTAGCTAATGGCCGTTCGGAATTAGACACTCTCATTCGAGAAAGTTTGCTGATTGCTAAAATAAATCCCTCTCTCAACATAAATATAAGGTAATTTCCTCTCTTGTTATTATAATTGCTTTTCTTTTCTTTTCTTTTCTCCTCCACCTTAATCCCTGTCATGACACCTCATTCATCATCCTCTCCTTCTCTCACCTCTATTTTTGTAATCGTGTAGGTTATTTAAGCCGAAAATTTTCATGTAAATAGACACTCTGATGATGTTACTTGTAAAGTGACAAAACGTTAGTTCCTCATTAAATTTCTTTCAAAGTATCCTGACATGTGTATTTGATTATGGGCTTCTTCAAAATTATTTGCTGGGCAATAATCTTTATCACTAGACTTCCCTGATGATGTCGGAGGAAACTGCTCTGCTTTCTTGGTCGACGAAGAACAGGTTCTTGTACCGCGGGTAGAGAACTGATGCAAGCATGGAAGGGCCCGTCAGTGCTTCATCAATGCAAAACTTGCACTTCAGATTGGAGACTGTTGTTTTTTTAAACGACAGCATGACGCGTTTGCCAACATGGAAAAAAATGTGGAACACGAAAACCAAAGTGTACAAAGTGACGCGAGCTAAATACAGTTAGTGACGAGTAAGCAAGTGACACGACTGCTTGAGAAAACGTAGCTTTTCAGTTTCCCACCAGCCGGGAGAAACATGAGATGTAGAATAATATGAAGCAGAGTGATATGAAATGCAGTTGGCAGATGCTGTACTGCACAACAGCTTTAACTGCTTTTAACCTGCGTCTGCTTTTATGTACCGTTACGTCTGCGATGCAGACTAAACCATTCTATACCGCAGCAAAAGATGCTGGCAGATTACTGAAATACTGAGCATTTTAAAGTTAAACAGTTAAACGTTTAGTAATTTACTAAACGGATATTGATCATTCTAAACGTTTAAACGTTTAATCGTGACAGCCTTACCATGTATAATTAAGCAGATTTAAATTAACCAATTACTGTGTTTTGAAGGGATCTGATAGAATATATTTTTTTTGTCTTGCACCCATTTAACCGTCAATGTGGTTGCTGCGACACTGACACTCAGTTTAACCCTGCAATGCTATCCCTGTCCAAGTTAATTAGGCTTCCAGCAACAAATATCATATCAGACTCGACTTTTTAATCTATAGCAAAAAAACTCACCATTTAACCTCATAGTATATAAATAAAAGTTGTAGCTGGTAAAATTTTGAACGATTTACATACAATAAAATTATCATCAGCACCCTACTAAAGTAGTTATGAATGCATTAATTGGAGCCTTTTGTTTGAAATTTGAACTTAGCACCATTGAAGGTTAACCAATTATGATTTAAATTTGAAATTGTGCACACACGTACACTCAATAAACTTGAACAAGAACAAATAAGGTTGAAAAGTAACAAAATTTAAACTGTCTTTAGTGATCCAAAGGTTGGCTGTGCCACTCTTTCCAAGACTGTCCTTTGCATAGAATGACATCAGACCTTCCAGAACCAAAACATAATTCTCAAGGTTGATTTGCTTCATGATTTGCAGCCTTTTCCCTTTTTTGCTTCCTCTTGCAATTCTTGCACTGTTTCCGCTTAGATCACGGTAAAAGTTGCACATATTGATGCTCAACATTAGGAAGAACTGGCTGTGCTTGTGGTCATCCAACTTTGTTTCAAGCATGGCAAGTGAAAGATGGAACTCCAGATGCAAGGTGTGGCTTCTTAAAACGCATGCATTGATTATAGAAACATCATGCAAGAAATATAAGATATACTTCTGCTGCTTGACGTTTCTTCTGGATTGCACAGGATAGTATGATCGGTTTTGGTCACTACAATCAACACTGATATGTTTAGTAATCAATCTTTATTTCAGACCTATGAACTACAATCAACAATTGCTTATCATACTAGCTGTCCGCTATCATGCACTGTCGTCATCTGACCCAGTGTGCTGTATGCATCGAGTATATAATCCGGAAATGCATGATTATATATGATCTAATAATCATGACATCTCTCTTTCAACAAAATGTAAGAAATTAAATGTCTAGTCATAAATCCAGTTATTAACCGTTCGTTATTTCTGCTCTTCAAATCCATATCGTTCTGGCGTCTTGACGGTTCTTCCTGAACGGGTAACTGTCTTTGCTGGGGCTATCGTTGCTGCTTTGTTGTGGTGTTCTGTATCATCGGTCTCTTTCCTCGGTTGGTCAGTGGCAGCAGGTTGTTCTTGTTGCTGGATAGGTATGTTTTTCTGGGTATTTCATGTCTCTTCTGTTTCTTTGGTACTTTTGCCCTGTTTCTGTCTGGATGGTATATCATCTGGGTTGCTCTGCTTGGTTACATACCACTGCTGGTTTCCATTGTTTCATTGCTTCGTCATACACTCTCACTGGTTCTCCTTTGTTAAGTGGGTGCAGTTCCGTTGTGCCACGATCGTAGTATCTTTTGGATTTCTCTTGTCACTGCTGAAAGTGTCTCTTAATATCTGCTGCATCATACATAGGTTCCAGTAGCTTTGAAGACATTGGTAAACGGGTTTTTGTTCTGCGTCCCATCAACATCTGGGTTGGAGACAGGTTAATTTCTTCAATTGGGGTATTTCGAAGGTCGAGCAATGCCATATTAGGGTCAGTTTTCTCGTACTTGGCTTTTTTTTAGCAGCTTTTTTGCAGTTTGTACGGTTTGTTCAGCCAAGCCATTTGACTGCGGATATCTTGGCAATGACGTGGTATGGCAGATGTTGTTACCAGCGGTGTACATCTGGAATTCGGAACTCGCAAATTGTGGGCTGTTGTCGCTAACGATGTCATCGGTAATACCATATTGTCCAAGATGGCTGATAACTGTCGAACTTTTGGTGTTTGGAAGCTTTGTTATCTCAAAAAACTTTGAGTAATAATCTGAAATCACAATAAAGTTATCATTATCTAGTTCGAACAAGTTGACTCCAACTCTCTGCCATGGTTGATCCGAAATCTCATGACCTTTCATCGGCTCTCGTTGCTGCTTATTCTTAAAGAGGAGGCAGGTACTACATTTGGAAATCAGGTCATGAATCTGACTATTAATACCCGGCCAATAGAGGAGATCTCAAGCTCTACATTTGCATTTCTCGATTCCCAAATGGTTTTCGTGTATTTTCTGCAGCACGTCATTTCTCATTGATGATGGCACGATAAGTCTTTCCCCACAAAGCAGTAGACCATTTTGGGAGCTAATTTTGTCATGAATTGGCCAGTATTCTCTGATACTTTGGTTGGCACTTGATTTGTGATTAGGCCATCCCTCCTGTATGGTGTGTTGCAGGGTTTGTAATGTGGGGTCGTTGTTGGTTGCTAGCTGAAATTCTTCTATTTTCTCGTTGCTGATCAGAAGATTTTCTACTGTATGCACCATATACTGGTCTTGGGTTTCACCAACAGCTGACAATGGTGCTCGACTGAGTGTATCATCTATATACAAACTTTTTCTGGGTTTGTACTGAACGGTGAGGTCGTATTTCTGTAGTCTCGGCGGTGCAGCTGTCAGTGGCTTTTTAATTAGGTACTCTAAGGGCTTGTGGTCTGTTTCCATGGTAACAGGCTTTGAGTATATATATATATATATATATTGATGATATTTGGTACATCCGAAAAGTATTGCCAGGAGTTCCTTTTCAATCTGAGCATAGTTTTTCTCAGCACTGTTTAATGATTGCAATGCATACAATACCGGTCATTCTTCTTGGAGAAGGCATGCCCCTAGGCTGTAAGATAAGGAGTCTACAGATAGCACCACAGGTTTTGATACATCATAGTACTGCAGTATCTTCTCTTCCGTGACTCTTTGCTTGATTTCTTCAAATGCGTTTTGGTGTATTTCTTCCCAATGCCACGCAGTGTCCTTTTTCAACAGTTCTCTTAAAGGAACTGTGACGTTTGACAGGTTTGGGATGAATTTTGCCAGGTAGTTTACCATTCCCATAAATTTCTGCAGTTCCTTCTGGTCTTCCGGTATATTTATCGCTTTAATGGCATTAACTTTCTGTGGATCTAGTTTCATCCCATCACGGGTTAGGAGATGTCCAATATATGATAGTTCACTCATCTGAATCTTTGATTTCTCTTTGTTGAGCTTGAGGTTTAGTTCACATGCTCATTGAAGTGTGCTTTGTAACCTTCTGTTGTGTTCTTCAACTGTTGTACCCCACACCAAGATGTTGTCCACAATAACAGTGACCCCTTTGATGTCGTCTAATGCTTGTGTCATTTGCTGTTGGAAGACTTCTGGAGCAGAATTAATACCAAATGGTGAGTTGAAAGTTACCAGTCTTGAACTCTCCGCATCTAATTTAATCTGCCAGAATCCTGACGATGCGTCAATTGTGCTGAACACCTTCGCTCCATTCAATTCTGCAGCAACCTCCTCAATTGTCTTCATGGGGTAGTGTTCTCTCAGGATAGCCTTGTTCAAATCTCTTGGATCGAGGCATACTTGTACTTTCCCATTGTTCTTCTCAACCACAACCAATGAATTGACCCATTCTGTCGGTTCAACAACCTTTTCAATTACCCTGAGATTTTCCATTTGGTCAAGTTCAGTTTTAAGTTTGTCACAGAGCGCATACAGGACTTTCCTTGGCACGTGTACAACTGGCATAACATTTGGATTAGTTTTAATGTGATATTCACCTTCCAGGCACCCTAATCCCTGAAATACATCATCGTATTCGTTAATTATTTCTTCACTGGTCTGCTGTGTTGACAGGTTTGGAGTACCTGTCTCAGATGTATTGTTCACAGCGAATGCTCATTTAATGAGATTAAGTTCAATGCATGTCTCTAAACCGAGGACTGGAACAACATTACTCTTCTCAGCTATTTGGAATTCCACAGGATAGAACTTTCCTTTGTGTTCAAGCGGCACAGTGTTTTTCCCTATCACCTTGATGTTGTGTCCCAAGTATGAGACAAGTTTTGTCTTTGACTTGACCCGTTTCTCTTTAGTCAATTGTTGATATGTTTCATAGGGCATAACGTTGCATTGAGCCCCAGTGTCAAGTTTCAACACAATCTCTTTTGCCCACTTTAACAACAACATTCCATTCATTCTTTTAATTCTTTTTCTGGGTTACCGTTCCAATATACATTTCTTCCTCTGAATCTGAACTTCCTTCAACAACATGTACAGGCTTAACAGAAGTACAACATACCCTGGTGAAATGATTTCTTCCTTGGCATTTGTGATACGTCTGTCCATTTGCAGGACAGTTGTGCAATTCATGATTGTCATAGCCACATCTCGAACATTTCGTCTAGGGTGTTTGCTTGTGTTGGTTGCATTGCTTCCCTTTCTTGGTATTTCTTGACGAGAAATTTTTCTGCGATAGGGATGAGTTAACCCCGTGTATAGTAGATTCCTTTGCGCTATCCAAATTTCACAATTGTGTCTTGCTAATTTCTGACATACAACAGATGTTGATTGCTTTCTCAAGTGTTAGCTTGGGGTCATGCAGCAGTCTTGCCTTTACTTCAGCACTTTTAATTCCACACTATTGTCTCTTACTAGGGAGTCTCGTAAATCACCAAATTCGCATGATTTTGCAAGTTGTTTCAATGCGGTAACATAGGAATCGATGGATTCATCAGACTCTTGACAACGAGTGTTGAATACATGCCTCTCGAAAGTTATTTTCTTTTTCAGTGTACAATGATTTCAAAACTTTGCAATAAGAGGTTCCATCTTGTCTTCTTCAGCCTCTGTAAAAGTGAATGGGTTAAAAACCTCAACAGCATCCTCCCCAGCGACAGTTAATAGAATTGAACATTGAACTTTTTCATCTTTCTTGTCACTTCCAGTTGCACTTAGATATAATCTGAATTGCTGCATCCACCGACACCAATTTTCTGCTACATTTCCTTCAAAAGACAATGGTCTTGGCGGTGGGAGTGAATTCGACATAGCCATGTTAGCTACACTCCTGACACCATGTTATGTTTAGTAATCAATCTTTATTTCAGACCTATGAACTACAATCAACAATCGCTTATAGTACTAGCTGTCCGCTATCATGCACTGTCGTTGTCTGACCCAGTGCACTGTATGCGTCAAGTATACAGTCCGGAAATGCAGGATTATATATGATCTAATAATCATGACAAACACCACCCATGAATTTAGAAGAAAAGGTAATGTTGGGAGGCTGATTGATCTCAAAACTTTGTCTGCTTCCATTGGCACCTTTCTTTCTTCTGATGATTGTATCTTCTCCCTGGGCTTGATACATTGTTGACAACACTTTTACTGGTTTCCTTTTGGCTTTATCTTGCCAGACAGAAATAACTAAGTTGCCGCTCTGAGCAAAGGTGAAGTCTCCTTGGTGTGACAGTTTCATGTGCTCAAATACCTCTTGCCAAAAGTTGAGAACAGTTTGATACTAGTGAACCAGTTATCCATATAAACATAAAAATTCTTCCCCTGAAAGCCTGCCAACAGCTGCAGAGCAACAGTCTCCACCAAGTTCTTCTGCACTTCATCCCCTTGCTGTCCAACGTAAATATCAAATTTGATAAGGCAACCAGTTTGAGCATCACACGAACAGAAAAATTTTATGCCTCTTTTGACTGGTTTGTTGGGCATATATTTCACAAAACCTGGTTAGCATTTATATTTATCATTGCCTCGTCAGTTGACAGTTCTTGGGCAACAGGAAAATACTGCAGAAAGGTAGCCAAGTAGAACTCTTTCAAAAAAATCAAGAAGAGGGTTGAATATGATACAATTTGAAAGCTGGGTTATCTTGGACTGGAAACTTTGTGTTGCCATTCAAGTGGAGGTATCTCAGAACTGCCAGAAATCGGTTTGTTGGTAAAGAAAAAGGTTCTTGTTCATTGGAAGCTGCACAAAGCTCATCATGACTTGAATGTCAAGAAAGGCCTCTAGCTCCTCAACACTGAGCTTGTTTGCCATTCCATATTCATTAAACCAGTCAGTATCTTTCTCCTCCTTATCAGCATTTTCCTGTGAAGCACTTCAACCCTGAAAAATAGCAGAAAGAATCCCAAAGCTATTTGAATCGCTGGAAGATTCACAGGGTGAAAGAATGGATTGAAATCTGGTGGGCTGACAAAAGTTGCTTCTCTAGACCATTCAGGATCTTCTGCCCAAATTGATTCACCTTCATCTCTGACTTCATCATCACTAAATTCAAATCCGTAGAACTCTTTACTGTCAGAGTTACCAAAAAAAATCCTGAAACATATCCATCTTACATACAAAATATAGTGTAACAACTTGATTTGAGTTTCAATTTACAGTAATTTTCCAGTGCGTTTTAACAATTTTGTCTTACAACAAGGCAATTTCCATATTTAGGTATGAAAGGGTTAAAATAATCTCTCAAACTATTTGCATCAGTCAGTTTCTCTTCGACTATTTTCTTAGAAAGCATAGATAATCCAATAACACCTGCATCACATAATTCATTCATTATTTCTTCTTTTCCATACTCATTGTTTGTGTATATTTTTATTACAAACTATCTAAATTGTTCACTTTTAAAGTATTTCTTATTTCAACATGTTCTTCTTCTTTCATAATGTGAGAATCCATCTGGTATCTTTCCTGTATAGTATAAACTACCAAGCCTTATCGAAAAACCTCCAAAACACAAGAAATAATTATAATTTGTATTACATTTCGTCTTTCAACTTCCATTTTTTTGTGCATTTTCCTATTTGGGCTAGATGAGCTAACCCAGCATAGTTATATCTTAGATCATTTATAACGATATTCATCTCATCCAAATCTGTTGTACAAAATTCTTTTAGATGTACTACTCTTACACCATAATAAGAAAATTTATAGTTAGTCAATAGTTGTGATCCTGTTGATAATATTTTTTAATTTCAAAATCCCTTTTCTTTATCAAATACTTAATAAATTTTGGTTTAAAATATTCTGATGCCTCATTTGAATCAACCAATGATACATTCCTAATAAGAAAATCTGTATTTCTGGCTTGATAAACTTTATCTCCAAACAATCTGTTAATTGGATCCATATGGTTAATATCAATTACTTCTTTTCCTCTGTTTGAAAGCCAGTCTAGATTATCCAATGGATCGTTTTCATCAGATCCACCAAAATCTGTTTCTTCTTCTCTCTCCAAATCCTTCTCATGATTAAGATTGTTAAGCTCTATCTCATCCATTACAGATTACCATATATTTTGTCATATTTTTTACTTGCTCCGTTTATTGGTTTAGACAGATCAACAACTACATCATCCAACATCTGTAGCTTAGACAAAAATATATATTTGTTGTATTCAAGGCCTTTCATATTACCTTTACAACGTATAGGCAAATTTGCAGCCCTCAATATTCTTGTCCATATTATTGTTACTCAAATAGCTTTGAATTATTATACCTGTAATGGATAATGTTGCTAAATTAGTGAAAGGTGCGAGTATATTGCCTCATACACTTAGAGTAATTGCAGCCATTTTTATAAATAATCTGATTTATGTTCCCACTTGTAACATGTATAAAGTCTGTGATAAGTCTTGTATAAACTTTTTAATTTCTCAACCTCCTCAGTAGATAATTTGTTAGATATGTTTCCATAGTTAAAAGATTTCATTTATATAACATATATTTCCTAGCTCATAAATTTATTGGTTCACGATTGATTTTATACCATTTACAAAAAAGTTTATGGTGAAGCAAAATATCTTTCTCCTCAATACAATGTCAATATAAGAGAAACAGAGCGATATAACCATACAATTCTGCAATACCATTCGGTTTGAAATCGCCAAAGGTCATTTTGTTTAAGCCAGTACTATTATAAATTGTAAAAGTGGCTAATTTCTGGGCATTACAATAAACTGATGAAGCATTGTTCCCTCATCAACATAATAATGAACACTGAGACAAATCCATTTATTTAATTTACCGGCATTAGCTTTATTTTTATAATTAGCAACATTTTTTGCTCTTTCTGATGTGATGGGACCTATTGTTAAATAATTTCCTCCATATGAGATAAATAAATCTTGGTTATAAGAAAACTAACAAATTTATCGAAAGAACCATTATGACCAAATTATCTGCTCACAGTCCAGTAGTGTAGGTTATAGTTCAGCAGCTTAAATATTATAAATACATTATTTATATTTATATTAGACATCATCCATTGGGATGATGCATTAAATTTTAAAAAATATTGATTCTTTGTTCTCCCTGAATCAGTGCATAAAATTAGTTTATTTGAATCTAATTTACTCAGAGTTTGATCATATAATTTTGAAACTCTTCTTGAACTATCAATGTCATACATACAAATTCTTTTATCTGTATATTCCCACACAACAGTCTCTAAAAAATTATCGTTTATTTAGAAATAAATATAGGATTCCATATAACTTTTAGAAATAGCATCCAGGTTATCAAATGGAGCCGGTATATTTGATAGTTTATTTAAAGACATATTCAGTTCACCTTCAACTTTCTCAACCTTGTCTTCATAACCATAGTATAAACTCATTTTACATATTATAAGACATGTTTAAATAAAAAATTATGACCAGTTCTGTATTATGATTATCAGTTTTATTAGTTCTACCAACCTTTTCAACAGGTTTTTTATCTATCGATTCTAAATATGGTGATGAACGGATAGTATGAACCTTTTTTATATTGATAATTTATCATAATTTAACCCATTATTAACACCAAAAACCATATTTTCTGTTGCCGTTTTAAGTTTATTATTGTATTCTTGAATTGGGTTTTTTGTAATCATATTAGATGGAAGTAACCACAAACTAGAAGATATTGCCATATTTCAAACCACATTTGTATCTAAAAATTGTCCTGTTCATATTATTTATCATAGTTGATTATAGAGTCTTCAACTAATTGCCTGAAAACTCATTGAGTTTCCAGAGATGAAGCCCTGGATCCACAAATACCTTTGTTATGTCTTAGCTCGAGGACCAAGAATACAATAAATATGTGCCTCGATCGATTGGTTTTAATAATTCAGTACCCTGTTTAGTTAAACCATTTGATATTTTTTAACAGACTTTTTACAATCATTCTTAACATCTAATTCTCTTAACAAAAGGTACATCCTGTCATAAATGTTCATCTGTGTAATTTTCAACTTCCTGCCGTGTCCATTTTGGGGTATGATTAATCAGTATTTAAGCATTATATTTTTTCATGAATTAATTTATTTGTTATTTATTCATTATTGATGATTCATGCATTAATCTTCTTACTGTGAAATATGGATGAAATCGAATTATTGAAGTAACCTGCTTAGGTGTTTGATTACTAAATATTAAATGCTGAATACTTATACCACATCCATAGGTGGCCAACCAAGTTACAATTATAGATTGGTAATAAGACTCTTTTGGATCAAATAATATTGTATCAACAAGAGATGGTAGGTTAAACATGAAGTAGTAAGTTTCATTTACATAAATTTTGAATACATCTATTGGATAATTTAATACATATTCAGTAGGAAATTCATCCCAGTTATATGATTTTCTGAAGAAGCCAACATGCCTCTTACCCCTTGGAAGTTCTTGAATGGATCCATTAGCAAGCCATATTTTTGGAAATCTTGTTTTATTTTCAACTGTTTGTTTCAACTTAGGATCTGTAATATTAAGCAGATTTGAAGAAAGAGATATCTATTTTTAACAACTTTCCATGGTAATCCATATTATATGCAAACAGAAATTTTTGTGGATCACCTCTGGGAAACTGTTTTAGAAACAATTTGTCACCTAACTGTAATTGTTTGTCAATCATTATAATATACTGTATATGAGAAAATTAACAGTTTTTACTGAAGGTTCTACAAAAAGAGTTGAGTTTGATGAATCTTTGGTAATTCTTAATGAAAATCCTCATCTATTTATTAAATCAGCAACCGTTTTCTGGGATTTGAATAATGTTTTAACAGACAAAAATGATAAGATTACATATGCGGCAACTGAAGTAACATTTGAAACAGGCTATTGGACATTTAGTTTGATTTCTAATAAGCTAAAATAATTAGTAAATATTACTTTAGAAGCCAATAAATTCAATACTTGTAGTATAACCACTGATAAAACACTTAATTGAAAAAAATAGCTATGTTAATTGGTTTTAACAATAATTCAACTATATCTGCAAATTAAAAAATGAGTCCAAATAACGTGGACATAAACCAAAACTTAAAATATATTAAGATAAGATCTGATATTGTTGACAAACATAATAACATTGATTCTACCAATTGTAAGCGATCAGAATCTTAAAGGTAGTGTTACACATTATACAGATATTGAAAGTCATTCAGATTTATAAAGGGTGTTACAATAACATAAGCTTTAGTGTATTTGGTAATAATAATTAAAATATTTGATCTATACTTCTTGAACTGTATATAGTGTAATTATATGGAAAAAGACAGAGTTGGAACAAGAGTTAAGAGAGATTTATTGTGATCCAAAAACTGGTTTTCAATCTGCAGAAAGATTGTATCAGAAAGCAGTGGAGGATGGAATAAAAATAAATAAAACTCAAGTGAAAGAATGGTTAAAATCACAAGATAAATGTACCAGATATAAACCAATAATTAGAAAACATAAATTTAGACAAACGTATGTGAATTATCTTGCTGAACAAATTCAACTGGATTTAGTAGATATGAGTTTTTATAAAAGCCAAAATAAATTATATTACTGGATATTAACAGCTATTGAAATCTTAAGTCAATATGCATTTGCTATACGTGTTTATAGGAAGGATACAAATAATATGACAAAGGCAGTTACAGAGCTATTAAAGCAATTTAAAAATCGTTTTGGTGATTATCCTAAATTAGCACAGTTTGATGATGGAAAAGAATTCTATAACATGATTAAAAAATCACGATATTAACTATTTCTCCACAAACTCTGATTAAAAGGCAGCAATCATGGAAAGGCTTAATAGAACCCTTAAAACTGCTATTTGTAAATATTTCTATAGTAAGGGTACATACAAGTGGATTGATGTATTGGATGAATTAGTCTATAATTATAACAACACAAAACACAGAACTATATTACTGAAACCATCATAAGTTATCAAAAATAACGAAGATGAAGTTTGGAATACACTTTATGGTCATAATGATGCTGAATTACCTCTACCTAAATTTAAAGTTGGTGATACAGTTTGAATTTATAAGTATAAATCAACATTAAAAGTTATCAGGCAAATTTTACTGAAGAGTCATTTAAAATAAGAATAATTATATGTGGTAACCCAGTTGTGTATGAAATAGAGGATTTAGAAGGTGAGCCAATTATCGGTAAGTTTTATAAAGAGGAGTTATCAGTTGATGATGTTTATAAAGTTGAAAAAAAAGAAGGTTAATGGCAAGAAGATGGTTGGGTTATGATAATAAGAACAACAGTTGGATACCTGAAAGTGATATACAAAACACAGAGTAATGTATATGGCTGAAGGAGGATTTGACGATTGTGAAATATGGGTGAATACCCAGAATATGATGGAGAAAATTATGAATATATTGACAATACTGATGATCTGGATAAACTTATTAATATGTATAGAGAAAATTCAAATGCTTTATTAGAAGACTTTAACAAAATATGAGATTAAAAAATTAACCGAGATTATTTAGATTTAAAAAAAAGGTTACAATATGCTGAATTTTTAAAAATGAGAAGGATGCAAGAAGAAATGTCATTTATAGATAATGATGGCAATAATAAGATAATTGCACCATCAGTGGGGTTTGTGAATGATGAGTATGGTGATGTATCAAATTATAGTTTTAATTTAGCCTTTAAAGAAGAAGCTGAAATTGAGAAATGACTCAATAATTTAAAGGAGTCTAAGAAAGAAATAGAATAAAAAAAAATTGATAGAAAATTTTATAAACTTTATAAAAAGAGGCTTGGAGATAATAGTGAATCAACAGTAATAGTCAATAGAGCATATGTAAATCCACAGCCAACCGACAGTGTCATCTTGTAAACTCGAGATTCGAGTTATATAAGAGACGAAAGTGAAATGGTAACATTTCGATTTTATTACAAACTCATCTTCAGACCAAGTGACTTTACATAAACATACCTAGGCCTTTACATATATAAAAACTGTGATGACATCATCAGTGACAATGAAGAACGCCTACCTGGCTATATTTACATGTCAAATGTTAATAAGTAATATCTAATAGTGGTAGGTGGTGATTACAGGATGTGACAGAGGTTAAGCATATGTTAAGGATGAATAGGAAAGCTGATAGAAGTATATCTAGGTGAAAAGAGACAACTCTTTGCTAGCCTTAAGACCTGAGTTGAGTTCTGGTTTGATAAACTTAATGTGCAGTACTTCTATGATTAAAAGTTGATTGGTGTTACTAGACTTATTTGAATAGAGAATTTTATAATTATTAAAAATAAGATTTTTCTTACATGAAGGTAAGTCTGAAGTTAAGTCTAAAATTTTAAAAACACTATGTCGATGACACACTTCTACTCATAAAACCTTCCTACATTCCTACAGTTTTAGCTAAATTTAACGAATTTGATAAAAATCTAAAATTTATGGCAGACATATTTTCTGATGGTGTTATCCACTTCCTGGATATCAAAATTTTGGTTGATGAAACTGATGTTTACTGTAAAGATACCCACACTGGTCAGTACACTTACTTCTCTAGTTTTGAACCTTTTTCACACAAAAACTGCTTGGATAAAATAATTTTTCTACCACACTTTTAAAATATGCAGCACTAAGAAACCTTTTGAAAACCAAATGTGTACCTTAAAATCTTTTATGTCATGGAATGGTTATCCCAACAGTATCAAAAATTATTTAACACACTCAAATGCAAATACAAGGAAAAATCTCTTTCAACTCAAAATTCACCTGATGATGACAATTTGCCTAAGGTATGGAACCACATTCCTTATCTTGACAAACGAGGTGAAAATTTCGTCAACTCCTGTCCAAAGAAAATCCGATGCTGCCTTACTCATCCGGTTAAATTCATCATTATTTACGACACTAAGAAAATTCCTGATTTCTCCTGCAGTAATCTTGTTTATCAGATGACTTGTCCTGGCTGCAATAAATCTTATTTAGGTAAAACTGATTGCCGTCTTCACAAACGGTATTCCGAACATGCCACTCAGCACACCACCAATGCAGTTGCCCAACACTTACTAGAGTGTGAACATGCACAATTCATTACTAACTTCAGTCACCAATACGATATATTCAATAATCTTTCTTGTTCTTCAGACTTAACTTCACACATGAAAAATCTTATTTTTAATAATTATAAAATTCTCTATTCGAATAAATCTAGTAACACCAATCAACTTTTAATCATAGAAGCACTGCACATTGAGTTTATTAAACCAGAACTCAACTCAGGTCTTAAAGCTAGCAAAGAGTTGTCTCTTTTCACCTAGATATACTTCTATCAGCTTTCCTATTCATCCTTAACATATGCTTAACCTCTGTCACATCCTGTAATCACCACCTACCACTATTAGATATTACTTATTAACATTTGACATGTAAATATAGCCAGGTAGGTGTTACTGATGATGTCATCACAGTTTTTACATATGTAAAGGCCTAGGTATGTTTATGTAAAGTCACTTGGTCTGAAGATGAGTTTGTAATAAAATCAAAATATTACCATTTCACTTTCAAATCTTGAGTTTACAAGATGACACTGTTTTTCAGGATATGTTTTGCCTTTTACAACAGCTCTGTATATTTTAAATTTACTAAACAAGATGGATCATTAGGTAGATCAATCCTAATCTTAAAATCTGGCAAGACTGGTGATCTAGTTTACAGTAACAACCAGGACAACACAATGAAAAAGGCAATAGACCAATTTAACCAGATGGTAAAAGATATTCCAACCTCTGGTGCTAGATTTGAAGAGACAAATTTTGACAAATACCCAATTGTTGATACAACATTTGATTTTAAAAACATACGAAGATTAACACCAAGTGAAAACAGAGAGCTAGAAGGAGCATTAAACCACCGAGAATGTGTATTACCAGAATCATGTATAGGGGATAATGGTGCTGTCCAAATTCAAGAGGTGATAAATAAAACAGAAGTACTTTTTTTATAAAAGTATCGATGAAGGAGAAAAAATTTAATTACAAGAACGAATATCTGGATTAGAAAAAGCTCGTGATATGGTATTAGAAGAGGTAAGAGAACAACAGAAGGAGGATATAAGTAGAATAGAACGGTTAAGGAATGGGATAAAGAAAACATGGTTTTGATATCAGCAGTAGCAATTTCGGTTGTGGGATTAATAAAAACAATAGTAATTGGAGCTAGAAAAGATATAATAAGAGGTTCACAGGCAACTGGTAAGTTTGCTAAAGCTGTTTATAACTTTGGTAAAAAGTGCCTTTGTTGAGTGTTATCTGAAATATTATATCTTTGGGTGTTAAGGGCTTGAGTTGGTTGTCCAGCAATCTGTGGGTTTTGGTGTGAGCAACAACCTGATTTCTTTATGATCGATACAAACAAAGAAGAAAATACAACATATGTTATTATACAAGGTGCGGCAGAAAAACCTCCCATATTTTACATGGCCGTTGGTGTGATGCTTGTGAAGCTAGGTAGGTGTTAACTGTGTCTTCATGTAGCTAATGATTTACCATTTTTTTTTCAGTATCCCTCATTGTTTGGACCGGTGCACACCGTGCGTTTGCTGTTGAAACATTTATCAAGAATAGTGAATCTGTGATTGGAACACAAAGATCCTTTCGCATTCACTTCAGGCTAAATCGAAACGATGCTGTTCCAGACAGAAAATCCATTTTACTATGGACTGAAAATTTCAGGGCCACAGGTTCAGCATTAAAAAGAAAACCACCTGGAAGACCTTGAAGTGTTTGAACTCCAGAAAATGTCCAAGCTGTGAGACAATCTGTTTTGAAATCACCCAAACGTTCAGCCCATAAACATGCTTCTGCTTTGGGACTGTCTGATCGAACTGTCAGGAGAATTTTACACACTGATCTAAAGTTCCATCCATACAAAATTATGGTTGTTCAGGAACTTCATGAACGTGATTGGGAAAACCGCATGGCATGCTGTGAAGATATCCTTCAAAATATTCCTGCAAATGCTGTTCTCCTTACAAGTGATGAAGCCCACTTCCATCTATCTGGTTGCGTCAACAAGCAGAATTGTTGCTACTGGGCGGAAAACAATCCTAAAGAGCTTCATGACAGACCTTTACACAGCGAACGAGTTACTGTGTGGTGCGCTGTTGTAAATTTTGGTGTTTGGAGCCCTCACTTTTTTGATGATGAGGAAGGCCAAACAGTATCAGTAAATTCTGATCAGTATGTGGAGATGTTACAAACATTTCTGGAGCCAAAACTCACAAACCTTGAAAATTCGGATGTGTGGTTTCAACAGGATGGAGCCACTGCTCACACTGCAAGAAAATCAATGGCAGTTTTAAGGGAGTTGTTTCCAGGACACTTGATCTCCTTATGCGGTGACGTTGGATGGCCTGCACGCTTGCCTGATATTGCCCCATGTGATTATTTTCTCTGGGGCTACCTGAAAGCTGAGGTATATAAACATCGACCAACAGCAATTGATGAATTGAAGGCTGCTATAAGCCAAACAATTGCAGAAATATCGCCGGAAATGACTCACCAGGTGATGTAAAACTTCAGAAATCGACTACAACGGTGTATCACGAATAGAGGCCACCATTTGGAGGATATAATTTTCAAAAAAATATATAAAAACAAACTGTATATCTTTACTTTAATTATAGTAAAATTTTTTAAATAACATTTGTCTTGGCCTTTTTGTCAACCAGTAAAATGTAGGAGGTATTTTTGCCGCACCCTGTATAGTATGAATACATCTGAAACAGAATTATTGCCAGGATTTAGAAGGAGCCAAATGACTTCTGTAAGGGGTCAATGAACTTGTCATTGAGTTACATTGAATCCAAATAAAGCTAACCCAGGAGAACTATACATTGATATACCAAAGCTTAAAATGGATAGTTGTCTGGTTCCAGGAAGGTTACATCTTCTGATTAATTTCAAAGTCTACAATCATAAATAATTTGGCAGCCCTATTATAGAAGAGGCTTCAAATAAGATTAGCTGATGAAAGTGTATATAGTGTGCATAAAGATTTGTGGAAATCAAATTCAGAACGGTTAGATATGGTTCAGTATGGTATTGCGAATCAGAATCTCCAAAAACTCATTTCAAAAGATAATTCAGTTGCTAGCAGTGGAGACTCACAAAGGGTATCAAATGCTCTAATGTATAGCATTCACTCAAACAGTCAAAAAATATGTCTGGATAAGATTTTACAAGATCATGGACTTTACCCCCTGTTTGAGATGAATAATAATTTCAGATATATCATAACCCTACCTTCATCAAGTGACGTTTTGAAGGCTCAAACCGGACAAACATTAGACAGCTACTCACTCAAAAACTTAGAATTAGAATATGAAACGATTGATAATCAAGAATTAGTTGACCAAATATCAACACTATACTCATCTGGGAGATCTCTTAGTTGTGAACATTTAACACTACTGAAAACAGAGTTTTGCAATGCTTCCATCACTTCGGTAAATGAAAAGATTAATATTCCCAGAAAATCTATGAGAGGTGTTGTTATGTGTTTTACTAACCCAACCAAATCAGAACAGTATGTTTACCCAAGTATTTCTGAGGTTAAAATCACTATTGAGGGTGTCCCAAACTCGGTTTATAGCCAAGGAATTCAAACAAGTCGGATTTATGATGAGGCTAAACGATTTTTTTCATATGATTAACAAAGATCAGTTTGCTCTGGTTATTGATTTAAGAAGTAACCCTGACAAAAATAAGACAGCTCCAGGTAAGAAGATTGTGTTAATACACAAAATGGAGTGTTACTTGAAATTAAGAAAACTACATCGACTAGTATTATAGAGTGCTTAATTTTTGTTGTTGCTAATGGTCTGGTAAATTTTGTTAACCGGGATCTACAAAGCATTCAATATTTATCATTGGGTACATTATAAAAATGGAGACAACATTCAATTGTCGAATTGTGGTAAAACAAAATATCTTTATGTATCATTTTGATTTTATAATATTAATATGTCCAACATTTGAGTGGAATAAGATTTACCAAGAATGTAAATATTGAAATTACCTGGATTTTATAGCAATTAAGTGCAATCAGGACCATGCTGATGTTACATTGAAACTAATTCTTTCATGATATTAGACGATTGTGCTAATAGCCCAGATGTTAAGAATAGAACATCAGAGCTTGTTAAATTGAGTTTTTCAACTCAGCGTTATAATTTATCAACAATTGTTATTATGCAACAGTTGACTTCTATAGCAAAACCGTATTGGGAAAATATAAGTAAACTAGTAACTTTTTATGATCCAAATCAGAATGATACGACGTCAATTATGGATGACTATTTATACAGACTTGATAAAGATCGTACAAGCAATATAATTAACAAGTAAAAGAACCATAAAAAGATGTACATCTTATAATTATGAAGTTGTCATTCCACAAAATGAAAATATATGTTATTATATATATGACCAAGCACAAATTAAAAAATGTTGAAACAATAGATGACCTAGTTTCAGAAATTCAATCTGCAGAAACTGTTGTTAAAAGATTATAAGATTCTGATAGTAAAAGAGGCCAATTAATACAGCTAGCTGGAGAAATCAGTTTCTCATATCAAAAAGGCTAGCCAGAAGGTTATAAAATTTATTCTGAATACAAAAGGAAACGTTTACAAAAGACTAATAAGTTTTTAACCAATCTATTTATATCAAAGTTTAGTGAATTACTGGGTGGTCTAGACACCATTGAGTTGGTAGAAAGTATTGAAGGTGAGCTTAAAAGGGATGAGCTGTTGAGATGAGATGTAAATAATCAAGTATCTTTGTTGACTCCATATATACCATATTTAGGTTTTCTAAGCGGTGGTATTACTGTGGGGAAACACATATCAAACCATATGTATAACAAAGCATCAACTCAAACAAACAATGACTCTGTGGGTGATCAAGATAATGAAACCAAAACTCAATAATTTCCTGCTGACATTTCTAGATAGGTGTGGTTATATTATTACCATTTCAACCAATAAAAAACCAACCCATAAATTAGCCAACTGGCGAAAAACTGGGCGGATTTTACCAGCTGGCTAATTTATGGGTTGGGTTTTGATTGGTTACCTTTTGTCAATAATTTTATGGTATCATGAGGTGGTATCATAAGACTGCAAACGGAATAAATCCAGTGTTTGCTCATGATGTTTTTTTGGGGAAATGTACTGGTGCCATGTTTTGTTACCAGATTTTATTTGTAAGTTTTTTGTGAAATTTTTGACGGTTGCAAAAAAATTGGCGTTTGAGAGGGTGAATTTTAGTGAGTCCAGCATATGTAGTATGGAGGTCTTGTAATGGCAGACTGAGGGTTTACAATACAAGAATCATTGATATTCATTTAGCAGTTCCTGCATTTACATGTGGTGAAGACCAACTAGATCCATTTGACATTGAAAAAAAAAACTATTGGTATTGCTAATGCTAGGATTCATGTAGAGTGAGTAATAGGTCTCCTACAAAGGAAATATACCATCCTGAATGGAACCCTTCCAATGGATCCCAAGAAGAGTCAACACCAATGACTGACCAAATAATGTTTGCTCTGCTATAGTTAATTCGTGCCCAGGAATTGTTCCTTTTGACTGAAACATACAACAGAGTGTGTTAATATAACTTATGAATGTGTTTGTTAACTTTACTGGTTGTCGCTTATAATTTAGTCCTGAACTTACTAGGCGGTGTCAACTGAGATACTGATAGTTTAAATGTAGTGCTCTATTTTTAACAACTGATTTGGTAGTTTTAATCAGCAGTTATGACATAATGCAGCATAGTACATGTATAATGTAAATAAAATCCATAACATTTCAACAGTCATCTGTGTTCTGTATTTCCTTTTTGAATTAATTTGACAATAGACCTTTTGGAAAGGTGAAAATTTCTATTGTAGCAGTCTTGCCACACAGGTGTTTAAATTATAAGCCAACTTTTAAAAGGCTTTCATAAGTGTACAGGCCCAAATATTGATACAACTTGTAATAAATTTTCCTTCATTTTCATTTTTTTTTTCTGGATTTCTGGGGGGCAGCCCTGCCCCCACCCCATACACCACTGATCTGAAAAATAGGACTGGATCAAGCAACCCAGGGGTTGGAGTGTGGGAGAAAATGAAGCCTACAAAATTCAATCTGCACCATATTGGAGTGACCACTTTCTCGGCAATGTTGTTGTAAGGCTATTATGAAAATGGGGAAAGTTGGCATGCAGTGTTGTGCTTTTGGCTGTAGTAAACAAAGAAAGGATGTAAAAAGAAATGACTACACATCCTGAAGTGATAATGAGGGACCTGATGATGAAGGAAGTTTTCACAGACATTTCACCGGTAAGTATTGGGTGTCATTACTGTCAAAACTATTATGTTTTGTTATTATCTACTGGTCCGTTAATATACAGTTTTTTGTTATAATTCCCTAGTTCATCATGGTCATGCAACGTCTAGTTATTAATTTGCATTTCTTTGTTATTGTTATGCACTGTTTTATTATTTGCACTGAGTCAGTATTATTTTCTAATGTTTCGATATCATGTACTGTGGCATTATTATGCAGTGTTGTGCTATTATCATCACCTACCAAAATTTAATGCGTGTGTGAGTAGCTGGTATGTTGAGCAGGGCAGAAAGACAAACGAACATGGTGAACTTTCACAGCCAAGTTGAAAGACATAATTACATCCAAATTATGGGATACTCTTTCTAGTGTTCGTAGTGGTGATAATTGCAACAAAGCAGAAAAGCTTTAAGAAATTCGGAAGTTTGTCATTGTCTTACACTCCTTGACAAGAATACCAGAAGAAATATTAAATTTTAGAGCACTCGGTGATGAATATCAGAGAAAATGCTGTTTCACTGGATAACCAGGTAGACCAAAGTGTGGAGTTAGCTAGGAACAGCATGTATGTGATGGTTCTAAAACCCAGGTTTAGTATTCATTTGATTTCAGAGCTACTTTGTGCATTCCCTTTACACAGAAATACAAGATAATCAGTTAGATGACATAGTGGGAGCAACTGAAAGAACACATCCAAAATGTGGATCAAAAATGTTGATGGGATACCTTGGCTCATGGGGTATATTTGTCCACAGACATTGTGTGACAGAAGCTCTTTCACGAGCTGATCTCCAGTGAGTAGCTCCTCAATGGTGCACGGCAATTAAACAATGTGTATATGATGTAACGAGGCCACTTGGATTCTGGCATTTTGATGGTAATCGTAAACTTGTCAAACGGCGTTTAGTTGTTCAAAAGGTGTGAGGATGGCTTCACACCTGTGTATTTACCCTGCAATGCTAACCATAAATCTGCCACAGTATTCTCAAATTTCACAAAAGCAGTAGAAAACTGGGGATTGCCCTCCAGAACCAGATGTGATGTTGTCAAGTATAAGTTAAGCACTTGCAGTCCAGGTAGGGGGTCGGCTCTTGTGGGTAAGAGCATGGACAATCAGCAAGTTGAGTGCCTCTGGTGGGATGTATTTAAGGATGTTTTAAAGAATTTCCATGAGCTGTTTTCATTAATAGAGGATCTGAATATCTTGGACTCTTTAGAATAGAATGACTTATGGTGCTTACATTATGCATTCCTTTATCACATAAACCATTGTTTGGATGAGTGGTCTGCTTTCCAGTTGAGACATCCCATGTCTACACCAAACAACCATACACCCCTTCAGCTTTGGGTCCAAGGTTCATTGATGACATCTGAAGAAGCTACCATCCCACTGAAGTAACTCACAAGTATGGTATTGATTGGGATGGACCTATCCCACTTGATGACAGTTCAGTTGACATTCCATCAACTAGTTGTGCATTAACAAGTGCACAACTTACACAGTTTGTGGAATGAACTTAAACTTTACAAACTGGCTAAACAATATCTTCACCCTTAGTACCCATCTGAATGAGCTACTTTTCTCGCAAACCAAAATGCAGCATCAATTAGAACAAGGTGCTTGTTGTTTTTATCGTACATGTTTGAATTGAACAAGAGCAAAACAATTTCAGCACAACTCTAAACATAACTGCATTGAAAAATTAAAATTACTTCATATAACTAAACCTATAGACACTTTTAAATGGCAAGTGTTATCAAAGCTAAATTTGCCTCAAATACCATTAACATCTTTTTTAATAGTACAATTCTTTAAATATTGCTAAAGCAATGGCATTAAAACATTATTGCAAATATGTGCAAAGTACTAGATTTTTTACCAAATGTAATTCTAATCCTCAGAAACATTTTCCTGTTTCAAATGACTGTGTGGAACAGTTCATGTAAAGGTTCATCAAAGTTTAAAAATCCAAATATCACATATATATAAAATGTAATTTGAAGCAAGCATAACTGAAACAGCCACCTGTGAATTGTGGTAAAACTGTTAATAAATCGTTTTAGCATACTGGAGACCAGTTTAACAACTTACATGTCATGGTAGAGCTCAGGAATCTTCAACTGGCAGCTTGCTGTCTAGAGGTAGCCAATCAAACCATCTTGAATCTATTAAAACTGTGGCCTGGGAATGCTAAGCAACCAGAGCCTTTTCCATGCATAAAACCTGGCACTGTAAAAGGAAAAATATCTGGCCTCCACAGTATGTAGACTGTGCAGTAGATCTCGAAGTGCAGTACACACCATTCAGTGGTGCCACTCTAAATTTAATTTTTCCCCTACATTTTAAAATTTGTTTCCCCCTACATACCCCTACATGTACCATGTTTCCCCTACATAAAATACGTAATATTAAGAAGGTTTTAATTTTTCTTAAAACTCAAGTATATTGGCAACTTTTGATATTCTTCCAAACCCATCATACTTGTTGAGAATTCAATGATGCTCTTTTCCTTCCATCTGCCATCGATGATGGTGTAATCTATTAGTAGAGATCTCCATAGGTGATCAATATCCTGGATTATCTGCACCTGCTGAGCATGGTTACCGTTTCCAAGAAGACAAGGCAGACCTCTCGCAAGAACACCAGCAGAAACTCTTTCTGCACTTCCATTCAAATTGGCTTTACAGTTGACTTCTTTCATAGCTAGAAGTATAGGATCTGCTACGTTGATATGAGCAAAAAGTTGTTGAACAGCTTCTCTGTACCAGTCATGACAATGCTTTAAGAAACTCTCTCTCTCATGCGGTAGTAACAACTTTACAGTTTCACTTGCCATTATGCTGGGATAAATCTGATGAATTGGAAGCCACTGCATCTCATTGTCGACATTGATTTCATTCAACTTCTTATTGCGAGCTGGCTTGCAACAACTTGAGTAAAACATTCAAACAACTTGTTACACCTCAGAAAGAAGTTGATGAAGATACAAGTTGTTTGATTGAAACATAACATTGAGGCCATTTACGTCACCAAGCACAAGCTCTGCAAATTCAACTGTAGCCTTTATGTAGTTGTATCTTAATACAATCGTGATCCTTTCAGACTGGTGTTTTGGTTTGAGCATACTCGCTCGCAAAAAATGATTCCAGAGCCAGCCATTGTTCTAATATTCATTGGACACAATGCAACACTGATAACCATTGCGTCTCCACTTCCTCAAAATGTTGAAATTCTGCCAGGCTTTTCTGTCTGTTTGTTGACAGCTTGAAATAGTTGTATACATCATGAATCAATTGATCAGCTGTCTTGGAAAGAGTCTTGCTGGCATGATTAGCAACAAGATGAAACATGTGACATTAGCATTTTAAAACAAATAGACCTGGGGCAGCTTCTTGTATTCTCTAAGAACAGGGTTATTACATCCTTGCATTAAATTTTCACCATCGGAGGCATAACCTGTCACATTATCCCGTGAAAGCTGATGTTTTTCAATAGCTGTGTTCAAGCAGTCAAATAGCCCAGATGCATCTCCCTCTTCTCCTGGTATCAGCTGATAGAAGTAGTTGGAACAAGGTGACTTTCCTCCAAGAAGCAGCCATTCACACAAAACACTTCATTCCTGCTGATGTCAGTGGCTTTGTCACATAAAATTGAAAATCCTCTTGCCTTTTTAACACCTGAAATCAATTTATCATGGGCATACTGAGCTAAGCATTTGGTGAGCAAGTATGTACCTTTGGTATGGTTGCATGTCATGTTTTTAACTGCTTTTGAGTTGTTGGCTGTTCCGTGAAGAGTTTCAACAAGAGAATCTAAAAAATGAAGTGAAATGTATTTCCTCGCAATTAGAGCCACTACATTCAGCTCTGCTTTAATTATGCTGGGATCTCTTACCTGAATGAACGAGGTCATTGAGCCAGTTTCCTTAACTGTTTTCAAACGTTTAACATGTGTCATTGTCTTCAAATGGCCAATGAGTTCTGACTTGCCTGGTGCAAGAACTTTGTTGCAAAGCAAAAAGTACACTTTTCATTCATGATGTTTTGCACTTGACAGCCAACCTCTTGCCCAGCTTTCTCTTTCCCATTCTTTTCAATAACCTTGGACACAATATTTTTTCCCATTTTCTTTGGGCATATTTTTTTCATTGTTCAATTCAATGTTCAATTATTAAAGCATGTAAATGTAATTAAAACCCACTGATCTATACTATAACTGATGAAAACAGGCTTGAAGGCACACGCACAGAGTAAATAGTCTACCAGATGTCCAACTCACTGTTGACAGCTTTGATGTTTGTGTCCTCTCGCATGTTGCCTCACTCATCTCATTAATTCAAACGCCACCATGTTCCTGGCAAGCATCTAGCACACTGTCCTCTAAGTCAGTGGTCTAGTGCTCGCCGAGTGTAGGTGGGTTCTATAACTTTTGTGCTCGTCTGAACTGAATTTTTGCATAATTGAAGTGGTCTTACTGTCTTCATCAATCTTAAGTGCGATTGCAAGGCCAGAAGAGGCAAGCAAAAAAATTGCTGGTAAGCACATGTTTACCAGTTGATTTTTTCCAGTCAAACTGGATGTTCATGTATAGCCAACTTTTCAATGTTGCATAGCAACAGTGCAATCTTCGTTTAGCAAGTTTGTCAAGGAATTTGCAACTTGCAAGTCAACCAAGAAGTATGTTACCTGAAGGGCGGACAACACAAGATCAGATAAAACATGATTCAAGTTATTATGAGGTACTTAAATGAAATAACTTGAATCATGCTTTATCTGATGTTGCATTATCTGCCCTTTGGGTAACATGCTTCTCGGTTGACTTGCAAGTTGCAAATTCCTTGATGAACTTGCTAAGTGAAGATTGCATTGTCACTATGCAACATCGAAAAGTTGGCTATACATGAACATCCGGTTTGACTGTAACAGTTTTTGACTTGTTTACAATCGTGGTAAGATTAACAAGAATTCAGCACATGTTTGAATCCATCGAGCATTGTCAACACGTCCATACGATATTTGTAAATTGTGGAGTAAATTGTATTTTGTAAGTTCACTGAACAAATACCCCTCGATAGGTTTGAAAACCTAATTTCAATGTACCAGTTTAGTACTACAATCAAACTTCACTTTGTTTACATATAAATAGCAAAAAATCGTATGAAGTCAAAACTGCCAGGGGAACTTGCCAGAAACATGGCAGCCAGCACATGCACATAAAAAATTTGTGACAAATTTTCATGCGAGTTGGACCTCTGGTTGATTATTTACTCTGTGGTGCAGGTGAGGTCAGGGGATACTTCATCTAAAAAACATGAAAACAATGAAACAGTGATCAAATGAGAAAATCTGTCACGAAAATTGACATATAATTATACTATTATAAAAATAAAATTTTCGAAAACAAGCAAGTGCAAAATCCCCTACATCCCCCTACAAAATGCAATTTTCCCCTACTGTAGGAGTTTCCTCCTACGAGTGGCAGCACTGACACCACCAACACAATCACTTATTGCTCAATAGTCGATTGTTTATCATAGGAAAATCAGTAATTTTAAAGAAAATCGGGGAATTTTAAAGGCTATTGGATCTCCTTGGCATGTTATCATTTAAAATGTACACCAAGATCCTACACACATTGAAAGTTCTCCAATCTCTTTGATCTAACATATACAAAATATACGGTGACCTTGGAAAGTGGTCACTCCAATATGGCCTCCATGGCTAACTTCTGGCTTCACATTTTGAACAATGGTTGCTTGATCCAGTCCTATTTTTCAGATCAGTGCCATACACCTATGATTACTTATAATTTACAAAGAGTATTTTCCATAAATAAATGTAAACAGTTCACATGACTGTTACAATGTTGTTTTACGTTTGACATAAAAAGTCAGTTTTGGCAGTTTTGCTATTTGGTTGTGAAAAGCTACATGCTTTGATTCTTCTAACACCTAAGTAAATGAGGATGCATCATTGGAATGTCAAAGCGTACATGTTGGGCGGGTGTGCATAGACAAGACATGTAGCAAATGCTGTTGCAAGAAGTCCACAGTCACTGAGATTTAATTGTTGCTACACATGTAGAATGTTGACCCCCTAATAGCTGGGTCCAAGTATATTTCTGACCAAATCTTTCACTTGTTTGCATACAACATCACTTGCTAGACTGTCCAATAAGTTGACATACCAAGGCTGACAGTTTATAGAACTAATACACACCAAGTGATTGTTACTGATGGGTAAAATCTGGATAAAGTTTCATAAAATTATATCAAATTGTTTGCAAGGGCAAAGTGTTTGAGCATCATGTATAGTTATGCAATCCAGCCATCCTTTTGGGAACAATGTGTCAAACTGCTCTTGGGTTAGGTGACCAAAAAGCTTATATTTCCCAGGTGGGTTGTGGGTTTCCTGATTGAATGATGTGGATGTCATACTTTTGTAGCATCCAGACTAGTGTTCTACAATTGTATTTGCTTATCATTTGTTATTTAATCTAGTAAGTTAGATTCCGGTCCCTCATTGATAACAGCTATTACTTAGCTGATGAGGTAAACTTGTATAAACAAGATTGTATGATTAGTAGTAGAAATGGTAGTATATGGTTTGAACATTATTTGGCATCCTCTTATATTTCAGGCAGGTAAGATGAAAGAAATTACCTATGTTAGAAGACATGTTGTGGCATTCTGGGAGTTTGTCACCTGCAACTGCCTTTGATTTGTATATGCAGATAAAACCAAGATCCATTGCTCCAGAATTTTAAACAATCTTGGGAAGTTGTAGTTCATTAGATCTCTTAAACTGAGGCAGAGTCCTGCAGTAGGGACAATACCAGGTTTTGGGAATGCTGTTAATCCTTAGGCATGACAAATAAAATTACTTGATTGCACTATCATGGTTACAACAGAGGACACTTGTCTCACCAATGGTGAGACAAGTCACTCTCAATCACTCAAAGAGGCTTTCTAGTATAGCACTTTCCTAGTATTTCAGGTAAAATACAAGTTCCCAAAAAGATTGTTTAATTTGGCCAAAACAGTATGCCAGTGAGCAACATCAGGCACAATTATCTGGTTGAAAAATCTAACTCCACCACTGTCATCCAGCGGTGCATTTAGGGTAGGTCAGCTGAGTAAGGTGAGATGTGAGCTTGATGTTGTGGTGCATATTTATGGCTGCAATTGTAGATCTCTATGTCACATGAGTAGTAGTCTATGACAAGAAGGTTGCACTTTCCTTCATGTTGGAAGAAGTCAGCTGCAATCTTGGACCATAAGTGATCTGGAAATTCTATTCTTTTGAGAGACTCTATGCGTCCTCTGCAGTACTTCTCACATGTGGCACAGTTGCAAACTATGCTCTCTATCTCACTTGAGATTCCAGGCCACCAAACAGATGACACTGCATTCTCGTGTCTTTTGCTGACCCCCTGGTGGCCATCGTGCAGATATCTCAGAATGTCTGGTCTGGGCTGCAAGGGGATTACAAGTTTTTTCCCCCTCATCAACAAGTCTTTGTGTGCGGACAAGTTGCCCTGTTTGTTCCAGTGCTTTTTTACTGGTCTGTATAACTTATTCTTGTTCTCTGGCCATCTGTGCTGGATGTAGTGCATAACTAACTTCAGAGTGTCATCTCTCTTCAAGTCTCTTGTCTGATGCTGGTAACTGTATGAGGATGCTATTAACATAGCAGTCTGCCTCTAGATACAAATCGTCTTTGTGCTTTGCAGCAAGAGAGCGCATCGGCTGTGTATAGTTCCTTGCCTGGAATGTGTTTGGTGTCAAAGTCGTATCTCATCAAACGCATCCTAAATCGCTGGATTTGAATAGGAAGCTCATCTATTAGCTTCGTAGTAAAAAGCAGGATGAGTGGCTTATGGTCGGTTTCAATGGTAAACTTCATACCAACGAGAAGGTCTGACCAATGTTCTAGTGTCCAGGTAGTTGCCAATGCTTCCTTTTCTATTTGGGCATATCCGCATTCAGTATTTGTCATTGACCTGCTTGCATATGCTACTGGGTGCATCTCACCTGAAGGTTGTCCTTGCATGACTGCTCCCAGTCCAAAGCTACTTGCATCTGCCGAGACTACAGTTTCTCTCTGCATTGTAGAGGGCTAGTACTCTTTCTGAAGATAACTCCATCTTCAGCTCATCAAACGCAACATCCTGGGGTTTACCCCATATCCAGTCATTGCCCTTCTTCAGCATGTCTCTCAGTGGTTGGGTTATCTCTGCTAAATTTGGGCAGAACTTCATTAGTTGGTTCGCCATTCTGACAAATCTCCTAAGGCTCAAGTTGTTGTACAGCTTGTTGATGTTTAGAATGGCTTTCACTTTGGTTGGTTTCTTCATTACACCCTCACTGTCAATTACTTGACCGAGGTACTCAATTCTCTTCCGGGAGAATTTGCATTTATCGGGATTGAGGGTAAGACCACTTTTGGCTCTGCGATCGAGTACACTGGCTAGTCTTAGGTCGTTTTCGGCTTGATTTCTCCCGACCACTAAAATGTTGTCCATGTGGCAGACTACCCCCTCTAGTCCAGTGAGTTCTCAATCCATCGACTTCTGAAAGAACTCCGATGCAGAGGAGATTCCATAAGGAAGGCATCTAAACATGTATCTTCCAAATGGTGTAATAAAGGTGGTCAATTTAGCACTTTCTTCACTAAGGGGAACCTGATGAAAGCCGGAATTTGCATCAAGTTTAGAGTAAGCTGCACCCTTTGCTATGTTCCCAAGTGTCTCCTCTACCTTTGGCATCTGGTACACTTCTCGGCAGACTTCCTTGTTTAGCCTTGTAAGATCTACACATATCATTACATTGCCATTTGGCTTTGGAACTACTACGATTGGGGTGCACCAATTGGTTGGCTCGTCTACAGCCTCGATAACACAGGTTGACCATACGCATGATTTCTTCTTTTACTTTTTTCTGTAGGGGCAATCGTAGTCTTGCAGGCGTTGTCAAACAAAATAGTTTGGCCCCTTCTTTCAGGCAAATGGTATATTCGTTCTTCATCTTGCCAAGGCCAGTAAAAAGGCTTGGGTAGCATTGGAATACCCTATCTTTTGTGTCAAGTGGTGGCTGTTCCTTCTTGCTGGGCTCATATTCTACTGCTCTCATGCTGAACATACTGGGGATGTCATGGATCAAACCAAGCTTGCATATCACTGGGACACCAAGGAGAAGTTTCTTTGCGCCTTGAACAACATAAACACATTCTTCAATTTGTTTTCTTCCAAGCCTAAGATCTATGTTTGCCTGGCTGATGCCCTTGAGCAGTGTGTCGCCAGCTCCAACCAGTTTTCTCTCTGGTGGAGTGAATCATCCAAAGGACTCCTCATATTCTTGCTCTGGCATTACAGAGACCTGGGCACCAGTAGGGATGCACCAGGTCAGTTCTCTTTTGTCTGTGTTTAACTTTATGTGCCATCCTTGGTCCCTTGTTGGCTGTGTCTGGTCAGCAGTTAACTTTGTTGTCGCTATTCCTTTTGCTTTTACCCCCCCACAAATGTCAGGTTGCTGTTGGTATTGAAGTCCTCGGTAGAATAACCTTGCACCTGATCTACTTTAGTGTTGCTTTTGCTTCTACAGACAGCAGCAAAGTGACCTAATTCCATGCAGCTGTCACAGCAGGCAATTTTTTTTGCCTCTTGGGTGATTTCTTCCACAATAACCACACTTTTCAGGTTGTTGTTTTCCTTGAAATTTATTAGTGGGCCATTGCAATGCAGACAAGTAGTTGTGTACAGCTTCTATGGAAGCAATTTTAGAGTGCTGTAATTCTCGTTTGGTCGCTTCTTTTATTGAGAGAATCGTTATTGCTTTGTCAGGCGACAGTCCTGCTCCCTCATCATATAATTTGAGCTTTGATCTGTCATCAGCACAGGAAAAGGTGAGTTTATCTCTCACTGCTTGTTCAACGAAGGCAGACAGAAACTTGCACTCTGCCGCTCATTCCTTTACGGTTACTACCCAGGAGTCAAAGCTCTGTGCTGGGTCTCTGCGGATGGTACCAAAATTGTTCTCTCAACATGAGTTGTGGTCTCTTCATAAAAAAAATGCATCAAATTTCTCGATTACAGTCTTACAGTGTTCAGGGTTCTCAGCTGGGAGTTTTTCTCCGCTATCAGGGTTATCTCGTTCCAGTAGGTATGCAAAATTTGAATAGATTTCCATGCACTGATCTCCAATGTGATTTAGTAATAAGCCTACCTTAATCTCATCGCTCTTCTTGGAGGTTCCGGTTGCTTTGAGGTATATTTCAATTTTCTGCTTCCATTTTCGCCAGGAGTGAGCTGGATTCCCAGCGTTTACTTTCAGCTCTTCTGGAGGCCTTATAAAGGGAATGTCATCTGACATCTTTCCGTAGTTTTGTTCGTTGATCTCTAGTATCTTACCCCTGACACCATGTGTTGGTGGATGGGTGCAAAAAAAAGAGAGGCTCGAAAGGATTCCATTATCAACCTTTTATTAACCGTACGCCACCATCTTTTCTTCCCTTCTCCCTAGTCCTCCCCTTACAACATAGGTAACCCAATATGAACAAGCACAAGGCATCACAGGGAGCCCACTATTACACCTATTGTCGGTGACTGAGAAGGGTCATGTGATATTAATAACCAATCAAGATTGAGAGTTTTGTTGCCAAGCAGCAAGACCAACTTTCAGTGTGAGTTAGTGCATGTGTTTCAGTCCAACTGGTTAACAACTTTAACACATTGTAGTGCCATTTTTAAAAGATCTTACTTTTATTGCACATGGATTAAAATGGAAAGTTTAAGTGACGACTAAGACTATCATCTCTGCGTCAGCAGGTCAACTAATTTGTGGTTGTTTCTTCAAATGCCTAAGACACGAAAATTTTTATTGGCAAAAAGACTCGTATATATTTTTTACCAACATTTTGATATATCTATTGCCTTAGTTAATCTTTATAGCTGAGTAATTGAGAAGAATACTATGCATCTGAAGGTGGGTAATAACTCCACACCCATTTGTATGCTCTTACTTCTGTGCTTTTAAACGAATGTTTGCTAGTCAAGCAAGTTCAAAGAAATGTGACAGTCTTTACTGCATCACTGGAGGTTCAAATTTAGTCAGCTGCCGAAGCACTTCATATATGGAAGATGTTTCAGTGCATGTACTTCCAACATCACCTGAATGTATGGAGAAAATGGACAAATTTCATGCACAAACACAGACCTGGTTTTGAACAGAAGCAGTACTCTGCCCTCGGTTTGTTGCACTTTGAGCAATCATACTACACTCAGAGGTATAGTTTTTCCCACCTTGAGAGTAAAGATGCTGGATAAGGAGGCAGTGCCAACTATTGATGTGGCTAGTTCTACTTACACTACACTGACGACTAAAAGATTGAGTTGTCTAATCTCAGCAGATAACAATTGAATAATAAAAAGTAAGTTCTATTTTGAACACATCAACCTTTTTCCTTGATATAAAAGTAATAAGTGTTTTTGCATCGATTTTCAGTCGTCGACTTTACGATTTTTTTATGAATTTTAATGCACTTTTATTCTTTTTTATTATTGTTCATCAGATGCCACTGAGAAAAGGAGTTTCTGTGACTGTCACAGGACCAAAACTACAGCATACATCAGCAACGACAACAGTGAAAATATGCATAGAAGGTCAGAGGCATATCAATGCATAGAAGGTCAGAGGCAAACCATTGGAGGATCTTCTGGTATTCCTGAGGCAAAATATCCCAAGTGGACTTGCATGAATGCAAAAATTGTATCAAACTGGAGAGAAAGGTAAATAAACTTCAAAAGCAATGCAGCAAGTTAAGAATAAAGCTGCACTAACATAGATTACTAGTTTCCACTTCAAAACAACAAGATGAGGATAAGGACTCTGAAAAGGAGGAAATAGATCTGACATGTGATGAGGTCATGGAGAATGGTGGCAATGATTCTGGAGCAGTTTATATGATGGAAAGTGACTCCACAAGCCAAGATGAAAAAACTGAAGATAATGAGATCAAGTATGTAAACTGTTTTTTGTTTACTTGCAATATGAGATTATCCCTTTTAATTGTGTCACTTTAAGCTGTATGAGTAACAACAGCATTTTGATTTCAGGTTCGATGTATCATCGGAACTGTCAGCAGAGCCAAAGGTTTTTGTGTTCTTTGGTAACTTAACTTTGACATTCTGCTTTAAATGCAACTCAGAAAATCATGTTTCAATGAAGAAAAATGGAGCTTTAGTTACAGTTTATCAGCATTGCACTAATTGCAGGGACCTAGCAACCTCTGATTATTGGGAAATATCTTGGATGCAATCTTTACCTTAGTTTCCCTGTTCTGCTTGCCAGATCATCAATTAGCAAAGTTCTATTAGTATTTAGGCTCATGGGCCTATCAGCATATGATATTAGAACTTGCTTCAGATATCAGTCTAAGCTGCTTTTTCTTGCCATCATACACCACTGGAACAACTATCAAACTGCCTTACCGAATGAATGAAAAGACAACAGAAGTATGATCTGCATGGTGATGGAAAGTATTGTGCATACATAATGTTAAATTGCACCCCCAATGAAAATTGGTCGTTTTGAACTTTTATAGGTATGGCATGTTTTCCTCCCTACAGTAATGCATATGGTACTTTACAAACCTAATGTGAACCTGAATTAAAAAAGTTAATTTGTACTTTGGCAGCAAGAACATCCCTTAGTTGATAGGTTTGCTCCAGCAATGAGTGAAACCATTTGTACCAGCTACATAAGAATTAAATGCCTATATTAATTACAGAATGAGGGTTTACTTTTCCCTGATCATTTCAGGCAAATGAGACAGGAGGCAGTAGCACCAACATGGAACTTGAAGGATCCAAGCATGGTTTTAACTTTTTTCTTCGAGCTGGTCAGCATATTGGAACATCCATATCTGATACACTCCATGAGGGTTGCAAGGTGGCTAGCAGCAGAATATCAGAAGTCCACGAAACACTACTTTGACTTGTGCCAAGTTGAAGACTCTAATATGAAAAGGTTATCAAAAGCTAGCAAAGAGAGAGGGTGTGAATGGGTATGACAGTGGACAAAAGGAATTACATGTCATTTATTTGTGTGTAACATCAACCAAAGAAAGCTTTGAGGCCAAATGGAAGTCACTTGTCGGACATATTGCAAATAAACACACTGATCATGAACACAAACTTTTTAAGAATTGTGCCTATTGAGAACTTGAGAGGAGGAAATGGATTAAAATTGGTATGGTTTTTACTATGATTGCTGTTGATGTATTGAGAGGTCTCTTTGAATTATGATTTTACCTCTGTACTAGGAACCAAGGCTTATGACAATATCTGCTCAATACTGATGAAGGAAACATTGTTGAAAGACGTTAGAAGGCTTTCACCACATGAGCAAACCGGCTGTTTGGAGGGCTTCCACTCAACTTTGAATCTGTGGCACCCAAAATTGATGTGTTGTTTATGGATGGAATGTACTGTCAAGTTAGTATGCTGTTCTAGGATATTATTTACTCTTTACAGCTTAAAACCACCTGGTATTAGCCAGAATAACATTCTGAAGTAGTCAACTGGGCAATACAGAGTTAACCCACATTAGCATATTACCAGTAGATAGGTTGTTGGGGTTGCAGGTTTCAAGAAATCCCACTGAAGGATGTGAAGTTGTTTTTTATGTATAATAACAGATTGTGGTTTGGATTCATGTACATGGTTTACACTCAAATATGTTTTTACTAAATGTTTATTCTGAAATATAATGTCTTTGCTCTCCTTTTTTAACAGATACATGGTTGCTTAGTAAAAATAAGTAGAATGTTCACGGACTAAAATAATTTATTGAAATGAGCTTTGGACTACCAGACTGTAGCCTTCAACAGGTTTAAGGTTAATGGAAGTGATCTAACACACACGCACACACACACACACACATATATATATATATATATATATATATATATATATATATATATAGGGAGCTATAAATAGTTATGAAAATGTGTATGATTAGGCCAGTTCTTAATAGCTTCTGGAGTAGAATAGTGTATTGTCAAGGCCATGTGTCAACATTCTAGGGTTTTTTGATGTTGATAACTTTTCTGTTTTCAAAGTCAATGATATGGTCATTTGTACCTTTAGTGTAGTTTTTCACATTTCTGATATGTTCTTTCTCTCTTGTTGTAAAGCCTCTTCCCGTTTCCCTGTTACAACTCCAGCTGCAATCTTTGCATGGTATCTTGTAGGTAACGTTTGGAATGCATTTTCTAGTGTTGTCAAGGGCTTGATGTAGATGCTGATGTCACGTTTTCTTATTGTTCTTGATAGCACTTCAGTAAGACCTCTTATGTAGGAAAGTATTGCATATCCACTGTTTGCTGGAGAGGGATCTACCCATTAGAAAAATATGCCAACTAGATCTTCTGGGTCAGGTGTGGTTCTCCTGGTCTGCTTCTGTATGACTTCCTTTATAATTCTTTGGGGATAGCCATTTGTCTTCATTATTGTAATAACTTCATTCAATTCACAAGTTTTTCTTTCCTCATGGTTTGGAATGCTTATTGCTCAGTGTACCAGCGTTTTTGCTCCACTAATTTTGTCTTTTGTCATGGTGAGACATGTAATCCAAATAATGATTAGTCTGCATTGGCTTTTGGTAAACATCGATGGTTAGTGCATTGCCTTGTTGCAAAACCAAGGTATCAAGAAAGGCAATATGCCTGTTGTTTTCTTCAATCATAACCATTACGTGCAGGTTGAAACAGCAGTTCTTTTTATGATGCAAAAACTGTCATCCACAAAGCAATGGGAAGTCCTGTAAGTGCCATAGCAGCTGACCTTTGCACAGAGGTAATTGAGAAAAAAGTAATTGAAAGCACGCTTCATGGATGACAGTTTTTGTGTCATAAAAAGAACTGCTGTTACAACCTTTCACAACACCTTAAATTCTATTGACCTGCACATAATGTTTACAATTGAAGAAGACAACAGATGTATTGCCTTGTCTCCATACCTTGGTTTCAAGACAAGGCTATGCACTAACCATCGATGTTTGTCAAAAGCCAATGCACACTAATCATTATTTCGATTACACATCCCACCGTGGCAAAAAAAACATTCCAAAGCATGAGAGAGGAAAAACCCATTAATTAAATCAAGTTATTACAACACTCAAGACAAATGGCTATCCCCAAAGAATCATAAAGGAAGTCATAGAGAAGCAGACCAGGGGAACCACACCTGACCTAGAAGATCTAATTGGGATATTTTTTCCGATGGGTAGACCCTTCTCCATGAAACAGTGGATACATAGTACTTCCCTACATAAGCGGCCTTACTGAAGTGCTATCAAAAACAGTAAGAAAACACAACATCAATGTTTACAACAAGCCCTTGACAGCACTAGAAAACGCATTCCAATCACCAAAATACAGACATCTGATTAACGAACAACCAAACGTTATCTACAAGATATTATCCAAAGATTGCAGCTGGAGTTATATTTGGGAAAT
Organism: Heliopora coerulea; assembly: GCA_030142905.1. Classification (NCBI taxonomy): domain Eukaryota; kingdom Metazoa; phylum Cnidaria; class Anthozoa; order Scleralcyonacea; family Helioporidae; genus Heliopora; species Heliopora coerulea. The sequence continues at coordinate 164,809 of JASJOG010000151.1, read as the reverse complement.
GGGGAGAGGCTTTACAACAAGAAAGAAAAAACATATCATAAATGGAAAAAACTACACTAAAGGTTCAAACATTGCCAATCACGCTTGGACAAACAACCATATAATTGACTTTGAAATTGGAAATGTTTATGCAAAGGCAATTATCAGAATGAAAAAACCCCAGAATCTTGGCACATAGCCTTGACACATAGCCTTGACAAATGGGGTCGACAGTAATTCTAAACCGACTCCTGGACAATATGCTATTCTTCTCCAGAAACTATTAAGAACCACCTAATTGTATACCATACACTCCATCCTAAGTATTTATAGCTCCTTATTATATATATATATATTTGTGTGTGTGTGTGTGTGTGTGTGTGTGTGTGTGTGTGTGTGTGTGTGTGTGTTAGATTACTTCCATAAATCTTAAACCCATTGAAGGCTACAGTCTGGTAGCCAAAAGCTTGTTTCAAATTATTTTGGTCAGTGAACGTTCTTCTGTTTTATTTTTTTTTCCTAACGTTGTTGCTTGTTTGCATTCCATTTAAGAATGTATAGAGAGATCAGATGCAACAACTATGTCCAGATAACTTACCCCAGGAACAAGTCTTGAGAGAAATTCCTGTACCCCCAACATACCGTGAGTACTGTTTTCGACTGACCTTTCAGTGAACTATATTCACATAACTTGCAGACTGAAAGCTCATTCAATTTTTTTGCTTCTTTTAGCATATGTTAATAATATAAAGTTTTTGCTGAGCTCAGTGGCATTATGTCAAAGTACAAAGAACACTGTCCAGAACTTCTGAACCAAATGTCTCCAGATAAGTTACCAATGGAAATTACCCAATTTTTTTTTTTTAAAGAAAAGAAAAATAGTTTAAAATCTTTTGACATGTTCCATTTTTATCATAGAGCAGAATGCTTCTGCATGCTTGAGGTCATCGTGGCCTCCTTCCCACCATTCACTTCATAGTTTTGAATCTCTACTTGCCACTGAAAAAGAACCAAGAACCAATATGGACATGAAAAATATTTAAAAGGATCTATCAGAGAACTTGTTCAGCATCTTACCATAGAACCAGATAACAAGCAAACTTTTAGAGCAGTTCAGCCACATGAATTTGTTGAATACAAATTTGACAATTGCTTGTGCAGTGCACTTTGGCTTTCCAGTTAACACATTTGATATACTAATATCTAATAAGGGGCCATCATGTACCAACATCAATCGAATTCTCCATCAAGAAGACAATGTAAGAAAAAAAAAAACTTTTTTGGTCTTCAAGTTAACTGGAATTGTAACCTCCCCCTAAATACCAAGATAATTTTTTTACAGCACATATCTTGTAATTTATTTCCTTGTTAGTTCTTAACCTGGTAAACCTCAGATGCAAAGATTAAGACAGTGTACACACCTAATTTTAAATAACTTTTCAGGCTAGGAATCATATTGAAATTATGTTGGCTTTATTTGTGGAAAAAAATGAGGAACAAAAAAAAAGTACTCTTCCTAATAATTATAAACAACTGATTTTTAAATTGTAATAAGTGAATTGTAAAACTTTTAAAAAAAAAGCAATTCTGGGTGTATACAAAGTTGTTTATGTATCTCTCCATATAAATAGAACTCTCAGAACTTTGCATAGGTTTGGAAATACTGTTTGCTGACTATTCCCTTCTCCAGTCTCACAAAACATGAAAATCCCACACTAGATAGGGTTGTACTGCAGTCCCTGACTAATCAGGCATTCATTGGAAGAGGGTCCATGATTTTTCACCAGAAAAAAAGCAAATACGGGATAATCTGCATAATTAATTATTTCTTCTCAAATTTATAGCTCACCAAAAACCATGTTTTATGGGCTTATAAGCTAGTTTGAGATTGAAAGGGTTAATAATAACACAGTCCATGTTATGATGAAATTACATTCAGGCCTGTAGCCAAGAGGGGGACTTTTCCTCCAAATAGAATTTGTGCCCAAAAAAGAAATTTGAAGTAATTTGTTACAGCCAGGGATTGTTTTAAAATTGATTTACTGTGGCGTGCTTTCTTTCAAATAGTTTACACTGAACATATGACAAGGGAAGCTAAACATTGTATCATCTTTGACAGAGTACTTTACCAGGGTTTTCATTAGGCTAAAAAGTAGATGGTGAAGAATAACCATGACACAGCGAGCGTTGTAGGCACAAGGCATCTAGGGCATCCAGGGGCATGCTGGGGGACCAAATTGGTTTGCTTTAATTTCATGATCGATGGCCCACTAAATCTAAATAAAGAGCATAATTCCATGCATTGTTGCATGCACAATGAGATCTCAGTTACAATCTTTTTCTCTGAATCTAGTTCCCAGTCGATGGAAAAAAAATGCAGGATGATGTTGACAAAGCACAATCTGTCAATACGCTGGTATTTCAACTCATTTTCAAGTGTCTAAGAATGCGATAGGACTTTTTTTTCCCTTAAATCAAGAAAAGTAGATGGCGAACTTTGCCAGTGACCGGCTACTAATGAGAACCCTGCTTTACCTATCAATGCTGATGATACCAGTTGCTTTGAAATGACTGCCTATCCTTGGTTTTTGGAAAGTCTATCATAGGACAGTTTCATTCACTTGACCTTAAATCTGTAGATGCAGAATCAGTGGAAATCCCAGAACTTCCAGGGAGAATTATGTTTTGTGAATTAACCAGTAAATTATCCAGATAATTTACAAAACATAATTCTCCCTAGAAGTTCTGCCATTTCCACTGATTCTGCATCCACTCAAGCAGATTCACATACCTGGTTTCTTGGAGTTGTATCATCTTTTCTTTGCTGCATCACAAACTTATAGTTATACCAAAATGAAAATTACTTAAATGTGTAAGCAGTCAGGTACCTTTGACTGAGCATAACACCCACAACCTTCTATCTATATTTGAAAATAGCATGTGTCGATGAATATGATGCATTACTTTTACTTTGATTTCTGAATACACGGAAAGACATTTTGAATTGACAAATGTGACTTTACAAGGTCAAAAAAACTTAGACATATATTGATGATTTAATGGATGTATCGACGTTTTCCTGAATAGTCAACTTTCAGCATTAATATGCTGGATACAAGCTGGTAGTCGGCCAGCCAGTAGTACTAGGAGGAGAGGAGATTATTCCAAAAACTTACCAATCACAAAACTGGAAATTTTGAAATGACCAATCACGTCATTGGATTACGGATTATCTTCGCGGGGGAGCGTATACTAGTTCTCATAATCAATCACTTAAAAATTCCTTGACCGGGATTGGTTCATCTCGAGCCAGTGTGGGGTCGGGACTAAGTGCATGCGAACCTAACCTACACTCCCTACTGGAGTCTTTTGTCATTATTGCAACCATCAAATTCAATTAACTCGCTAAAAACTCTATGTAAGCACAAAATCAAAACACGCTAAACACTATACATTCTTATTCTTCGAGGTGATACAATTATTTTTTTCTTTGTCCCAATATTATCGCGAAACCTCTTCTTACTCCTCTTCTTCTTACTCCTCCTCTTCCTCCTCCTCGCCACCTTCTTCTTGTCCCTCGTGTCCCCCGTCCCTTCTGCTGCTCTTGACTGTGTTCGTACGCACATTTACCCAAGTATTTCCAACAACTTTTGCTCAGGTGAGCCATCTTTTGTCTTGCCACGTATCCTTGGATTGCCCTCATCCAAGCTTGTGCCATTCCTCTTCCTAGACCCATTTTGTTCGTTCTGAAATGATCGCAGAGAATAAGAAAAGTGTTGATAAAAGTGATCATGGTTGACAAGGTATGCATTTGTGGAAATATGTTCAAGTGAAGCAGTGGTCATATTTTTATTTTGACAATTTTTTTACTGTTAATGTATTCATGAAGTATTTTACGATGTCTCAAAGAGTGAAGAAGATAAGAGTCAATAAGACCAAAGAAGAAATTGCTGCGATGAACTGGGATGAGACTTTTGATGCTGGAATAAGATTTCATAGATTGATGAACAGAGGGATGCTTTGGAGGTATCTTCGGTACGTTTTTGGTGACGATGAAAGATGTTTTGAGATATTGGATGAAGCTTTTGAGGATTTTGAGAGTTTTTATGAGTATGGAAATAATCCTTAGAATAATTATGATAATTCTAGTGAAGAAGAAAAGCAGGAAGAATTGTCTGATGATGAAGTTGATTTTGAATTGATGTTTGAATATAATCGTTGAGATTTTTTCAGGATATGGATGATGAGAACCCATTTTATGCAGATGAAAATGTGTTTTTTGATTTTAAGAAATGGGAGCATTTGTGTCTCATGGATTATATGCGGCGCTTATTGCATTACAAACGTCTTGGTAGAGGGGGGCAAATTCACATAACTTTTCGAGTTTTCGACCGATTTACTTGTAAATAATATTGAAACATTCCTTGCAGCATGAAGAACATTTCAATGTGTTTTGTATGAAAATTGGTCGAGTTTAGTGGGTTAAATTTTAAAACATAAGTCAACTATACCTTGGACTCTTCTTTGACTTGTTTGTCTTCCCATCCCCTTGTTTCAAACGCTTCTTATGTCTTTGTTCTTTGGTGATTGTCTTTCGAAAATATATCCAGATGTTCGTCTGAGTTTTGCGGTTTTCTCAATGTTATTTTCGTTCGGTATTTTTGTAAAGAAGAAGAGAAGTCGTCAAGAAATCACCAGCGTTTGATGAACCGTGTCAGAAGTCACGCGTCTTTTGCTTGCAGGGTACTTGAGTTTGATTGTCAGTTTCTTTGTTCGGTCACTTGACTTGCTGATTGGCATTCACTCTACGACTTGATGTAGTGATGGATTTATGTTTGACAATGGCAGAAGTTGAGTTCGATTGGTGTTGTTATGATGTTTTCACACTATTTAAGCGTGTCGTGTTTGAAAGGTGATCAGGAGTCGTGATGTTTTGTTTCCTTGAGGCAAAACTGCACGGATCCCAGTGTCTGGAATCAAAAATTTTTGTTCTTAATATTTTTTAAAGAGTAATAAATCAAAATTTGGTTCTGGATGCCCTCACTTTGATATAAAAATATATGAAAGTGAAGGAACCAAAATCAATTTATGATTTTTTGTCAGATTTCTGTGACTTGTTCATGTTCTTTCTTAAAAAGAAAAAAAAGTGAAGGACTTCCAAAGTTGGTTTGGTATCTCTTGTTATGGAAACGTGCCCTAACATTTTCCATCCTCCGGGTTGAATTGAACTGTCAAGATTTTGATGACAGGTGGTTATAAGTACCCAGGTGCCAGCCTCCGAAGAGACGTTATATAAAAAGAAAAATTTGTATATAAAGTAATAAAAAATGGAAGGGTTTGTGAGTGATTTACCCATGGTTTTTCCGAAGTATATTTCTGAAAGTAATGAAAATAATTGTGAATGTGTCGTTCTGTTTGATGGTTTGTGCAAATAATTGATCTCATATTATAAAGTTGGATGCTTGTTGGATAAACCAATTGCGGATTTATCAGAAGATGAACAATTGGAAATATGGAATTTTGATATGGATGATTTTATGTTGGCCATCAGTTGTTTATAGAGCAGGAAATGGGATGGATTAATATTAACCGTGATGGCAATTACTTATGTATGAACTGTCAGCGTTGTTATATAGTTCCTAGTCTGTTTGAATTCGTCTCATCAGTTAAAAGAGAATTATTCAGAAATAAAGTGAAGGATGCATTTGTTTAAGTATATTGAAGTAGATAAAAATGGTGTTGTGCATTTGAATTGTTTGTTTACAAATGTTTTTGAAGAACATGATAATATACATTGTCGATTGTATCTAAAGAGGACAAGAGTTTATTGTATAAAGATGAATTGTCATCTTAATGAGTTGAATTATTCTAATGAAAATTTGAAAACGGGTATCAAGTTTGGTTCTTTGTTAACAAATCGTGAAACAAAGCTTATATTACAAACAGTTTTGTTTTGTGAATCTTCTGCAATAAAAGTAAAGGACAAACTGTTTGAAGGTTTTGAATTGTTTATTGAATATAATAATGAACATGGTTATACAACAGATGAAGATGGATGGGGTGACGACGAAACTATACGATTTTACAGGAATTTATGAATGTTCTCGTTAATATCTTGAAAAGGTAAGTTTTCTGTAATAAAAAAAATAACTAAAAGAAAAAAGAATATATTAGTACAGAGTGGAAAGTTTTGGTTAAATTTAATGTTGCATAATAAGAGAAAAAAAAGCAAATCATAGCAAAATACTCTTTGTAGACATCATTTTTCGAAAGTCAGTCAAGTATTTTATGGATCTAATCATATTTGCTTGTTGGAAAATGGGTCGTTCTAATAGCCAGACGAGAGTGAGTCATTTTGATAACCGAAATATGTTGTTTACAGTATGGTGATAATGTAAGGCAAGTAAAATCGAAGATTGAATGGATATTGTTAGGCAACCGAACATTGAAGCCGACAAGAAGTTGTACCAAAAGCTTTGTATGAATAACTGATAAGCGTGTTTCTATTACATGAGTTATAGAATTATTGTAAAAATTTACTTACGTTTTGACGAACTACGTTGATGATGCTTGATAAAAAGGAAGGGGTTTCTATGACGTTTATATTGATGAATAACGGATGCAAAACTATCAAATTTGAAAATAATGATATGCAAAAATAATTAAGTATACTTAAATTTTAAGTAGGGAATGGTTTGTGTTTGTTTTAAGGTGAATGATTTATAAATAAATTTTTTCGTGACTGAAGGATTAAATTATATTTTTCCAAAAAAAATGATGGAAGGAATTTGTCCTGAAAGTGAAAAGGAGAATTTGATATAAGTCACGAACTTTTGGATGAGGTTTTGTATTATTTGAATTCTCATAAAAAAGATTGATGGATGTTTTTTTTTGCATGAGGAACATCATTTGTGTTCTTTGCCCTATGTTTGTGAAACTGGAAAAGTATATTATCATTTTTTACTTTGGTATAAGCCAAAAAAAGAGGGGCATGGTAAACTTTTTAGTAATGTTCCTTTTGTTCGATATTTGAGACAAACATGTTTGAAACATCAAATAGTTATAAGGAAGTCATATGAATTGTTTGATGTCGTGGTTCGGGTCAAACATCTGTTTCAATCAAATCATCGATATTTATGTGACTTGTCAAACGTTCAGGAATAATTTGCAGACGAATTTGACATTTAGAAGAACCAAGGTGATTTATCTCTTTAGTTTTTTACATGAATGATTTGTTATAACTGTAAGACGATCTTTGATAAGGTTATATTGAAGTTCTACTTGTATAAATTTTTGTTCATATGCTGGCAATATATTTATATAAATGGGTAATTTGTTTAATGTAACATGATTTAAAACTAATATTGCTATGGTGTGCAAGGATACTAATGAATTTTTTCTTTTTAGTAATTTGTAATATCTAAATTTATCTACTTCTAGAATGGTTGTGGTGAATAATAGATTGATGTTGTAACCCTTTGCTAAAATATAATAATATGAATTGTTTAATTCTATTACATAATCTTCAACCGAAATTGTTTTATTTTTTAATTCATAACCAAAAAGTAACGTTGATGATGAAGTTGGGCTTCTTATTGAATTTTCTTTCAATAATTTCATATAAGTCACTTTGTCTCTGATGAATTGTTCATATGAAATCTGGGAGAGTATTTTTATAATTCGATTTTGATCGCAGCATTCCTTTTTATCTTCTTGTTGTTTTTCTGTTTTTTTTTTTTCATGATTAACAATTGTGACTGTTCTCTGGATTTGTTTTTGCATGTTTCCTATTAGGATGTTTGGGTAGACGACTCATTGTTCGATTGGGTGGGATTTATTTCTGTCGTCGCATCCAAAAGATGGCTTTCGAATATTGCTGTCGATTGAAACAATTGATTTTCGTCTTCCAGCATGGGTGGACTGTATAGATACTGTGGAAACGGGATAAGGTTCGACGATTGTAATATCAGGGAATTGTTGTTGCGTGTCATTGATGATGTTATCAAGTGTGGATGGACTGGTTGGGTCTTGCGTTTCTTGCTGTTCTGTTGTTGATACATTGGTATCGCTTGTGCTTGAAGATTCGGAATTTGCATTTGTGACGAAACAGTGGAAAAAATAGTCGAATACGGTATCGAGCTGTGATTCTGTAATTGAACTGGATTGGTTATTACATCCTCTGTTGTTCAAGTCCAGTTGATTTGTGTAATCAAAGAAAGTAAAACGTTGTTCCATGTTGTGTAGTTCAAACATAAAAATGATGGAAAGTGGTTGTAAATCTATCTGGTTAATTGATTGGATTGCTTGATTTGTTTGAAATGACTGTATTATGTGACTGTCAACACATAGTGTTATTGTTGTTAAGCTTTGACCAATCATATGTTGTAAATTCAAATCAAAACTATTCAAAAGCATGAATAGTAACGTTTGTGTTTCTAGTGTCAAAGTCATGTGAGCGTATATGGAATAATGATGATGTTGTTTTAAGTAGTTTTCGTAATAAGTTAACAGAATCGGCAAACCAACTGGTAATGTTTTTCCCAATAAACACAGCAATTTTTGTTTGATGTGTTAAATTCGTGGCAACGACGGCATACCATTTTAACAATGGTAATAAGGTTTTTTGAGGAGCAAAACCAAAGTACTCTCCAGCCACAGTTGACAGATAATGAGTTCCAGTTCCTGCGAATAAGTAGATATAGACTTCGATGTTGTTTGGATTTTCGTTTATTCTGACTTCTTTGTTTCTGCTGTGGTTTTTTTGTTGCAAGAAAACGGCAAAGTCTTCAAAACTTCCATATTTTAACGTTGTTGGAAAAGATATGTCATCCAGAAGTCTGTGTAGTTTACAGCATATGCGAGGCATTTTTTTGGTTTTTGTAAAAATGTGTGACATGTTTTGAATATTTATTGGTTTTCAAATTTGAAACAGGAAATGACATAGCAGATGCAATTCATATAGAATTAATAATAAAGTGATGATCTATATAAACAGTTAACATATGTTGTAAAGTAATATGCAAATTTTGTTGATATTTTGTTCTCTAGGTTGGTAATCGTTTGCTAAAAGAAAAAAAAAAAATGATCAAGATATTTGTATTCCTTGTTGCTGTAATAAAACAACTTCCCCTTTTCCCTCCTCATAAAACTCCTTCGTCTTTGACTGGTAGCATAACAGATTTTGAGAATAGAATGCAAGAAGAATGTGGTGGATGGGGAGTTGTAGTCAAGAACGAGATTCACTACGATAAAATAAAAGAAACTTGTTATTTGACTATAAGAAATGGTGTATTATGCTGCATTTCAAAACCAGATTGTCCTCAGGGTACGATTGCCGAAATTCCTATCAAGCCGTATCACATGTTTCCCCTCAAGTCTATTCAAATTGGTTATGTGAAGGAGACTGAAATTATCGAACCAAAGAGTAATCAGGAACTGTGTATTCTTAAAAAAAAAATTCATATCGATTTTATCTCAGGTGGACATTCATTTTTGTATCAGTGCTTGCGTTTCCATTGGCATATGTTGTTGTTGCTATATTTTTGAAAAGACACCACATTCATTCAGAGACTTTAAAAACAGTTCGAAACTTTGCTTGCAGTTAATTGTATTATATCATATATTGGTGATTTTGTTAGTTCATAATTATTTTAAATTTTACCTTTTTATGGTGTTTTTGTTATACTCGAATTTGTTGTTTGGGTAATAAAAAAAGGATTTATTTCCAATATTGTCTACCGTAATAATAATATATTTCTTTGTTCAGATTTATTGCTTTTGTTGTGAAAGCTTTGGGAACGTATTTTCGTTTTCCCACGTTTTGAATGTTCATATTGGTCTTTCTTTTTGATTTTATATCATTTGCATTAATACACCATGCATTAGGTTTTCCACTCTCGCATATTATGTAAGGAGCTAAGTTGGTCTTGGGATAATATTTATCAATTTTTTTGTTAATTATTCTACGAACTGTATATAAGCCTAAACTTGTTCCTCTTTTGATTTTTTTTCCCTGCAAATAATCCGAAACCGGCATTTGGTATAAGAGATCTTTTAACTCTGAGATTGTTATTCTTCAATAGATGGATCCAACATTGTTTTGTTCAATGCGTTCTATTTTTACAACATTGATGTTTTGATGTGTTGCTTTTGCATTGAATCGATCTTAACACAGGTATATGTGTTGTTCTTTTCTTTGACATCTAATAAAAAGAAAAAAGTTTAAACATAAACTTTTACACCCTCATATAAATCCTTATTATTTTTATGAAATTTAAAATGGCATCTAATTTCACTATTATGCTTCCACTTGGATTGTGATATTCCAGTAAAAACGTGTTTATTCTGTTTTGAAGTGTTTCCACTTCATATGGTATGACGTTGACGGGGTCACCGGATGCAGATATAAAATTATGAACTGCTTCTGGAAATATTCTGTTTACAAAGGCAATATTTTCATCGTCTTCGAATGTTGCTCCAACTTTTGACTTGTTTCCGTTGGCTTTAACAAATATTTTGATGACACCATTTGTCGACATGGTTTCCTGTCAACAAAATCAATGTAATTGTTGGTGTCACATTATTTTAAGGTATTTTTTTTAATTTTTTAATTAAATGTGTTTATCATATTAACATTTTTTTTATTTGTATTTCATTAAGTGCAAAGGAAACAGATTTCCAGTTCGACGACACGGGTGGAGTAGAAAGTGTTGAAGGAAGATCAGGTTCTCATGAGTTCAAAAGAAACTTAACTTGTGGGTGTTATATACCAGTACCATCTTGGATCAAATGGTTAAGAAACTTTTTTTCCTGAATTTGTAAAACGTGGTGATGTCTTCTCGAATGACATTGAGAGATCAGAAGAAAGTGTCATTTACTGATGAAGAATTGGAAAGAATTGTAAGTTATATACCTTATGAAGAAAAAGATCAAAATGCATCTTTTGTTGATGATGAAAATGTTGTTCATCGGGGTATGGAAATTTACAGTCGTTTGGGAGTTGTGTCTGAAATATTTCAGTTTAATTTTGACGTGGAAGAAATGATGATGCGGTATGATGTCAAAATTCCTCAAAATATCGTCTTTCAACTTGTTTTAAGAAGAATCATCAACCATTTGTTGTTTAATTAATTTTGAGACACGTTCTCTGACTAAAATTTATTAAATATATGAGCTTTCGACTACCTAACTGTAGTCTTCGACAGGCAAGAGTGACATAAATTAATGACTTGTAGATATTTATAGGTGCGTGTTGAATTGAGGAACTATGTGGCAGGAAGCAATTAGCAAATACAGTGCTTGTTGACAAGGACAGCGTATTGTCTGGGAAGCGGTTTGGAGTTATTGTCAGAATTCGCTATTAAAGCTGTATGCCAAGATTCTAATGTTTTTCGTGTTCAGTAGTTACCACTATCAATTACTCTACTATTAGCGAAGTCGATATCATGATTATTTTCCCATGCATGGTTAGCTATGTTTGAACCTTTTTTATAGTTTTTAACATTCCAGATATGTTCCTTTTTTCGTGTTTCAAATCATCTTCCTGTTTCACCAACGTATGACCACGAGCAATCCAAACAAGGTATATTGTAGACAACATTGGTTCGTCGTTTGGGTGGAACTTGGTATTTGGGAGAAGGAAAAGTTTGTTGTAGCATTCGTAGTGGTTTAGTAGTGACTCTACTGTTATGTTTTTGTAGTATACGTCTGAGAGTGTCAGTTATCCCACTCATGTACAGTAAAGTAACGTAGCCGGTTGGTTTGTCATTTTCAGTCACACATTTGAAAAATTGTCTTACCAGTTCTTCAGGTGATGGTACGGGTTTGTTAGTTGTCAAGTCTTTGAAAGTTCGTTTCAGAACTCTCTCTGGGTATCCGTTGTTTTGTAAAGCTGTTGTTACATGGTTGAGTTCGTTCTGTTTGCTATCGTATGTGCTTGGTAGTGTTTGTGCTCTGTCTATAAGAGTTCTGGCTGTGCTAATTTTGTGGTTGTCATGGTGTGAGTTGAAGTCAAGGTATCTGTCTGTATGCGTGGGTTTCCTGTATACGTCAACTTTGAGGTCGTTACCTTGTCGTGTTATAAGGGTATCTAGAAAAGCAATATTGTTGTCCTGTTCGAGTTCCATAGTAAAAGTAATGAAAGGGTCAATGTTGTTTAAAGAATCATAGAAAGTGAGAATAGCTGTCTTTATAATAATACAAAAACTGTCGTCAACAAAACATTTCCATGTTTTTGGTTTCATAGGAGTCGCTTGAATGGCCATATTTTCAATTGCTTCCATACAAAGGTTAGCGATGACTGGGCTAACAGGGCTACCCATGGCACATCCATGTATTTGTTTGTAAGTGTCGTTGTCATAAATAAAATAATTGTTAGAAAGTGTAAAATCTAAAAGTGAAATAATATCATCAATAGTAAGGTTAGTACGAGAGCTTAAGGTCTTGTCCTGTTCGAGTTTTGTCCATATGTATTGGCAGGCTTTTTTGATGGGGATAGCTGTAAACAGAGACGACATCAAAAGAAACCATAACTTCATCATCTTCAATCTTGATTTTGGCCATCTCACTTGCGAACTCAGAAGAGTTTCTGACAGAACAACCATTCTTGTTTTGGATGGGTGAAAGTATGGTTGTAAGAAATTTTGAGATGTTGTAGAGAGAGGAACCAGTGCAATTGACAATGGGTCACAGTGGGTAGCCTTCTTTGTGGTGTTTTACTAATTCGATTGCTTGTTATTGTTGCATTATTTGGTATGTGAAAAACATTTAGTGCCAAAAATAATTATGAACGGTTTTTGAATTTTGCGATTGGAATATAAAAATGTGGTTGTTTTAGATAGCATGCTGCTGACCATGACATCTTTGAGAAATGTCGTACAAATGTTGGATTTCAGGAAACATTATTTTCCTTATGATTTGACTGATTAGAATTACAGTGGAAACATCCCCCCTAAAGCAAGTTTTTCGACATCAAACATGAATGATCTTGAATTGAAATCATTTGATGATTGGTATGAACAAAAGAAAAATTAAATGTATATTTTGAAAAATGAAGTTAAGGAATACTGTCAAAATGACGTTTTTATATTGACAAAGCTTTGATAAAATTTCACATTATTTTGAAGTGTACCAATGTGGAAGTGTTGTTCGACCCTACAGTGATGACAATATCATCTTGATCTTTAAAGATTTATTTAAGCATGATAAATTCAAAAGATGAGTTGGGTGTGGAACCAGTTTGCGGGTATAACGAAGGAAAAACATTGAAAAATCAAAGTAAAATAGCTATTGAATGGTTGAATGAAATCGAGAGTAAAGTGACGAATTCTCAAAATTTTAGATGGATTTATCATCATCTTGGAGAGAAAAAAATTGATAATTTTTACGTGGATGGATATGATGAAATGACTGATACAGTTTATGAGTTTATGGGATGTTTTTATCACGGGTGTTTGTCGTGTTATGATCCTTTACAATACAATCCAAAATTTCAAAAAATGTTCGGGAGATTACATTTGGAAACCGAGAATAGGATAAAATATTGGAAAAAGAGATACAAAACCGTCATAATTATGAAAGAATGCGATTATATAAAAACGAGAAAAAAATATTTCAAAAACACCTCTGAAAATTAGAGATGCTTTGTATGGGGGTCATACGTGTCCTAGTGTATTATATAAAGAAGAATTCATTATGTCAATTTTGTTTCTTTGTACCCATCAGTTCAGTATGATCAATTTTATCCTGTGGGTGCTCTCATTGTAAAAGTGGATAATGCATTTATAAAAGAATTTTTAATTGGGGAAATGAAAAAGGATGTGGGAGAACGAAAAGTTGGTTTTTTGAAATGTACGATATTGCCAAATAACAAGTTGTATTTTCCCATTTTACCCTCGTGAATTGATAATAAATTAGTGTTTTCATCATGTCACAAATGTTTAAAGTTGAAAAAGCACAATGAATCTTGCAAACATTCAATTGATGAAAACAAATATGAAATTTTGTAAAATTATGAGTTGCTTTATTATGAACAAAAGAAAAAAATATTTCAGGAATACGTTGCAAAATTTTACAGCATGAAAACACAATATTCGGGAATTTCAAACAAAGAAAACGTGGAACGTGAAAAACAAAACTTGTCTCAACGATTACTCGAAAATTTTGGAATTTTCATGAAATGGGAGGATATCCCCACCGACAAAAATGAAGCAATGAGATTTGTTATGAAATTAATACTAAATTTGTTATGGGGTAAACTGTCAGAAATTCAATAAGTCCTTTGTTTATTTTGTGAATGATTCTGAAGAATTGTGCTCTCATGTTTATAATAAAAAGTACAACACTGTTTACTTTGATGTTCTGGATTTGCAAACGGCACACGTATGTAATTGTCAAGAGGAATACAATCACAAGATAAACAAAACGTGTGTTGTTGTCGGAGCGTATATCACATGTTATTCAAGATTGAAGTTGTTAAAATATTTAAATAAAATACCCCCCAAAAGCGTTTTGTATTACGATACAGATTCTATTATTTATTATTCAAAACACTGATGAAATTTTGTAACTCAAATCGGATTTGGGATATTTGACATCAGAATTGAAAGATGGAGAATATATAATTTCTTTTGTTTCGACGGGCCGCAAAAGTTATTCATTTACAACAAATTACAGGGTCAAAGTGACTCATGTGAAAGGTTTCAAATTGAAAAGATCGAAAAATCTGATTATATCTCCTGACTTTTTATATGAAATGTTGGATGATTTTGATAAAACATTTACAATTGAAACTGAAAATGAATTTGTCCTTAAAAAAGATTTACTAATCAAAAAAAAAAACGTGTCAAAAACATTTTTATTAACATTTGATAAAAGACGTATTTTAAGCGATTTATCCACTGTTCCATGGGGTCATACATTTCAATAAAAACCACAAAAAAAAAACAGAACTTTTTTCTTGTTTTTTTTTAATAGAAAGAACGCGGAATAAAACATACAACCATTTCCATGAATTTTCCGTTTTTTATTTTGATGGTTGGACCCAGTCAAACTGGAAAAACGACTTGTATTTTAAATTTTATAAAATATTTCTCGTTTATCAACAAGGGACATATTTTGCAAAACGTGCTATTTTTGCATATGGCTGAATTTGGTAATGTGATCGATCTGGAAGATGAATCATTAAAATCGGTTAAATTTCATTCTGTCAAACACAACATGGCAGACAACAAATCTGAAGTCAACAAGGAAATAATATCCACCATAGAATCGTTCAAAAAAAAAGTCAACGAATCAGGAAACGACGGGACCAACAAGCACAATTTGGTGATGATGGCGGTCGGTTCCAGAAAAAACATATTGCATTATGTGGAAGAACTGGTAACAAGAAAATGTCATAATGAAAATATGAACTATATATTCGTTGTGCAAGATCTCATATTTTCCTCGTCAAAGTTTCGCATGCTATTTAGCAATGCAAATTATGTGGTTTTATTTCCCAACAAATCGGACAGTAGAAATGCAAAACATATTCTAAGATCAAGAGGTTTTTGATGCAAAAGAAATACGAGAAATTTTGAAACTAGCTTTTGATCAAAGTGATAAAACTCATCCCTATTTGATGTTAGACAGCACAGTACAAGTAGTAGAAAATGTAAGGGTAAGACAGGGGATATTTCCCAACAAAGATTTATTTGTATATATTAAATAAATGCTTTTTTTAGTAATATTCGGGTAGTATTTTTCTCTGACATGTACATGTTTGATCACAATCATGTGTAACTCCTTTTCTGGAATTTTCGTTTTCTAATAGTATTTTATACACACCGAACGTATTGCAAAGGGTATAACAACTAGCCTGAGGAAAAAAATCATGTTTAAAATAATTGGTTAACTCATCATAATTTTGTTTTATTTTACCATAACTGTTCAAATCCGTTTGAGACCAATGCATTAGTTTTTCTTCATCCATGCTTGTAAAATACAAAACGAACCATCCGCAATTTTTGTAACTCGTGTGCTGGATTCTTCTTTTGATGGGGTAGTTAATTTCGAACTTGCAAGTGCATTTTAGTTTATTTTGTTCCATAGATGCCACATAAGGTCTTTGATTGTAATTGTATTTGTCTGTTATTTGATTCATGACGTTTTTGCAAACCTTGTTAAAGTATTTGGATCCCCAAGTATTGATCAAATAGTAAATGCAATTAGTGCATTCTTTAAATATATCACATTCAGAAGAATAAACTTTGATTTCTTTTTTCATCAAAACACACATCCAATGAACTCCGGGTTTGCTTGAAGGATCAGTGTTTGTTATCCAGTTGTACTGAAAATTTTCATGTTGCACAATCAAGTCTGGACTTTTATCAGCAGCAAAAACTCCAAGAGTGAAGGGAACGTCAGAATCGTCTTTACAAATCACGTTCTTTTGGTTTATCAGATCATCCAATGTTGCCATATTTAAAGCATCGTGTTGAAACACAGCTTCAACAAGATACATTTTTTTTTGGTCAGAAAAATCGAAACAAGCCATTTTCGTTTTATTTTATTGGACTGAAAAAATGCTTCGATTTATATAATTTTTTAATTACATATTTTGCTTCCGAGTTTATGTTAATCACATATTTTGCTTCCGAGTTTATGTTAATTAAATATTATGCTT
Source organism: Heliopora coerulea (assembly GCA_030142905.1). NCBI lineage: Eukaryota > Metazoa > Cnidaria > Anthozoa > Scleralcyonacea > Helioporidae > Heliopora > Heliopora coerulea. Next base: position 148,167 of record JASJOG010000151.1, on the reverse strand, counting down.
CCGGTCTATCTTTTTTTACAGATCTGACGTCTGATATCACCCCACTCAGGTTTGATGGATGTGGATTGTTCATTCTGTTCTTTTTTTTTCGAGGACTTGCTTGTCTAATTAACATATCTCGTATACTAGGAACTTACGTTCCATAAGCTTGTTTAATATTTTGATTTGGAATATTATATTGAGCAAATCCGGAGTCACCCAAGACTTTCAGGGCTGAACGTTTGTCTCTATCAGGTAGCATATAACTACTTTCTTTGGATATATTTCTACCAAAGTTGTTTAAAAACAAATCATAATATTTTGTTTTGTTTCCTTTTGCACCTATTAATTTACCATCTTTACTTCTACATATACCCTTCGTGTGCAATCGTGATTCAAAACGCTTCATGCTGACAACTCCTAAACGTAAACGCCGTTGTCTTTCACCATCACCACTGGGACGATCATCACCCCCATCACCACCAGTTCCAGTGCCATCTCCATCAACATTGTTCATTGATCTGGTTATTCTATTTTTTCCTTTATATTTTTCTATTTGAGAAAACAAATTTTGTCTATAGGAATCCTTCAATTCACTTTGTTCGGGTGCTGCAACAAACTTGTCATAATCGTGTATAATTTCATTCATCCCACTTTCATCTATTATATTTGCAATGGCTTGACGTTTTGTGTTTGCATCTAGTTGTTGTAATAAAGATTTCAACACAGAGGGATCAATCACCTGTAGTCTTTGAATGCTATTTCCACTGTTTTTTTTATTAATTTTTTCTACAAAAAAAAAAATTAAATTTTTTTCAAATATTTTGACACTTTTCTCATAATATTTAAAAATATGTTATTTTCCACCATCAGAAAACGCATATCATTAGAATTTTGTTTCTTTTTATAAAAAAATTTCATTAACACCTTTTCTGTATCTAAATTTGGGAATCAACTGATCTCTTTCAACAGCATTACATATGGTTTTCATTAATTTTCCCGATCTAGATTCAAACTCTTCGTCATTTGATAAAAACCTGTTTCTCTGAGTATGATTGTTTTTTAAATATCGATCTATTTCTTTTGCAAATGATATAACATTATCATTTTCTTCATTTCATTCTTTTTTTGAGTTTTTCATACTATTCAATTCGTTTCAAACAGCATGAACTATAATACTTACGTTATCATCTTTGTCTGCATCATCATCATCAGCAATACTTTCATTATGACTCAAATCATTTCTATCAATCATGATAAGTCATTTTTTGTTAATTCGACTTATGTTTTCCAGTATTTAAAACACCTCTTATGTAAGCATTATGATCATGATCATCATCATAATCATCCACATCACTGTCTGTATCATTATAATAACCAACATCTTGTTTACAAGTGTTTATTTCAACATTTTTATTATTTTTTTTTAATCTACGACGTGTTTGATATTGATCCAAATGTTCACTATCGCTATTACAATCTTCATCTGTCGCTTTACGTTTGTTCATATTATTATTGTTTTTTAAAAGTTCTATACAAAAAAAAACAAAAAGATCATCTATTTTAATGATTAGATGGAAAAATATCTCCCTTATGCTTTACACACATGTATAAAGAAATTCCCTGGTGAATTTTTCTCAAAAGGCAGTCACAGGCCAACACGATAAACAGTACGAAATGAGTGATTTAGAGGAAATAATGGCTGAGGAGTCATAACTTCAATTCTCTCATGGTGACCTCTTATGGAAGAATATGCATCAGGAGATAAATAAGATAATTTGTTTAATAACATTTGCGTAACGTTCATTCTTTTCTTTTTTTCTTTTTCCTTTGCATAATATCTTGCAAAAGTCTTCATTTTTCTTCTTAAAAAAAATTAAAAAAAAAAATTATATTGCAAGCTGTTTAAAAGTTGTTTTCATGTTTGCAAATTTGCAAACTTGATTCATCAATCCTATAATTTTTACGTAAATTTCAATGTTGTCTGTTGTGTCAAATAGTGTTTCCACATTGATGGTTTTTTTCATTTCTTTTGGAAGTAATTTCAAATTAGAATCTTCAGTGGGATTTAACTCAAAGACAATTAGAGTATCTCGGTTTTCATAATTTGCATAATCGGTATACATTTTTTCAGAATCACCCAAATGTAGAGCTTGTCTGGTGTGAAAATAAGCATCTTTTGAATTTTCGATTTTTGCACCAATGGGAACACTATTAACTTTGACCACGACATCTTTGATTTTTTCCCACATGCAGTATGCTGGTGTTCTATAAAAGTCTCCATTAACAAAATCAGAACGGACCAAACCAATGATCAAAACGTACGGACAATTAAATCCGAAAACGTTATTGCACATAAATTTCGAATTGGATAACTTATGAACTTCACTTCTCACGTGAATTTCCTGATAAAACAAGTTTATATATTTTCCTTCGACATCTAACATTCTATTTATATCTTCTTGAATTTGTGCATCAGGAGTAAGCGATTTGAAATGAATTTCGAAATTTTTCAATTCGGTTTTCAAATCATCAAGATGCCCCAAATTCATTCCATTTTGTCCCCCATTTGTTATGTATGTTGCAAAATTTGCATAGGTGTTATCATGAGCATTTGCAACATGAAAATCACTGTCAGTTCCATTCAAATTTCCAACAAGTTCAAGTTCACTACCCGTAAAAGTTCTTCTGTTTGTATCTTTTGTGAATTTCAAAGTCAACTTATTGTTTACTGGTAAAAATTGTGGACCGACACCGAAAAAACAAAATTGCAAATCGTCAATTACATATCTATCTTCTTTAATGCTTTTTATTCTTTCATGAGCGGGTTTATTATTAGTTTTCATAGAAGTGACAGTGGCATTACTGACAAGCTTTGTAAGATAGTCATGTTGACCAGGAGAATTTCTCAATCCAATAGAACAACCTGCCAAATCATCGTTTTTATCTTTATGTTGATACAAACGACCCAAAATGTCGGCCACAAATAAATTTTCTGTATGCGAATTTGTTAACGACTCTTCATTTGCACTCACATCAATAGATTTCCACATCGTATGTAATGGGTGAGACATTATGTCACAGATAGTAGCCGCATTTAAATTATCTCCACCTGTTGTGACTGAAAGTGTTGCTTTCATAAAACTATCGTCAAGTTATATCACACCTCTGCCGCTTCCTCCCTTATTAAAAGTAAATATTTCTGAATCTGATTTTTCATTGGGATTCGCAATTATTCGTTTGTTTTCCACTACATCTGTATTAATAGGAACATCTTGAAACATGTCAAGTACTTTGTGATATAATCCGGTTTCATCATCATGAATGGGATCTTGATTTTTATTCTTCAATAATGGTAGTTTTTCAACAAGAGCATTTTCTTCTGTTAATTTTTGAGCTCCTTCATTTCCAAGTGAAAACTCGGTCATTTTTTTTTATTAACAAACTTTTAAAAAATTTAAATTAAAGAATTACAAATTTTTTTTCGGTTATTTTTTCGAATTTTGTCAATATCTGTAAAATTTGGAATTTTTATATTTTTTGTTTTTTTATTTGGGGGTTGTTCATTTTTTTTATTTGTAATTTCTCTAATAGCCATCTGTTCTTGTCGTCGTTTTAATGCATTCACTTTACGATTGTAATCATTTCTTTGATCTGTAAATTCTTTAACTGCTTGACAATTGTAAGTTGGTATTCCATCCAATTTATAAAGCTCTGTATACACAACGGGTCTTTTTATATTTTTTCCATTTTCCACTTTTTTTCACAATTTTGTTCAGAAATCTTCCATAATTTCTTGATGAATTATAATTCCGAATGGACATGTTTTTTCAATTTCTAACAAGTTGAAGATAAAGTATAATTTCTTCATCATCACTTGTATCAGATCCATCATCATATTTTATAAAAAATTTAAAATGTCGATTAATTTCATCATCACCCTGCACAAATTCCACCGGGATGTCATAAATGATATGTAATCCAAAGTCAAATTCACAAAATTAAGTTGTAAATGACATAATAGGTTTGAATGCGTGATTATATCTCCTTTCGTTGGAAAATTTCCTTTTTTCGAATTCAAAACATTGTCAAAATTACTTTTGTTATTTGTAGAATTAAAATGAATGTATCGAGCATATTCTATTTTAAATGAATCAGCAATATTTGATATTATAACATCTTTCGTTTTGATTTTGATTGTTCTTACAACATTTGCTTTTTTTCCTATAAACTGTTCTTTCAAACTCTCCTCAACTTTATATTCGCTCAATTCAAGAACATTATTTTCTGCACTTGCAGTAAACTTCAACATATGAATATCCATTCTTCTTTAAAATGAAAAAAAAAAATCATCTTATTTTTCCACTCATTTTTCGATGTATACCACCTATCACCATGGGCAAAACAACATCTTTTGCAACTTTTCTAACTATGGGATTACTTGTGACCTTTTTCCTAAATTTTACAACTTTTCAAAAAAAATCACCAATTCCCGCCCCAGATTGATTTCTCCTTCTTCTTCTTCTCCTGATCAATAATCTAGGACGACTTTGAGGATATATACCCCTATTAGACAACAATTGTCTCAATCCTGACCCTCACTGGTATTTCATATAATTTTTTTTTCTACCTGTTCCTCTTTGATATATTGCATATGTCTGTTTTCTGCCCATAATTACTTTCAAAATAAAAAGAAGTGGGATATTTTTAACTATTTTTCTTTCTTTCAATACAGTTTGTTGTCTTGCTTGTCTTTTATTCCTGTAAGTATAAGTTGAAAGTTGTTTTGATAATCTATTCAATGTCACATATTTAAAACCACCACCACTTTGATTTTGATAAACATGTCTTCTTTTTTCGAACAAAAACTTTTTTTTCCCTCTCATTTTTAACAATTAACTTTCTTAAAAAACTGAAAAAATTAAATTATATTACAAATCAAAATAATTTTCCCACAATTAAAATACAACTTGACATCATTTAAATCTGTAACTTGAAAATGCATCGATCGAATCACTCCAGGTCTCAGAGATCGCACACAATTTTTTGGAACAAAAGACACCATGAATTCCTCACTGTTTTTATCTGGTAATTTAATGGGACATAACACCAAGCATTCTTTAAATTCAAATCCCATTTTTATAGGAAGAATCTGGTCACAACTAATACTCATGAAATTTAATCCGTAAGGATCCATAACATATAATCCTTTTTTTTCTAGATGTCCCTTACTTTGAATTGGAATGCTTTATTTCAAATTCAATTTTATTCGAATCAATCCCCAATACATGAGTCAATCCTTTTCCAAACACGATTTCAAGTTTCACATCATAATTGTCTTGCTCATTTACTCTACTGTGACTTTATACATATATTTATTATTATCAAATCCATCATAAGATGAAGATGCTGTAGAATAATATTTCATGTCTTTTATAAATGTAACAGTACATTTTTGACCCATGACAATTCCAATATTACAATTAAACAAACAATGTTTTATTCAGAAACAAAATCAATTCTTTTAATGTATGACCATACGGAACATAAACCCAATCATGTTCACATGATAAAGATGAATCAATATAAGTATTTTTTTCTTGATAAAATGTTCAACAGTAAAGACAATTTTCATCTTAAAATCCTCTTTATTCCAAGGGTGAATAGTTGAAATCGTATTTGGATACAGAATTTCTTCAACCACAATCTGTTTATTTCCTGATCTTGCATCGATTTCAGGAACAATATCAATTTCAAAATCATTCATTTGATCATTCCTCCTGCTACTTAGTTGATTTGAAACAAAAACAATTGACGACATACCTCTTTCACCACTAGTCACTTTTATAAAAACAATATCAAACTTTTTGCAATTCTTCTCTATAAAAAACACCAGACAATGTTTCTCCATCATTATCCTTCAATACATAAATAACGGGATTGGTCAAATGGACTTTTTTAATTTTAAAAATTTCCTTACTCCACTTAAAAGTGCTTTCTTTTTGAAACCTAGATTTCAATTGTGCAACTCGCACCTTATCATTCTCTTTTAATATTTGTCCTTTTTTATAAAAAGGATGAAACTCAAAGTACCTTTTATATTTAAAAATTTGAGATATTTTTACTTTATCATGGTAAACATCATGAGGTTTATTATAATCTATACTCTTATGTTCAGTCTCATTATATCTTTCAATTATTTTGTGCAAAATATTAGTATAGCTCCCCTCTGTTCTTCCATACAATCCATACAAAATATTGGATATCATCATTCACAAAGTTTGAATAAATCTCTCAACGATCATGCTCTTCATTTCATAATTCTCATTTGAATAATATCTTACGACTTTTCCAAACAATCCATTTTTACATTTATTTTTTATCAAAGAAAACTCCCCTCCCTTATCACTATGGATCACATCAGGCAAAACACCTTCATTGTCAACAATTTCTTCAAATTTATGAGCAACACGATCACTTTCTTTATTACATAATTTCTTAACCCATATATATCTACTATAAACACCTGTAACTACCAACAAATATCTAATACATGAATTATATCTTTCCAAATGTTTCAAGTCCATCAAATCTATTTGCCATTGATGATTGGGTCTTCTAACATCAACTTTCAACCTCTTGTATTTTACCTATCATCTTCAAAACATTTTTTTTTTCTTCAACTTCAAATCTTTTGCAACTTCTTTTATAAACGCATCATCTATTCTTTTCGACATTTTTTTCATATCTATTTTTTATGAAAAAAAAATTAAATTTGTTTTATTTTTTTTGTTTCCCCTGGCTGCATCTTGAGCTGCTCTTAGTATCTTACAATATTCAAAAACCTGCTGATCGTTTTTTATAAAAAAAATCTGCATCAAAAACCTCATTGACAGCAATCAAATCGCTATTGTATTGTCTAAACAAAGCAATTCTTGATGTTGATCTACTTTCTTTGTCATAATTCATCTGAAAAGTTATGAATCTAAACAATTCGATATGACTTTTAAAAAAATTGTTCTGTCATCTCTTCATTCTTTTTTTTGGTTTTGCTGTTTTCACTTCACAAATAATGATATTGCTCAAAAACTTCTCGTTGAAACTCCAACAATCTTTCACCAATGTATTAAAAATCTTCATTCTTTTTAAATTTAATAGAGTTGAATCTACCAAAACCTTCATAAGTCGCTGGATGAACCACAGCTTCTTGAGGTGCATAACTACATTCCCCATAATCTTCTTTTTCCAGGTTGACGACAACTGCTTTTCTTTTATGGATTGCAACTTTTTTCTGAAAACCCAATTCCCAGATACCATATTGTTCATCGAAAACAAACGCCAATCGTCTGTTCAGTTTCGTCGCAATTTCAACCACTATTCTATCTTTCTCATCAAGCATGGTCAGACTCGAGATCAACGAGTTCAAATTTCAAAAATCAAATGAGAATTTTTGAAGTCACAAAAAATGAAAACCGTCCTCCACATCTGGAGCAGCTCTATAAATTTGAACTTCCCTACTCTGGGAATTATAGCATACTTGTTTCACACTGCCATCGTCATAACAAGCAATAGTCGTAATGCAACTCACATTTTCTTTATGATAAATTTCCATTGTTCAAAATACTATGTAACAATCAAAAACACGCTTAACCCACTCGAAATATTCAGAACATCTATCTCCAAGATCAACCCCAATACAATTTATACTTTCATCCACTTCCGCCAAACCCACACCTTCAATATCCAAATAGCTTCCGACAAACCAATCATAACCTGATGTTAATTGACATCCTGTTTCTGTAATATCCACACACGTAATTGAATTAATAAATACTATTTTCTTATCAGAATCTTTAATATCATAATAACAATCATGCAACAACTCACCATTTTTCAAATAATCAAATTTTCGAGGAATTTTACTACCCTTATAAATTCTCTCCTTCAAAGTAAAAAAGGAATTAATATCAATTTCCTTTTTTTTTTTTTTTTCGAATTAAAATGGACCCTACTTGCAAATATCCAATAATTGTTAAAATAACTTCCATATTCTTCCAAATCACTGACCATTTTTTCAATCATGTGTTTAACCACCTTATAACAATGAACACATTGGTACGTCGCCATAACTTGGTTTCTGAACACTGTATAACAAAAAAAAATTTTAGCATTTTATAATTCAATCGTCAATTGCTTTTTACCATGTTTTTTTTTAAAAGATGAATAACATGTCATACCAAAGTAATTTATTTTCCCTAAACAAAAACAAGATGTCAACATCATACCTTCATCCCTGCGCTTTACACCCAAAAGAAATGAATCATCATGTACTTTATATTTTCACCCACAAAAACTGCCATTTTACATTCAAGTATTGATTCCGAACTAAGAATATCATCTTCATTAACTGAAACAAGATTTATTTTTGCGTGAAACTGCATTTTTTTTTAAACATATAAATGTTTATCATGCATGTGTTTCCATCCATTATACTTCACAACATAAAAAAAACCTGCAACGTTGACAGGAATCTTAAACTATCCCAATTTCTTTATACTGAAATAAGCATTCAATTTGTCATCCATATCCGTCACTATCATACCATTAAATAAGAATTTAAAAAACGGCTTTAAATTCACAGTTTCGAAACTCTCCATCTTTATTTCTTTGAATCCGATAATATTGATAAAGCTCTTTACAAACAAAATACAACGAAAATATTCGTGGATCATTTCCAAGATGTAAAACAACAGCCACGAACGCTTTCAAAACTAATTCCATTTTTTTTTCTTTTAACTCACAAGACACAGATGAAATAAATCTCTTTTCTTCACAATTACAAACTTAATAATATAATCAAGTTCCTTTTTGTCCACGTATAATAATGTTTTAAAATATTCACCCATTGTTTTATTTTTGCTTCCTTATCCACTTGTATATCTATATAAAATGTCAACAACCCATTGGTCAATTCCAAAGCAAACCATAAATATTTTCCATCATATTACATCACTTGTTTTAGACTTTTCAAGCACAATTCAACATTATCACGACACCACTTGTCCAAATTCTGATAAGTTCCATATTGGTTTCTCAAAGTTACCATATCTTTATATTTTTTTACTTCACAAAACGCCATATAATATATCCTTGTTCAAACAAATAATCACAGCAGTAATTGGCAACGTGTGAAATATGATAATTACCATTAACATTCAAAGCAAGTTGATCTCTTATCAGATTACTAACCCTACCCAATGCAGACCACGAATGAGTCTGAACATAATACATTCCTTCAAATTCACTATTTATCTGAAGAGCAGAATGACTACATGCAAAGATTTCCATTTCAAATAAAGCATCCAACTTAATTTCCATTGTAGTCTTGTCGATAAATAAATCTCTCATCATAACTTTATTCTCAGCACCTTTCACTTTAATGTATATACCATTCGTAACCATTTTCAAAATACAAATCTCTTTACTATCCAATCAAACATAAGTTATCTTCAAACATGCTTGAATTTAAACCAGATCCCAGTGACAAAAGTTAGCTCAGACACGTTAAATGAAAGAATTGAAGCATCACATGTCATTTCAAAGCTGCTTGCCACATTCCATACTGACATTTATAGTAAACCAAAACCTTTCCGCCTGTCATCTTAACTTCTGCCAAAAACACATCATTTTTTTTTTTCCTTTTCTTTTAACATCAGCACAACATATGATATATCAAAATACTCCCTAGGTTTCGACGAACATTTTAACATTATTTTCAACATGACCAGACAAACACTTGCAAAATTATTCAACAAAACATGCATGGAATGTCACATTCAAGTACTTTCAAGTACTTTGTTTTTCTTGTATGTAAATGCTGTTTTTATGCAAATTTATTCATACTCTTTGCATCCTGTTATTGATTTCTAGCAATAACACAAACATCATGCTATTCAAAGACTTTTGTTATGAGCATTTTGACATTATTTCACAATTTTTTTGTCTCATTATTAACAGAATTGAGTTAACAAACATTCCAATGAATCATCCAAAACCAAGACTTTATTTTTGAATATATTTCTTCACAAATTTGAGATAAAACATGGTATTTGGAAAAAACAAGCACAATCTGACAAAAATATTACGTTTTCCTCACAAAGACGCTGCTTCTGGTAATGATAACACCACTTATAGAACTTCAAGAATATGTTTAAATCCACCAACAAGATTTTCCACGAGTGCGACTCACACATTGGACACAACATCATTAACCAAAACAACAGGACCTTCTGGATATTTTGCAACGTTATCTGGTTTCCAATCGCATAGTTTAATCGGCAATGCAAGCTGGACATTAGGACCCTTTTCAATCTGAATTAAAAATAGGAGAGGGAGGATACTTCAATTTGAACAAACTTAGAGTCATCACAGAAATATTAGTCTCATGTAAATCAAACGTAATTTCAGATATCGATTCGATTCAAATGGTGCAAAACAATCCTCCAACATATCCCAAAACAACAATCGATGCTTTCAGACTGAATTCCGGAGGTTTTGTTGGATTCAACATATTTAAAGTATATAAAGAACAATGGGATAAATGCGGTATTAACCAGTATTTTAGGGATTTACTTTCAAACGAATCTTTGTTTAAAAATTGGGCACATACCATCATTCTGAAGACGATTTTAAAGCCACTAACATAGCATGGGTTTTAAAAAAAAAACGAAGACATAATATTATTTCCAAAATTCGATTTTTTTCATTCAGGAAACGCAGCTTTTGTATTGGACAAAGGTACTCAAGCAATACCTGTAAAATTTCCTTATCAATACACAATTGAATTAAATTATTTTGACATTTAACAATATTCCTGTTATTAATCTGTATAAATTTATGTGAATTCAAAGGGGACATAACCAATAAAATACTATGACCCCCACAAATTCACACAAATCTCACATGTTCTCTTCTCCTTGTCATACTAAACAAATATTCGGGGTGATGTTCAACAATTTTTTTAAATCAAAAATTGATGAAAATTAACCCAAACATTCATTTTTTTTTCCTTCCTCTTTTCATAACCCACATGTTGAACAACAACATAAACACCCATCGACAACCTTGACAGCGTTTTTCAGATAATGGCTGACAAAGATTGCCAAAGACATTCGTGTTTTTTTTTCTTCTTCTTCTTCATTGTATATTCTATATAAATAGACTAGTAGTAACCTTCATCAATAAAACAAAATCGACCAAGATCACAACCAGTATTATTACATAGTCTTCATCTTTTTGTTCATCTTCAATTCTCTGATTATTATTTTAAATCATGAGATGCTCTTGCTAACATTGGAAAAACCTATGACAGCAAGAACTTCCAATAATTTAAAACCACGTTCTTCCAGCAACACAAAACATTAATGACAACCTTGATCACAAACAACAATGCTTGGATGATGAAGATTGCCATGAATGTCATGCATTCATCAATTATTCAACAAATTTGAATATTCTTTCCACATTTGCCTTCATTTGACACATATGAAATGAAGATGACTACAGAAAAACAATTTCACATTTCAAAATTTTCTTTTACCCAGCAATCACTATTCACAAAGTACTTTCCATTATTATACACATCATCACAAAATTGTTCAATGTCTTTTTCATTCTCTGTAAGTTTTGTTCCACAAGGGGTATACCATGTAATCACAACTTCTTCAGAATCAAAGTTTTCACAACCCGATATTACTCCAATCTCATGTCTCCTAACAACAAAGCATCATCAATTCTTCTTTCTTGTATCCACAAAATTCTCAGAACAAACTCAAATATCTCGGCCATCATCAACACCAGATAAAAAAAAAAAAACAAAAACTGATGATAATGATGGTCAAAACACTCAAATTTACTTTTTTTTTCTATCAGTGACAATAATTCACAACGGAGAGAAACTTTTTGCATAGAAGAAATACAAAACGTTTCTCCCAGTTGAAAATCAAATGCACATTTTTTGGATCCGTTTTCTTGAACACTTGATTAACTCAGACGGTAGAGCGTTCGACTTTTAATCCAACGGTCATGGGTTCAAGCTCCATATGAAGTATCTTATATTGCAAAACTTTTAACAACAACAACATCCAAGAAAGAAAGCCCAAAAGAAAAAGAAAAATTTCTTTTTCGACTTTCTTTTCTCCCACGTCGTCATCCTTGTCACAAAATCCATATCACCTACAGTGAAAATGACAAAGCTTTTTAGTCACATTTTTTTATCACTCACACAAAAAGCTTAAACATTCTCACCTTATCTTGTCCTTCGAACAAATCCAAAATGCCCCACACAAGTGAAAAACATGCTTAAATAATCTCAAAACATCATAACAACACCAATCAAACTCAATTTCCACTTCCTGCTGTCAAACGAGTGCAAATTATTCATAAATCCATCACTAGATCAAGTTATAGAGCACATGCCAATCACGAAGTCAAACGACCGAACAAAGTAACTGACAATCAAACTCAAGCACCCCGCAAGCAAGAGACGCGTGACTTCCAACACAATTTCCTGAACGCTGGTGATCTCTCGATGATTTCTCATCTTCACAAGAACACTGAACAAAAATAGCATCGAAAGAACCGCAAAACTCAGACGAACATCAGGATATATTTTCAAAAGACATTTACCCCCAAGAACGAAGACATAAAAAGTGTTTGAAACCAGGAGGGACGAAAAGACAAACAAGTCGAAGAAGAGTCAAAGGTACAGTTGACTTATGTTTTTCAAATTTAACCCGTTAAACTCGACTGATTTTCACACAAAACACATCGAAATGTTCCCCACATCACAATGACCTTTTCAACACCATTTACAAGAAAATCGGTTAAAAACTCAAAAAGTTATGCGAATTTGCCCCCTCCACCGAGACGTTTGTGTATTCAAATAACCGCCGCATTTCAACTTCCAACCGACAAAATTTATCCTAACTTCCAAATCATCGGTCAAAACCCCATCAACATAGATATAATCTAAATTGCTTGACTTTCAAAAATCTATTGACATAATTTTTGAACAAATTTAGATAAAAAGATAAGAAGTTACAATCGATTTGGTATCGAACACAAACACTTGTATTATAATAATTACACAACATAATTCTGAAAAAAAAAAGTGATTACAACATGTTAAATGTTCTTCTTCTTAATGTATTTTATCTTTGTTTTGTTCATTGTCAATGATACGTTTGCACGCTCACATGTCCATAACATTTTTTTCACCATAGGTGGTTTATATTTGTAAACAGGATCTCCCAATTTGCACATCACATTCTTGAATTCTTGTTTTGTAGTTCACCTCCAGCAAATACCATCAACAACCGGGACCACATCATGCCTCATGTAAAAATCCATGCCAAAATAGTTTATTGTAACTGATCAATAAAATGAAAACGTTGCATAGTGTACGATTCGATTGTAGACTGGTTGAAAGATAGGCTTTGAAACTAACACATAACTGGTTAGGTGTTTTGCTGCCAAAAACATTACTCTGTTGTGTTCATTCCAATCATCCGTCGTCAACACCACAATCCAATTTGATTTGTGTAAGCGATTCATTATACAGTCCTGAATCGATCTGTTTTCCACCATGATGCAGTGAGTTTTGTAAGAAATTGTAAACATCTATTTTTTTTTTTATTAAGGGGACATCATTTCAATAACAAAGAAGACAAAGAAGATAAAGAAGAGGTTTCGTGATAATATCGAGACAAATAAAAAAAATAATTGTATCACCTTGAAGAATAAGAATGTATAGCATTTAGCACGTTTTGGTTTTATGCTTACACAGAGTTTTTAGCGAGTTGAATTTGACGGTTGCAATGACAAAAGACTCCAGTAGGGAGTGTAGGTTAGGTTGGTACGCACTTAGTCCCGACCCCACACCAGCTCGAGATAAGAGCCAATCCTGGTCAAGGAATTTTTAAGTGATTGATTATGAGAACTAGCATACGCTCCCCCCCGAAGATAATCCGTAATCCGATGACGTGATTGGTCATTTCAAAATTTCCGGTTTTATGATTGGTAAGTTTTTGGAATAATCTCCTCTCCTCCTATTACTACTCAGCCAAGATCTCAAAATCTAACATTTGATGCCATTTTTCATTAGAAGGATGTAACCTTGCCAGATAGCAAGCTTTATTATCTATAACAAAGTTTTATTATCAAATTGAGGGATTACCACCTCAATTTGAGAGTTTTTATGATCACGCTACACGTCAGTTCTGATCAAATGCTTATTGCAAATCCCGATTCACTGCTGCCATGCAACAAATGCTTCATTTCATTGGCTACCTTCCGAGCATTAGCCAACAAGAAAACACAAAGGCTGTACATTCGTTGGAGTCATGAGTGAACAACATCAACTTGAAGATGATCGATGACGCATTTCTGTTCAGTGGGTTTTACAATATTTATTATTTTACTTAGCAACAAAATATACACTATATTTAGTGTACAGTTGAAGTACATGGACTTCTACAATCTTTTGTAGCACTTACTAGAAGCAGTATTACATTTTTTGTACAACCACAGGAAATCAAATTGATACAGGATACTGGTATTGACAATTGAGTTGTCCATCCACCCATTTCACTCAGTAAACCAACTGTTTGGCAGCTTCCATTTGTCTAGAGGCAGATCCTTGCTTGGTAGTTGCATCAACTAAAGTGCAAATCCAAGGCATCTTTGGTTGGAGGAAACTTCTCCAGTGCTTTGTTTCCCTTTTCAAATAAATACATTTGACAAACAAACTCTTCAACATCAGGCATTGAACCATCTTGGTCAAAACCATAGACTAAATTTGGGTATTGTTTGAAGACTTTCGAACGTTTCTTTTTCCCAAAACCTGTAAAAGAAGAGGTGGTGTCACTCCATGTGAGTGCAAGAAAACCTAGAATATTACTTGTCCCCTCCTGAGGAGGTTGTTGAGCAATAGTACACACTGGATAATCTTTTCTTTGTTTGGCAGTTCCATCAAACATCCATGTTTCAACTCCTTGATTCTCCTATAAAATTAAGTAAAAGCAACAAAAAATCTGTCCTTATAAACTACTAAAAGCCTGTTGAAGCTGTTACTAACTGCATCACAAGCATACAAAACAATGCATGTCAGCATCTTCATGCAGTGAAGTTTGACCGAACTTGTGGTAGTGGTAAATCCTCTCAATCAATTATCTTGCAGATAGGCC
This sequence comes from Heliopora coerulea, assembly GCA_030142905.1. NCBI lineage: Eukaryota > Metazoa > Cnidaria > Anthozoa > Scleralcyonacea > Helioporidae > Heliopora > Heliopora coerulea. The sequence goes on along the minus strand of JASJOG010000151.1, from coordinate 132,943 downwards.
TCCTACTTGTGCTTATTCTTGCCCTGGCTGCTGCTTTAATTGACTGTTTAATATATGTATGAAAAAGGTCATCAATTTGCTGGACACTTCCATCAAAGTGGTGAGTGATTACCTTGAATAAAACCTTAGCATAGTCTTCAAATCTATGACTGCTGTATGGTTTACCAAAGGATTGAATTACAGCAAGGCCATCAATCAGTAAACAAGTCTTTCTACAGAGATCAGAACTGGGAACCAAATTTCAACATTATCATTCAAATTATCCAGCATATCTGATTTTGCAGTTGTATTCATGTCACCATTCACTTTTGCCAAGGAAAGAGATAAATTAGAAAGTTTGTTTTGAAAAATATCAGAGATGTTAATCTTACAACCAGACACTGTAACAATTTCCTATCAGCTTTTATGAACTTCTTCTCATTTTGCTTGCCAGCAATGGTTGTCTTGTATATTGTACCAGATATCTTGCTATTGTTTCTATTTAAACTTTCAAAAGAGTGTGCACTCTTACTAACAATTTTGACATATTCTTACAAAGTAGCTATCTTCCTCGATCCTGTGCATGATCAGATCAGATTCAGACAAACTTATAATTTTGCTGGACACTTTCATTGTAGAGACATCATGCATATTTTTAATGGGGTTTTGTTGACAGAACATACACAAATTCCAGTCTTTGAAATGTTCACAATGATGCCATCTACAAGGTTGACTTATCTGTTGACCAGGAGTTGATCTTTGAGCTCTTGTTTCATGCTTTTTTCTCAGCCTGGTAAGCTTAGGTTTATCTGTAAATCCACTGTAACAACTGTGATGGTATTTGAATTGCAAAACCTCCTGATTATTGTCTAGCAGTATTTTTTTGGTTAATGTGACTTGATGCTTCATCATTTAACTTTCTTCTTTCTCCCCTCATGAGAAGAATGGTGAAGGTTGCCTTCATTTCCACAAAAGAAAGACAACTGCTGGATCCTGAACGAATGTCTTTTTAATTTTTTTATTTTTAAAACAGTGACCAGAAGGATGTTCTTGCTCTTTCTTTTCAAAGTTGACAGCTCCATATTGAGTTACTTGGCCAAGAATATACTTACCTGAATGTTCTGGTCCAATACCTACGACATGAACAACACTAATTTTTTTGAACAAATAAAAAAACAAATGGAGTAAAACTTCTAAATACAATAAAACTTATCAAACTTTTTAAGAACAGTAATCTTGTTTTCTCCCTACAATAAACTCACTGTTGTTAATTCTGTTGCTTTCTGCTTGAGTTTGCAGATCAAACAAGTTACCAAGGCATTCCCTGTATTTGTTTCGACAATTGTGCACCGATTGGTAGTGGTTGAAATATATATGCACGGAAAAAGCAATGATATCATTTCCAACCAATCAGAGAGCAGGAAAATTCAAATGGACCAATCAGTTTGTAGAATGCAAATGAGTGGACGGGGAGTATTTTTGGCATACCTAAACCCCAGATGCTGCAGAACTTTGGTGTGTGGCTGGAGGGATTGTGTGGAGCTGTGCAGGTGATCTGGGATGGTACAGAGGATCCCTGTTGTCTTGTTGGTGCTCCCCTTCTTTGCCAAGAAGGCCAACCCCTCTGTGTGGAGAGTTTGGCCTGGGCAAAGGGTAGGTAGGAGGGGAGTTGCCTTGTGCAATGGAGAGAGAGCACGGCGAGGGATTTCCCTCATTGCCGAGCTCTCTCTCCGGAGGCATCTCCTGAGAGTGTTCCTCTGCTGGTGTTGGTCCTTTTATAGCCTTCCAAGTGGGCGTGCTGCATGTGGGAAAGGGTGTGCACACATTTCCACCATGTGCATGGGGCAAACATTGCAGTTGGAAAGCTGGTTTCCCAATGGAGAGCAAAGAATGCTCGTTACGTTACACCCAATGAAGTTCATAGTTTCTTTGCAGATGTTCATTGTGCATTGTCCCATCTGAAATATGGAATCCAAGCAGATGAGGTATGTCAAATGGTGGTGGAGAGATGTTTGTCCATGTGCAATATATTCAAAGGAGTTGACTGGTATTGAAAAGAAGAGATATTGAAGGAGTGTAATTGGTTACTCTATTATCTGTCTAGGAAGAAGGACTTGTGGAACATGAATGAATGATTGAAAATGGTTTTGGATGAGGAGGCTTGGTTTCCTCTTTTTTTTTTTTTTAAATTAACATTAAATGCGTTTTTTTTTGTGAAATGAAATGAAGAAATATATTTGTGTAAACCAAAAAAATTATGAATACAATTTGAGTCTATGATATATCTCATCCAAGATCGAGTAATCTTGAGAGAATTCTTCTGTTATCCACCGGTTGGGATTGCCATTTAGAGTATACCTGATCCATGAGTTCCCGGTAGAGTTCAATTTCCCTAATGTCGTTTGGAATAAGTAATTACAAAGTTTGTTGAGTGCATGCTTCGATGAAACAGGAAAAAAAGAAAAAAAAAAGAACTTACTGTCGAGAAGGTGGAGGAGGAGTAGTAGTAGAATCGGTTTTCCTGCCATTCTATGTGATAATGAATCAAATAACTTACAGTATTTCTTTACAACAAGAAGAAATAACTAATAAAGTTGATTCGATCCATTCTCACCTTGCCTAGTTCTTTACCAGGATGCTGTTTCGTATGCTGTTAAGAACAATTGAATGAAAAACGTTTTGGTGAAGTTTAGTAAAAAAAATGTCATTTGGTCTTACTTGATTTTTAATGTGCGGTGCTCGTTTGTCATTGTGATCATTGTTTCTTGTACTTTGCTTCATTCTGTGGGATGGAATGAAAGAGAGAGAGGTGTTTATATTTTAAAAATAAGGATGTAGATATTAGACAATGATTTTGGTTGTTTTTAAAGGGGAAAAAAAAGGATACTTTCTTGCTTGATCATGTCAAGACATTATTCGTGAACTTGAGATCTGCAGAAGAGAAAAAAAATTATTTTGAGAGATAAGTCGAATGATTATTAGCTAAAAGGGAACATTTTTGAATGCTGTTCAAAATTGTTAGTAAAAAAAAAAAAGAGAAGTTTGCTATGAAGTATATTCCAAGGCAAAGAGGTGGACAATGTCGCAGAAGGTATATTAGATGTCAAAGAGGAGGATTCATCTTATTAAGGAAAAGACAATGAGGTGGACCTCTTAATAGTGGTGAGGTGGCTAATCGTGTGAAAAGGTTTGTTAATGCTGTGAAAACTAAAGTGAAATAGTGAAAAAAAAGAAGTTTGATTATGAAGTATATTCAAAGGCGAAGGGGTGGACATTCTCATTTCTACATTAGAAGGCAGAGAGGGGGATTATTAATAAGGAGAAGGCAACGAGGTGGAGGTATCAACATGGGTGTGTTGGCTATGGCGTTGGTGCCTAGCATATTGGGGCAATTATGTAAAGTTATATATGTGAAAGGGAAATTTTGAAGTAAAAATGAAAAGGAATTGCAATATAAAGAGGAGAAGAAAAAGGAGGAGGCTTTTTGCATATAATAATAAACGCCAACAACATGGTGGTTTTCCAATGTTACCAGCTATGTTGGCAGGTTCACTTGCTATGCCCCTGTTAGGTAAACTATTCAAAAAGTGATGATGACGAAGTATAAAAGCAAAAATAAGGAATTTTGGTTGATTGATATTAAATAGATTGTCAAATGGTAAAATACAAAGAAAACATAAACAGAAAGGGGAATTTTGGTGGATGATGTTGAAATGATAAGTCAGTGTGTCTGATAGTTTGTCGGTTGTCGAGAAGAAAAAATTAATGGGTGAGGAAAAACTTTTCGAAATTGTTCGTGAATGGGAAGTCAATGGTGCTGAATTGAGGATCAGATTGAATGAAGTACACAATACAATTAACAAACAAAAAGAAATAAATAATCTGAATAGTTTATTGTAAAATAAACAAGTGATTTATGCAGAGACGATTATTGCAAAAGAAGAACAAAATCGAGTGGAGATGGGCAAGAGAGTATGTTTCGAAAGACAACAGCAGGGGATGGAAGAGTTGGTAAATGATTTGCTGGATAAACTAAAAGCAGAAGAGAGTCAAGCTGCATTGCATGTTGCACATTGTCCACCTATGTTGCTGTTTTAAGGTGCAGATATTGAGGCGGATGGTTAAAGAACAAGAAGGAGTGTGACAAATACATGAGTGAGTTGGAAATGAACATGGAAATGTAAAAAATGGATGTTGTTATTTGATGGTGTTTGTTTGCTGTTGTTATAGTGAACTTATTTTGTGAAGAAAAGGTGAGGCTTTCATTGTCATTGTTGTTGATGATTTTGAATCTTCTGATGGGGGGAAAAGCTAAGAAAAGAATTGACGGTTGTATTCTTGAGAGAGAGAAAGGATGATGTCAATCTTATTGCTTCAATGTTAAAAGTATGTTATGCCAATGTGAGTTTGACTGACAGAGAAAAGAATAGCTTTTAGTGTTTGACATATGTTTGATAAATGTTTGGTTTTCGCAACTGAAAGTATTTTGTTGAGCTTAACATGATGGACAGGTTCGTAATGGTAGTTTTGGTATGTAAAGTATGTTGATGGGGACTGAACTGATGCGTCAGGGATTAGTGTATTGGACAGATATGAAATGTGTAGTCAGCATGTAAAGTGCTTTGTTTGTTTTGTGCAAAATTGGTCAGGATCAATGTGTTATTGCTTAGGGAAATGACACAAACAGGAACTAAACAAAGTATGGTTGGAAGGGGAAAGGGAAAAACTATAGCTCAAATGAATTATATCAGAGAAGAAAATACGAGGTATGAATTGAGTGTGGGAAGTGCTTTGGATAACAAAAGAGAATCTTAATTTTATGAAGGGGGCAATGTAAAGATGTTGTTGACAATGATGATGATTCAGGTTCGGATTTTGAAAGAAATAATAACGATGTGAAAATGTATTTGATATTGGAACAAAATAATGCAAGACCATTAAATAGATTAAGACGCCAAGTAGTTTATACAAAGTCACCTTGTGATATTGTTGTTTCAGGCAAGCATAAATTCAATGAGATAAGATGTGTGTGTGTGTGTGTGAACTTAAAAGAAAGCCATTTTTGAGGTTGATCAATGCATGCAAGAAAGTTAAGGATTTGAAAAAATTGCTTCGGGAGTCAGATTCGATAGAGACCCAATATTTGATTGAAGCTATTAACTGTCATAGAAGGGCATTACAGAAGAAGGGAGTGTTAGATAAGAGGTACATGAAAAAAGGAAGTCTGTTAAGGGGGGTAGGAGAACAAGAACAAGAATATCAATTTGAAAGAGATTTGATTGTCTGCGTAATAAATGTGGAAGGTCTGATGTGTCGATGGATGTTGAGAAAGATTTGTTAAGTTGCATAACTCATGATGGACTGTGAATGTTTTATTGTTGACGGTAATGTAGTGTTTAGAGAAGTTGCCATGTGTGATTTAGATTCAAAAGAACTGTTGACTTTCAGTGTTTACAATAATAATGGCAAAGCCTTTGAAGAGCTGTCTTGGAAAGATAAATGTGTTCTTTGTAGACAGTCAAAAATTCATGGGATGTATTATCGCACAGGAAAGACTAATGATACATCAATATGTTATGATGACATGTTGGTGAAATTGATTGAGTGGATAAGACACACTATGGAAATGAGATTAAGTGATAAAAGGCAGCAAGTGTGTATGGTAGGGTATAAAGGTGAGAAATTTTAATCAGTTGTGTAAATTTTTAAAGGTCCTGGCTGTGAACATCAAATTTGAAAGAACGCTATAAGGTAAGAGATGAATTGTGTTGTGAGTGACACCATGGATGTGTAAGAGGGAAGAGTATTCACTGCTGTAGGATGAAAGTGCTGTTATTCTCATGTTTTTTTGCTGGAGAAAAGGAATGTTGATTATGGATTTTGTTGGATTTGATGGTAGAGCTTTGTTTGCATTAACAGTGTTGCTTGAATTAAAAAGGTTTGAGTTTCATTATATTCTATGGAAATTGTATTTGGTTAGTGCATGTTTAAGGAGCATGAAACCTCGATTGTGGAAATAAGAGAAAAAAAAAAACAGTAAGGCTGAAGTTTTTGAAGGATGAATGGATTGAAGAGATGAACGAGGATGGTATGGTGCTTGTAATGGTTAGGGAGATGGAAGAGGGCAAAGAATATAAAAATTAGTACAAAGTTCTGATAAAGTGGTCGAAGTATTTGTTTTTTCAAGATAGGAAGTTTTACTTGAGCGAGTTTGAGTTTTGTTGTAGACCAAACATGGTTAGGATGAAGGATAGTTGTTTGATGTTACATACTAAATTCCCTTGTTCTTTGGAGATACCTAGGGATTTACGTGTACTGAAAACTCAATTTCATTACAGGGCTAATTTTGATTGTTTTACAAAGAAAGAGGATTGTTTGTTCAATTTGTTTGATGTGAGATGTAGATCAAATATTGATTATGTTCACATGGTTGATAAAGTAGAGAAGGGGAATGATTTGATGGGGGCTAATTTGTGAATTTCTGTAGGGAAGTTTTGGTTGACAAGATGGATGAAACTTGCAAGAGAAAAAGGGTTTTGCCATGTGATATTAAAGCTTATTTTAATCATTATTTTATATTCGAAGGAATATATTGTATGTTTTTATGTAAGTTGTGTTTTGTTTTTCTTCCCTCTTTAAAGTTTGTTTCTACGTATGCAAGTTTTGATTATATTAAAGAATGTTGTGATCAGTATATGATCTTGCCCTGTGATCAACCTGTTTTGTACAACAGTTTTCGTAGACCTAGGTATTATTTCTATAGTGATGGCAAAGATGAGGGATTTTATTTCCCTTTTGTTTTTGGTTTAGAACATCAATATGTTGAAGTTGATGGCGAAACATGTACATTGTTAATTAGGGGTTACTGCTTGCAATGGAAAATAACATGTTTGTTTTTTATTATACCAGCATTGAAATGAGTAGTGGTGGATTGAATTATTACCCGTGTGCTTTGTACAATAGTCTTGAGAAGTATGATAAGTTGTGGATGGTTCCTGATTATCCTCTTAATCTGCAGAGGCAACGAGATTTTTTCTTGCACAGTGCATCCTTTTATTATAATTTAGTGTGTTGTTATCCCATTGTAGAATATTATAAAAGTGGAACGTGTGTTTTAAATGTTCTGAAATGCGAAGTCATTTTTAAGAAGGTGGACATGTTTAACAAAATGACAGGATGAGTTGTTCTGAGCCGAAGCCGTGTATCATTTTCACTCAATTTTCAGAGGCACTAGTAATGGCATCTGTCAGAGAATTCTGTAGGAATGTCTATGGTTACAATTTTACTTGTATGGGAACAAATATGATGTGTGAAAATTTCGAACAAGTGTTAAGGAAGGTTTGACCATTTGGAAGTAGGGGCAATCAGATTGTTTTGAACTTGCATAAATATGTTAAAATATTCAAATGTTACTGTGTTTGTGAAAGTTCGCTTAAATGTAAATATGAGTTGATTAAGTGTTCATTTTTTGCTTTATTTTTTTCATTAGTATATTAGAGAAACGAATTTGTATGTGAGAATATTTTTGAAGCACGAAACATGTCTTTCAGGTTATACCAATGGAACCAGTATGAAAGTAGGTTTTCATAGTTATAAGAATATGCCTTTGATGTATAGGTTTGATCCTATGGCCACTTCAGATGAAATCAATTTGATTGATAGGAAGTTGTACATATCTTTGGGTCACATTTTGAAATTGGGCGTTGAATTGGATAAGTTGAAAAATAGGAACAAAACTCAAAGTACTTTCGTTGTGCTGGATGAGGACAGAAATCAGAGATTGGTCCTTATGTCAGACAATGATTATGGAATCTTGAAAGTCGGTTATCAAGAAAGCACCCATGTTAAACATTAGTGCAAATTGGTACTGGAAGAGGATTCCAACGTGATAATTCCTTCTCAGGATAATGGGGCCACCATGAGGATAAGAAAAGATTCTAAAATAGTTTTGGGACGCATGGAATACAACAATCTGTTTTTTTAAGAAGGACGATCTGTTGGATGTCGTGGCAAGTAAGGTCTGTGAGTTTGTGTGGAAATTGCAAACACCCAAAAAAGTGAACTTACTGATTGTCAAGAGAAGAATGTGTAAAAAGAGGGGAAAAAAAGCTGGTGTGGATCCCGTTGCCTGTTCTTCTTTGTCTGTTTCTGTTGCCAGCAATGTTGTGACACCATCTGGAGCTGTGAAAGATAAGAGAAGAAGAAAACAAATATTAAGCAAATCGGACCAGGAATTGTTTGAACAAGCTAACATTGTCAAAAAATGTAAAGAGCCTGACTTTGATAAATTGTTTGCAGTTCATTTGACTTTTTTTTATGAAATTAGTTAATTTGAAAATCATGTATGATAACCATGATGCAAATGACGAGTCTATTAGAGATGTCATTTTGTCTAATGGTGACAATTTTGTTTGGGATGTCAATTATGTATTGACACCAGACATGATTGTTCATGTCGAGGATTATGTAAATATGCTTAATGCTAATTTGTCAGGTTGGTTGTCTAGAAGTAATGATGTAATTGAGTTCTTAGAACATGAGAAAGAGGAATAGGAGAAAATAGCCTCTTGACTTGATTAGGAAAGCTGTCAGTTGTTACCTGGAGAGACATTAGGTAAAGAACTTTTGAAAAGTTATAAGTTACATGACGTTGTTAGGAAAAGGTACCAACATTTGAAAACCGAAACTGTGTGTAAAGATTATCAGTGGCAAATCGACATTGCTTACATAAGATATTTAAGGATTTAATCATCAACTGCGGTACATCCTGTGTGTTGTCGATGTTTATTCTCGATATGCATGGGTTAGAATGTCGAAAAATTTGAAATGGGAAAACATGGCTTGGAAATTCAAATCAATATTGCGAGAGGGAAGCATGCCTCGCAAGGTTCAGAGCAGCAAGGGTGGCGAATTCGAGCTTATTTGACATCGATTATCCAAGCAGTATGGTTTTGACATGTTTCATACTTGCAGAGAAATCAAAGCATCCATTGTTGAGAGATTTATAGGCATGCTAAAAGGAATGATCAGGCATGTGATAACTGTTGTTGACAATTGAAATTACGTCAATGCCATTGGCATTGTCATAGAGCGGTATAACACGATTCCTCACAGATCTTTGGGTAACCACATGCCTGAAGATATGTATAAGAAGGATGTGCACATTCCGAAATCGTCTTATTACAGACAGTGTTTCAAGTTTTGCAAGCCTGTGAAAACTGTGTAGAAAGGAGACCATGTTCGAATTTTGAGAATCGCCAATACTTTTGAAAAGTTGAGCATTCAAAAGTGGACCAACAAGGAATGTTCGATTTACAAAGTATATGTGGGAGATCTCATAACATATTCTTTGATCGGTGACGAGGGCAAAGTGATCTAAGGGAGGTTTTACAAAGAAGAGTTGCAACAAATATAAAAGATAGACCGACTTGAGTGAGATTGGGAGAGAGATGACCAAAAAAAAAAGAGTTTTAAATTCAGTTGTGAAATTGTTGTATAACAATATAAAGAATGGCTAGACTGTTTGGCATACGGGTCCCGTCGTTTTGGTTTCAAACAGCCAGATGGTGCAGCAAACGGGTTATTTCATCACGACTTACAAGTGGAGCAAAGGTTTGACTAATTTCTATTCCAAGTTGGCCATAACAACAAAACTGGAGATTTTTACGGATCAACACCCTGAGATTGGTAAGAAGAGGATAATTGTTGATTTGGAAATTAAATTGAATGACCATTTGCAACTGGACAAGGACAGGTCGTTCGTCAATTCATGTTGTGCAAGATCAATCAAAACTTTTCTCCCAGACAAACCAGCCAGTAATTTTGCCAACAACATTGTCGATAACATTTCTACGAATTTTTTTGCAAAAACACTTAGTTTAAAGATTTGAATTTCAAGTTGAATGCAGACGACCTGTTGATTTTGACCACTTTTTTCATAACGCAACAGAATGGGGACAGTTACATGTTGATTCACAAGTTGTTACGTGACAGTCGTCACGCGCCGAGAACATTCTCGAACATTCGAATTTCCTAGTTTCTACTTAGTCATACCGCTTATCAATACTGAGATAGTAATTTTGCTGACTCATGCTAGAGTAAGTACTTTTTAAGTTATTTGAGTCATGAACATTGTTATGCTTTTTAGGTTACTTGAGTCATGAGCATTGTCATGATTGCTTGTAAAAATAGAACATTAGATCATTTAAGAAATGACGTAAGTTGACGTCATAGTTTGCGGACAGGCTATATAAGCGCGACTCGCTCCGACCCTCAGTGTGTGTAATAGGGTGTTATTGTGTGCTGTTTCATGCTGTTACGTGCTCAAGATCGTTATACAAGAAGTTAACAGTTGGTTGGAACGCTTTGCTGCTGGAACTTTTTACTATTCGTCACCGTTGGGTCGTCAGAGTCGCAAGCTTAAAAGTGTCAAGAAGACAGATAAGCCTTGAACATTTTAGTTATTGCCTGAACTCTTTAGTTTCTTTTCTCGTTTGTCGATTAACTCTTTAGTTTCTTTTCGTTTTTGTGAATAAATCTTTTCGTTTCTTGTTACACGTCAGTAACAATTGGGGGCTCGCCCGGGAAACCCAGCTTTGTTGTATTTAGTTAAGCTCGGTAGTAAAATGTCTCAATTTAAGCCAGAACAGTTTCTATCGGAACCCGACAAGGAAATATTTTATAAGTTAAGGAAGGATGACCTCATCTCCTTAGGTGAATATTTGGAGTTGGAAGTTAAGAGTCATATGCGCAAAAACGAAATTCAAGATGTCATAATGAGTCACTTAGTTAGTACTAAGGTATTTAAGGAATCTGATATGAAAAGTAATGAAATGACGAACACGGAATTTATGAAATTTAAGTTGGAGTTAGAATTTAGAGAAAGAGAAAGAGAAAGGGAACGCGAAGAAAGGGATCGTGAACGAGAGATGAAAGAGAGATTAGAAAAACAAAGATTAGAATACGAGTGGGAATTAAGGAAATTAGAATTAGAACAATCGAGGTCTGGTCATCCGGGATCCAATCTAAATGTCAGTTTTGATGTTACCAAGCACATTAGATTGGTTCCTCCTTTCCAGGAACAGGATGTTGATAAGTATTTCCTACATTTTGAAAAGGTCGCGGAAAATTTGAAGTGGCCGAGAGAGAATTGGCCATTGTTGTTACAGAGCGTCTTGATCGGTAAAGCTCGTGATATTTATACCCAGTTATCGGTGGAACAGGCTTCAGATTACGATTCCATCAAGGAATTGATTCTTCAGGGGTATGAGTTGGTCCCGGAAGCGTACCGCCAGAAATTTCGCACATGCAAAAAAGAAAGTAATAAGACGTATGTCGAATTTTCTTGAACTAAAGAACAACTATTCGATCGTTGGTGTGCTGCAGAAAAAATTGGCAAAAACCATGAAAAACTACGACAACTGATTTTAATCGAAGAATTCAAGCGGTGCATACACAATGACATCCGGTCATTCATTAACGAACAAAAGGCAGAAACTTTAGCTGATGCGGCTCGTTTAGCTGACGACTATTCCCTCACACACAAAGTCTCGTTCGTGGATAAATCGAACCAATTTTTTTCCTCAAAACAAAGAAATTCATCGTTTACGCCTGACAATAAACGTTTCAGTGGTCCACCTAGGAACTCATTTAAGGAATCTTTTAAATCAAACTTCAATAATAGCCACACAAAGACACCAAAAGCCAACACAGTACAACAGCAAACATCGTTGAATACACAACAGAACACACCAATAAAACCATTAAACCCCGTCGTTTGTAGTTATTGTAAAAAACCAGGTAATTTGTTAAGCGATTGTTGGAAAATTAAAAGGAAAGAGAGCGGCCAATCAAAGCCTATTAGCTTTGTGAAATCAAAATTTGTTAATGACGTGCCTGACACGTTTTCTGACGCTAGAGCTAAGAGTAATAGTTCTAAGGTTTGTGTTCAATCCCCTTCTGATCCCATTATGGAGATTTTTGAACCATTTGTTCATGATGGTTTTGTTTCACTTGAAAGTGATGTAAATAATGCTGCTCCTGTTAAAATATTAAGAGATACTGGATGTTCGCAGTCTCTTTTGTCGGCAGATACTTTGCCGTTTTCTGATAAGTCTTATTCTGGTACAAATGTACTTATTAAAGGAATAGATTCCTTAAGATATTCACCTGTTCCGCTCCATAATGTTTACTTGTCTTCGAATTTGGTTTCTGGACCTGTAGTTTTAGGAATTAAGCCTTCGTTACCTTTCGAAGGAATTCACCTTCTTTTAGGAAATGACCTTGCTGGGGACAAGGTGGTAGGTGGCCCTCTTGTAATAAATAAGCCCTGTTGTGATCAAACTCCTGATCCTATTGAGCAGGAGATTCCTGGTTTGTATCCTTCTTGTGCTGTTACTCAAGCGATGAGTAAGAAACAAACTATTGAAGAAGACGTCGATGCAGACGTTGATTTGTCTGACACTTTTCTAGGAAAAGTTTTTGAAAGTGATCAATTTGATGACACTAATGAATATAATTCTTCTAAGAAAAATTTATCTAAAGAAAGTTTTTTAAATCAGGGCCAACCCGTTTCAAAGTCATCTCTTATTGTAGAGCAAAAAAGAGATCCCGAGATCTCACCCCTGTTTCAAAAAGCTGTAGATGATAATGACATTTCCAGTAATCCAGTTTGCTATTTTATAAAAAACGGCGTGTTAATGCGGAAATGGAGACCTCCGGATATTTCTGCCGAGGATGAGTGGGCAGTAAAGTACCAAGTTGTTATTCCAAAAATTTATCGTTCTCAAATATTAAGTTTGGCCCATGAGACCCCTATGTCTGGTCATTTAGGTGTCAATAAGACGTATGCCAAAGTATCAAGTCATTTCTACTGGCCTTGTCTTAGGAAAGATGTCGTGCAATTCTGTAGGTCTTGTCACACTTGTCAAATGGTTGGGAAACCGAACCAATCCCTTCCTAAAGCTCCTCTTCAACCCATTCCTGCTTTTGAAGAACCTTTCAGTAGGATTCTGATAGATTGTGTCGGTCCTTTACCAAAAACTAAATTAGGTAACCAATACTTGTTGACCATAATGTGTGCTTCTACAAGATTCCCAGAGGCTATACCTTTGCGAAACATAAAGGCAAAAACTATTGTTAGGGCCTTGATTAAGTTCTTTTCACTTGTCGGTCTCCCAAAGTCGATTCAGTCGGACCAAGGTTCCAATTTCATGTCAAGTATTTTTCAACAGGTCATGCACGAGTTAGGGATTAAACAATTTCGATCGTCTGCTTATCACCCAGAAAGTCAAGGTGCTCTTGAGAGATTTCATCAGACCTTAAAAAACATGATTAAGGCGTATTGTTTTGATACAGAAAAACATTGGGATGAAGGTATTTATTTGCTTTTATTTGCGGCTAGAGAGTCGGTACAAGAATCTTTAGGTTTTAGTCCATTTGAACTTGTTTTTGGACATACGGTGCGGGGACCACTCAAACTCCTGAAAGAAAAGATTCTGTGTAGCGAGGACAACTCTTTGAACCTTTTACAATATGTTTCGGATTTTCGCACCAGGCTTACAAAAGCGTGTGAGTTAGCTAGGGATAACCTTAAGAAAACCCAAAAATCGATGAAAACTAGGTATGATAAAAAGACCATTAGTCGGAAATTTGCGCCTGGTGATAAGGTTTTAGTCTTGCTTCCCATTCCTGGAAAACCCCTTCAGGCTAGGTACTTTGGGCCTTATGTAGTAAAAGAGAGAAAGAGCAAAAATAATTACGTAGTAATAACCCCAGATAGGCGTAAAGATAAGCAGTTGTGTCATGTAAATATGCTAAAGCCCTACTTTGAACGAAATAGTCAGGAGAAGACACAGCTTGTAAATGCAGTTATTCTGCATTCTAGGGAAGAAAATGACATATCTGAACATTCTACTCTGTCTGACACGTGCAAGCTAAAGAACTCTGACATCCTCAAGAATCTGCATTTAAAACTAACTCATCTTTCGCCATCCCAACGTCAAGACTTAAAAAGGCTTACTTACGACTTTCAACATTTGTTTCCGGATGTTCCAACGAGAACTAATTTGATCTTCCACGACGTCAATGTTGGCGATGCTACTCCTGTGAAACAACATCCTTATCGACTTAATCCCATGAAACAAAAAGCCTTGCAGGACGAAATTGACTATCTTCTTAAGAATGACTTTATCGAACCAAGTCAGAGTAATTGGAGTTCACCGTGTATTCTCGTCCCAAAGCCTGATGGAACCTATCGTATGTGTACAGACTACCGGAAAGTTAATAACGTTACAAAGTCCGATACCTTTCCTATTCCCCGCATGGACGATTGCATAGATAGAATTGGTAACGCAAAGTACGTCACCAAGTTTGATTTGCTGAAAGGATTTTGGCAAGTTCCTCTCACTGACCGTGCAAAAGAAGTTTCAGCCTTCGTTATGCCAAATGGACTTTATCAATACAAGGTCATGCCTTTTGGAATGAAGAATTCTCCTGCGACGTTCCAACGTCTTGTCGATAGTATTGTCTCAGACCTTGAAAATTGTGAGGCATACATTGACGACATCATTATATACAACAACACCTGGGAAGAACACCTACGCACCATCAGAAAGTTCTTTGTGAGGCTGAGTAAGGCGAAGTTAACGATTAGTCTGGCGAAAAGTGAGTTTGGTTGTGCAACAGTCACATACTTGGGACATGTTGTAGGTCAGGGACATGTCAAACCACTTCCATTTCAGAGTTTCCGAGACCAACGTCCAAGAAACACGTGATGCGTTTTCTCGGGATGGCCGGTTACTACAGGAAGTTCTGTCCGAACAATTCTTCCATCACCGAACCACTGACGCGGTTGCTGAGCAAAAACGTCAAATTTGATTGGAACAACCATTGTGATAAGGCGTTCGAGGAGTTGAAAGCTGTTTTGGTTAGCGCTCCAGTGTTGTCAGCACCAAATTTTGATCGTCCTTTCAAATTGGCTGTCGACGCAAGTGATGTCGCGGTTGGTGCGGTACTGTTGCAACAAGGAGACGATGATGTGGATCACCCCATTTGTTATTTTTCCCGTAAACTGAACAAACACCAAAGAAATTACTCAACGATAGAGAAAGAGTGTCTATCCTTAATTCTGGCGTTACAACACTTTGAAGTTTATGTCACCTCTTCTAGTCTTCCGATCACCGTTTTTAGTGACCACAATCCCCTAGTTTTCCTCCACAAGATGAAGAACAAGAATCAACGGTTATTGCGGTGGAGTTTGATGTTGCAGGAATACGATTTGGAGATACAGCACATTAAAGGAAAGGACAATTTAATTGCAGACTGTTTATCCCGGATTTGAATTAGTATTTTGTTTTGTTTTGTAAATATATATACCCTCCAGCGAAAGTTTTTAACAAAACTTTCTTTTTTGAAGAGGGGGAGTGTTACGTGACAGTCGTCACGCGCCGAGAACATTCTCGAACATTCGAATTTCCTAGTTTCTACTTAGTCATACCGCTTATCAATACTGAGATAGTAATTTTGCTGACTCATGCTAGAGTAAGTACTTTTTAAGTTATTTGAGTCATGAACATTGTCATGCTTTTTAGGTTACTTGAGTCATGAGCATTGTCATGATTGCTTGTAAAAATAGAACATTAGATCATTTAAGAAATGACGTAAGTTGACATCATAGTTTGCGGACAGGCTATATAAGCATGACTCGGTCCGACCCTCGGTGTGTGTTATAGGGTGTTATTGTGTGTTATTGTGTGCTGTTTCATGCTCAAGATCGTTATACAAGAAGTTAACAGTTGGTTGGAACGCTTTGCTGCTGGAACTTTTTACTATTCGTCACCGTTGGGTCGTCAGAGTCGCAAGCTTAAAAGCGTCGAGAAGACAGATAAGCCTTGAACATTTTAGCTATTGCCTGAACTCTTTAGTTTCTTTTCTTGTTTGTCGATTAACTCTTTAGTTTCTTTTCGTTTTTGTGAATAAATCTTTTCGTTTCTTGTTACACGTCAGTAACAAAGTGGGCTGTCGTTGTTGACAAATTCTTTGCAGAATTTACAGTGACAGGGACATACAAATTGAGTTATTGATTTGTTGTTGTATTTTATTTTATCTCAAATAAACATGCATTTGCACATTGTTAGCAACCACTTGAACCCTTTGTACCAGAATCACATAAACAATTTTCAGATGAGAATAAATATACTGATAAATTGTCACAATTCAAACAAGTACATTTGTGTAAATCCAATTCAATTTACGACCATGATACTGAACATGAAAAACGGCAAGGATTGTTCTCTTTCCATTATTAAACTAATCGATTTTAAAATTAATGCTTCCAAGCAAAATGTTGCCTGCGAATTGAAAGCTGAAGCAAATGCAAATGTTCCTCATGGAGCATACAACGTGGTTTCCATTTGTGACGTTCTCAATCAAACGATGGAAGAATTCAGTCTGACCTTTTTGCAATTGACAAGCAAGTGTGTTTGCATCTTATTCTTTCTATTATGAATATTGGTGCAAGCAATCCAGATTGTTGCTTGGAAGCTTGTTTACCAAAGCCAAAGAAGGGGGAACCTGGAACGAACTAAGGCCATTCAACAGGTCATGGGTCAACAGGAATAAGAAAGCCAGCATCATTATCCAACTGAGCTTTAGTGAGAAATTGTCTTTCATGTTGGGTTTTCAAAAGATATCTCATTTTAAATTCCAACAAAAAATGGATGGCAAGCGGGAGTCCAATTACATGTTCAACCTCATCACAAAATACCTGCCGGACAAGAGCAACTGACTGAATTTCATGTATGTCATTTGCGATGAGATTGAGCCCGTGCTGATCAGGTTCGAACACACAAAGATCTTGCCCATCAGCTGAAAAGATCAAAGAAGCAGTTAAGTGATGACTTACGTTCCCAACAACCACCTGCACAAGCTAACTCATGGGTATCAAATCTTTCACAATTTGAGTCGAATGCATAAATGGGGAACTAACATCGTCATCACAAACGTGCAACACGCTGTCTACCAGTGAAGATTACCAATCTATCAATCCAAAACAATTCAAACAAATGCTAACGTACACGTTACGTCGTGCCGTGCCCCCAAATGAACATTTTTACTAAACCTCAAAACATTTTTGAACAAAGATCACGAGAGAGAGGCCAATTTGTTGAGAAAATCAGAAAACTATGCAAAGCCATACAAAAGGGAAACATACCTGTCAGGTTGAACAACCAACAAAAATGCATGATCAAAAGTTTCACACATTGCTCCTTCAAACTAAGAGACAAAAAAAATAATACTAGTTGAGAACTTGGGATTAAAATACGCGCTGAACCAAGCATACAAGTTCCTCGTAAAAAAAACAAACAGAAGAAATGAGCAAACAGGTCAAAAAATTACAACTCGTCGATCCGAGCAAATTTAACAACCTCATCAACAAAAACCAGATGGTGAGCAACATCGTCTGGCTGGACATAGAAAACTCAATAGACACTGAAGCAATCAAAGTCAACTACTTAAAACAACAAAAACCTAACAACGAACAAACTCAACAACAACAACAGGAAGACTGACAAGACCAAAACACAAAAGCACATGCCATCACGCCACCCAAATTAATGATAAGCCAAATGAGATTGCAAAGAACATTAAACGTCAAAAATATCAAGGGAGAAAACGGAAAAATGATAGACATTACAATTTACAACATCATTCAAGACTTCAGAAGGAAAATAACAAGGCCCAACCTGTAACTCTTATCAGAACAAAGAAGACTAGCCGTGTTAAAGGAGTTCAAAAAAGCAAACGTGCCGGCATCGTCGATAGCAAACCTGGCCCTAAGACGATGATACATCAACACAACCTGACACAGTACCAGTGACAACTACAACAGCTCTATAGAAGAACAAGCAAAACCCAAAAAGAAGCCAAAACGACTGCTCCATCTGCAACCACAGTTAATGAGAAACAGAGATTGGCTATCAAATTCAAATGCTTCCTCGATTACCAACTCACGACCATCAAACTGGACTAGCTGGCCAAATGACATACGAAATCAAAATATATTTTCTCAGGAACGTATCTGGCAGACATCAAGCCAAACATTGAATCGACAACCAAGACAAAGACAGTCAGCAATGGGTCGCCTTCTACAAGACAATGTCAACGATCTTCTTTGACAGTTACAGAAAGTCCATTTGCTTTTACGACAAACTGCAATGGATCAATGACAAATACACCTACATGTCGCCATTCCAAAACAAGCAGTTTCAATTGCTACAATTGTCCACATGTGGAGCATGGTGCTTACTATTCCTACATGGAATGTCTTCCAAAAACTCCACATATTCAAAAAACTATCACACAACAGACAAATAATCAACAAATTCATATTCAATGTATTAAAGCATATTTACAAAAATCGTATTTTCATTTTACAAATGCAAGCACAAGAATAAAAAAGTACAATGTTGTAAACCGTGCATCTAATGTATCAATTGTCATGATAAATAAAATAATTTTTTTTCTATATTTACAAGTTGTATACATATGTTACTTCGTCTGGAAATATCCCCATTCTAACTCGCAAATTATCCAGATTTTTCGGATTGTTATTGAACACCAAATAATCGTAAGGTTTTTAATAAGCATCATAAATTACAGATCAAAATGCATTGATCGTGTTCATATGATTGTTAAATATGGCATACAAATTTCTCCTATCCCCTTTATTATCAAACACCACCTGGTACATGCTATTACTTTTAATTTTTATGCATAATGTCCTGACAAATGAACAACACGCTAATATTTTGATGATGGCAATCTTTCTTAGCATAAATATTGAGAACCTCTAGATTTTCCATACAATCCATAGCCACAAACATCAGATCATCCAAAACCAACAATGCATTATTACAATACGATGAAACATTTTGAACAACAGGAATACTCTTTTCACATTTTACAAACTTACAACTTTCGATAAGACCTTGCACCTTTTTATCTTGTCAAAAACCAATTAGTATTCACTACTATACAAATAAACAATGTGCTTGGGCAGAGGATAAATCATGCATTCCAAGTACTTTATCAACTTATATTTCCAAAGCATTTTTCCACATTGACTGGGACCAATCACAGCCATCATGAAAGGGTGTTGAAACGGTATTGTAGCTAAACAAAATTTGTCTTTCTACAACAAACACAACTACATGTGAGCATGTGTCAACAGAAATTACCAAATGTCACCAGACGAATAAAAGACAATACAATGGTGGTTAAGATTCTGCTTCTAATCCAAGGCAAAAGTCCACAAACAACAAATACTTACAGGAATGCTGATACTTCTATTCTTTTTCTGATATAGATAAACTGGCACTGAACAATGAACAACAACCTTATCCTGAATCAAGTAAACAAACCACACCTCCAAAGACACATTAAATATCATCAAACCACAAAATTTCATCCTTACAACAATCTGAATAAACTGTAGCTAAACCCTCAACAACGAAAAAATCCCAGAATGTTAAAAGATCAAGAGCATCTCATGATTCACAGGGACAACAACCTCATACCCTTTCTACTGGAAACCACAGCAAAAACATTGTGATAGTATACGAAAATATTTTTCTATCATGTATTCTTGTTTATTTTTAGGTCAGTGGTATCACATTTCTTTTTTGGTACACAAAACATGACGTTTCCCAAAACTGATGTTAATTACTTTATTTTTTGGCAGATGCCACATCCACAGATACACTTACATCAGGAAAAACTGAAATCAGCTAAACTAAATGCATGATCCTCTAACTACTAACTCTGCAGATGAAGGGCCTTTAGCTGGTAAGAACCTTCATAATTTTTTTTAAATTGAATTTTTTGTGCAAAAAGATTTTACAAAAAAAATCGAAATTAATTCCATACAAATACAAACAACCGCACAAACTCTTTCACAAAGAACTAACACTGGATCACACAGAATTGTTCACAGAGACCTAAAGCCCAAATCAGAAGAATACTTCACAGAGATCCAAAACCTAATTCTTTCAATTCCATTCTGATTACAACTGAAAAAAAAAAAAACTGCCATATTTATCAAACAAATTGCTGTAATTCAGATTTCAGCAAATAATTCACAATCACTTGATTGAGATATCAAGCTAGCTTCAATTAATATACGATCACAACAAGCTTGCACATCAGTTGGAACCTCATCAATGTACATGTTGCAATGTCAAAAAAGTAGAATCTGACCAAAGAATCATAGTCAACCACTAAAAGCATTACAAAACAATGAACCAGACCATTTGAAATCGAGAAATGTTTCAAAACATACACCATTTACTTTCTACAGGAAAAAATCAATTTCATTAATTCATATGATAAACAACTGCTCATTTTGAAATCAAGAAAATGATGAGTACCCCCCATTTCATTATTTTTTTCTGGCTTCCCTCTAAATAAATAAAAAAAAAAAAAAAAAAATATTCAATAAGTTCACTACAAAATGAGAACAAGCAATTTACGTTTCCCTACAGGCATTGATCATATTACAGTTATACTTGGATCAATCTCATTGAAAAACCTATCATACCACTCACTCAACAAAACAAAACAAAACAAAAAAGTTATACCGCACAAGCATTTGATCCATTCACTCCTAACCAACATGCCCATCTAGAATACCACAAAAGTACTCATCATTATATCTTCAACAGGATAAAACTGCCCACATCAAACGAATCCATACAGCCAAAAAATAACTCAGCACAAGGGTCAAACAAATCAAAATGCCTTAGCGCATACAAGAGAAAGACCAAAAACATTCACTAAGCAACTAAGTGTAAACATCATTGTTCGTGTCGAGCAAAAATAAATATCCTACTCGAGCAGTCAAATTCGAAAGAACACACAAAAATACCAACATATTCTATCTACATAACTAATCTGTATAAAATCAACACCCTATAAAAACTGAAATCGACTATCTTCGAACAACATTGAGGCACAATTCAGCATCCATCACTTGCACACACACAAAAAATTTTAATGGAACAAATGTTATCCACAACCATCTTCAACTCAGCATGTATGACCCAGATACAGGTCTGTCGACACAAATCACATGCAAGAAAACTCCATCCCTTACATATAAACACTCTTACAAACTTTCCAAAAAGACAATCTGTTGATCATCAAGAAAGTTCTTCAACTGAAACAAAGTTGATGTAAGGCTATATGAAAATACTCATATCAAACCTCTAAACATCTCCCAACCAAATGGAAAATGCTTCACAAAGAAAAAAAAAAAATTATAGATATCCAACCAATCAAATTCAACATCATACAAACACTACAGTCGCCAGATCACCATCAACACATGCCATTTAAACAAAGAAATGAAAATAAATGAGAATTAGACCTCGCAAACAAACAAATTCACCCAACCAATCAAAGTCAATTCGATATGGCAAAAAACAAATCCACCAAAAAAGACCCAATTCCCAATAAAGGAATCAAGACGAATAAGAACACTCAAAATAAAAAAAGAAAGATGTTCAACCAACCATATTCAATATCCAAATGGTCTGGTCATCAAATCACTCAAAACACAGTTTATCAAACATAAAACCAAACACCTTCATCTCATTATCGCAATACAACACCGAACCGTTGTTCCTTACAATTTTATTTTTATGTCACGACAACTTTTTGTTTGTCACCCTCCACAACTTTTCAAATAACATCAAACTTCAAGTTACATCATGCGTTACCTTTATTCAAACCAAACCCCTTCATGTGAACAACACTCCTTCCCAAATGAGTCAAAAAAGAATAGAATTTTGGACCGGTTGGACAAAAATCAACTATCTGCTCACCCTCATCCAATTCATTGGTCAAATCACCCAAAGCCAAACCACTCCCATGCTTTTTTTTTTTTCCCATATATCACAGAATCAGTATTATAATACAAAACATTCTCACCCAACTCATCCAGCTTTTCATACAAACATAACCTGGCATAACTCGTCACAAATGCTGCTATCGCAATATTACCAGAAGAATACAGATGGATAAACTCACGTTGTTTGTTCAACGTCACTCGCAAACAATTCTCCATCACAAAACCTAATGACATAATCCTATATCTAATATCCTTAACAAACCCAAGCAACTCATGATAAGTTTTAACAAAATGCACAATAACCTTCTCATTTTGAGCAAACTTACTCCATAATTAATTCAAAATAGTCTTACTCACAGTATGCATACCCTCATCTCTCTTCACATTCCTCCAATCCAATTCAATGCCCTCCCCAACATAATAATCATTCAAATATTTTTCAACAAATCAATCACACAGCTGCCCATCCTTGTAACATCACAATGGATATCCACTTGATTTTATACACTGCATTTTATAGTGATATATTTTGTAAACTTCCTTCACAACATAACCTTTTTTGATTGCCTTTTGCAGTTCAACACTCATCCACACACCAGTCAAACATTTCTCATCATCATCATCATCACAAACCTTACGTTTTCCAACAGCACACAATTTACATGATACAAACATCAACTTTCCTCCTATCTTGCTTGGCAAAAGAGGAAAAAACAACAAGCAAGGAGGCAAAACCTTGCACTTGATGAAACCAAATACATCACAAACGTCAACGTCCTACATTCTTCACCTACCTACCATTGATAAAATTTACAGCGATGTAAAATCAACATAACAAATCTGCTCATTACTCCCACACATCTTATTCAAAGCAACAGGACAAGTTCTACCCCTAAACAACACTTCACGAGGTCTCCAAGGAAAATAATCCTTAAATCTTTCCCTTTCCAATTTAATGTTATTATTACAATCAGCCATTCTCTTCAACAACCATATATCCGTTCCAAGGTGCAGAGGTCCAGTGTAGATAGCTTCAATAAAACAGCAGCATTCTTGAGGTTATACACTATCTAAAATATAGAAAACAAGCTTCTTGACGTTTCAAGTGAAGGCCCTTCATCTGGAGATTAGTAGCATGCTACCAACCTCCAGATGAAGGGCCTTCGCTCAAAACATTGAGAAGCTTGTTTTCTATGTTACATAGTGTATAACCTCAAGAAAGTCCCCCTCCTGCATATATCCATTCTCTTTAAAATAGCAACACCGTCAAACCATTGAATCATATAATATACCCATCTTGCATCCCACCAGCCCATAATAAAATCCTTCTTCAAAACAAACAGGACAACCATAATAATAACATCCATCAAATTCATAAATGGTCCCAGTGATTTTGTCGAAACCATCAACCCAATACTCCCCAATCTTTTTTTCTCCACAAGCAGTCAGTTTAGAATAGAAACCCATTTTACTCATACCCACCTCCTCCAACCAAATTAAAGCAATCAAGCTTTGATTCACGTTGCATCAATAACCACCACAAGGGATAATTCTAACACACTTCCTTTCCAAAAAAATTACTCTTTGCCAAACCAGCAATGGTCAAAATAAAATTATCATGAAAAAGGAAACACCGTACCACAAATTACATCTCTTATTATTTGAGAAAATCTCACACAACATCTTCACAATATACTCACATCCGTCCCACAATAAAACATCAAATGATCTCAAAAAACATAACATTCATTACCCCAACTTTCATACCAACCATGAAACTTTGCCTTAGTTTCATCATCCATTCTATCCAAATCAAAATACTCCTTACCAACAATGGGCCCCACATGACTCAAATCAGTAAACAAATAAGGATGTAAACCCTTTTGTGTTGTAAATACCCATACATTTAGGCAATGCTGCCAGCTTCATCCCAAAAAACAAATAACTGTCAATAATCATTACCAAATTATACTTTATCATCAATATTCTATTGCCATTCAGAACAGTCACATTAGTTGCAACTTTCTTCTTTATTAGCAGCCAATGCAAAATAAAAGCTGCATCAAACCGCGATCCATTGTGTGCAATTCACACAATTCATCTGTCACATCATCACCCTCAAAACAAAACCACTTCTGTCCACAACAATCCACCTCATTCAACCCCTCATCAACAAAATCAACATTTTCACAAACCCTACACACTTTATGAACAACTCAGGTAAAAGGAGAAACCAGTCTAGTACAACTATTTGTTTTACTTTCAAAATAAAAAAAAAAAAGAGAAAGATTCGCACTCTACAAAATGATTACATGGTTTCATATAACAAAAATGAGGTCTTACTTCACACACCACAAAAGTCATGATAAACGTTATCACAACTATGCATAAAATATTTCTTCTTTCTAACAAAAAATCTATCAACCACACATTTACACACATCAAAATACATGTATTTCCAACAAGGAGACACCAAATGACCCTGCTTGTCTTTAAAAATCTTATTAGAATAATGAGATTTCAAACAAAAGGACCCCTTACACATGACCCCACAAATGGGACATCTAACAACATCCATACTGTCATAATCATTACCGTGAATAGAATAACATACATTACACATCACAGGTACAAGACACTGATGGTCATCCTTATCAACAAAATACCTCATACTTATCTTCATAAACTTTCTAAAACTTAAAACCAAATCGTAATGACAATTATTCAACCACAATCCTATAATGTCATTAGTTAATCTACACAAGACACCATCATCATTTGTTCACGAATCATAAGTAATACCGTCTTCAAATTCAGAAGAAAGCACATCCAAATCAACCCCTTCATTTTCAAAAGCCTATCATAAACCAAGTCGAAATCATCTGCAACAATAGGACAACATTGCATTCCCAACTAGTCATAAACATCATTAACGTCACATGGAAAAATCAAATCGTCTATCTTCTTCCATTAAAGTTAGAATTCAGACAAGTCTGTTCCCTTAACACAATGCAAACCCAATAACAATGCAATAACAAAACAACCTGGATTACAACTCATCACTTTATCATATTTCACACGACGTCCACATTTCACTAAACCCGAACCACGTCCAACCAAACTCCTACCCTTATCCAAATGTTCGTACGATTTTGCATTGTTGCTAACCGCATGTGCTGAAAATGCCCCACAACCAGCAGGCCCATCTGGAAAAGTACATATGCTCAGTCCCATAGACCAAATGCCATCAATATTTACAACTCTACTGCTTTGATCATGTCATCTCAAAGCATTAAACAACATACCAGGCATCAAATCCCTTGCATACATCACACAAGTTGAAAAAGGATGTTCAGGAAATCTTTCAAAAAATATTTTAACAAAATCATCATTTGAAACCAAATCCTGGAGAATTTTAATACAATCAAACAAATCGACCTTTGTCATGTCACAAAACACATGCAGTCTAAGCATATAATTATGACTAATCCATTTAAATGGTTCAGAAGGTTGTCAATCCAACAACTGAATAGAAAATGTCCCTCTTCTAATATCATACCCATCATTCTGAACTGCACAAAATGTACTCACTATTTTCTCCAACTCTCTTTATGAAAAGTGTGCTCTACTCATCCTTCATTTCTTTTCTACATATATCTTCTACAAAGTGATCCCAAACCAAGACAACCACAACCAATTATACTTTTATTGTCCTTTTCTTCTTCAGCCACACTCTTGATGCAATCTTCACCGTCAACTCCATCAGGAACAACTCTAGCTGACAAAGAATTAACAAAGAATAATAATTTACAGTTCAAAAAGGCACTCTTTCCAGAACACAAATTATCCATGGCATCTGTTGACATTGAAATATGCCTATTCAAGGACAACAAACAGACAAAAGTATTTCCGTACATGACGTTTCAAGACAATCATGAGGACATGCTTTTTTTACCCTTCATATTCAAAGAAAGTATTCAACACTTTGAAAATTCAACAGACAATAACAGTGTTGACTTATTTCAAATATAAGCCTGACAAAATTAAAAAGCAACAGATCATCATGAACAACAATGTATTCAACATACCTTTGGTAATAAACACAAAAATAGACAACATCATCAATATCATTCAAAACCACCAAATCAGTTACACTGGAATAAAAACATCACACAATGTATATTTAAAATTATGCCATAAAACATATTCAGTTCAAAAAGAACTGTAAAACAATGCACAAGCAGTACGCTAAAAGGAAACCATTGCAAAAAAAAGGACATCTAAATCACTGAAATGTTGGATACCTCTTCACCAACGAAGATAACCTTCACATAAAACCCTTCACCATACCCAATACCAGTTTTGGATTATTCACATATAAAAAAAAAAACACAAAAAATAGCATAAACTTGGCTTTCACACAGGCCAGAGTCACTGCCAGACAACTAGAACAGAAATATGTAAAACACACAACAGCCCTGTTCACCATATACAAAAACAGTAACCATCAAAATGCTAGATGCATAGATGGCACACCATTGTTTTGCAAACAATAAAAAGAACGATAAACAAAACAATATCGGACTGTAGAAAAGAAATCACCCAAAAACAAACTACAAATCTACAGTAAAACAGAGAAAAAAATCGCCCCCCATCAACAACTATTTAGTCCATATGGAAGAGAATATTGGAGAGGATTAAGAAAATTAAAAGATGCTCAAGAAAAAAAAGAAAATATCACAAACCAAAAAGGAGGATTAACAATGTCACCATGGATAGAAATCAATCCAGGACCCTTCCCAATTTTAAAGACCATCAACAAGCACATTAGAAAAAAAATATTTAACTCAAGCAGTTCTTTTACACACAAAAACTAAAAACAAAACCACTATGCATATAATACCCATAATTACAAAATAATGAAATATAACTTTTACAAAAACGACATGTGATCGAGACTCTTCATCATTATTATTATCATATCCATCAGAACCAATGGTATTGTTCTTCTTAAAGTCAGTCTTTCTAGCATGTACAAGCAAACAAATGTTCAACACAGGATCGAACTCATAATTTTCTTTACATCCACCACATACACTATCTCGTTCCTGTGTACATTTAACCAAAATTATTTGACCAAAACATCTTTGACAGGGTCGACACATGGACACATCGTCATCGTTTGCATTAAAATATCCCTTCTTGCAAACATTGCATTCCAACTCAATACTATTGTCATAATATCTTAGGATCGCATAAATGTCCCAGTTCCAAACCAGGACAATGAGGACATCATATACAATAAAGATCTTCCTTTTTATCCCAAACACTATAACAACCTTCACTGCATGAATCAACAATCAAAGGTAAAGCAATATAAACCAACCATACCAATAACATCCTCATCACTTGCATACACACAACAAACGTTAGCTTCACCCAATCTCTTTATGTTCCACTACTGGTTCCAAACTGGAACTGATCCAATCAAGGATAAATTCAGCTCCTATATCATTGTCGTCCAAATCCTGCCCAATGAAAGTCATAACTTTAAATTTAACACCAGTAATTTGATTACAACCTTCCAAGACAATATTTCTCCTCGTCTTTCAAGTATAGAATCAAACTTCACTCGTCCACTAGGAAGCAACAGCAAATCTCCAAACTTCACAACAATACATTCCATGTCTGCCTCTCGCTTTTTTTTTCTGTTTATCACATTTGCAAACAAAACCCATCAAAGGATTAATCTGAAACTTATCACCAATACAGGTAAACGACAAACCCTCGATCAAATTCACACCGCCAAAACAAATACAGTCTTTGTGAATACATATAACATTGATCCACTCATATTTCCCATCAACAAAACTTGCCGCTCTGTATTTCATAAAATCATCTGTTTTATCTTTCTCAAGCAATATAAAACACATTTTTTCCAACCAAAATTCCCTCTGCAAAACAGCAAAACAATTCATACCTGCAAACAAAACCAATATCTCGTAAATGGATAAAACATTGAAACAAAACAACCACGATATTGCAACTGACATCTCCATGTATACTCTTCCTTGACAAATCCTTTTGCCACGCACAACAATAACAGCAACAATATAAACAAATAACCCCTCTTGTACCAAATTCTAATTCCTTACATTATTCATCGCAAAAACCTTCATCGACTCACAAATTAGCCTTTTGACAACAACAACTCGATGATTTTCAAACAACTTCAAACCATACTTTTCAAAAACATTCAACAGCTTATACTCTTCAAGTTCAGTATTAATGTACTGAATGAGCAAGAACAACCTTCCACACCTTCCAAATAAACAAATATAAACAACATCTCTCGAACCTTGACTCACATCAAACTCGTTCAACAATCAAACAAATGTATTCTCTTACTATTCATAAATGTCAGAACAACACCAAGGTATAATAAACCAGAAAAACCAAATCAAAACTCACCAACAATGACAGTGTTTTCAACCTCACACAATTCGAGTGTACGAGAAAACACGATTCTCAAAATTCTCTCCTAATATTCACCCAAACTAGCAATAATATTCTTACCAGCAAGCACAACACTGAAAACACAACTGACCTCATGGAAACCAACACATGAACTTATATAATATATTCACTTCACTCCATAGAAACAAAACAAACACATTAAACACATCATGAACCTAAACCATTAATCCCCCCTTGATCGTTCCAACTCTTCAAAACATTCAAAATTCTCATCAACATCATTCATCAAACTCATTAGTTCCATACATCACCAGCAATTTAAAAAACAATCAAAACATGTCGATCACATTAATCCCTTTTCCATCTTTCCAACTCTTCAAAATGTCTTACATAACCTAACAACGAGAAAAACATTCAAAATCCCGATCAATATCATCAATCAAACCTGTCACTTTCATGCATCACCACCAATTTAAAAAACAAAACATGTCAATCACATTAATCCCTTTTCCGCATTTCTCACATCAACGAGCTGTTAAGCGATGTACAATCAACAAATACCAAGTATAAAACAGCATACACTGTCAATGCTTTTAAAGGTACGGTGATTTTACTTCACAATGTTTACATTCGCGTTGAGAGTATAAATGTTTAAATTAAATAGCCTGCAGTATTTACCTGACATGTTTTTTTCTTTTTTATATAATTCCTGTTACTTGCATGTATTTTAATAGCATGGTCAAAACAACGAAATATTCCCAAAGAGTTGCATGAAATGGACGACAAAACCCTTGACCAACATCTTCGTCACTTTTACGTTGAAGTAAAAAACAAGCAAGGCGATGACTACAGTAAGTCAACTTTAATTGGGTTAAAACACAGAATAGAGAGATACCTGAACTGTCCACCGTACAACAGAGGTTTGAATATGTTAGCCAATCCAGCATTTAAAATGTCAAACTCTGTGCTTAATGCAAAGATAGTATCTTTGAAGAAACAAAGGAAGGAAAAGTTGTGCACAAACTTGTCTTGGAAGTTGAAGACCTCGCAAAGCTAAAAAATAGTGGCATACTGAATGTGTCCACTCCACTTGGCCTTCTCAGAAACGTTTGGTTTCATGTGTCTCTGTATTGGTGCCGAAGAGGACGAGAAGGACAACAAAACCTGACAAAGAACAGCTTTGTGTTTACCGAAGATGCAAATGGAGAAGCGTTTGTCACCATGATGCACAGTGAAGCCTCCAAAAACCATCCTGGCGGAATTCACGACATCAAGAGCTTTGAGAATTTGGGAAGGATGTACAAGACCAATGCAGAAAACGACAGTTTCTCAGCTCTGGAGCTGTTCAATATGAAGCTGCATCCTTCCTGTGAAGCGCTTTTTCAGTACCCAAAGTGGCAGTGCAGTCCGACAGACAGCACTTGGTATGAGAACCAACCTCTTGGAGTAAACAAGCTTGGTAATATGATGAAGACTATCAGCTCAGCAGCTGGTCTGTCGAAAGTTTACAAGAATCATTCTGCGAGAGCGACGTCTATTACGATGGCCCCGAAGGCTCACGGTCCAGTAATACTTTTTTAACAGTCCTGTAAAACTATTTTACAATACTGTAATCATTTTAACTGTCCAGTAAAATATAAACAGACTGCAGTAGAGTTTTTGTTTTCCATGGTCCAGTTAAATTTTTTACAACAGTCCAGTAAAATTTTTTACTGGAGGCGTGTCTATTTTCCAGTGCCGTTGTCAAACCCATTGCAAACAACATGGACGCCATAATCAAAAAAGTAGTTAAGGATGAGTTGAGGTCTATTCAAAATGATGACATACGTGCTACGTCTTCTCAAACCGACGAAGCAGGTACAAGCCAAACATCTAACCGCACTGCCAATCGCCTTTCCGGTCTACTTGCTTGAATAAGGAGCGGAAAGTCCGATAACCGTGGCCGTAATGCAATGAAGAAGAAATCTGTTGTAAAGGAGCACAGGATCCAGGTACGCTGGCATCACTATGACAAAACGGTGGGCAAGTACCTTCCTGTTCGACTGAAAAACAGTGGTGGTAATCGATTTATAGCATATCTGTCTTCTGACCCACCAACTTTACCAGACATCTTACAGAAAGCAAGCGAACTATACTTCCCGAATGGACAAAATCGATTTGCAGGCCAGCTTAATAAATTGAAAACATATCTGACGGATAGTTCTGGAGACGTAATAACTGAGTTTCCCGACGAAGGAACCGTGAGTGATCACCTAAATGCCAAAGGTATGTATCCATCATTGACATTCTTTTGCCTTCAAACTGAACTCGTGGATGAACACCCTTTGCCAATGCCAATGCCTTCTATGGTTTTAAGTGATTCCGAACCTGACGACTCTTTCATGGTGAGTTCAAATGCCGAATTTCCTACGTTTATCATGGAAGAACCGACCCCAGTAAGAGTGACATGCCAGGTGTGTTTCACTAGTTATGACCTTGGAGAGGATTGCATTCGATGTCAACAAAATGAACAGTATAAACCGTCCTTGCTTGCTGAAAAAAATTCCGAGGAAGCACAATCTGAACCTGAGGAAAATGTGGTTGACTTGAACGAAGTAAGAGCTCATCGAGTTGCATACCTGATGGGGAACAGAATACAAGATGCAAATGAGGCTGCTGATCATGAGATAACTGCTATAAACTCAAACACAAACTCAAGTGAAGTGGCAGCAGAAACATTGCAACCACAAGAATTTCCTGGGACACAGTGTGAGGAGTTCAAAGTTTTAAAAGTGTACAGATCGTTTGTTCAGAAAGACATGCTTCAGCATTTTAAGGACAGCTCGTGCATGAGTGCACAGCTTACTTTTACCATCCTTAATCACAAGGGTGATGCTGAGATGGGAGCAGGAGCTGGAGTAACCCGAGAAGTATTTACTTTGTTTTGGAAACAGTTTGCAAATGATATGACCGTTGGGGAAAGAGAGAGAGTTCCTTTCATTCGACATGATCACTTCATTGATGAATGGGAAGCAGTTGCCAGAATCCTAGTAAAAGGATATGAAATGGTTTCCTATTTCCCAACCTATTTGTCCAAGGCCTTCTTGTCTTTCTGCTTATTTGGAAGAGAGGTTCCTGATTCAATGGTTCTAGATTCATTTTTGAAATACCTATCACATTCAGAGGAAGAGTTAGTAAGGGAGTACCTCGTGAAAGATTCTTTTCCTGATAATATTGAGGATCAAGAAGAATTTCTGGATTTCCTGGAAAGATTCAAGTGCCGAACTGTGGTCAAGAAGGATAACATTAACTCTGTGATCACAGAAATTGGTCAACAAGAATTGATGCAAAAGCCTCATTTGATGATGGCAACATGGCGACCTATACTGCAAAAGTTAAAGAATTATCAACATTTCCAGACCCTGTCTGCTATAGAAGCTTTTTATGAGCATACAAAACCCACCACCAAGGGGATCTTAAAGTTGTTAAATGCAAACCCAAGTTCAGATTCTGAGAGAGATGCTTTTAGATTTCTGCAGAGATATGTTAGAGGACTGGACAATCACAAAATTTCACAGTTTCTCAGGTTTGCTACTGCAAGTGATATTTTGATTGTTGATGAGATTCAGGTCACATTCATAAAATCTGAAGGTGCTGGCAGAAGACCAATAGCCCACACTTGTGGACCTGTTTTGGAAATACCTTCCACATACAATAATTATTGTGAGTTCAGGGGAGAATTTAATAATATCCTTGACCAAGATTGCTGGGAAATTGACTTAGTCTAACTTTCTGATTCACTGGAACTGCCCAGTCATTTATCTCGACAAAATCAGGGCTTATTGGTTAAAGAATTAATCATATGCTATTTGGTAGAAATTATTTGGTTATTGATTTGAGTTAAGTTTGTTCTAGTTTGATTTCCTGTGATGATTTTTGTATGAAGTAAGTCAGTGTTTATAGAACTGTACATGCAATTTGTTTTGAGTGTAAAATGCACATCATATGAAAATGTGGCTGAAGTGTTTCCAGATATAAATGTATCAATTAAAAAGTACTTTATTAGATCTAGACCTGTGGTGAAAGTTGTTGTAAATAAAGATTCTATAATGAAAGAGAAAACTGGATATTTAACTACAATTATATTCATATTTGTCAACAAAATGATTTATTATAAATAATTTAACAATAATGCATTAATTACTCAGGGATGTTTACTCGCTGAACCTCTCAATTTCTTGCAACAATACGATATAGAGATTTAGGGCTTCCTTCACACTGGTTGGAGTTAATATGTTGTGTTCATTCATAATCACAGTTGCAAATTCTTTAAATTCTTCACTTGTATCCTGTACAACCATAGTTGCATGATCATCAAATTCATCAACATCAAGTCTATCTACCTCCAATTTATAATCCTGTGTTTCATACAGATGAAGTAAGAAATATATGTTGTCAGGTCTGCCCCTTGGTCCACTGTCATTAAATTTGCTGGAGGAAATTATGTGCTGGTTCCAAGATTGAGCAATTTCATTAAGTTCTTTCGGAAGGATATTCATAAAACAAAATCTTACACAGTCAGCTTGCACTGGATCGGCATCATTAAATAATCCTAAATCAAGTAAGTCTTTAAAGAAATTCTTCCACCAACCAGGGCCTTCCCTAATTAGATGCGACCAGTATGCTTCAATCCTCTGATTAGATGTGGATGAACCAATAAGAAAGCTGGATAGTCCAGCATCTTCATCGTTGTGGTTTGATCGAAAAAATGTGTGCAAAGCTTCGACTAAGCAGTTTTCAGTTCCATCTTCAGATCTTACTTTTCTTGGTACCCCATCAACTTGTCGTATTGCATCCAGGTAATATTTGGCTATTACTTCCGGTTTTTTGTTTGTTACACCAACCTCTAACCAAATTAGCCTTCTTGAGAAACCATCAATGCAACCATGAATGCTGAATCCATATGGTTTCAGTTTATCATACCCATCTATATGCCAAATAAGGTTCGGTCCATTTGCTGAGTACGCTCTCCTACGCAGCCTTTTTTTCGTCCTGCTTTCTACACCAGCGGGATCCAGTTCAGAGAGTAACTCCCTTACAGTTTCTCGACGTACACCAATCCCTTTTCATTTAAGTCTTCTCCACATTTTACGATATCCAATAAAACATCCACTTCCCCCAAGTTCTTCTTCTATTTCTGCTTTAGCTTCACTTCGATCTTCTGACCCTGGTGGTTGCCGTCTACGAAGCTGCATTGATGATAGCCTCCTTTTTAAAGTTGATAAACTAATATCAATGTTATGGAGCCTTAGATATTCCAGTATTTCTCCATTGCTGTATCCCTGGTTGAAATATGATCTTATGAGGTCTGTCTCTTGATGATTGCTAGAATTCATGCTTGGTGTATAATTTGTTAACGGCATAGTAGACTCAGATGATAACTTGAATAAGAGTAACAGTCATCAAAGGAAGAAAACAATGGCAATTACAAAGATAATAAGATTTCTAGTTCAGATATTTGTATTGCCTCTTCTTGACCATGCTTAAAAAAGAATTATTGGACTGACTGTCAAAAAAACTTTACTGGACTGTTGTAAAAAATTTAACTGGACCATGGAAAACAAAAACTCTACTGCAGTCTGTTTATATTTTACTGGACAGTTAAAACGATTACAGTAGTGTAAAATAATTTTACAGGACTGTTAAAAAAGTATTACTGGACCGTGAGCCTTCGGGGCCATCGTAGTCTATAACACTGTGGTCCAATGCTGGCTTGGCCAATTGCCATATTATGGCAATTTCAGGACATCGCAGTGAGCAATCTCTTGTCCACTACAATCAGCGACCATCAACATCTCAGCTGAAGTGTTCAAGCAAAGTTCTTTCCGAATTTCTTCGTGACCATGTCAGACATAATCAAGCACTTGCAAAGAAACCTGCAGTCCGATCAACCATGACAAAGGTGACAACAGTTGCGTGTTCTGACTTTCGTACTTCCTCGTCGGCTAGCATCTCATTGCAAGGGTTGCCAAATTTCAGCAAAATGTTTAACAATTGTTTAATCGCCACTGTTAATATGAACTTTAATCGAAAGTTGTGACTTTGATAAATTTTTAAAGACAAAAACTTGCTGTAAATCCATGTTGAAAAGTGTTTCGCAGTTGATTATTTACGGCCTTAAAATGTTCATCGGCCTTGTTCAGATTCTTGCTTTTGTCAGTCTCTCTTGTGATTGGCTATGTCATATTTTTAGTAACTTGCGAGAATTTAGCTTTTCGTACTTGTATCAATAAAACTTACAAGACTATAAATGTGTTGTTATTTTATAAAACAATTACTTAATGGTTTTTGAGTGTTTGGATGGCCTGATCCAAACATGCTGGGATGTTGCATAAGTTAAGAAAAGCTTGAAAACCACTTGCCTGTGGCTCATGGTTTTCAAGCTTTTCTTAACTTGAGCAACATCCCAGCATGTTTGGATCAGGCCATCCAAACACGGAAACCATTAAGTAATTGTTTAATACAAAACAAAAAAGGCCTATTCTTGCAGCTTTTCAAGTTCAAGATGAAGAAAGATTGAAGGCTTGCATACATCCACAAATCTATGCCAACAAATGCAAATTACTGTTCTGCAGAAATTCAAAATGAAATCATAGAAAACTTACCAAAATGGCGAAGGGTAGTATTGGGGAAGATATGAAATCTGTGGGCACAAGGTACTTTACTTTATTAGATGATGGAATCAGAGATAAGAAAAATACAGAAAACATCTCCATTGGTTTATATGTAACAGAAGGCCAGATTTATGAATCACTTTTAGATATGACAAGTGTTGCCCATGATGAGTTAGATGTGGTATCTCTAGCAACAAAAACTATAGCTGTTTTAAGGAATGCAGGACTTGAATATCATAAGATGCTGGCACAAGGGGGCATGCAAGCAATTCTTTAAGAAAAACTTAATTGTAGGATTCCACACTTACATTTGAAGAAGGAATAATAAAGCCCATAAAAAAACATGCAAAATAGGCATATTTAAAGATTTGTAGTATAATTCTAACATTTTGTTGCTACACACAACATCCTCAGAGAATGAATAACTCATATTACAAAAGGAAAGAGTAAACAGCAGACTAAGATGTGGTGGAAATGTCAAGAAATGAAAAGTCTTAAAATAAAGAAAGTGGAAAAGAGCCTATGTTGGCATTAAGCAGTGGATTGAGTTTGTGGATAAGGAGACTTTTTCTGAGAAGTTCAGAGTTGAATGAAGAAGACAAGATTATGAAGTCATCAGGCGAGATAGGGTGTCCAGTGTCAGTGATGTGACAGGATGGTTGTCGGAGGAGGATTGACTTGCTTCTTGCCAGTAAGTGCAGAGAAGACAATTCGTGTGGCCAACACACAATGAACTACATAATTGACACTTAAAATGGTAAACAACACGAGATCTCAAGGCCTTGGGAATCCTGTTCTTAAAGGCAAAAAAGTGAGACAATCGGAGAGAAGGACAGAAAACAAAGCAGAGGTTAATGTGAGGAAAAGCACTGGAGCATAACTTCCGAATCTGAAGGCTATGTTGTCCAGTGTAGGGAAGACAAAAGTAAACGATTTTCTCAGGGGTGAGTGAAACCTTGGGGGAGGGTGAGAAAATCTTATCTAGAAATCGGCAAACACATGTGTTTAAGAAAGAATTATGATAACTATTAAGCAAAAGCATTTGCTTAAGATTTTGAAGATGCAAGTCAAAAATAAAATAGGAGGAGCAAATACTAAAGTAGCGATTAAAAAGGGAAGAAATTAATCCTGTTTTGTAAACAGAAGTAATAAAACTATTGTATTTAGTGTATAAGCCGGTAAAAGTGGGTTTATAAAAAAACAGAAGTAGAGAATGAGCCATTGGCTCACGTTATAAGGATATCAAGGAAGGGTAAACAGTTGTTGACTTCAGTTTCTTGCATGAAATTGATGTTGGGATGTTGACTATTTAAATAATTGAGAAAGGGTGCGATATGATCGGGGGAAGCAAAAACCAAAAAACAATTATTGACATATGTACAGTAATAAATGGGTTTAAAGTGAGTGGGACAGAACGCTCTTGATGGCATGAATGCCCTTGGCTTTCTAACTGTCCCACTCACTTTAAGCCTGTTTATTACTATAAATATGTCAATAATTGTTTTTTTGGTTTCTGCTTCCCCCAATCTTATTGCACCTTTTCTCAATTATTTAAATAGTCAACATCCCAACATCAATTTCATGCAAGAAACTGAAGTCGACAACTGTTTACCTTTCTGTGATATCCTTATAACATGAGCCAATGGCTCATTCTCTACTTCTGTTTTTTATAAACCCACTTTTACTGGCTTATACACTAAATACAATAGTTTTATTAATTTCTTCCCTTAATCACTGTTTCATTTTTGACTTGTGTCTTCAAAATCTTAAGAAAATGCTATTACTTAATGGTTATCCTAATTCTTTCTTATACACATGTATTTTCTGAGAAGATGGCTTGAAAACTATCGCTTACCCAAGTGCATTTTTTTGCAATTCATTGACTTGATGCATTCCCTTGGCTGCAATACCATGAGAATGTGAAAAGCCATCGTAGTAAATATTGTTGTATCAATGGTATTGAAAAGGCTGGGGTAAGGACTTGACTATAATGAAACTGGAGATAAGTTTGGCATTGGAACTTCCACAGCTTGTGAGAAGGTGAAGTAAGCAATGAAATATTTGATAACAACGAAAAAGCACATGCTGAATCGACTACAAGAATGCAGAAATCTGAAAGAAATGATAGATGAATTTTCCAACAATACTTGGGGGCTGTGGATGACACCCATATCCCCATAAAGGCCTCCATTATTCACCATACTGATTATTTTAACAGGAAATCCTATCATTCAATCATTTTGCAAGCTACATGTGACAGTGAGTGCCGGATTACAGATCTTTTTGCAGGTTGGCCTGGCAGAGCTCAGGAGTCATGTGTCTTTGGTCAGAGGGTTATGAATGGAACCTTGGTGGTATGTGACACACTAAACACCGATGTCAACGGCCAGATAATTCAACCATTTATTGGAAACTCTAGATATCCCTTGTGCAAACATTTAATGAAACATTATGCTGGCTGTAATCTCCCACTGGCTGTAATCTGTAATCTGGGCACACATTCACATTGAAAGAACTTTTGGCTATTTAAAGGGGCAATGGCGATGCCTTCTTCATCCATTAGAATGTGACATTAACAATGTGGTTCTGCATGTCACAGCATCATGTATTCTGCACAACATATGCCAAGAAGGAAATGCTGAGCATCTCCAAGAATGGGACAACAGGGACAGTGAACGTTTAGATTATCCATTAGCATGTGACCCAGCAGGCACAACTCATGGAGAGCCTGAAAAACTGCTGAACTGGTATGACAAATACTAACTGAACATGTTGCTCATCACCATTGAAGGATATAAACAAAACATGGATTGATATTAAGAGGTTCCGTTCATATTATTTCAGATAAGTAATCACAAAGAGGAATCTTCTGGATTTCTTTTCTAAAAACACAGTGACATTTAACATTGCAACAAGAGGTTTAGCTTTCTATGTTTTGGTTCCAATGCCAGTATTTTTCAACATGATCAATAAAACTGTTATTGCTCTCATACATTGCTATTGTTTATTTAAATTTACCTTTAGCTAAGGAAGTGACCTGCTAGCTTATTAATGCAAGATTTAATGAAAGACTAAATTTTGAGATTCAATAAAATTAAATGCAAGTTTTAAGCTAGTAAAATGTGATATCAACGTTCAAACACATGAAAAAAAAAAACTCATGCATATCAGCAGGGGCACAACTATTGGTAGGTTCTTTAAATGTAATTAAAAAAAAAACATTATCAATGTTCTACTTAGTGATTCATACCAGTGTTTTTGCAAGACACGTTATGTGGTCATGAGAGTTCCCTGTCAGAAGCACCACTGTTAGTATTGTATGGTGATGAGTTCCTTGGTGTGTGAGGAATTTGTAATCCTTGCACTGGACACTGAGGAATGAGAATTTTTTGGATGGACAGGCTGGTAAAAAGGAATCTGCTGTGGTGCAGCATAGTGAGCTTGCACTAACATCTGGGTCATTCCAATCAGTGCTGGAGAGATTAGCAAATATGTCTTTGAAGAATTCTCTGTCTTCTTGGCATTCTTTCTCCTGCATTTATAGGATTACAACATTACTTGCAAGTGTTCGTTTGACTGGTTTAATGCACATCTGCTAGTCTGCATTTCTTACACAGAAGTCTTTTTTGACATTGTTTTCCTGTTTTTGTTCCTACTTCTAATCCTGTTGCTACATGTGCCAAGCTATTTCCATCACCATCCTCCCTCTAATCTCTACCAGCTGTTTCACTTTCATACAATTTGTTCGCATGGAGGATCATTTACATGTCTAGTAACTATTATAAACAGCAATAGTAATAAGGGTGAATCTGCCTCTATGCAAAAAAACTTACCAATCAGAGAGCCGAATTTTTTTGAATGGACCAATGGGAAGGGCAGATTAGGGATTAACCTCAGGGGGAGTGACCTAATTTTTCTATTGGCAATTCAAATGAAAATTTTAATGAGAAGCCTGATGAGTGGGTGACCCCTCCATGCGATGGCAGGCTCACTTGGTAAGTGAAGTTTTGGCAAAAGTTTATTGAGGTCAAAGAGTAATGGCAAAGGTTCGGTGAAGTCAAAAGTGACCGTTGGTGAATTTCTCAAAGGTTCCCAACTGGTTTTTGGATCTTGTGGTCGATAGCAAAGTCAGTTTGGGGTGATTTTTCACACATTCGTTCCTTTCATTGCCAGGAAAACTTCTTTGTACTTAGTTTTGTGGTTTGAACCTTTTTGAGACCATGCGAAGCGATTTCTTGGGTCACGTGGTCGATGGTGAAGTCCATTTCAGTTGATTTTTCACACACTTGTCCATTTCACTGTTAAAAAGACTTCTGTGGAGTTAATTTTTGTGTTCAAACCTTTTCCGTAGCGAGTGAACTGAGTTTTTGCAGTCATGGTTGGAAGAAACAGTTTGTTTGAATAGCAACGAGTGAAACAGTAAAAAAATTGAATAATCTGGAACATGTCACTATTGTGTTTTGACAGGTTATCAAGTGGTACTTTACATGATTTGCATAAGCAAAGTTGTTTTTTTGCATTTTGTGTGTGATAGCGAAGGCGGATTTCAATGATTTTTCATAAACTTGTTGATTTCAGTGTTAGAAAGATTTATGTGGAGTTAGTTTTGTGGTTTGGAAGTTTCTGAGAGCAAGCAAAGCGAGTTCTGATAAGGGAAGTTTGCTGTTGTATGCAAATCAGGTGTTAAGTAAGCATGTGTAAGCTGTCATGTGTTTGTAGGGGGTTTGATGGTTGGTAGGTTCTTCAAAAATTTGAATTTGAAGTGAAACACTTAGGAAACCAAGGTTTTTAAGTGGATGTTAAAAAAGCTGTGACTTTTGATTGGTTAATTATTCATGAAGACTCACGAAGGTGTGACAAAGATTAGTATGAGTGAAGATTGATCGTTCAGTTCATCGAATGTTTTTAACTGTATTTTTTTATATTTTGTGTGTGATGGTCAAGTTGGATTGGGGTGATTTTTCACACATTTGTTTGTTTCATCATCAGGGAGACTTCTGTGGAGGTAGTTTTGCGGTTTTAAATGATTTTTAGCAAGTTTTTATAAACAACGTTTGCTGTTGTATGCAAATTGTTCATCGAGTGTTCATGTGGAAGTAGTTATGGATTTTGTTGATTTTTAACAGATTTGGGAAGTGCGTGGGGTTGAAATGCAAATGATTGCACATTTATTAATCAGTTGGAGCTTTTATTCTTAGGTATAAACATGAATGTAAGACAAGTTCATTTGAGCATAGGTTTAAAAGATCTAGAAGATATAGTAAGACCATATGTGGAAAGTAGACAAAATAAATATTACTATTTAGTGATGGAACATGACAACAAAGAGATTTATGTCCTTGTTCGTCTTCCACGCAACAAGGAATCAAATCATCAGAAACCATCATTGAAGAAATAAGAAGTGAGCATTGACACTGGTTGATTTGGTGGCCAGACAAATTCCACTTTTCAACCACCAGCTTCTATAAATTCCTTCAGAAACACAAGATAGCATGGAAGAGAATAAAAATTAATCGACAGTGTGAACCTTTACTCATTCATCATAAAGTAGAAAACTATGAATTCATGACAACAATGTTCCAAAATGGGAATGAAAGACGAATCCTCAACTGGAGTTATCCACATCCTGATTTCAAACCACTGCTATCCATTCCAGAACAACAACAAGGATTTTATGGAACAGCAATGTATGATGATGCTGAGACAGCCATTCATACCTCTCTCAAAAGGCCCACATTTCTTGATGGAACCAAATCTTTCCATAAGTTACCTAAAAACATAAAATATTCAAGAGTATCTCAACAACAAAGACTTAACGTATAATCTTTATTTCATTCAAGGTACCTGAAATCAACGTATATTTTGGTGTGAAAATTCTGATTTTTGGAGGACTGTTTAGTTTCTTTGTGATTTATGGTTTTTATAGAAATTTGCATGCTTTAGTTTGTGAATTAATTGCATTGCTGGTTGTTATGGAAATTTGAGTGAGTTGTGAATTAATTAGATTGTTGGTTGTGATGGAAGTTTGAGTGTGGATTAAAAGTGACTGTTGTTTGTTAATTCTTGTAGATAAAATATTTCAGGATTTGAGGTAGGTTGAATAATGATGGATTATCCAATAGATTTATATCGATGTAAGTTGTTCGACGTGCGAGATGGTTCATGATGGTCAGGAAGATGCTTGCAATGTATTATCTGGTAAGATAAATAAAATTGGAAATGAAACATTTACTGAGTTTGTGCAAGGAGATAATTTTCATTGGGTGATTTGGTGGAAATGGCATCTTCATTTTTCTCACACTACATTAGGTAGATTCATGAAAACTTGGGAGAAGGATTGGGATGATAGGAGGTTTGATTCTCAAACATTAAACAATTGTGGACCATTGTATACTTGATGATCAGTGCATCGATTGGAAGCTGTTGTGCACCTGTGCGAAAATACCAATATGTATAAAATATTGGAATGTAGTTATTTTCCTTCATGTTGGGAAGACTTCGTGGTGATGGTGAATAAGAAAGAAGATAGGTATGTAAAATTTTGTAAGAGGAAATTTGGTCAATTTTATGTTTAAGATAATGTGAATGAGAAGAACTTTTTTTTTTATTTCTTTTGGGTAAAGACTCTGTTAACTTTAAGTTCTCGCAACAAGGAAGTCCATCCCTTTGGGGAGCATGGTCGAGATGAGTGTATTTCTTGGTACTGCCTTGGTATTATCATAGCAATGCATTAGTATTGGTACATGGTATCACGGTAGTGCTTTGAATATTGCCGAAATGCGCTGCACCCTTATGTCTCTTTCATGTTAGTCAACTTGCCCTTAGGGGTACAGGTGTTTTAGACGTTGATGGGGGTGGCTTATTGTTATCTTTGTTCTTTGCTAAGGGAAAGCAAAGAAATTATTTTTTCGTTTATATTATCTTATCTTGTAAAATTGACCAGATAAATAAACTGTGAAATTGTGAAGGATTTCTTTAAAATATTGTGTTGATTAAATGCGAATTTTTCTTTTGATGGGCAATTTCCAAGGAAAGGATGTAACTTTGGATAAAGAAGATATTCATGTTTCTCAATTGAGAGATTTGAAAACAAGAATAATTTAATTAATAGATATATTAGTGATTATGGGAAAACGTCATGATGTAATAGAAAACGAATTGAATCGGAAGTAATTATTTTTTAGGAACAAAATGGATGATTATAGTTTTAGAATGGATATTGATTAGAATGAATTTGGACATGGTGATTTATATAGAAAGTAAGGAACATTTGAATGTGATTATTGATTGTCTTTGTTTGGGAAATGAAAAAATGATAATGAGACTGTTGTTTTTGAGGAAGTAGCATTTTGTATCGAAAATTTAATTAATATATCAATTAATTAAAATTACTTTATGGTAATACAACCTGGAGAGTGAATTATTACTTTTCTACATAAATTTATCATGGCATGATATGTGTTTTCATGAATGCATCTTTTCATAGTTTGACAAGCTATTTTACTAAGAATATTTTGTGAAATTGAAACAATTAAATCTAAATTATTCTCATTTATATGATTGAGTATAAGTTCTGAAATGAAACTAATATGATATTCTCCTTTATATTTACATAATATTTTACAAGGAAAATAGTCTGGCAGTAGGTTTGTTGTTACTAAGATATTTGATTTCCATCCTGGTGCTATAATATTTTCACTATGTATTTGAGATAATAAATTAATTAAACTTCTCATATCTATTAATGATTTAATTTTATAATAATACATTGTGTCGCATTTTATTATTTTATGTTTAATTGAAGTGGATTTTAATGTTTTTGCTAAATTTGTTCTATTGATTACAAATTCATTGAAAGGTTTTATCTACAGTTTGGTTAAATAATGCCGTGTTATGACAACATTTTAAAGTTTTGTCTTCCGATCCTGTTCTTCCCCTATTATTTATTTGATTTGTCTTGAAAACCGAGTCCGTTTTCTTTTGTGTATCGTTTTTGTCGGTGCTTTTAGGATTGTTCTCATGTGAGATTCTTCTGGTATTCTCATTTCTTCCAGTGTCTTTTTCAGATGATGTTGAATTGGTTTCTGTGTTGGAGTTGTTTGGGTGTTGGATTATGGATATGTTGTCAAGTTCTGTGAAAAAAACTTTCAATGTTTCCTGAAGTTGAATAGTCGGTGTTTGTGTTGAGAGTGATGTCATTGTCAATGACGAAGGTTTGGTTCGAGTCATCAATATAGGTTGAATATGGATTGTTGATGTCGCTGTTGTTGGAGTATAGATTTGGGTTAGTAATGATGTTGTTGCTGGATACTGGAGGTGGGTTTGGGTTGTCGAGGAAGGTGAAAGTGTTTGGGATTGGTTCATCGGATATGAATTGGTCCAAGTTGAAGCAATCTTCTTTGTTGAATATGTTGTTGTTGTTCCATGTTGTTTTGAGGTATGAGATGCATGGATAATTGATTTGTTGTGGTAATGTGAATGCTTTTAAACTTTCAAAAATGCCATAAGGTGATGATATGTCTTTTGTGAAATCACATGGAATGATTGACATAGGCTGATGAAAAATAGAGTGTAATGTTTGTTCATGATTTGATTTTTGTATAAAGTATAATATTGTTTGAATAAGTATGTTAGTTAGAATGTTCCATTGTAATTTGTACTGTTTGTTCT
Organism: Heliopora coerulea; assembly: GCA_030142905.1. NCBI lineage: Eukaryota > Metazoa > Cnidaria > Anthozoa > Scleralcyonacea > Helioporidae > Heliopora > Heliopora coerulea. Next base: position 89,257 of record JASJOG010000151.1, on the reverse strand, counting down.
GTTAATGAAAAGTTCCACCAAATTCATAATGAAATCTTTTATAAACAATACATTCTTTGTTTCGTTTGTTGATGTGAGAGAAATAAGTAAACTCTGTGGATGCTTTTGTGATGGATTTTCTTTGAGTTCCACTAGATGTTCTGTAGAAATTGCTTTTAGATGACTTTTATTGTTGAGTTTTGTGATATAGCAGGAACCTTTGATCCATTTTATATTTATCTTTTGGCCTTCATTATTTAATTGAAATAGTTGAGTGAACCATTCCAAGTTTTGTTTTATGAATGTGAATCCTTCATTGAGAATAAGATGTAAATCGTGATGATTACAACAGCAGTTAACCATTTTTGATTTGAAACTGAAAATATTGTGAAAACACAAATGTTTACAGAATTTAAATTGTGAAGAAATCATTTAAGAAATTAACATTTTGACGACAACACTTAAAAAATTATGATCTTGAGGAGAATGAATAAATTACAAGTAAAATTTAAATAATATGGCACACTTCAAATTGGTTAATTTTGAGGATTATGAATATATTATAATTTTATTTAAATAATAAGTAATATAAGTAATTGTTATTTATAAAATTATGATTTTTTTGTAATGGCATGTCAAAGTTTTGAATTGTTTAAAAATTTGTATGAATATAAAGAAATATTTCTTGTAGGAATTGTATTTTTGAAGGAAAGGAACGTGTTAATCTTGAGCATTGAAGATAGTGGTGTTAAAGAAGAACGGGCATTGTTGTTTGACAATTGTCATTGTCCTCAATTGAAAAAATTGTTTGAATCTTCTCAATTGTTGGCAAACTGTTTCTTGAATATCAATTGGAAAAGTGGTGAAGCAACGAAAAAATAGGTAACGAAAATGTATTATCTGGTTCTGTTTATGATTGTTTCTTGTGTGAAGGGAGATATACCAGGATTATGCAATAATGGCATTTTTGTGGTAAAAAAATTATTCTATTATCTGCGTGCCATGTGTTATTTGTCCAGAAGGGATGGGACCTGTTGTGGAATGTGTTTGTGATGTTCTTTATGAAGGAGATGTTGAATTGGAATGCATACCATGTCAAACAGGATATTTTTCTGATCGAAATGGAACTGATTCTATTGAAAAATGTGAAATATGTTTAGAATACGAGGAACTTTGTCAATCTGAAAGTAATTCAGTTTATCTAAATTCTACACAAGGGACAATTGCAAAACCGATAATTCGAAAACATTTTAAAACAAAGAAGGCGAAAACAATCAAGTTGAAAGAGGTTTTATTTGCTTTGATTATTTGTTTTACTGTGTTACATGTTTTGATGGTTATCTGTCATTATTTCTTGATAAAATTTAAATGTTAATTATATTTTTTTTTGAGTAGTGTTGGCTATTGATTTTCCGGGCAGAAAGTGTAATCGTAACAAAAAGATCAGAGCCCAGCTCAGAATTCTTAGGTGTATCGCCATAGTGAAATAGGCCAGTCAAAAAGTTTTAAAACATATTTAAACATATTTATTTATCCAAAAAATATAATTTATTTTAAGCTTCCATTCACTGGATCACATGCTCTACAGATCCGAACACAGGTCTCTAAACTATGTTCATCTGCTTTCCAACAAGTTACTTTGCATTTTATTTTTCAATCTGGAAGACCGTTGTCTGGTTTATTCCCTTTCAAGGACCGGACCCCCATGTTAATGAGATCGCGTGTTGTCTACAAATATACATGTCAATGCTGCGGAGCATTGTATTTGGGCCAAACAAGGCGCCACTTACACACGCGTATCTCAGAACACATGGGGGTTTTGCCTTTGACGGGTAAGAAACGAGCAACCACTTCATTTCCTACTTCCAGTATCCAGGCTCATACTCACCAGACTAATCACGCCATTTCTCCCAATGATTTTTCCATTATTTCTTCCTGTAGGTCTTCCTCTAACTTTGAACTCCTCATTCATGAAAGTTTACTTACTTCTAAATACAAGCCGTCTCTCAACGAAAATATCTCTTCCACAGCTCTTTCTCTATTCTAATGCTTTCCTCTTCTGTATGTGTGTTACTTCCTGTTACGTCTCCCAGTTTTCTATTGGTTAGCCGTCTAATTATTCCAATATGTAATTATAGATTCATATATATACTTTTTTTCTCGTCTCTGTAAACCTACACTCTGAAGATGTTGCACGAGGCAACAAAATGTCAGTAAATATGTTTTAAAACTTTTTGACTTGCCTATTTCACTATAGCGATACACCTAAGAATTCTGAGCTGGGCTCTGATCTTTTTGTTACGGTTTTCCATAAAAATTAAATAATTCTGTGTTTGGTTTGATGCATTTTAAAGTATATCCCACTGGAGTGAATTTGTTTTTAATATTTTTCGATGTGTCTTTTATCCTGATGTTTGTTATTGCTTTCAATCTTATATCATTTGCATAACGTAGAGGACCATCTGAGCTTCAGTTGGCATCTATGCAAATGCTATTTGCAGGTGTGAATCCTTTGTAAAGTCTGTATAATTTGCCGCTCTTTATTTTTCTTCTGGTATATTGACCCAATTTATGAAATTGTTTGAAAGGTTTCTTGCGACTGAATAATCCAAACCCACTGTTTGGCATGGTGGATGGTTTTATTCTTAAATTGTTTTCTTTTGCTAAATGAATGCAACATTTATTTGTTTTCAGCATTCTGTTTTTGCATCGCCATCCCAGTTTTGTTTTGCTTTTGCATCTCCGGTGGGTTATAAAGAATCTATCCATGGTTAATGATAAGTTTTGAATCCAATATAAGAGTCTCCAAGTTTTTCTGTTATATTTTTTATATTATTTATTTTCGTGTTAATATAACTCGGTAGATCTTTGATTTTGTATTGTAATCTTTTTTGATGATTTGAAGTTTTGTCAACTGTGTAAGGGAAACATGAAAAGGATCTCCTTCTGTGTTTTCAAAATGATCTAAGGCTTCTTGAAAAAGAATTGTTGAGAATAAACGATCTTCGTCATTTGTGAAACTTGCAGCTAATGTTGGATTATTTGAATTATCTGATTTATAAATTTCGATTATTATAGACATGTTTGAGTGTCCAGGACTTCTTCCACCAGTGAAGTGTGATTGTTGTGTGAGATCCCACGATGTGACTATAAATTATTATAGTAAGTTTGTTTTTTAAAAAATAAATTAAAAATTATAATTTATTTATATATATTTACGATTTAGGTGTTGCTAGAGATAGTGTCGATGGAAATGGCGATGCCGATGTGGAAGTGCAAATGTGCTGCTTTAAATATTTGTTAACAAGAATTTTGTTGAGTGTTTCTCAAAGAATCAATACATAAATGATTAAGATTGTTTTTATTCATGAAAAAAAATTATTTTTTTATTTTTGGTTGTTAGATTGTTTATTGGAAGAATATTGATTACCTGAAAGTACACATACTTATTAAAGATGAGCAATTCTCATTCCAATGGTTCATCAAAGTCCATTCAACCTATGCATTTTACAGAAGCTGAAGTTCAACAAATAGTGAGTTTATTTCAAGATTATTATATGTCTGATAATCATGAAATTTTGACATTTATTGGAGAATGATATATTGAATGATTAGGTGTAACTGGTCACGTTTATTCGTTAAACGTCGCCATAGATTGTTCTAGAACTTCAATGATAAGATTGATAGGTGTATTAAATTCGATTTCTAATTGAATAATTCAAGAGATTCACAATGTTGTTCCACCTAATTCTTGGGTTAGGATATTTTCGAATGATTTCCTAGAAGAGAATTTAGTTCTTCAACTGTATCAGTGGATAATGTTAATGCTGAATTGTTTTTGGATACATTATCCAGAAATATACAAAAGTAGTTGCAAAATGCGGGTTCTAGCACATTTTCTAATTCAGATAAATTTTCGCTATTTTAGAAAACATTTTTCTAGGGGATTTCCCCACCATTGAAAATAATACCAAACATCCCTAACAACCAGTCTAACTAAAAATAGTTTTTATGTTTACATTGAGCTATTCAAATCACTAGGGATGTTTGGTATGTTAACGTCACTTCTGATTGTTAGGTAGGGGAATTCCCATAAAAAGATTTTTAGAATAAATTTCATAAAAATTAATTATAAATAAATGGGAAACCAAAATTCTTCTTCCAACAAGTCTGATAAACCAAAATAATTTAGAATTGGATTATCATTTGGAAAAGGAATGTCATCTGTGGAAGGACATGCACAAATCGGTTATGCATCACATTCAAAAAAAGATATGGAGGAAATGCATTTGATAAAAATATACCATTAGAACAGGAAGAAAATGTTGAAAATGAAAATAAAAAAAATTTAATAATAAATAAAAAATAACCACGAAAATAGATATTTATGAATCAATAAAAAATATTCATCATTGTCTTTAGTGAAAATTGTAATTTAGTTATATTTTGAAACCTGAAACTTATGATAATAATATAATGAATATATATTTTAATATTCACCCAAAACAAAATACTAATAAATATTACTAAAGAATCGGTGTTTATAATATTGCTGGATAAATTTTGTCGAAGGTAGCAGTATTTTGCCGTACCCTTTTTTGGAAAAATCAATTTTCAAATAAAATTGATTTCTATTTAAGAAAAAATATATATATAATAAGAGAGAGATGTCTAATAAAATTGATTTCTATTTAAGAAAAAAATATATCTATAATAAAAGAGACATGCCAAATATTTTAGATGAACCAGTTCCAAACATTAATATTCCATCATTGAAACCAACAAAATATATAATATTAAACAAAAAAAAAATTGAAATATTTGATCAATTTAGAAGAAACCACGGAAGACCAAAGAAAATGAAAAAAGGGTGGTTAGGATTGTTAAATAACTCTATTTTAAATCTGTTCAATAAACCACAAAAAACTGACTTAAAATTAGTTCTAGAGAAATCAGCTTCGAAAAGTGTAACAAAAAAATATGTGATAAATGATCCTGGAAATTATGATCCTGTGACTTTCTAAAACATTGTGAAAGAAGCAATATTGAACGAGATAAGAGAAAATCCACATTCAAAAGTACGCATGAATCTTCTATGTACAATGGTTAAATCAAAACCTGATACTGATGAGGAAATTAAAGATCATGCACACCTTAGCTCTAAACAGGAAACAATCCAAGAGGGAACAGATCTTGAAGAAGTATATAAGACTATGAAAAATAAAATCATTGAATCATTCGCATCATATCAGAAGAATGGAAGTGGCTGGAGGTTTGGGAAAATTATCAGGTTAGAGCTAAATATTAGTAAGAACAACCCACTTAAAGGATCATCCTACACTCCATTATCAAAGAAGTTAAAAGGTAATAGAGCAATCATCAACATGGAGAACAAAGACCAACAATGTTTCAAATGGTGTATTACAAGAGCATGTAATCCAGTGAAAAGAAACCCGAGTAAAGAAACAATCTGAGAAACTCAATTTTGAAGGAGTGAAATTTCCCGCCTCATTTTCAGATATAAACAGGTTTGAAAAGAATAATATTTCAATAGTTTTATTAGGTCATGATCCTGAAGATAATATATATTCTAAAAACTCCAAAAGAAAATTATGAAAAAACAGTCTTTCTTTTATTAATAAAAGATAAAGATGGAAACAAACACTATTGTTTAGTTAATGGTCTTAGTAGATTATTAGCATCTTAAGTAAGTAAAGGTAAAAAAAAAAGATACTTTTGTCACTATTGTTTGAACGGTTTCAACACCAAGACATCCCTTATGAACCATATTGAGTATTGTTCAAAATATGATTGTGTAAAGACTGAATATCCAAATGAGGAAAAGGAAAATGAAAAATTTTTAAAATTTAATAATCATTGAAGAATGCATAAAGTACCATTTGTTATTTATGCAGATTTTGTTTCACCAAACCTTTAAACACTGTACAGCAAGATCCTAATAAGAGTTATGCAAACTAATATCAGAAACATGAACCATCAGGATTTTGCTATTATGTGAAATGTTTTGATGATAGTTTATATGCTGAAAATCCTGTATGTTATTCAAAGAAATCTGATGATGAAGATGTTGCTCAAATATTTGTTGACAGTCTAGAAGAAACTGTGAAAAAAATATATAAAAAGTTTAAATTTCCTAAGAAGGTGATATTCACAATTGAGGATGAGGTGAATTATAAATATTCTACACATTGTTATGTATGTAAAAAATTTTTAGGAACTATTAAAAAAAAAAACAACAAAAGGAAAATATATAGATACAGGTTGTCCAGATAAAGTTAGAGATCATTGTCACTTCACAGGAAAATATAGAGGTGCAGTACATAATAGGTGTAACTTAAAACTTAAAACACCAAACTTATAACTTAGAAGGTTATGATAGTCATTTATTCATCAAAAATCTTGGAGTTACTGAAGGTGATATTAATTGTATACCAAAGAATGAAGAAAAATACATTTCATTTACAAAAACAATTGTGGTTGAAACTATAAATTCAGAGAATAAAGAATCATTAAACAACCGGCTTGTGAAAAGGCGGTTACAATTTGAAGAAATGGATGAATTATTTATAAATGATAAAATTTCCACAGAAGAATTTAAAAAATGTATGGATGAAATAGAAAAAGAATCTTCAGAAGAATCAGAAGAAGAATTAAAAAATAAAATAGAAACTAAAAGACAACTTAGATTTATAGATAGCTTTAAGTTTATATCATCATCTTTAGGAAAACTAGCTGATAATCTAGATAAAGAGAAATTTCACAGTGTTGGTAAATATTTTCAAGGAAAGAAACAAGAGTTGTTAATATGGAAAGGTGTTTACCCATATGATTATGTTGACCATCTGGATAAACTCCTGGAAACAAAATTACCACCAAAAGAAGCATTCTATTCGTTGCTTAATGATGAAGGTATATCTGATGAAGATTATAAACATGCACAAAATGTTTGGAAAGAGTTTAGGATGAAGAGTATGAGAGATTATCACGATTTGTATCTAAAAACAGATGTGTTGTTATTAGCTGATGCTTTTGAAGAATTTAGAAAAGTCTGCTTAGATAATTATAAATTAGATCCTGCATGGTACTACACATCACCTGGTCTTGCTTGGGATGCAATGTTAAAATTAACAAATGTGAAGTTGGAACTTTTAATGGATCCAAATATGTATTTGATGGTAGAAAAAGGAATCAGAGGTGGTGTGTCAATGATTTCAACTCAATACGGAAAAGCAAATAATCCATGCATGGAAGATAAATATGATCATAATTTTCCTACAAAATATATTTCATATTTAGATGCAAATAATCTGTATGGTTGGGCAATGAGTAAACCTTTACCAACACATGGGTTCTAGTGGATGAATGATGAAGAGTTGACCATTTGGAAAAACGTTCCTTGTATATTAGAAGTTGACTTGGAATATCCACGAGAATTACATGATTTTCACAATGAATATCTATTAGCACCAGAAAGACTCAAAGTTGGAAAAGTGGAAAAAGTTATACCAAATCTAAATGATAAAAAGAAGTATGTTCTTCGTTACAAAATTTTGATACAATATGAAAGTCTTGGCTTTAAAATAATAAAAATTCATAAAGGTATAAGATTTCATGAAGAACCCTGGTTAGCAAAGTATATTTCACTCAACACTGATTTAAGAACAAAAGCAAAGAACGACTTTGAGAAGGTCTTTTTCAAATTAATGAACAATTCTGTGCTTGGTAAAACTATGGGAAATCTTAGAATTAGGATTGAGATATGCCTAGTCACAAGCAAGAAAAAAGCATTAAAATTAGTTTCAAAACCAAACTATGATAAAAGAACAATATTTTCAGAAAACTTGATTGCAGTTCATATGAAAAAGACAAAACTAAAATTGAACAAACCCATTTACTTAGGAATGTGTATTTTAGATTTGAGTAAGACTTTGATGTATGACTTTCACTACAATTATATAAAACCAAAGTATGATAAAAAAGCAAAATTACTTTTAACCAACACAGACTCTCTTTTATATGAGATTGAGACAGAAGATCTTTACAAAGACATTGCTCCAGATGTAGAAAACATGTTTGACACTAGCAACTATCCAAAAGTACACAAGTCTGGAATTCCAACTGGAAACAATAAAATAGTCATAGGGATGATAAAGGATGAATGTGGACGAAATCAAATTGAAGAATTTGTAGGACTTAGATCAAAGTTATATTCATACAAGATAACAGCAACTGAAGGGAGTGCAGTGACAGATAAGGAAGACAGTGAAACTAAAAAGTGTAAAGGTGTTAAGAAGAATGTGATAAAGAAGAACATTTGTCACGAAGATTTCAAAGATTGTTTGTTTAGCGGAAAACCGCAGATGAGAACTATGAATATAATTTGTCACAGAAAACATGATTTATTCACTGAACAAGTCAATAAGAAAGCTCTCTCCGCAGATGATAATAAAACAGCTGTTCTAGAAGAGAAAATTAATACACTAGCCATAGGCCATTATAAGTTATATAAAAAATTTTAAAAAATCTATTTTGTTAATTGAATAACTAACAAAATAACTAAAACATCTTGTGTTTTAATGACATATGTTTTTTAAGGTGGAATGGTACCCAATTAATTTTTTTTTTTCAGATTGCTTTTGGCATGTTACTTTACCTGTCATACTATTTTAAATCAAAAATAAAATGTTTTTTCATTGATTTAAGTACAGTTCAGTTTCCATAGCAACCATGCCACACCCAAAAGACCTTTTTAGGCTCCCTGCAGTAACAGCAATATCTCAGCAAAGAAATAACATTCAACTATGAAACTTTGTGAATATTTAGTTTAGGTTTATACGTGTGATATGAACCTAAAAAAAATAACTTTGCAATTTTTTCCCAGAGAAATATTGTGGAAAATTTATTGCGGCTAATTTCTAGACATGCCTGGTAACTAATAACCAAATTACACGGCTAAGAAAGAACAAATTAACTATTTTTTAGGTTCATATCATAAAATAGTACATGTGTGAATTGTGCACCAAATTTCACTGAAATACATTAAATACACTTCAAATGAGAACTGTTGAAGATTTTAGAAATAATGTAATCCGTGAAATGGAGAGATCGTAAAGTAAAAGTTAAATATGAGTTTCCATAGTGCTTTAGCAAGTGATTGTGAAGTCAACTATCCTTTAAAACTGTCCTGCACCATAAATTAATCCCTCTGACTGCTTTTTCTTGTCTTCCTTTTTTTTCTTTTGCCCTCTTAAAACCTTTCTCCTCTTTTTGTTAGACTCCTTTTTGTATGCAGCCTTGCACAAGCATTCTCGGTCCATCGTTTCACATCCAATCTCTGTGTACTTTCCAGGTGATATTCCTAGGGCTGTGTACAATTCCATTACAGTCTGTGCACCATAATTAAAATTAGCAATGGCATCATACAAACCAAATTCAATGGTATCCTTGGCAACAAACACCTCCTTTGGTACTCTTTGCCACACAAGACCATTAAAACTTTCGTTTTGGTTTTGTGTTTTACCATGTAAGCATTTCTCAAGTAAAGCATCATTACTAAGCCTTTGATAAATTGTCTTAACTTTTGGGCAATGACTGGTTGAGGAAGTCCAGGACCGTGTTTATAAGAAGTTTTATCTTTTTTAAAGTCACACCAACTATCAGGACCCACAGGACAATATTGGTGAAGAGGGTGAGATTCACTTGAGGCACTGTGGAAGAAGCTTGCTAACACAGCTTTCTTCATTTCCTCAACATTACCAACATTGGATCTTATTGCTATGCCATAATAGTTCTGTAATTTGTCAATCATGGCATCTGTTAATTTCCCCTTGCCTCCAAGACCAGGGGTTTCTTTTTTTAAAGTCTGTAGAGTGGTACCAACTCTATTCTGCACATGGCTGATGCATTCTTGCTTTACAACTTCAATGTTTTGTTCCTTGTAGACATCCTTTATTTGGTTGTATGTCTTGCTGTCCCCATCTCCATACAGTTCAGTGTACCTGAGCCTATGCAATTCCTATGACCTTCTAAATATTCGCACAGCACCTTCTGGCTCCATGGTAGGGGCTGACCCCTCGAAGTTTGCGAGACACTGGCTATGGTTTGCTTTCCATGTTTGATACTCCATGCTTTCCTTGTCAAGGTGGGAATGAAGTTGGCATTGCTTACACGTTCGACTCAAGGCTTCAGTGTCCAAAACTTTTCCAGTGTCAATAGACATCACTGTCAGACAACCATTCAGGGAGGAAAATCCATGCCTTTGCCACATGCCATCAAATAACACCGCACATTCAGCAACTTCATTACCATTGACCTTTTTTAAGTTTCTTATTTCTTCTGCTGCATCCGACATACTCTTTTTTGCAATTGATTTCAAATGCTTTGTTATTGTCTTACTGTTATTTTTATAAGGCTTTGCTCTAGAGGGTGGTGGCATATTCATATATGCACAAAATTTCTTGGCACCACTATGACCTTTTCCAAGAGATCTCATCGCATAGACTAGATGTCTGTTGACTTCAAAACACTTGCCTGGTTTTTTAGAAGTAAAAAATGTCTTCATCCACATCCTTCGCACAGCCATGCCTTCTTGAGTTGCCTTCCATCAGTACCAACTTTGAACATTCACGCAAGGGGCACTTTAGGAGGGATATAATTCCTCCTAGTATCGCCATGTCGATGAATCGAAAGCCATCAACATACTGGTCATTGTGATCCATAGGACATTCCCTTTTCCTTTTGTTTCCGATTACAGGACTACTGGAAAGTTTTCTACTCGAGGCTGTAGAAATATTAGCAGTTGACTCAGAGTGAAACAATGCTTCAGACTCGATGTTGTCATCAGTTTTAGTAAACTGATTCCCATAAAATCTCCTCCTTTTACGTCTTACTGAACATTGCTTTGACATAACCAAATACTTCAACAATCCCTTAAAAGCGAGCTTACAAGCAAAGACTTTGGAACACAATCAAACACTAAAAATAGTACTTATTCACAAGTTCTGAAAACTTTTTATTCCATTCGCAATGACCAGTGGTTGAGTGAAAATATCATGTAAGCTAAGTAAAATGGGTCGAGGGCACAAGGTCTTCTTGCACATGTAAATTAACGGTTTTTCTTCCTGTTTTTTTTCAAAAAAAGGCTTGTAAACAAAATGGAGCACTTCGAAATTATGCAAAAAACTCATATAAATTTTGAGATATTTTAAAAAACTTTTTTAACATAAGAAACACAACTAATTTATACTACCAAAAAAGCAATAAAAATTTTCTTCAAAATTTCAAAAATTTTGGGTATCATTCCACCTTAAGTCCCCAAGCAGTTGTTACTTGACCACAAATTCCACAATAAGCACAATTTTTCATCTTTCATCAATATTATATGACTTCCTGTAATGAAGTTTTAATCCTAATTCACTAGTCGTAGTGTAATCACAAGTCTTTACAGGGAAAGATGTCGTTTTTCTGACCACAATAATACATTCTATGTCTTTTAACCATTTTATGATCTGACATTTTCTTTAAGAAAATAAATTTTTAAAGTATTTTAACAATATGTAATTTTTCACAAGAACATTTTCTATGATTACAACTTTTAATCTCACCATTATTTTTTTAATACGATAGGGTATAGAGCCAGGTTTTTCTCCAATTGCTTTTGCACAATAATATATACTTTTAAACTCTTGTTTTTCTCTTGTATTTTTATTAACCAGAGTTATTATTACATTATTGTTCAAATGTTTCATTTGCAGGAGATGATTCCATTCCCAATGCTAAACATAACTGGGATTTATTAAGATCTGATGTGTACTTGATTTTTACTTCTTTTGCAAGTTTTCTTAGTTCACGAATTGTAGCCATTTTCTCTTATTATATAAATGTTTTCTTTTAAATTAAAATAAATTTTATAACAACTTCAATGTGATTCCGTTCAGTCAGAGCAGCTTTGCTGCGATCCATCCACCACCAATTCCCATAAGTGAGACAACAACCAGTTGATATTCTTTCATTTCATCTGAAGGTTTGTAGTAATCATCTAGTTTTGGTTCCCTTGTGATTTTTCTGAGTTCTTCTAAAGCTTCGTTTGTTTGATTTATGTCTGCATTCGCATCAGAAGCTTGTTGTCTAAGCATTTCTATCTTGTCCTTATTATTCACTTGTTCTTCATACCATTTCTCTTTTGCTTTTGATAATTTTTACATCACTTCATTATGATGTTTGATTTCCTTTTCATAATCACTGTGATTGAGCTTACTAAATAAGTATCCAGCTCCTGCAAATGCAACAGCATTGAATATTCCTATAGCTACTACACTTGTCATTTATTTATTTATTATTAAATGGATCAGTAGGTAACCATTTTTTATCTTGTGCATATTTTACAGCAAGAGATGATAATCCAACCACAGCTGCTAATTGTAATGTTGAAATAAGATTTTTTGCCATTGTTAATTTTTGTCCCAAGACTTCTTTAGAAACTGTAGAAACACTGACTGCTCCAAAAGTAATTAAAGTTGCATCATATAATTCATTCGTAACTTCTTTTCTATTAATTTCTCCCATTTATTATATATGAAAAAAAAAAATTTAATCAAAACTATCTAGTTTTTTTGACATGTTTCACATCACATTCACTTTTAGCAAGTTGGTCATTTTTTGTTTTTTCTTCAATTTCTCGTTTGTCCTGTCAGTATGCAAAGTAGAGACCACCAACTGCAGTCACAAATCCTACACCTCCAATGAAATATTTGAAATCGATTAAGTCACATTTCTCTTTGTTCGCTTTTAACTGCTTCTGCATCCGCTCTTTGTCTTGCTTTCCTTTCCTTTGCATCTCTTGATATTGCTGGAAGTCTTTTTCCTGCTTCTACTCTTCTAGGATCTTTAATTTTCTCACTCTTTTCGACTTTTGTAATCTTTGATGAACTTTGATCAGGTAGCATAATTTTACTGCTCCCTTCAGTCTTATGTGAATCACTCGTTTATTTGATATTAATTATTAGTTTACTTGAATGTAAATCTAAGTAAAATATAAGTTACAACGAATACTTTGAGAACAACATTCCACCAACTGCAGCAAAAACAAAAACAATCTGTAATTGTGGCTGAGACAAGCTTGCTCATTCCCCTCACTCAGAACTGATTGACAACACTTTGTGTTTAGTTACTGGACTTTGTTCACTATTGTCCAAGTTGTCTAAATGAGATGTTGCTGTAAGAAAGCGCATGTCCATGTCCTGGTGAATCTTTTTTGGTTTATTTTTCCTTATTGTTCCATAATAATTTATATTCTTATTTAACCCAAATTTTATGTTTTTGCTTGCTACACGAAACATATTATTATACCCAGGAATTGTTTTTTTTGAATTATCGTGTTAGATGGTAATAACCATAAACTTGTTGAAATTGCAATGTCTAAAATTACATTTGTATCAGAAATTGCTAAATTCATATTTTGTATCCATGTGGATGTGTCATAATTTATAATAGAATCTTCTACAAATTGTCTAAACACAACTTGTGTTTCTAATGCAGAACCTCGATTTCCAACAATTCTTTGTCTGGTTTTACTTTGACTTCCTAAAATTGCATAAATATAAGCTTCTATATTTTGATTTAATAGAATTAATCCATCTTTTGTGATTCCATTTGACTTTTTTAAAATAAATTTTTTAAAGTCTCCAGTTTGATCTACAATTCTTCCATGAAAATCTGGAAAATTACCTTGTAGAATATCAGCTTTATATTTTTGTAATATGCGATTTCTTGCTTCATTATTAGCAGATCAATTTATTCCAACTGCATTACCAACATGATGAGGATCACCTTTTCCAACAATTTCTCCTACAGCTGCTTGTAATTCATGTGTTATTCTGCGTATAGTGAAATAAATATGAAATCTCATAAAAGATCTTATTTGTTGTGGAATTTCATCAGAGGGAGTTAAATGTTCTATTGATATTCCACAAACATATGATGCAACATAAGCTCCAATTAAAGAATCATAATAATGTTGAGACATCAAATTTATCTTGTTTTGTGTTCCTAACTTGTTGATTAATTGTTGAATATAAATATTTTAAGGAGGAAACATAAATTTTAAATTTATTAACAGGGTAATTTATAACTTTATCCACAGGAAATTCATACCAGAAATATTTTTTTCCGTTTATTGGATAATCAGCTTCATGTTTTCTACCTTTTGGTAGCAGTTGTATTGTTTCTAATAGATTGAAATATTTTTTGTGAATTTTTCATCAGTAGGATTGACTACTTTAGAGTAAAGATATTTTGTCATTTTTGGAGAATTTTTAAATGTGTCACTTGTAATATCTGTTGATAAAAAAGTCATTATTTTTAGAAAATATTTGTGATTCAAAAAAATTGCCATTTTTATCAAAATTTGAAAAAAAACTCAAACTTGGAGATGTCAGCATTTGGATATTTTTTAAAAATTGTTGTTTCATCATTTTAACATCATCTGCAGAATTTCTCATCACATAGTGAGTTTTTTCCATAATAAGCTTTCTTGTAATCTTCAGCATTCATTTATTTTTTCTAATAAAATAAAATATGAATAGTGAGCGTAGCAAACAAGTTCACATAACTGTATTTATTGAAGGAAAAGAGAAAAGACCAGACTTGGATAAAACTCTCACCATTGACAGATAATCCTGAAATATTCATAAAGTCAGCAACAGCATACTGGAATTATAATGTTTTCACTTCATATAATGAAACATTCACATATGATGGAACAAATATTTCAATCAATCCTGGATATTGGACTTTTGATATGTTGGTGGATAAATTTAAAACTATTGGAAACAAAAACTTCAGAAAAAGAAAAATGTACCATTGAATCTGATAAAGACATGAATCTGAAAAATTTAGGTCTTTTGCTAGGATACACAAAAGTTGAGAGTGATTCCATGGTTGACATCAACCATGGATTACATTACACATCAATATGCTGTGATGCAGTAGACAAATCGAAAAATTTTAACGATGAAGGAAAAAGGAGTTGTATTATTACTTCAGTACCAATAACCACGAATCAAACTCTGAAAGGAATGGTATCACATTTCAAGAATACAGATAGCAGAGCTAGTATTAATAAAGGACAGTATAATTCTCTTGAATTCTCTGTTCATACGAATACTGATGTTGAATTAATAGGAAGCATACTCTTAGAATTATACATAACTCAAAAAATAAATGAAAGACTATGAATTTGTTATTGAACAACAGTTGAGAGACATTTACTACAACCCAGAAACAGGTTACCAATCTGTAGAAACACTTTATCAAAAAGCAAAAGAAAAGGGATTAAATGTCAGTAGAAAAATTGTAAAAGAGTGGTTAAAAAACACAAGATACAAACCAATCATCAAGAAGCATAAATTTCAAAGAACATTTGTCAAAGATTTAGGTGATCAAATACAAATGGACTTGGTTGATATGAGAAAATATAAAAACCAAAACAAAGGATATTTTTGGATACTGAGCAGCTGTTGAAATTCTAAGTTGTTATGCATTCACCATTCCTGTATACAGGAAGTATACTAAAAACATGACAAAAGCTGTGGATGAGTTATTAAAACAATTCAAAGAAAGATTAGGAAAATACCCAAATGTCACACAGTTTGATGAAGGAAAAGAGTTTTACAATGTAGGTGTTAAAGAACTCTTGAAAGAACACAATGTTGAGTATTTCTCTACAAACTCAGATAGGAAAGCAGATATAGTCAAAAGATTCAACAGAACTCTAAAAACAGCTATGTGGAAGTATTTTTACAGCAAGGGAACATACAAGTGGGTTGATATCTTAGATGAACTTACAAATAACTATAATCAAACTAAACACAGTAGCATGTTAATGAAACCTGTTGATGTGAAGAAGGGTAACAAAGACCAAGTTTGGCTTACACTATATGGTTATGGATTAGATGATTTTCCTCTACCTAAATTCAGAATTGGTGATATGGTGAGAATATCTAAATACAAGAATATCTTTACAAAAGGTTATGAAGCTAATTTCACAGAAGAGATTTTTAAAGTTGTGAAAGTATTCAGAGGTGATCCAAACATGTATGAAATTGAAGATCATGAGGGAGAACCAATCATTGGAAAATTCTACAGAGGAACTATCTGCTGTGAATAAAAAGGATGATGCATATAGAGTGGAGAAAATATTAAAAAGGAAAAAGGTGAAAGGTAAAAATATGGTATTAGTAAAATGGTTAAGTTATGACAATAAACAAAATTCTTGGATACCAGAAGAAAATATTCAAAATATATAAATGGTTGAAGGTGGTTTTGATGACCTTGAAATTAAAAACATAAATGAAGAAAAAGAAGAAGAAAACGAAAGAATGAATGAAGAAACATGTTTCAACAACAATAGCATTAATATAATAAACACATCTAATCCAAAAAGTAAATATAGTAGGGTTGACTATAGAAAGTACGTACCTGATGTGAAAAAAGATGCTGGATCTATAAGAGAATCATTGACTAACGATAGAAAAAAATCTTTTAAAAAGATATTTAATGTTAACCTTGAAAAGAAAAACAGACCAAATAATAGCATATTGTTAGACAACATTGTATTTGTTAGAGACCCATCAGGGAATATTTCCATCAAGTTTAAACGTAAAAAGATTGGTAGTGTCAACAAGAACTTAGAACCTGAGTTATTTAGCAGAAAAAATAAGCAATACGTTCATGAGTTCAATGATTATATGAAAAAAAGCAATCAATGAATATGAAAAAACTCCTGCTGCATTTGTTGAACAACAACTCGGTGAATCATTTGAACTAGACGTTTTGAGTGATATCATTGAAAATTATATCGAAAAAATATCTGACACCATAGACAATATTAAAGATGACATAAAACTTAGTAAACAAGGTGTAAGAGAATTTGCAGGAGTTCTGGATACAAAGGGACAAACACCACAGGAAAAAATAGATTTTCTGGAGACTAGAAGTGCTTAGAGAAACAGATCAAGAAAAGGAACAATCGTACAAATCATTAGAAAGAGTTGCAAAACTAAAAGCAGATAATATAAGACCTATCCATGAAGAAACAAAATCTATAAATGATGAAGAAGCTAAAGAAAGGGACCTTGGAAGATTAAAAAGATTTAAAAAATGGGCAAAAGAAAATCTAGTAGGTTTATCAGCAGTTGCTATTCTATCGCTGGTATTATTACAACAATAGTCATCAGAACAAGAAAAGTAATAAAACAAGGATCAAAGGCTGTGAATAGTCTCGCAAAAGCTATTGCAAACATTGCAAAGAAACTAGGACTGCTGATAGCACCTATACTGAATTTAATTGCACAAATGTTAACATGGGGAGCAAAAGGTATTGAATTCCTTGCTAAAAATCTATGGTTACTAGCTATCATGATAGCTTACTTTGTATATGATCAATATAAAGAAAGAAAATAGAAGAAAACATAAATACAAAAAATTTTTTATATTTTCATAATAAATAAATAATGATAACAAGATCAAAAGAACTTGAACCTGGATTTTGACGATCAAAAATGTGTGAAAGATTTGTGGTGAAATTTGCAGAAGTTGTTTATGATAACACCAGTGAGAGCGTAATTGGTGTTTACAGGGATTTATGGAAAACAAACAGTGAAAGAGATGACATGGTTGAGTATGGGATTGCAGGCGAAAATCTTAGAAAACTAATATCTAAAGATGACTCGGGTGCATCAACTGGTAATACATCCAAAGTATCTGATGGATTAATGTTTACTGTACATGGAATTAAACTAGGGAAAATCTTGGAAGATCATGGTCTGTACGCACCTCACAGCATGACTAACAATCTCCAATACATAATAACTCTACCTAAAACTACAGATATTATGGTTGCACAGCCTGGTAGCAGCATTGGGGGGTATACTCTTGAAAACGTTGAACTAGAGTATGAGACAGTGGAGAACCAAGACCTCGCTAGTGATGTGATAAGTGGATATGATGCAGGACAATCATTATCTTATGAACACGCAACTCTAATGAAAACAACAGAGTGGAACAAAGACAGCACAACCATCAATAAAACAGTAAATCTTCCAAGAAAAAGTATGAAAGCTGTGGTTCTTCTGTTTAGGAATAAAACAATCACAAACAGTGAGGAGTATGTATATCCTAATATCGAGAGTGTAAAAGTAACCATCAAAGGAATCCCAAACTTGGTGTACAGTCAGGGAATCCTTAAGTCAAGATTCTTTGAGGAAGCTATGAGAGTGTTTAAACTTGATAAAGACAAGTTAACGTCAATACAGAAGTTCTACAAAGATCACTTTGCATTAGTTATTGATCTCAGAACAGTGAATGACAGTTTTACTTCCGGAAATGGTAAAAAACTAGTTAATACACAATCTGGACTTTTATTAGAAATTAAAAAGAAAGCAACAACTGAAAACATTATATGTAAGATCTTTGTCTTGTCAGATGGACTTGTAAACATTGTAAACAGAGATTTGTTATCCATTCAATATTAAATAAACAATGGAAACTCCTTTTAATATGATTATTGTTGGAATGACATGTGGAAAAACAAAATATCTCTTAGACATGTTAGAAAAAGAATTTCATAAACATTTTGATTATATTTTTTTAATTTGTCCAACATTTCAATGGAATAAAACATATGAAAACTACATCGCAGTACCGTGTGATCAAATAAATATGTTGTAAATTATGCTGCTGGAACAGATAGTTTAATTATTCTTGATGATTGTGAAAAATTTGTAAAAAATAGAACTAGCAAACTTGTAAAACTTGCATTCAGTGCTAGACGTTTTAATTTAAGTACTATTGTTAACTCAGCAACTAACATCTATTGCAAAACCTTACAGAGAAAATACTTCAAAACTGGTGACATTTTATAATTCAAATAGAAAAGACATGAATGAAATAATAGATGAATATTTAGATGTCTCAGACAAAAAAGAAATTGATGAAATAAAAAAAATTTTAAAAACCAAAAAATATTCGATATTAGAAATAAGTCTAAGACATCCTTATAGATACCAAATAGAATGAGGATGTTAACAAATTACAATAATTTTTCTTATAATAAATGGAAAAAGTTGTTGAAAATGAAAACAATACCGCAGTTAATGATAATGTTAACGAAGATGTAAAAAAGAAAAGAGCAGAACTGATCAAACTATCTGAAGATGGAGAAATAGAGCAATCTGTAAAAAAAACATCAAAAAAGTATCAGAAAAAATTATAAATAAAATATATGCAGAATATGAAACAAAACAAGCTGAAACAGCAAACTGTTTTATAACAGACACTATAATCAGTAGATTTGCGGATCTTTTAGGAGGATTAGATGCAATTGAAAGTAGTGAGGAATTGGAAAAGGAACTAAAGTCTGATAAACTCTTAAGAAGAGATGTAAAATCTATTGTTCAAAGATTCGCACCATTCCTACCATTCCTATGAATCATAAGTGGTGGGGTAACTGTTGGTAAACATGTGATCAAGCATAAAGGTGTTGGAAATGAGACAGAAAACGAACGTAGTGAAACACACTAAAGTTTAAAAATTATTAAATTTTCACATTCTAAAAAGATTATGAACATTTTTTTAGTTTCTAAGTTAAGTCAACTAGACTCGTAACTGTTTTGATAGGATTTGCATTAATATTATGCCATTTTTCACAAAAAAGTTTATGATGTAACAAAATGGTTCTTTCATCCATAATTCCTTGTTTAAACATAAAAAAATACAATATCTCCTTTAAATGTTCCTGTTCCGGCTGAATTCAAATCAGAATTAGAGAATCTATGACCACTATTAAAATTAAAAGATCCAATTTCCATTTTATCATTTGTTTGTAAACTTATTTAATTAAAATTTTTTAATTTCACTCCATTACAATAAACAGAACTTTTATTAGATCATGGTGAACTGTCTTTCCAATGTACAGATAAACTACACCATTTGTTAAGTTCACCAGTGTTTGCTTTGTTTTTGTATGGCACAACAGCATCATTAGCAGTACCTATTTTAATATATCTACCTGCTACAGTATTTGAAACAATAAGATCTCCAAGTGTTCAGAACCCCACAAAATAATCACCTCCCCTGAAAAAAGTTTCTCAAGCAATCTATGTTTCCATCATAACCTTTCAATCTGTAAACCACAAAAAAATTTCTTATCTTTGATGAGCTAGACAGTTGGGTCAAATCTATGTCTGAAAAAAAGAACTGATCTTCCACTGAATTCTATGAAATATCTGTCATTCACTCCGTTTGCAACATTACAAACAGTAGGTTTTATGGTGCTAAAATTTTGCTTAGCATGATTTTCACTGAATGTTTGATCAAAAAGATAAGATATTTTTCCACTTGAACTATCATAAGTAACTTCAGAGTATAATATTAAATTTTTTTCTGGGAATTCCCCTACCTAACAACCAGAAGCGATGTTAACATACGAAACATCCCTAGTGATTTGAATAGCTCAATGTAAACACAACAATTATTTTTAGTTAGACTGGTTGTTAGGGATGTTTGGTGTGTTTGGTATTATTTTCAATAGAAAAATTTTTTCTAAAATAGAGAAAATGTGCTAGAAGCTGCATTTTGCAAATAATTGCAAAGTAATGATTCCATTGAATTGAATGGTGGTTGGGAAACCAATGTGGTTAGAAGTTATCTACTTCATGCGAGGCGATCTGATGTTTCTGTTTTGAATCAAAACAGAAATCATGTGAGATGTGTTACTTTGAATAAAACTGTTTCTGGAAGTAGAAAGCGTTTACCTGTTAAATATGATCGTCAAACGTGATATGATGTTTATATGGTTGAACTTGATTGTCGACCATATACTGATCATTTTTTTCTTAAGCATTTTAATAATTAAAAGTTATTATGAAAACGACCAGTTATATAGACATTTGTAATGCGGTGCTAAAATTTCTGATTTGTATTCAAAATTGGGATTTGAAAAATTTCGAAATATTTCCAACAATGATTTTGATTATATTTATGAAAATTGGCTGGTGAATTTAGGGTATGATTTGGTTGTTTTTTATTCAGAAGAGTGCAATGATGTTATTATTTTTGATTCTTGAAGTGATGGAACTAATTTCATTAAATTGAATGATAAAGTAATTTTCTTGTGGATGCGTGATGGTCATTACCATTGTATTCTGGATGTTTCTTAATTTTTGTATTAAGTGTATGAAAAAATTTTATTCTAAATTTATTCATATTTGTTTGTTGCCAAATATGTGTATTAAATGTTATTCTTTACACTAAATTGAAAAAATTTGAAATAAGTTTTCAAAATGTCCTTGTTGCAATGTTATATTTTATAGTGAATTATGTTTGAGGAGACATTGTTCTAATTAAATTTCTATGATGCAAAAGGGAAGGCTTCCAAAACTCCTTGTCATATATTTAAATGTTGTCCTGAATGTTGTTCCATTGTTAAGCAAAGTGAATATTATGGTGGGAAATGAAGAAATCATGATTGTTCTCGAATATATTGTTCTTATTGTTGTAAATTACAGAAAAAAACTCATTATTGTTACATGAAATGTGTTCATGTTGTGCAAGCTGGATCTGTTTGCGATAAGTTGTTTTTCTTTGATTTTGAAACACGAAGTGATGGTGATGGTTTATGTTTTGATGTGTATTATTGTGTTGTTAATGTTATTTGTAAGAAGTGTAAGGATGTCTCTTTTGATTCTGATGGTTCTGATATGCAACGTTGCTGTGCTTCAAGAGTATAAATATTTTCTGGAGACGAATGCATTGATTGAAATGGATAAGAAATGTAAGAGTGTTTTGGTTGCTCATAATGGTGCATGTTTTGACACTATTCATAATGAGATGGATGTTGAGCAAATTTAATATTACTCTGTAAGTTGTGATGAATGGTAACAAAATATTGTGTATGAAAATGTTAAATATTACTGTTTTGGACAGTTATTTGTTTTTTGGTAATTATTCGAAGAAATTAACTGAAATACTGAATATTGCTGTGGAATGTGAGAAAGGATTTCATTCGTATTTCTTTTCTGATTAGAAATATTTTGATATTTTGTGCATGGATGAGGATGAAAGAGTAAAATTTGATAAATTGGTATGAATCTAAAATGGATAAAGAATATAATTTTGAAGAGGAAATTAAAACTTATTGTTGTAATGATGTCAAAATTTCGTAGACTTTGTTGTATTTAATTTTACAATTGTTGCAAAACAATGTGTGGTGTTGAACCATTTTTCGATGCTTCCTTGATTACCGTAACCAGTATGGCTATGAGAATTTTTCGAACTTTATTTATGAAACAAAATACTATTGGAGTTATTCCCAAAGCTGGTTATAGTAATGATGTTAATGAAAGTGTTATTGGTTTGATGTGGTTGGAAGAGTTGAATGAAAAGATTGAAAATTTTAGGTGGAAATTAAGTGCTTATGGTGAGATTTGAACAGGAAAACATTATGTGAATGGTTATGACATGGAAAACAGAGTTGTTTACCAATTTCATGGGTGTTTTTATCATGGGTGTACGAAATGTTATTCTTCTGATGATTATAATAATGTTTTGAATATGTCATTTGGATGCTTGAGAGCAAACACGAATTCTGTTACATATTATTTGATAGAGCGTGGTTTTGAGGTTGTTGAAATGTGGGAAGTAGTCTGTAAAGTGCCGATTCCAGCACATTTTTGAGTGATGACGACACTTCCGGTCGCTTTCATGAATTTCAACACATTTTCAAATTTGGTCAAAATTTTTCAAAGTGTCGTGGGGGATTTCCCCTTTTTATTGATGACGTCAATTTCGGTCTGTAAAGTGCCGATTCCAGCACATTTTTGAGTGATGACGTCACATTTTGAAATTTGGTCAAATTTTCCGCATTTTCAAAATTGACAAAAATAGTTGCATTTTCAAAATAGGTGAAATTTCCCGCATTTTCAAAATCAGGTTTCAGCCGGATTCTCAAAGTCTGTAAAGTGCCGATTCTATCACATTCCTTTCTGATGACGTCACACATTTTCATGATGACGTCACTCATTCTGAAAATCGCTCAAATTCTTAACATTCTCAAAATAGCTCAAATTCGTTTGATTCTACCACATTTTCGAAATTGGTGAATTTCAACACATTTTAAAAAACGGGTCACGGGGAAATCCACTTGATGTAAATTAGAAAATCCACTAATCTCTTCGGAAAAATTAAACGTGAATGATTCATGTCCTGCCATATGACTTTAATAAAAAAATAATAAATAAAAAATGGGAAATTGTGTATCATCAAAAGCAAATAATAAAAATAATTCCAATAAGGATTCAGGAAAGGACACAAAGTCAGACACAAAGTTAGATTTAAATCTTAATGGTTATCCACCAATAAATTTTAGAAAAATTAAAAAAAGCGGTTTTAGAATCGGAGCTCATGTTGATGTTGGAATGAAAGATTTTGAAGCTGGAATGACATTTGGGAAAAATAATATACATGAAATTCAGTTTTCAGAAAATAATAATCATTTAAAATTGTTAAAATCTTTAGAAAATGAAGAATCAACAAAAAATAACTCAAAAGAAAAAGACAAAATAATAAATACACTTATGAGTGAATTAACCAGAAAAGACACACCGCAAAGCGGGGGTGCACCTTTGGTGCTGAGACCTTCGGTCGATGAAACCCATGTTAAACCTTCAACTTCAGAATCTGCAGAATAATTAATTTTATAATACAATATATATTATAAAATTATTAAGTTTGACTTGTTGATGGTTCACTACCGTCTTGAAGACCAGCTCCGCTGCAGATTCGCTGAAGCTTTGCTTCTGAGGACTTCGTCCGATGCGGAGACCTCTGGTTGATGTCGTCTTTTTTGCTCTGTTTTTTAATAACATGTTTTCCAACTGTAACTCCGCCAGATAATATTCCAAGATATGGTAAATATGGACTTACTTTTTCAACTACAGATTTTACATCTCTTTTTAATAATTTATCTTTCACAAGTTCTTTTTCCAATTCTTCACTGCTTTCAATTGCTTCTAACCCTCCTAATAAATCTGTTAAAAATGCATTTGCTTTTTCCGCTTATTTTACTTCATATTCAGCATAAATTTTTAATATAACTTTATCACTTGCTTTTTTCAAATTTTGAACAGATTGACTAATTTCCCCATCTTCAGACAATTTTATCAGTTCTTCTTGTTTTTTCATTACTTCTTTTTTGGTATCTTCTTGATCATCCGACTGATCACGTTGATTACTTGTCTTAATTTGCGGGACTTCTACATGTTCACTATTTTCACTCATTTATTTTATAACCAAATGGAAAAATTAAATTAATTTCGAAGCATGAATATTTTTTTGTTTTTAACGTTTCTAAAATTTTTTCCAATTCTGCGTGGTCACCTACATCTAAATATTCTTGAATTATTGTTGTCATATCTTTTTTATTCGGGTTATAAAATGTAACCAATTTTGAAATATTTTCTCTAAATGGTTTAGCAATAGATGTCAACTGCTGCGTTATAGCTACAGCAGAAAGATTATAATGTCTAGCACTAAATCCCAATTTAACCAATTCACTTGTTCTATTTTTAACATTTTTTCTACTTGCACAATCATCCAATATGATTAAACTTTTACTTCCTTTTGAAAAGTCAACTATAAATTTTAACCAATCTTCAACATTATCTTGATCACAAGGAATAGCAATAAAATCTTCATCTTTATCATATTTCCAATTTTCATAAGTTTTATTCCATTCAAATGTTGGACAAATTAAAAAAATATAATCAAAATAATTTTTATATTCTGATTCTATAAAATCTAAGAGATATTTTGTTTTTCCACAAGCAGTCATTCCAACAATTATCATATTAAATGGTTTTTTGTTATCCACTTGCACCTTTGGTGCTGAGACCTCTGGTCGATCGTGTTCGGCTTTGCTGTCATTCATTTTTTATTTTTAATCTTGTTTTCAAAATTGAATTGAAGACAAATCTTTATTTACAATGTTTAACAATCCATCACTTATCACAAATATATGACACATTACATTTGCAGAAATAGCAGTTTTTTTAATTTCTAACAATAGTCCAGACTGTGTGTTTACTAACTTTTTACCATTTCCATAAACAAAGTTATCATCTAATGTTCTTAAATCCACACATAATGCAAATGAATCTTTGTAAAATTTTTCAATACTCATGACTGCATCACAGTCAAAATATCAGCAGTGAAATATTCTAAATGCTTCTTCAAAAAATCTTCTTTTCGGCATACCTTGGGATACTATTTGGTACTCCTTCAACACTAATTTTGACGTCTGTTATATTTGGATAAACAAATTGTTCACTATCTGTGATAGTTTTATTTCTAAATAACAGAACAACTGCTTTCATACTTTTCCGTGGGATATTTATGGTTTCATTATGTAAAGTCGCGTCTTTATCCCATTCTACTGTTTTCATCAAAGTTACATAATTATATGATAATGATCTTCCTGTGGTGTAATTTGATAAAACATCAATTGCCAAATCTTGATTTTCAATTGTTTCATACTCTAGTTCTAAATTTTCCAAAGTATATCCCCCAACACTTTGTCCTCTTTGTGCTACCATAATTTCACTAGCTTTTGGGAAAGTTAAAATATATTGAAAATTGTTAATCATCCCATAAGGAACATATAACCCATGATCTGAAAGTATTTTTTCTAATTTTAAGCACTGTTTTGTTCCATAAATATCATACATTAATTTATCAGAAACTTTTTCTGGACTACCACTTGTTGCTCCAGAGTCATCTTTTGAAATTAATTTTCTAAGATTCTCTCTCACAATGCCGTATTCAACCATATCTGCTCTTTCATATTCAGGTTTCCAGAGATCTTTGTACATTTCTAGTAAAGATTCTCCACTATTATCGTAAACAATTTCTCCAGCAAATTTAACAACCAATCTCTTTTTTAACAATTTTGATAAATTATTTAAAAACCAAGATTTAGTATTTGCATTTTTAAAATTAACTAACAATTTTAAAGAATCAGGAACAAGACACAAATTAGGATTTAATTTTGGAATATCTATATAAAGTTCTTCTTCAGGATTTACTTTATTCGGATTCAAAGTTACAACATGCCTTGTTCTGTTTCCTTTAATTTCACTCATTTTTGATCTTTTATATCCTGGATATAATTCATCTACTCTATTCATTTTTTATTATACAAAAAAAATTTTTTTTTAATCTTTATTACCCTTTCGGTATTGCACCTTTGGTGCTGAGAACTTCGTTCCATCTTTGTCCTTTCGGTATTCATTATATAAAAAGTAAGTAATTGCAATAACTAATATCCATAAATTTTTAGCTAGAAAAGCAATACCTTTTGCACCCCATGATAATATTTGAGAAATTAAATTTAAAGCTGCCGAAATGACCGCGCCAAAATTTTTACCTATATTTGCAATTGCTTTTCCTAATTTTCCAACTGCACTTGCACCTTTTTTTAATGCGTTTCTTGCTCCTATAACTATTGTTGTAATTATACCTGCAACAGAAATTGCTACTGCTGATAAACCTGCGAGATTTTCTTTTGCCCATTTTTTAAATCTTTTTAATCTTCCAAGGTCAGATTCTTCAGCATTTTCATTTAAAATCTGTATTCCTTCTTCACTAATTGGTATTTCATTATTTTCAAGTCTCATTTTATCTGCTTGAAGTTTTGCAATTTCTGAAAAAATTTTATATATACTTTTTTGGGGTTCAGCTGTTTCTGAATCAGATTTATTTTTCCAATGTTGATGCTCTGTATCAAATCCATCAATTTTTCCACGTATAACTTTTTTTTTTTTCATTTTCCAGCAGCACAGAGTCAATATCCTCCAAATATAATAAACCTCTGAATTCTCTTAAATCATCTCTTTCAAATAATGTTCGTCTTGGGTCCTGTTTATCATCAATGAATTTTTTTAAGTTATTTTTACTAATTATATTATCAATTTTATTTTGAATTTCTAAAATAGCATTATCAGTGATAGTATCATAAAAAATTTCCTCATTGGTTTCATTATCTTCAGCTCCAATTCTTTCTCGGATTGCTGCTCTTGGAGTTTTTTTATATTCTTTTTTTGCTTTTTCCAAAAGATTTTTGAATTCATCAACATTATTTTTCTTTTTAAATAATTTGGGTTCCAAAGATTTACAATCAACATCACCAATTTTTTCACCTTTGAATTTAATGGAAACATTTCCTTTTTTGTCTTTTTCAAATACAGTGTTTTCTAACAATATTTTTGAATTTTCACCACTTTGCTTTTCAAGAGTAATATTAAATATTTTTTTGAAAAAAATTTTTTTATCATTAGTCATTGATCTCTTCATTGCTCCTATATCTTTTTTATCAAGTAAAATATCCCCATCTTTTTTTGAATAATCATCAACCCTAGTGAATTTTGGGTTTTCTGTGTCTGTTATATTTATACTTGTACGACCCGCAGGGTCACCCCCACCAAAACTTGTTTCACCCTGCTCAAGGTTTTCTATGTTTCTACGAACTTGTTCGTTTCGATCTTTCATTTCCATATTTTCAATATCATCAAAACCTTTATCCATTTATTTTATATGTTTTGAATATTTCGTTAAATCCTTGATATAACGTTTTCTTCTGAGACCCAAGAGTTATGTTTATTATCATAACCTAGCCACTTTACCAACACCATATTTTTTCCTTTCAAATATTTTCTCTACTTTATGCACATCATCCTTTTTATCCACAGCAGATAATTCCTGTTCATAAAATTTTCCAATAATTGGTTCTTCTAAATCTTCCACTTTATACATGTTTGGATCACCTCTAAATACTTTTACAATCTTAAAAATTTCTTCTGTAAAATTAGCTTCATAACCTTTTGTAAAGATATTCTTATATTTAGAAATCCTAACAGTATCACCAATTCTGAATTTAGGTAAAGGTAAATCTCCTAATGGGTAACCATATAGTGTAATCCACACTTGGTCTTTGTTAGACTTGTTCACATCAGCAGGTTTCATTAATATATTACTGTGTTTAGTATTATTATAATTATCTACAAGGTTACTCAAAATGTTAATCCAATTATAAGTTTCCTTGCTATAGAAATATTTCCACATGGATGTTTTTAGAGTTCTGTTAAATCTTTCAACTATAGCTGCTTTTCTAACAGATTTTGTGGAAAAATATTCAACATTATGTTCCTTCAATAGTTTTTTTACGCCAACATTATAAAATTCTTTTCCTTCATCAAATTGAGCTACATTTGGATATTTATCAAATCTTTTTTTGAATTTTTTCAATAATTCATCCACAGCTTTTGTCATGTTTTTAGTATCTTTTCTGTAAACAGGAATAGCGAATGCATATCGACTTAGAATTTCAACAGCAGTAAGTATCCAATAATATCCTTTGTTTTGCTTTTGATATTTTCTCATATCAATTAAGTCCATTTGTATTTGATCAGCTAAATCTTTGACAAATGTTCTTTGGAATTTATGCCTTCTAACAATTGGTTTGTATCTTGTAAAAGTATCTTGTGTTTTTAACCAGTCTTGCACAATTTTTCTACTGACTTTTAATCCCTTTTCTTTTGCTTTTTGATAAAGTCTTTCCGCAGATTGATAACCTGTTTCTGGGTTGTAGTAAATGTCTCTTAACCCCTGTTCAATTTCCAATTCTTCATCTGATATCTCCCAATTTTGTAACAATATGGTTTTTTGTTTTTCCTGTTGCATTTATTTTTATAAAAATAAATGAGTATAGAAAAAGCTGAGAAAAAATATTATGGAAGTCAATATGATTTTGTGGTGAATGAAAGAAAAATTTTGGATAAAGAGTTTAAAGAAAATTTTTTGAAAAAATATCCATATGCAGACATGTCAAAATTTTATTTTGAACATGATATTAATAAAGATGGAAGTTGGGAAAAAACAATAACATATTTCAAAAACAATGAATATATTTCAACAGATATAAATTCAGATACATTTAAAAATGACCCAAACATGACAAAATATTTGTATATTAACAAACCAAAACCAAACTTTCCAAAAATTTGGAAACTTGGAGGAAGTATACAAGAATTACCAAGAGGAAAAAGACATGTTGGTTATGCTGGAAAATCTTATTATTGGGATAATTTTCCTACACAATATGTCTTAAGTTACCCTATAAATCAGTTTAGAATTTATGTAAACAATACAGATTATTTTCAAAGTAATTTACCCGGATTGAATCCACCGCATGGTATAACTACAGATGATAATGCAAAATGGTCACTTAATGAACCATATTTTCAAAGCATAGTGGGAACATGGATTGCGACTTATGGATGTGGAATTTCAATACAACATTTATTATTTTCAGCTGATGTTCCAAAACAAATTACATCATTTATGAGATTTCATCTATATTTTACAGTTAGAAGAATTATGTGGCAATTGAGAAATGGTGATGATAAAACATTTTATAAATTTAATGCTGGTTTTTTAAAAGATCACTATCCAAAATGGACATGGCAAGAAATTTCAGGAAAAAAAGACATATTGGAGATTCTCATGCAATTGATATGAGCACACCATGGCCAGGATATAAACACGGTCCAGGACAAATTAGAGATACTCAAAATGATTATAAAAAATTCATTCCAAAAATTTCAGATGGATTAATAAAAAATGGAACTGAATTATTTAATCAAAGCATTGAAGCATATCTTTATGCAATTCTTGGTTTGCAAGCTAGAACTAGACAAAGCATTGTCTCAAATAGAGCTTCAGCATTGGAAACAAAAAGTTTTTAGACAAATTTTTGAAGATTCTATTATAAATTATGATACGTCAACATGGATTAATAATATGAATCAAGCAATTTCGTCAACTAATGTAGTTTTAAATACTGCTATAAGTCCAACGTTATGGTTGATTCCATTGTCTTTAATTATTTTAAAAAATCCTATTGAAGGATATAATAACAAATTAAAAGTTTCTGATAAAAATATGGTTTTTGGAATTAATGAAAATTTAAATTATTACGGGTCAAAGACTCGCGAAACATGTGTCACGTCTCCTGCTAAAAAACAATACAACTTGGTGAAAAAATTAGAAAAATTGGGTAATAGTGATCGAAGCAAAACTGCAGTGCATCAGACGGAGGATCCATCGACCAGAGGTCTCAGCAGCGAAGCTGCAGAATCAAAGATTCTGTCATCGGACAAAGTTCGTCAAAAACCTTCAAGGAGTACAAAAAACTTACCCCCAAAATCAGAAAATATTATTTTATCTTTATCAATAATTGGTGGATTTTTAATTGCGTGGTACGTGCTCTGATCGAACAAAGTTTTGAATCAAAATATTTATTATAAAATCAATGACAATATCTTTAAAAATTTTTATATAAAAAAATGAAAATTGTGAAAAAACAATCACATTAGATGAACCAATTATATTAAACAGTTGTTCAGAGATGTTTGTAAAATCAGTAAGTATTTTTTTGAATTATAATAATTTATATCAAAATATTCATCATTATACCTATGATGGAACAAAAATTGGTTTCAAAGATGGATATTATACTTAAAAACTGAATTAGAAAATGTTGGAACAAGTTGAATTTTCTGGAAAATGTACAATAAAATCAGATAAAACATTAAATTTACAAACATTTGGCCCAATCATAGGATTTCCAGAGAATAAAGTAATACAAGCAAATACATTAACAGAAAGCGACAATGTAGTAAATATTAATAACAACTTGGAATATGTAAACATAAGTTGTAACATGATTGACAAAAGTAAAAATTTTGTAAATGGAAAAAGAAGTGACATTCTTATTCAAGTTCCAATAACAACAGAACAAACACTAAAAGGAAGTGTTTCCAAAATTTATCCACCTGAAGAAACAGGAGGAATAAAATTATCAAATGGAATTTATAATGAATTAATATTCAAAGTGGAGGGAAACCATGGTGGTTCAATTGGAAATGTTTTATTGGAAATTATTATAAATAAATGAGTTTATTTTATGGATATGAAAGCAAACACGAATCTGACCGTGGAAACGGTGTAACAGGAAAACTTTCCACTGCAGGTGGTGAAATGAAAGGAGACATTAACATGGGCTCACATCATATAATAACATCAGTTGATCCAACGGAAAATTCACATTTAGCTAGGAAAAAATACGTCGACGACCGTGTGGATGATTTAGTGTCGGAACAGACTGCTCAAACAAGTTCGAATTATCTACCAAAAAGTGGTGGAACAATGACTGGAAACTTGAATATGGGACCAAATAAAGTCTTATCAAGTGCAACACCTTCAAATAATAATGATCTCACTACAAAATCATATGTGGACGGAAACTTTTTGAAAATGGAAAAATTCACTTGGTTGGGTGTTGAAAGTAAAATTAAAAGAGATATTTACACAAATACTTATCAAGTTTTAACCTCAAAAGATCCAGACTATAAAGATGCTCTTTCAAGAAAAAAATATGTGGATGATAGAGATAACACCAGATTACCTTTATCAGGAGGAACAATGACTGGTGATATAACAATTGGAAATAATAAAATTATTTCTTCAACAAATCCCACACTTCAAACACATTTGACGAGAAAAAAATATGTTGACACGCAGTTAAACACAAAATTATCAAAAACAGGTGGAACAATGACTGGAGATTTGGATATGGGAAATCATCATATTCTTCATGCAGCAAATTATGTCCCATCTTCTGATAATCATGTCGTGACTAAAAAATATGTGACAAATTTTTCATTGGCAAATACGGCTGCAAATATTTATAATTTACAAATGGATGATGAAGGAATTTTTGATGTGAAAGATGATGATAATTATATAGAATATACTGGAAGCAATAAAAAGGTTGAAAAACTTTTGAATTTATCAAGAAAAAAAAATTGGAATTTCAAACAAGATGATACAAACAAACAACCATTTTTCAAAAAATCCACAATTAATAATAATTTTTATTGTGTTCAATATCTTGGATCAAACAGCAACAATTTACATTTAGCTTGTGAAGAAAATATTTTAAGTTACCAATACTTGAATTTTTACTTTGTATATGGTTTAAAATCATTAAATTCGTCTAACAATGAGGTATTGTTGTTTAAAATCATAGATAATGAAACAGTAAGTCAACCAACTCCTTTTAATTTTGGTATTTCTTATCGTAATTCATTATTATATATCACAAATTCATCCACGTCTGCAATTTCAAATAGCAGATGGCAATTGAAAGCAAATGCAACTCAAATAAACAAATTAATATGTCTTTCTGTTTGTTGGGATCAAGGTAACGTCAGTGGTGATAAAAAAGGAAATATTTATGTGAATGGAAAAGAAATTGTTTCTTTCTATACAAATGCTAGAAAGTATCACACTCCAAATATGAAAATTTATCTTGGATCGAAAAAATAAATACCACGGAAAAATGGATGGAGAAATATTATATGTATATGTTTCAACAAGAAAAATGAAATACCCAGAAATTGTTTTAAATCATTATCTTCTTTGTAAAAAATATGGTGTTGATTTTGACGAAGATGAAATATTAAAATATATAGCTAAATAAATTTTGAATAATGCTTGCGCTCAGCTTGCAGCTTTGCTGCTGAGTCCGAAGGACAATCGCTGTTTGAATAAATTTTAAATAACTTTTAAATAACATTTGTGGTTATTTAAAATTTACTTGACTTTTACTTAATTTTATTCATAAATAACGCTTGCGCTCAGCTTCGCTGTTTGAATAAATTTTAAATAACATTTGTGGTTATTTAAAATTTACTTGACTTTTAATTTTATTTATAAATAACTTGTAAATAACGCTTGCGCTCAGCTTGCAGCTTTGCTGCTGAGTCCGAAGGACAATCGCTGTTTGAATAAATTATAAATAAATGAGCGAAGAAAGTAAAGTAACAGCAGTTGAAAAATCTGAAAACGTTAAAGTAAAAGACCCAAGAAAAGTAGAATTGGGAAAAAGATTGGCAAAAATTTCAAGAGAAGCAAAAGAAAGAAAGGCAAGACAGCGAAGCGAAGTAGAAAATTCTAGACAACAAAGCGAAGAAAATGAAGAAATAAATAATTACACCTTTGGCGTTGAACCTTCCACTTTGGGGTATTTGATTGGGGTTGTGGGAGTTGCTGCTGCGTTGGGGGGATTATACTTTGCATGTAAAAAAGACAAAAGAGACCAAGAAATGCTTCACCGAAGCTGCAGCAAAAACAAGAAAAACAAGAAAAAGACGGTGAAGCTAAGCTAAGAAAGAAGGAAGACCACGAGTGTAAAATAAACCCACCGTGTTCTATTGAAAACCTGTAAGTTTTAAAAATTTTTTTATGTATATAAATAAATGGGAGAAATGAATAGAAAAGAAGTTATGAATGAATTATATGATTGTACAATAATTACATTGGGTGCTGTGGGAATTGGAATGATAACAAGAAGAGTATTTAGTGATAATTTGTCAACTCCGGCTAGTTTAGTACCTACTTTAAAACTTGCAGCAGCTGTAGGATTATCATCACTTGCAGTTAAATATGCTCAAGACAAAAAGTGGATTCCTTCTGATCCCTTCAAATCTTAGAAGTGAAAATAAAAAAACATAAAAATAAATGGAAACAGTAGTTGGTGGATTATTTAATGCAGTTGCTTTTGCAGGTGCTGGATTTTTATTTTCAAAATTAAATCATTCTGGATATGAAAAAGAGATAAAAAGACATAATGAAGCAATGGAAAAACTGAGTGAAGATAAGGAAAAATGGTATGAAGAGCAAGTGAAAAGAAAAGAAGAAATTGAAAAATTAAGACAACAATTATCTGATGCAAATGCTGATATAAATAAGACAAACATGTCTTTGAAAAATCTTGCTGAAATTAATAATCGTTTAAAATCTCTTGAAAATGAAGAAAATGAAGAAAATGAACCAAAATTAAAAGATTATTATGAACCTTCTGATGAAATGAAAGAATATCAAAATGTTACTTTTTTTATAGTTGGACTTTCAGGAGGTTATGTAGCTTATAAATTTATTTAAAAAAATAAAATTATATGAATAAATGAATTGTGAAACGAATGACCAACAAAAAACATTTAAAGAATTGTGCTTTATTGCAAGAGAAAGAAAAATAAAATATTATAAAAGATACACAAAAAATCAACTTGAAGAAATGCTGAGATTGGAAATTAGCAAACCTAATGAAAAGTATGAAAAATATTGTAGAGAAAAAATGAAAAAATCAATCCCAGTAATAGTTATAAACAGGGTAATGGGTGAAATCTTAAATTTTAAAAGTCTTAATTCTGCTGCAAAAAATTTTAATATGAATGTAGAAAGTATAAAATATAGAATTAACAAGAAAAAAGATTTGGAAAAATATAATCAATCATTTTTGTTTTTTTATGATAATTAAAAAATCAATTTTTTTTATTTTTTTTGTTTAAAGGAAAATTATTATATAATAAAAAAACAATGAGCAGCACAATCATTGAAATAATTAAACCAGAGAATTATAAATTTACCAAAAATAAAATGTATAATATTTTTACCAAAGAAATTCTTACAATTACTGGTGAAGAAGAAATATTACCAGATCATGAATTTTCAATAAATTATAATGAAAAATTTTGTGATTTTAGTGATTTTGTAATTGATTATGGAAGTTGTGAAAAAATTTATATACCTTATAAAATTATTTTGAAAACAGCACCAAAAAAAACCTCATTAATTAATATTTTTGTATTTACTAAGATTGAGTAATCATTCATATTTTTTTTTCAACCTAGTCACGTGACCAATCATGAAAAAAATTTTTTTTTTAATCATTTTTTTGACTTTAAAAAAAAATAATTATATAAATAAAGAATGAATACAACGAGAAGTTTATTGGACGAAGATGTTCCAAATATTAATACTCCTTTATTAAAACCAAAAAAATATTTAAAAATTAATAATTTGGTTGAAAGCTCAAAAGAAAAAGCAAATGATTTATTTAACAAGACTAAAGAAAAAGTACTTAATTTATTTGATAAATACAACCCCTTGAGGAATAACAAAGAAAAAATAACAAATTGGTATAATCATCTGAAAGATAATGTTTTAGATATATTTAACAAAATACAAGGTAAAGTTTCCACCCCAGCTGCAAAATTTAAATTGGATAAAGAAGCTTTGAAAGTAACAAAAAGATATGAAATGGATCTGAAAGAAGTAGGATTATCTTTATATGATTCTTTGACTCTCTTGGAAAAAATAAAAACCTTGGTAATTAAAAAATTTAAAAAATATCCAAGCACAAAACAACAAATAACTCTTGTGTGTTTGATGAAAAAAACAAATCCTGCAACAGGAGAAGAAACTACAGATAATGCTCATTTTCATAGTTATTATGAAGAAATTTTTGATGGAAGTAATTTTGATGAAATATATGAAAAAATTATACAAAAAATTATTCTGAGTTTTGAAGAATTTTTAAAAAATTCAAGCTTATGGAAATTTCACAAAGGTTTGAAAATAATTCTTAATATTAATGAAATTAAACAATTACTTGCATCATCTTATATTCCTACTCCAAAATTTTTAGAAGATAAAAAAGCAATTATCAATCCACAAAATGAGGATCAAAAATGTTTATTGTGGTGTGTCACAATAAGTGAACTTTTGAAAACTACACCAATTAAAAATCCTGGAAGAATTACAAAAATTTTAAAAAAGAAAGCTGAAAGTTTTAATGTGAAAGATATTAATTTTCCGTGTGAATTTTCTGATATTGATAAATTTGAAAAAATAATATTGCAATTAATTTATTCGGATATAATGAAGAAAAAAGGTTTGGAAATAAAAATCATGAAATTTTTCCTTTGAGAGTAAGTAAATTAGGTTTGGAAAAAATTGATGTAAATCTACCAGAGTCTCACGTTAACTTATTGTTAATAACTAATGAAAATGGTGAAAAACATTGTTTAATTAAAAATATGAGTAGATTGTTTTCAAGTCAATCTAGTAAAAACCAAAAAAAAAAATACTTGTTTGTAATTATTGTTTACAACATTTTAGAACTGAAGAAACTCTTAAAAATCATTTAGAATATTGCTCAAAATATGAATGTGGAAGAACTGTTTATCCAAATAAAGGAGAACAATTAAAGTTTAAAAATTATGAAAGAATGCATGATATTCCATTTGTAATATATGCAGATTTTGAATGCAATTTAAAATGTGTGGATAAAAATATTGGTGATAATACAAAACAATTTCAAAAACATGAACCATCTGGATATTGTTATTTGATAAAATGTTTTGATGATAATTTATTTAGACCAAAATTAGTAAAATATTCAATAGGCGACACAAAAGACGAAACCCCCAGGGATCCAAATGATCCTGTGTCTTTAAAATTTGTAAAAAGTTTAGAAAATTATATTAAAAAAAATACATGAGCAATTTAAATTCCCAAAAAATATAATATTAAGAAAAGAGGATAAAATAGATTTTGAAAAAGCTGAGAATTGTTATGCTTGTGGGTGTAAATTTGGTCTCAACCCCAAATCAAAAACTGACAGAGAATCTGAAGGGTCTGAAGAATTTGAAAAGATGGATGAATTATTTATGAATGATGAAATTAGCACAGAAGAATTTAAAAAATATTTTGAAGACAGAGAAGACAGAGACTCAGACACAGCTAAAAAATGCGAACAACGTGAAAAACGATAAAGTTAAAGATCATTGTCATTATACTGGAAAATATCGAGGAGCTGCTTGTATTAGCTGTAATTCAAAAATGAAAAATCCAAAATTTATCCCAGTTATATTTCATAATTTGCAAAATTATGATAGTCATTTGTTTATTAAAAATCTTGGTGTTTCAGAGCGCGAAATTAATTGTATACCCAACATCGAGGAAAAATATATTTCATTTACAAAAGATATTATTGTTGATAAATTTTAATCCAAAAAAATAATAACAGAAAAACAACTTCAAAGTAAATGTAAAGAAAACATTATTGAAATGGAAGAAATTCCAACAACTTCAAGAAGAGAAATTAAGTATAAAATCAAAGAAATGATTAATGTTAAAAAATAAATTAGATTTATTGATAGTTTTAAATTTATGCAAAGTAGTTTAGCAAGTTTAGTTAAAAATTTAGATAAAAATGAATTGAATATAATGAAAATATTTTGTGGTGATGAGGAAAAAAGAGAATTACTAACTAGAAAAGGTGTGTTTCCATATGATTGGTTTGATAATATTGAAAAATTAAAAGAGAAAAAACTACCTGATATTAAAAATTAAATGATGAAAATATAAGTGAAGAAGATTATAAACATGCTTAAAACGTTTGGGAAAAATTTAATATTAAAAATATGAAAAAATATCATGATTTATATTTAAAAACTGATGTGTTGCTTTTAGCTGATGTTTTTGAAAATTTTTGAAAAGTTTGCAAAGAAAATTATAAATTAGATCCAGCTTGGTATTATACTTCACCCAGACTTGCATGGGATGCAATGTTAAAAATGACTAGAATTAAATTGGAATTATTATCTGATCCCCAAATGTATCTTATGGTAGAAAATGGAATTAGAGGAGGTGTGTCTATGATTACAAAAAGATATTGTTACGTGACAGTCGTCACGCGCCGAGAACATTCTCGAACATTCGAATTTCCTAGTTTTTACTTAGTCATACCGCTTATCAATACTGAGATAGTAATTTTGCTGACTCATGCTAGAGTAAGTGCTTTTTAGGTTACTTGAGTCATGAGCATTGTCATGATTGCTTGTAAAAATAGAACATTAGATCATTTAAGAAATGACGTAAGTTGACGTCATAGTTTGCGGACAGGCTATATAAGCGCGACTCGCTCCGACCCTCGGTGTGTGTGTTATTGTGTTATAGTGTTATAGTGTGTTATTGTGTGTTATTGTGCCCTGTTTCATGCTGTTACGTGCTCAAGATTGTTATACAAGAAGTTAACAGTTGGTTGGAACGCTTTGCTGCTGGAACTTTTTACTATTCGTCACCGTTGGGTCGTCAGAGTCGCAAGCTTAAAAGCGTAGAGAAGACAGATAAGCCTTGAACATTTTAGTTATCGCCTGAACTCTTTAGTTTCTTTTCTCGTTTGTCGATTAACTCTTTAGTTTCTTTTCGTTTTTGTGAATAAATCTTTTCGTTTCTTGTTACACGTCAGTAACAATATGCAAAAGCAAATAATAAATATATGAAAAGAAATAAAAACAAAAAACTTTTGAAAAAGAAACATATAATCATAAATAAGCATAAGAAAAACAAAGACAATATATTTTTACCCTATCTTGATGCAAATAATCTTTATGGTTGGGCAATGAGTAAAAAACTACCCGTGAGAGATTTTAAATGGATGAATGATAAAGAATTACAAAATTGGAAAACCATTCCTTGCATATTAGAAGTTGACTTGGAATATCCAAAAGATTTACATGATCTTCATAATGAATATTCGTTAGCACCAGAAAGATTAAAAACTGGGAATGTTGAAAAATTAATTCCAAATTTGAATAATAAAGTAAAATATGTTTTACATTGCAAAAACTTAAAGTTATATGAAAAGTTGGGATTAAAAATTAAACGAATTCATAAGGGTGTTAAATTTTGTGAAGAAGATTTCATGAAACAATATATTGATTTAAATACACAGTTGAGGACAAACGCAAAAAATTATTTTGAAAAAGACTTTCAAACTTATGAATAATTCTGTATTTGGAAAAACTATAGAAAATGTAAGAAACAGAGTTGATATACAATTAGTAAATAGAGAAGAAAAAGCATTAAAATTATTTTCGAAAAGTAATTTTAGCAAAAGAACAATATTTTCTGAAAATCTAATTGCAGTTAATATGCATAAGAATAAAATGAAACTAGATAAACCTATATATTTAGGAATGAGTATATTAGATTTATCAAAGACTTTAATGTATGATTTTCATTATAATTATATTAAACAAAAATATGGTGAAAATGCGAGATTGTTATTTACAGATACTGACAGTTTAATGTATGAAATTAAAACTGAAGATTTCTATAAAGATATATCCCCAGATGTTAAAAATATGTTTAACACAAGTAATTATCCAAAAGAACATGAAAGTGGAATTAATACCGGTTTAAACAAAAAAGTAATTGGAATGATGAAAGATGAGTGTGGTGGAAAACAAATAGAAGAATTTGTGGGGTTGAGGGCAAAATTATATTCTTATAAAATGTTTGAAAATGTAAAGGTGTTAAGAAAAATGTTATTGAAAAAAATATATCATTCAAAAATTATAAAGATTGTTTATTTACTGAAGAAGAACAAATTAGAAAAATGAATTTAATAAGACACCGAAATCATGACTTGTATACTGAAAGTGTTGAAAAAATTGCATTGTCAGCAAAAGATGATAAAAGAATAATACTTGAAAATAAAATAGATACATTAGCATATGATCATTACATGAATGAAATGATTAGCACTTATGAGAATATATTTGGATTTAAACCGTAAAAACAGGTCAAGAAGACGTCTGTTCAATTGATTTACAAAAATTGACAAAAATCTCTTGCTGTGAATTGCTTCGATATGGTGTTGCTTTCTTAAGTCTCGACAATCTCCTTCTCAACTTGAAATCATTTTTCTTCATCTTCTTCTGGGAATCTTTCTCTGTCTTTCTATTGATTTCGTTCTGTAGTCTTCGACGAGACTTCTCATAATTGATAGCAATATGACACTGTTGTACAATCTCTTGAATCTTATCAAGACCATCTTCCAAATCATCCAAATTTGAATTTCCAAGATTGTTATAAAAAGTTTCAATATCAATTTCAAAACTGGTATTTAGATGTTGCAATGTGTATTCCTTTGCATCTTTTATGCTTTGACAAGCATTTTGATAGCGTTGGTCAAGCTGTCTCAACGAGTAAGGCATCTTCACAAATCAAATAATTTTTCACACAAAAGTTTCACAAATGTGAAGCTAAAATGTGAAGTTTTTGAACCCTCCAAGACACTGAACTTTGCTGCAGCTTCGCTGTTGAGACCAAATTTGAAAATGTGATGAAATTCTTGGTAGCGTTATCAAATTCGTGGAAGAGACCGGAAGTTGAAACCGAAAGTGATGTAATTGGGGAAAATGACGTCATCAATGAAAAAGGGGAAATCCCCCACGACACTTTGAAAAATTTTGACCAAATTTGAAAATGTTTTGAAAACCTGACAAAATGTGACAGAATCATGACACTGAAAAATTTTGACCAAATTTGAAAATGTGTTGAAAACCTGTAGGGAAAACCCCCCATGACACTGAAAAATTTTGACTAAATTTGAAAATGTGAAGAATTTGAGCGAATTTCAGAATGAGTGACGTCATCAGAAAGGAATGTGACAGAATCGGCACTTTACAGACTTTGAGAATCCGGCTGAAACCGGATTTTGAAAATGTGGAAAATTTGACCAAATTTCAAAATGTGATGTCATCACTCAAAAATGTGCTGGAATCGGCACTTTACAGACCGAAAGTGATGTCATCAATAAAAAGGGGAAATCCCCCACGACACTGAAAAATTTTGACCAAATTTGAAAATGTGTTGAAATTCATGAAAGCGACCGGAAGTTACGTCATCACTCAAAAATGTGCTGGAATCGGCACTTTACAGACTACTTTGGGAATGTGATTATAAGAAACAAAATAACATTGGTAAATCTATGATATCACCTGCATCTTTGAAATATGATAAGTATTTACCTTTATGTCCATGTCAAGCTTTGTATGGTGTAAAAGGACATCTCCAATATGGTTAAAGAGAACATGCACCAATAATGGAAAGATTCATTATATTGATTTTACCTCGCTCTATCCTAGTGTTCAGAAAGATCACAGGAGGGGATATGATGGGAGATATTAACATGGGTTCACACCATATTATAACATCAGTTGATTCAACAGAAAATGCACATCTGGCAATTAAAAAATATCAAGATGACAAAGTTGTAAGCAGTGGTGCAGGAAATTTTCTATCAAAAAAAGGAGGTACAATGACAGGAAATATTGTTATGGACAGTAATAAAATTACTCCTACTTCTGATCCTACAGATGATAAAGATTTGTGTCGGAAAAAATATATAGATGATCAAGATGCTAAAAAATTATCAATAACGGGGGGGAACAATGTCAGGTGATATTGTTTTGGGAAATAATAAAATTATAACAACTTCAGATCCTACAGATGAAAAACATTTAGCAAGAAAAAAATATGTAGATGATAAAAATAAAAATTATTTAAATTTACATGGCAGAACAATGAAAGGTGATATAAATATGGGAACAAATAGTGTTTTATCCTTGGTAAATCCCACAAATTATACAGATTTTCATTTAGTTAGAAAACAATATGTAAATGATGAAGATAATAAAAATTTGTCTCTAACTGGTGGTACCATGAAAAATTTCCTACTTATAAGCCAACGCATGAAACACGTAGATGTAAAATTTTTTAAATTTTATACTGCAGTTTATGAAATGAAAGACGATGTTTCATATATGATTTATGACAGTAGTGAAAATGACAGAATCAGAGCAGTTTATAATCGAACAGAAACAGAAAATTTGGATGTAAATTTGGAAGCAACACATGGACGATACAATAGACCATTTTATGAAACTGCAAATACCAGCATTAAAATTGATACAATGTACTTTAAAGACGAGAATGACTGGTTTGAAGCCCCACTTAAGATAAACACCCCAGTTGTTTCTTCAAATTTAGGCACAATAGGTGGTTCTTCAATTTTAAAAGACCGTGTTCATATTTTTATAGTTTATGAAATGGAAAGGCAATATATTAAAAAAACAAATGATTTTACTACTATTTTTGTAAATAAAGGTAAATGTAGTGGAATTTACAGAATGTTAGGATTAAAAAATCTTGACAATGCTTCTGCAAAAAGATTAATTGTTTATGGAGTAGGAAATGATTATTTAGAGATAAATCCAAATGTGTTTCCATTGAAAACTGACCCAACAGAATATAAGATGAAATGTATTTCTGTTCATTATGATAGGGAAACATATCCTTTAACAAGTGATAATTCAAGAATTTTTTGTAATGGAAAATTAATTAAAAAATTTACATCTGCACAAGTTACAAGTGGTTTGTCAACATTAATTTTTAGAGGAAGTAATAAAACTGTAACAAATAAAAGAGTAACAGATTGTTTTCAAGGCAAGATTGCATTTATTGCTATACAATTACGTAAAAAAAAATGACAGAAAAAGAAATTTTAGTAAATCATATTGCATTATGTCAAAAATTTAGAGTAGATTTTGATGAACCTATTATCAATATTTTGTTTGTAGTAGATTGCAAGTTAATTTTTAGTAACTTTGAATAAATTTGAAATAGACTTGTAGTAAATTTTAAATAAAATTATAAAAAGATAAATAAATGAGTAAACAGAGTGAACAAAATACTAAAATAAGTAGAATTAGGAAAAAGATTGGCAAAATTTCAAGAGAAGCAAGAGAAAGAGAAATATCAGATTACATAGATTTTAGATATGTTATTGGAGGTGTGGGACTTGTAGCCACACTTTGTGGGTTATATTATTTATATAAAAGAGAAATCAGAGAAGAAAACAGCAGAACTGATAAATTAAAACACCGTGAAAAAAGAAAAAGAAGAAAAAAAAAACAGCAAAGCTGATAAATTTCAAAATACACAGCCTTTGGCTGCTAAAGTTAAAAAATGTGCTGTTCAAGGTTTTGAAAGTTTTAATTAACAGCAGACAGCAAAGCTGCTAAAGCGATAAATTAAAAAAAAATTTTTTGTATGTAAACTAGTGAATGAATTATATGATTCTACTCTAATTACATTGGGTGCTGTGGGTGTTGGAATGATAACAAGAAAAACATTTAGTGATGGTTTGGCAACTCCAGCTAGTTTAGCG
This sequence comes from Heliopora coerulea, assembly GCA_030142905.1. Lineage (NCBI taxonomy): Eukaryota > Metazoa > Cnidaria > Anthozoa > Scleralcyonacea > Helioporidae > Heliopora > Heliopora coerulea. The sequence continues at coordinate 46,221 of JASJOG010000151.1, read as the reverse complement.
TCTACTTTAAAACTTGCAGCAGCTGTAGGATTATCAACACTTGGATTTAAATTTGCACAAGACAAAAAGTGGCTTCCTACAGATCCTTTCAAATCATTAAATAAAAATAAATGGAAAAAGTAATTGGAGGATTATTTAATGCTGTTGCTTTTGCAGGAGCTGGATTTTTATTTTCAAAATGAAATCATACTGGATACGAAAAAGAGTTAAAAAGACATAGTGAAGCACTTGAAAAATTACTAAAAGATAAAGAAAAATGGTATGAGAAACAAGTGGAAAAAAAAATTAAGGCAACAATTATCTGATGCAAAGCAGATATAAATAGAACAAACACATCTTTAAACAAATTTTTGCAGAAATTAATAATTGTGTGAAAAGTTTAGAGCAAGAATATAACAACCACAGTAGAAAATGAGCCAAAATTGGAGGATTACTATACTCCAACTAATGAGGTGAAAGAATATCAAAATGTTGCTTTTTTTCTGGTTGGGATTTCAGGAGGTTTCATAGTTTATAAATTTATATAATTGTATAAATAAAATAATGAGTGAGCAATGTGAACATTGTTAAAAAAAAAAGATTGTACAGGTTTTGAAAAAACCTGTGAATGCTAAGCATGTAATTGTGGGCCAGTAATTTTAGAAAATGGAGATACAATTTTTTGGACATGTAAAAAATGTATTGAAGAAGAATCTAAAAAAAAAAACAGTCCTTATACTTGTAAACTTGTAAATTATGGTGATAATAATTATACAGATTATGAAATCTGTGACTATTGTATAAAAAATAAAAATTGTGATCATAGTTCTGACAAAAGTTAAAATGAATATATAACATCAAGTGAAAGTGAATTTGGTGACGTTATAAAAGATTCAGATTATGAACCAGATGACAAAAGTGATGACGAACAAGATAAAAAAAATTTTGTTGCTAAAGAATTATACAAAAGTTAAAAACTTAGTTTATGAAAATTTTAAAGAAACAAAATTGAGATTTATAATTTTTCATTTAAGAAAAAAATATATATAAATAAACAATGAAAAAGTTTATAAAAGGTGAATTAAGAGAATCAAAAAAATTATTGGTGATTAATTTAAATAATGGTGAAGAACAAAGTTATCCAAGTATTTAAAGAAATTAATATATTTCCTAAAAGTATAACAAATTCTATAGAAAAAATATCATGGATTATTAAAAAAATATAAACAGAGTTTGTACATGTGAAAAATTATTTTACATTAAATATATTTAATATACAACAGCCTTAGGCTGATAAATTTTTGAGAAATCATATTTATGATAAAATATGATTTTTTATTTTAAGACTTATAATTTTTCATTTAAGAAAAAAAAATATATATATAAATAAAGAACACAATGACCTCAAATGTAAATTTATTAGATACACCAGTTCCTGATATTGATAAGCCTTTATTATTACCAAAAAAGAAGAGAACACAAACTGACAACATAAGAAAAAAATTGTGAAAATATTTGATCAAGACCAAAGAAAATGAAAGAAAGATGATTTTGAGAATTGAAAAAGACTGTTTTAGATTTATTCAATAAGTCTGAGAATAAGTCTGAGGATGAACAAAACAGTCAAAGACTGCCTGTATATGTGTTTAAACTGGTTCCTTAAAAAAAAAAAGCATTTAAAAGTGCAATAAAAAAATATGAAATTAACAACCCTGCAGAGATTGGAGGTTATGATCCTTTAACTTTTTTAAACGATGTGAAAGAAATAATTATTAAAAAAATTAAAGAACAAAATAGTTGGTGGGGAATAAAAGTAAGACTGTCTCTTAATTGTATAATGGTAAAGGAAAATCCTGCAACAGGTAAAGAAACTATAGATGATACACATTTTTCTAGTAAACAAGAGATAATACTTGAAGGAACAGGCTTGGAAGAAACATATGAAAAAATGAAGGAAAAAATTCTTGAATCATTAGCAACATTTCAGAGAAATGGAAGTGGTTGGAGATTTAGAAAAATTAAAAAATTAGAATTATACATAAGTAGATATAGACTTATAGGAGGATCATCATATATTCCATTATCATTATATTCGAAAAATAAGAAAGCAATCATAAACAAGAAAAATGGTGATGAAGAATGTTTTAAATGGAGTGTTGCAAGAGCAAAACATATAAAGGAAAAAGATAATGAGAGAATAGATAAACTTTTGAAAAAACAAGCTGAACAATTTGATTGGACAGGAGTAAATTTTCCTGCAACATTTCATGATATTGATACATTTGAGAGAAATAATAAAATTGGAGTAATATTATTTGGAGCTGAAGAAACAAATTATAGAGATAGAGTAACAGGAGAAAAGATGGAAGAAATAATAATTCTTAGAACACCAAAAGAAAAATATGAGAAAAAAGTACAACTTTTGTTAATATCTGATTTAAATCCCAGAAAGAAACATTATTGTGTTGTTAAAAATTTAAGTAGATTACTTTCATCACAAGTTAGTAAAAGTCATGGTAAAAGACATTTTTGTACTTTTTGTTTGAATGGATTTAGAACCAAAAAATCTCTTGAAAATCATTTACAATATTGTTCGACAAATGAATGTGTAGAAACTATATTTCCAGATGGAGAAAAAATGAGAGATTTTATTAACTTTGAAAATTATCAAAAAATGCATAAAGTTCCATTTGTAATATATGCAGATTTTGAATGTTTCTTAAAACCTGTTGATAATTCTTTAGGTGAAAAAACGTTGCAATTTCAAAAACATGAACCGTCTGGATTTTGCTTTATTGTTAAAGGTTTTGATGATAATAAATATGAAAAAGCTGTGAAATATACAAAACATTCTGAAGATGAAGATATTTCTAAAATATTTGTACAAGAGTTGGAAAAAGTTGTTTGAGAAATATATGAAATGTTTAAAGTAGAAGCAAAGATGATATTCACAGAAGAGAATAAAAAAAGATTTTGAAAATGCAAAAGTATGTTATTCTTGTGAAAAACCATTTAACAGACATTTTAAAGATCTTAATAAATGCAGAGATCACTGTCACTTTAGTGGAAAATACAGAGGAGCTGCACATAAGTGTAATTTAATAATGAAAAAAACAAATTTTATACCTGTATTTTTTCACAATTTAGAGGGATATGATAGTCATCTATTTATTAAAAATTTAGGAGTTTCTGAAGGTAATATTAATTGTATTCCAAAGACGGAAGAAAAATATATTTCATTCGGTAAAAACATTGTAGTTGATAGTTTTAGAGGCAAAAAAGGTAAAAAAAATATATTACAAGAGAAATAAGATTTATAGATAGTTTTAAATTTATAAGCACATCTTTGGAAAGCCTAGCAAATAATTTAGAAAAAGATCAATTTCATAATGTTAATAAAGTTTGCAGTGTGAAAAAAAGAGAGTTGATGTTAAAAAAGGGTGTTTTCCCATATGATTATATGGATGGCTTAAGCGAGTGATAAAGAAGTTGTTATTGAACAAGAGTCAAGAGACATTTACTACAACCCAGAAACAGGTTATCAATCTGCAGAAAGACTTTATCAAAAAGAAAAGGCATTAAACGTTAGTAGAAAAATTGTGCAAGACTGATTAAAAACACAAGATACTTTTGCAAGATACAAACCAATTGTTAGGAAACATAAATTCCAAAGAACATTTGTTAAGGATTTAGCTGATTAAATACAAATGGACTTGGTTGATATGGGAAAATACAGTAGACAGAATAAAGGATATTATTGGATTTTAACAGCTGTTGAAATTTTAAGTCGATATGCATTTACCATTCCTGTATATAGAAAAGATACTAAAAACATGACAACAGCTGTGAATGAGTTGTTGTAAGAATTTAAAGAAAGATTTGGGAAATATCCAAAAGTCATTCAATTTGATGAAGGAAAAGAATTTTACAATGTAGGCATCAGAGAACTCTTGAAAGAACATAATGTTGAATACTTCTCCATGAACTCAGATAGGAAAGCAGCTATAGTTGGAAGATTTAACAGAACTTTAAAAACATCCATGTGGAAATATTTCTACAGCAAAGGAACTTACAAGTGGGTTAATATCCTAGGCAAACTTACAAATAACTATAATCAAACTAAACACAGTAGCATATTAACGAAAACCTGCTGATATGGACAAGTCTAACAAACACCAAGTTTGGCTTACACTATATCGTTATCCATTAGGAGATTTTCCTCTACCTAAATTCAGAATTGGTGATACTGTGAGAGTTTCTAAATACAAGAATATTTTTAAAAAAGGTTATGAAGCTAATTTTACAGAAGAGATTTTTAAAGTTGTAAAAGTATTCAGAGGTGACCCAAATATGTATGAAATAAAAAATCTTGAGGGAGAACTAATCATTGGAAAGTTTTATGAAGAAGAACTATCTGCTGTGGATAAAAAGGATGACATGTATAGAGTTGAGAAAATATTAAAAAGAAAAAAGTCAAAGGGAAAAATATGGTGTTGGTGAGGTGGTTAGGATATGATAATAAACACAATTTTTGGATCGCACAAAGTGCTCTGAGCAGCTTAGCTGCTATACCACAAGAAAATATTCAAAATATATAAAATAAATAAATAAATATGGATATTAGATATTTTAAAATATATAAAAAACATTTATTTTGTGAAAAGGTTTATTATGATTATTTTAACAAGGTGATAAATTTAAATAATTTTGACATTTGTAAAAATTGGCATCCCTTTGAATTGCGTGAAGAATATGTAGAAAGAATTAACAAAATTAATACAACTTATTTTGTTTTCATTTAAATAAAAATAATAAATAAAATGACTGAAGGTGGATTTGATGATATTGAAATGAAAAACAGAAATATAGAAGAAGAAGAAGGGGAAACAAGTTTTGGTGGAGATGACCTTGAAGATCATAATATAAGTATTATTATAATAAACATAGAAAAACCAAAAAGCAAATTTAATAGAGTGCCTGATGTGAAAAAAGATGCTAGGTCTATTAGAACATCAATTACTAGTGACAGAAAAAAATATTCGATGTTACCCTAGAAAAGAAAAATGGCCCAAATTCAAGCATATTGTTAGATGAAACTGAATTTGTTAGAGAAAATGAAAACATTTCTATTTTATTCAAAGGTAAAAAGATTGATAATGTTTACAAAGGCACAGAACTAAAATTATTTACCGAAAAAAATAAGAAATATGTTAATGAATTCAATGATTATATGAAAAAAAAGCAGTTTCTTTTGTTGAAGAACAAATCGGTGGTGATATTGAAAATCCTGAATTTATAAACAATATTGTTGATGATTCTGTTTTAGAAATTCAAAATAAAATTTATAATATAATTGATGAATATGACTTGAAAGAATTTTTAGATAATATACAGGATCCAAGGCGAACATTATTTGAAAGATATGAATTAAGAGAATTTAGAGGTTTAGTATATTTTGAAAATATTTACCCTAATTTATCAGAATGTGAGGAAAAATTGAAGGATTGGATAAAGACTATCAATATTGGAGAAAAAAGGCTTTAGATGAACCAAATGAAATTAAAGAACAAATATATAAAAAATTTTCTGAAATAGCTAAACTTCAAGCAGATAAAATGAGATTTGAAAATAATGAAAGACCAATTCACAATGAAGGAATACGGATTTTAAATGAAAATTCTGAAGAAAGTGACCTTGGAAGACTAGAAAGATTTAAAAAATGGGCAAAAGAAAATTTATTAGGATTATCAGCAGTTTCTACTGCTGTTGCTGGAATAATTACAACAATAATAGTTAGAACTAGAAATGTAATAAAACAAGGTTCAAAAGCAGTGGCAAGTTTTGCAAAAACACTTGGTAATATTGCTAAACAACTTGGACCATTGTTTTCATCTGTTTTGAATTTAATTTCACAAATATTATCATGGGTGCAAAAGGAATTGCTTTTCTTGCTAAAAATCTATGGATATTAGCTGTTGCCACTGCATACTTTTTATACAATGAATACAAACAGAGAAAGAAAAATTCATATATAATAAAAAATGAATAGAGTAAATGAATTATACCTGGGATATAAAAGATAAAAAGTGAGTGAAATTAAAGGAAACAGAACAAGGCATGTTGTAACTTTGAACCTGAAGAAGAACTTTACATAGATATTCTTAAATTGAAACCTGACTTGTGCCTTGTTCCTAATTCATTAAAATTGTTATTTAATTTAAAAAATGCAAATACTAAATCTTGGTTTTTAAATAATTTATCAAAATTGTTAAAGAAAAGGTTAGCTGTTAAATTTGCTGGAGAAATTGTTTATGATAATACAGGAGAATCTTTATTATAAGTTTACAAAGATTTATGGAAACCTGAGTTTGAATGAAATTATATGGTTGAATATGGTATTGACAGAAACCGTAACTTTAATATGAATAATAATGCCCAGCAGATTGTGCGAAGTATCGCCATATGTAATCATTAACAGTTGCATAAACAAAGAAGGCTAGAAGAGTTTTAAAACATATTTATTGACTGACGTTTCATCGCTACAAGCAACATCTTCAGAGTGGAGATCAGGGATTACAACGAGATAAATTTATATTAACAAACAGTATCGAATAACAATTAAGATGACATATTTACAGCAGTAAGGTGTTATCAGAAGAGGGAAAGAGGCATCGAACCAATATTCCCGTTAAGAATTGGTTTTAATTTATTAATTATAAGACTTTCTTTAAAGAGTAGTTCAGAAACAGAAGGCGACGAGGATATTTTGAAGTCGGAAAAAGAAATGGGATGGCCAGTTTCAATGTGGTGGGAAAGGATACTAGTGGGAGAGGGATTAACTCTTCTGTTACCTGTCAAGGGCGAGATCCCCATATGATCTGAAATGCGTGTGTGTAACTGTTGGCTAGTTTGGCCAACATACAATGCCTTACAGCATTGACACACGTAAATAAATACACCACATGCGATTTCAGGCCATCAGGGATCCTGTCCTTGACAGGGAAAAAAGAGCGAAGGCGAACGGATGGGCGAAAGACGAAGCGTAATGAAACTTGAGGAAAGGCGGACGATAATAGTTTGATGAGTTGAGTGCAAATTTGAAGGCCATGTGAACCAGTATACGGTAGAGAAAAATAAATTAAAAACTTAGGAGCAATAGAAATCTTGGGAGCGGACGAAAAGGATTTATCTAAAAATGAACTTACACATTTGTCAAACAGGGTAGCTGGGAATTCATTTTTAATGAAAATTTGTTTGAGTTTCTGGAGTTCAGAGTGCAAGATGGAGTAGCTAGAGCATAAATTAAAATATCGAAATAGAAGGGAAAAGATAAGGCCTTTTTTATAGCAGTCCGGAATAAAACTATTAAAGTTAGTTAGTAAACCGATGTAAGTGGATTTTCGGTAGATACTGGTGGTGAAATTAATTTCAGAGCGGTTAATTTTTATGTCAAGGAAAGATAAGGTGCTGTTATTCTCAGTTTCGTGCGTAAATTTGATATTAGCGTGCTGTGAGTTTAGATAGTTAAGAAGTGGTAGAATATGAGTCGAAGATCGAAATAGAAGGAAACAGTCATCAACATAACGTCGGTAGAAGATGGGTTTGAATTGTGAAGGACAGTTGTTAAGCCAGCTGGTTTCATAAAAGGAGAGAAAGATATTAGCGAAGAGAGGTCCCAGAGGGGAACCCATAGCAACACCATCAACCTGTTCGTAGAGTTGGTTGTTGAAAAGGAAATGGTTGTTCTTAACAGCGAATTCTAAAAGTTTCTTAAATTCATTATGGGAAAATCCTTGAAAACAATTTTGGTTATGAAAAAGTAAACAGAGTATGATATTTATGGTTTTGTTAAGTGGGATGTTGGTAAATAAAGATTTGATGTCGAAACTGGCCATAATGACTTCCCTAGGGTTGGTTTTAAGACTTGAGAGTTCAGTGATGAAAGAAAAAGAATCCTTAACTACATATATGCTAGAAGAGATCGGGCGAAGCAATGGGACAAGGAATTTGGCGAGTCTGTAAGAGTGAGTGTTAATCGAAGAAATTATAGGTCTTAAAGGTATATCAAATTTATGCACCTTAGGAAGTCCATAAAGTAATCAGGTCGAGAGCCGGTCGGAAAAATTTCTTGGTAGGTTGCGTCCATGATAGATCCGTTCTTCTTTAAATCTCGAAGGTATTTCTTCAAGCGATTCTCTCGACTGATTGTGGTTCTAGTGGGATCTTCATTCAAGCGTATGAATTTGGTTTCATCATCCAGGATACTATTCATTTTGGCAGCGTAGTCGGATTTGTCCATGATAACGACACCATTACCTTTATCAGGCTTCAAAATAATAATGTCATTGTCGTTGCGAAGGGATTTTATTATTTGAAACTCTTCGTCGGAGAAAATAAAACTTGGTGGGTGGTAACTTTTGTATCCAGAAAGAGCGATATTTTTTAGGCGGGTTTTAAGTAGGTCTTCATCAAAGCCAGATTTGGGATAAATTGGTTCTTGTGTGAGTTTGTGATAAAGCATCTCGAAGGGTATGAGGAAGTCGGCAAAACGAAGTCTTCTTGGCGGAATTGAGAAGTTCAAGCCTCTTGCTAATAGTCTTTTTTCCTCTTGAGTCAAGTTCCTTTTAGAAAAGTTGAATACGACCTCATCAGGGTTGATCGTGGAGCATTTCGTAAAATCTTTACGAAGGCGAAAGAGTTTTTTCTCTTGGACATTCTTATGAAGTTTAAGAAGTCTGGAATTTTCGGCGAAGCATATGGATTTCAGTTGGTTTAGATCAAGAAAGGATACCAAGGATGAAAGATAGTTTAGTGCGGTGGTTAAGTCGGACGTAAGAACTCGAATGCGGGAATGTTTGATGGATATTTCTTCATTTAAGAGTTTCTTTTGACAGTTCACGTAGGCTGTAGAGTTCTGCAAATGTCGGTTGGCCAACTTGAAGTTGAGGAATTTTGGTATGACAGAGTGCTTCTTACAGTTAGTGAGAAATTCCAAGTCTAACTTCGCCTTTGCAAGTTTTAAATCCAGGCGTTGGAACTTTCGAAAGCCAGCCAGTGCTCCATTGTTGTATCGTTTCTTCAAAATGTCTACGCATGATTGTCCAGGCGGAAACCATAAGATTTCTATTGTCCACTCCCAAGATTTCTATTGCTCCTAAGTTTTGAAATCCTTTTCGTCTGCTCCCAAGATTTCTATTGCTCCTAAGTTTTTAAATCCTTTTCGTCCGCTCCCAAGATTTCTATTGCTCCTAAGTTTTTTATTTATTTTTCTCTACTGTATACTGGTTCACATGGCCTTCAAATTCGCACTCAACTCATCAAACTATTATCGTCCGCCTTTCCTCCATCCGTTCGCCTTCGCTCTTTTTTCCCTGTCAAGGACAGGATCCCTGATGGCCTGAAATCGCATGTGGTGTATTTATTTACGTGTCAATGCTGTAAGGCATTGTATGTTGGCCAAACTAGCCAACAGTTACACACACGCATTTCAGATCATATGGGGATCTCACCCTTGACAGGTAACAGAAGAGTTAATCCCTCTCCCACTAGTATCCTTTCCCACCACATTGAAACTGGCCATCCCATTTCTTTTTCCGACTTCAAAATATTATCCTCGTCGCCTTCTGTTTCTGAACTACTCCTTAAAGAAAGTCTTATAATTAATAAATTAAAACCAATTCTTAACGGGAATATTGGTTCGATGCCTCTTTCCCTCTTCTGATAACACCTTACTGCTGTAAATATGTCATCTTAATTGTTATTCGATACTGTTTGTTAATATAAATTTATCTCGTTGTAATCCCTGATCTCCACTCTGAAGATGTTGCTTGTAGTGACAAAACGTCAGTCAATAAATATGTTTTAAAACTCTTCTAGCCTTCTTTGTTTATGCAACTGTTAATGTTTACATATGGCGATACTTCGCACAATCTGCTGGGCATTATTATTCATATTAAAGTTATGGTATTGGCAGAGAAAATCTTAGAAAATTAATTTCAAAGGATGACTCTGGAGCAACAAGTGGTGATGCAGAAAAAGCTTCTGATAAATTAATGTATGATATTTATGGGACAAAACAGTGTTTAAAATTAGAAAACATACTTTCAGATCACGGACTATATGCTCCTTAAGGAATGATTAACAATTTTCGATATGTTTTAACTTCCTAAAGCTAGTGAAATTATGAAAGCACAAAGTGGCCAATGTTGTTGGATATACTTTGGAAAATTTAGAACTGGAGTATGAAACAATTGAAAATCAAGGTTTGGCAATTGATGTTTGATCAAATTACACCACAGGAAGATCATTATCATATAATTATGTAACTTTGATGAAAACTGTGGAATGGGATAAAGATGCAACTTTACATAATGAAACCATAAATATACTGCGGAAGAGTATGAAAGCAGTTGTGCTGTTATTTAGAAATAAAACTGTCACAGATACTGAACCATTTGTTTATCCAAATATAACAAGTTAAAATATCTGTTGAAGGAGTACCAAATAGTGTATATTCTCAAGTTATGCCAAAAAGATTTTTTGAAGAAGCATTTATAATATTTCACGGAGGATATGAAAATAGTGATGCAGTCATGAGTATTGAAAAATTTTATAAAGATTCATTTGCATTATGTGTGGATTTGAGAACATTAGATGATAACTTTGTTTATGGAACTGGTAAAAAATTAGTAAACATGCAGTCTGGATTATTGTTAGAAATTACAAAAACTGCCATTTCTGCTAATGTAATGTGTCATATTTTTGTAATAAGTGATGGATTGCTAAACATTGTAAATAAAGATTTGTTGTCAATACGGTTTTAAACATCGAAGATGATAAATTATTAAAAAATAAAAAAATGAAAAAAAGTGAGTGAAATGAGCGAAATGAATAATGATATAAAAAACATTCTTTGGATGCTAAAGTACCATTTAATATGATAATTGTTGGTATGACTGCATGTGGAAAAACAAAATATCTTTTAGATTTTATAGAAAATGAGTATAAAAATTATTTTGATTATATTTTTTTAATTTGTCCCACATTTAAATGAAATAAAACTTATGAAAATTGGAAATATAATAAAGATGAAGATTTTATTGCAATACCTTGTGATCAAGATAATGTTGAAGATTGGCTAAAATTTATAGTTGACTTTTCAAAAGGAAGTAAAAGTTTAATCATATTGGATGACTGTGCTAGTGGAAAAAGTGTTAAAAATTGAACAAGCCAGCTTGTAAAATTGGGATTTTCTGCAAGACATTATAATCTTTCTGTTGTTGTAATTACACAACAGTTGACATCTATTACAAAACCATTTAGAGAAAATATTTCAAAATTAGTCACATTTTATAATCCCAATAAATCAAGAATATTTAGACGTAGGTGACCACACATCGGAAGGTAAAAAAGAATTGGATAAAATTTTAGAAACATTAAAAACAAAAAAATATTCAAGATTAGAAATTAATTTAATTTTTCCATTTGGTTATAAAATAAATGAGTGAAAATTGTGAAATTCCTACAGTCACAGTTGAAGAAAAACAAGTGTTAACAAAAGAAGACAGCAAAGCTGATATATTGAAAAAGCATGAAGAATTAATAAGATTATCTGAAGATGGTGAAATTAGTCAATCAGTTCAAAATTTGAAAAAAGCAAATGATAAAGTTATATTAAAAATTCATGTGGAATATGAAGTTAGACAAGCAGAAAAAGCAAATGTATTTTTAACAGATTTACTCATTAGTAAATTTTCAGATTTATTAGGAGGATTAGATGCAATTGAAAATAGTGAAAAATTGGAAAAACAATTACAAAATGATAAATTATTGAGAAAAGATGTAAAATCTGTAGTTAAAAAATTAACACCATTTTTACCTTATCTTGGAATATTGAGTGGTGGTGTCACAGTGGGAAAACATGTGGTAAAACATAAGACAAAATATGACTGCAAAGCAAAAGGTAAGGAAGTTGAAAAACATGATGAATAATTTTGTTAAACTTTGTAATATTATAAATTATTACAAAATTATTATAAAAGTTTTTTATTATTCAACATTTGTCCTTTCTATATTTAAATTTGTTTCTTCTTCAACAACACAGCTATCAGCTGATAAATTATTTTGACCTTCAGCAAAGCTGTTTTTAACAAATACACCTCTGCTTTTTTCAAATGCATTTGGTCCATATTGTTTTTTAGTGTTTGAAGCATATCCAACTTGTGCATGTCCTTCTACACTTGATGTACCTTTTCCAAATGATAATCCAATTCTAAACAATTCTGTTTTATAATGATTTTTATTTTCTTTTTCTCTTTTTGATGAAACACAATTACCCATTTATTTTTAAGCATTTTTTTTTTATTTAGCCCATAAATTAAAAAAAAAGTGGTGAATACCACTGACCAACAATAATGCAAACAAAAAGTGGGAGTGATGTTCCACACAGCAGGACACAGGATCTGTGCTGTGATATCACGTCCTTTAAGTTAGGTAATTCTCGGTGCACTAGTATGGAGACTTCACCGTGATCATGTTCCATATTACTACTTTCACTTCTGACTTAATTTTACAGGCATATAAACTTGTACAGGTGATTTACAGGTGGCGACTTCATTAGAATCTTAATTTTTTACGTGAGGGGAATTCCCCATAGTAAGTGACGTTAACATTGTTTACATTCCAAATATCCCTAACAACTGGCATGAGTAGAGATGGTTTTTATGTTTACATTGAGATGTTCAAATCACTAGGGATGTTTGGAATTTAAGGTAAATTCCCTGTGAAGTTTGATTAACATTTGCGGGACAGTCTTTGGCTGCTAAAGTTTCCCTGTGAAATTTGTGAGAATTTTTTTGTCAAATTTGTGAAAAATTTGAAAAATAATTTTTAAAATGGTATAAAAGTAATTATTAAAATTATTAAAAAATTTCCCTACATTTAACAATATTTTAAAAATAATGTTAAAAAATTGAAAAAAATGTAAATGCACTAGAATGGCCCTTTTATATCTACCTCCAGCTCGTTGTCGTGATCAAAATGGAAATTTGAAAAATTAATTGATTGATAAATTTATTTCTGATTATTTGAAACGTGAGGGTACGATGTTGGATAGATTTGAAATGCAAGGAATTCGAGTAGGATTGCATAATATTGTGAAATTGATTTTAAATGCTTTGTGGGGAAAATTTGCTTAAAATGAAGATAGAGTGGAAATATTTTATGTTAAAACTTATGAAGAATTAAGTACTCTTCTAGAAAATCGTATTTATGAAAATATTCATTTCAATTATTTTGATCATAACATTATTAGAGTTGCTGCTAGGAAAAAAGCGAGTCATATCACTTATGAAAGTAATACCAAAGTCGTTATTGCTTGTTTCGTTACTTGTTTTGCTAGATTGAGATTATACGATGCTTTGATTTCTTTACCTTGAGATTCTGTTTTGTATTTTGATACCAATTCTATTATTATTATGAAAACGGGGAAGAATTAATCAAATGCGGATCATTTGTGGGACAACTTAAAAATTAATTAAGTCATGGTGAATATATAACGGAATGTTGTAGTACTGGACCAAAATGTTATTCCTATCTTACTAATAAAGACCGAGAAATCGTTCATGTGAAGGGATTTAAGTTAACCAATGTTAATGTTAAGAAATAATTGACTCATGAGTTTATAAATGTTGTTGTAAATGATTCTGATATTTTTGTGGATGTTAAAGAGAATCAAATTGTGAAAAATGATAAGTTATGTGTGTTTACCAAAAAAGTAAAGAAGAGATTTAGTTATACGTTTGATGAACGACTCGTTCATGATGATTTCTCTAGCATTCCCTTTGGTTATGTGGAATGATTGTTGTTTATTCCACATAAGCAAAGGGAATTTCTATTTATTTTGTAGAAATTGCAGTTGAATAATATTACTGTACCCTTTCGTCACCCATTTGTCATGAATGTTGTTGGACCATCTTAATCGGGAAAAAGTTATTGGATACATAAGTTGTCGGAAGAAGCTAAGAAATTAATAAAACTGTTACCTTTGTTTGTATTTTATTTTTATAACGGTCGTTCTCAAGATATTTTTGAAAAAATGAAATTTAACAAGATGCAAAGTTTGGAAGGAAAAAATGATTTTAAATTGACTTCTATTAATTGTAGTGTTCAATTTCCCGATGTTCATGATGTTCTAGCGAAATATGGAATTAAAGAACAAATTCCATTTTTGTTCGTGTTTGACAATCTTATGTTTCTTTCTGATGTTAAAGACAATTGAAATAAATTGCATAATTATGTCATGAAAGATTGCCATCATTCCAATGTTAGCTTGATATTTGTTTGTCAAGATCTTATGTATAGGGTTGAAAAATTTCAAATGATATCAAGTAATAGTAATTATGTTATTATTTTTCAAAATGTTGAAGATGAATGAAATCTATATCACGTGTTTCAAACACATAGATTACCTAAAAAACTCGTTAAGAAAATAACTGAGGGTGTTTTTGGCAACAGTGGTAGATATATAGTTTTAGATAACATTTTGTTCTGTCCTCCTAATGCTAGAATTTGAACAGGTGTGTTTAAAGACAAACCTTTATTTGTATATAATATTTCTTAAAAAATGAAAATTTATTTACAACATTTACATTTCTGTTCTTTTTCTGTTATCTGCCGTAATTTTGTGAACCAATCTTGGCAACCCCATTTGATAGCAAAATGTTTAAAGAAATTATAAAGAAAAGTTTGGTTTATTTCTGGTATATTAAAGTAAAACAGTTGTGGTAAAACTGAATTTAAATTGTTCGAAGTTAATAAAAAGTATAAAGACCACCAACTGCATGTATATGAATTGGGTTGTTGCATTCTATGAGTTACGAATTATTTTATTGACAACGAATTTTTAATTAATTTCAATCTTCAATTAATTCTTCCAAATAAAATGTTCCTTCCAACGGTTCTCCGTGTAAATCTTCCAACACGTAAGTGATGGGATCCATTATATAAACTTTTGCAATCACAAACATTTCTTCAGACCATTGACAAGTGCTTCTTTTCTAAAACAAATTTTTCATAAGACTGACTCTGACTCACTGACTTTATGCAAAATTGTTCTCATCAAAAAATGGAAATCGAAAAATCTTTTATACAGGAAATTTTTGGGAACGACAACTCCCTTCCTGTAAATGTCAAAAGGCATTCTACCAGCTCCCAATTGCGAATGAGGACTTTCATTATAGCATTCCAGTATCGCATCCAAAAATGTCAAATAAGTTCCCAAATCAGAATTGTTCAAAACATTAAGCACTCTAGATATTAATTTCAATTGACCGATCAATCTTTCGAACACGGTGGCTTTCATATCTCTGTTACCGGTCAAAAATGTTCTGTAACTTTTCCCTTCAAATTTGTTTAATTCTTTCATTTTCTGAAATTTGGTTCCCATATCAGTTTGAATTCATTTGGGGACAACATCGTTTTTATCATACTTTTCTTCTTGTAAGACACTAACAAATTTCAGATATGTTGTTGGCAGATTTGGTTTTCATGGGTTTCGCCCATGCGAATGTACTGTAAACATCTATACATATGATTATATCCTCTCAGTTTCTTTAAATCAGCCAAGTCCATTTGCCATTGATAGTTAGTTTCTACAAGTTCTGTTCACAATCTTCTATACCTTCGTCTTGCAGGAGATAATTACTGTTCTTCATTCAAAGCTTGTTCTCCTTTCAATAATCTTGCGAATCTTTTCACATCTTCTCTACTTATTTTCTCTAGATTTTTTTCATTTTATTTTCGATTTATATACAATGTCAAATAAGCAATTCTTCTGTACCAAGGAGAGACAAAATAGCTGTTGCTTAATTCATTTTCAAATATTTTAAATTCACCTTGAAAATAAACAAAGAAATATTATTCGCACGATTTACCATTCTCTACATAACATTTGTGAATATCTTTATTCTTTATTCTGTTGGGGAGCTCAGAAATTTTCTGAGATAAAAGCTTGAGAACAAACTTTTTATCATACATATATCCAACCTTACAAACATCTACACTTAGTAAGATGAAATTTACTTAAACTTTATTCATATTATTAATTATAACATCAACATCTATAGATTCGTCAATCAAAGCTAAAATATTATGACAGTCTTCAATAAATTGAACCAAATTATCATTACTCTCAGTAAATGCATCAATCAAACTAACATATAATTTTGACAAATAAGTAAAACATTCTACAAGTGCATCTCAAAAAATTAGGATATCTGTTGTGAGGTAATGTCGAAGCTCAAAATTTTAATTGTATTAGTCTCAATGGACCTAAACTGATCTATCCCCAGTTATACGTTGGTATAATCGAATAACTATGGTTTCCACACATTGATCATTAAAATTCCAGCATCTCAAAATATTGGAATATAATATCTGAACATTCAAAACATATCATTACAAGCTTTTACTTGTAGAGTAGCTTGGCCATAAATGGAAAGATAAGTAAGGAATGTCTGTCAGTACTTGGTTGGAGCTCCTTTAGCATCAATGACTGCCTGAATATGTTGTGGCATAGAGGTAATGAGCCTGTGGCACTGCTCAGGTTTAATGGACGCCCAGGTGGCCCCAATAGCAGCCTTGAGCTCTGCCAGATTGCTGGGACACAAGTTGGTCATCTTCTTAACTATACCCCATAAATTCTCAATGGGATTCAAGTCCAGTGAGTTACTTGGCCAAAGAAGCACATCGATGTGATAATCAGCAAACCAGACAACGGTTGACTTGGCACTATGTGCAGGTGCCAAATCCTGCTGGAACACAAATTCCACATCACCAAATAGCCTTTCAGCTGACGGGAGCATGAAGTTCTCCAAGATCTGGTAGACCACTGTGTTCACTGTGACCCTGAGAAAACATAGAGGTCCAACACCTGCAGATGATATGGCATACCAAACCATCATTGAGTGTGGGAACTTGATGCTGGACTTCAAATAGCTGGGGTTCCATGCCTCTCCAGCCGTCCTCCAAACTCTGCAACCTTGGTTTCCAAACGAGATGCAAAACTTGCTCTCATCAGAGAACAGCACTTTGGACCACCGAGCAACACTCCACTTCTGCTTCTCTTTGGGCCATGTCAGCCACTTGTGACGTTGCCTGGCATTAAGAAGAGGCTTGGTGCTGGGTACTCGGCTGTTGTACCCCATTTCCTGACGCTGTCTGTGCGTGGTAGCCCTAGATGCACCAACTCCTGGCTATGTCCACTTTTTATGGATCTCGCCCACATTGTCAAACCAGTTCTTCTTCACCGTTTTTGCAAGGCTGCAGTCATCCCTCTTGCTGGTGTACCTCTTTCTGCCACACTTTGCTTGTCCAGACAACGTTCCTTTGAGATACTTTGAAACAGAATTCTGGGAGCAACCAGCTTTTTCAGCAATAACTTTCTGAGTCTTTCCCTCTTTGTCGAGTGTGTCAATGATGGTCTTTTGGACAACTGTTAGATCAGACGTCTATCCCTCTTTGTCGAGTGTGTCAATGATGGTCTTTTGCACAACTGTTAGATCAGACGTCTTCCCCATGATTGCAGCACCAGCGGTTTCGTTGAATAAATAAATAAACTGTTTTGCAGTACATGTGGTATTTGTACACTTGTGTGAAGTTCGTCAAGCTCAGATGCTCAGGAACGCCTTACGTAGATGTTCAGATATATTCTAATATTTTGAGATGCTGGATTTTTAATGATCATTGTGTGGAAACCATAGTTGTTCAATTATACGAACATATAACTGGGGATAGATCAGTTTAGGTCCAGTGAGACTAATACAATTAAAATTTTAAGCTTCGACATTACCTCACAACAGATATCCTATTTTTTCTTAATATTCTAATTTTTTGAGATGCACTTGTATATGTTGTTTAACGTACTTTTCCGTCAAAGGAATTCCTGCAAGTTCATTTTACAATACAATACAATACTTTATCGACATCTCCCCAAAGGGGTTTTTCAGTGACAATAATTAATACATAAAAGTTAAAAACTGTGCAGTATATTAATAAATATTAAAGGTAATAATTAAGTATTTTAAAACTAGCTAATATTGGCAACAGGATAACTCATAGTTCATTGTAAGAAGTCTTTGATAAGATGTTTTCTTAAATTATGCTTAAAATTGTTTAAACATTTGCTAAACTTAATTTGAGATGGTAAGTTATTCCATATATTAACGATTCTATAAGCATAGGACTTCTGCCCTGTTTATGTTTTAAAGAATGGAATATTCAAATTCTGTGAACTTCTAGTCACTCGCCCACTTACGTTACCTCTAAAAATAAATTTATTACATAAATATTCTGGAGCCATGCCCCTCATACACTTCAACGCCATAACGGCATCTCTGGAGTATAAATTGGTTTTTACTGGCAGCCACTTTAGGTTCTTAAGCACTGGAGTTACATGATCGTATTTCTTAGTGTTACTAACTATGTGGGCAGCAAAATTTTGAACACTTTGCAGCTTCCTAATATTTGTATCAGTAATATTAGACCACACCGAGGAACTAATTTGCTAAAAACCAAAGCGTTTATGATTGTTATTCATAAATCTTCCTTGAAAACATGTTTTACATGGCTTATCTGTCCCGATGCAGACATGCAAGAAGAAACAGTGTTTATAACATGATTATTAAAGGTTAAATTTTTGTCAAAGGTCACACCAAGATCCTTAACAGATTGTGGTAGATGAACGATCTTCAAGCTCGATACTCAGAGAATGATATCTGAACTCCAGACGGGGATCAAACCCACAACCTTCTTATGACCGGTTAGATGCTCTAACCATTGAGCTACCAAGACTCAGATGGCGAGCTAAGTTGCAAATTCGATATATATATGTGCAACCTAAGCGGAAGCCACTATATATTGATAATGATTGAAGCAGTATGATGTTTGAGAAACACGAAAGCTTGGATATATTGAGGTCGATGAACGATCTTCAAGCTTGATACTCAGAAAATATCTGAGCCCCAGATGGGGATTGAACCCACAACCTTATGACCAGTTAGACGCTCTAACCATTGAGCTACCAAGACTCAGATGGCAAGCTAAGTTGCAAATTCGATACATATATATGTGCGATCTAAGCGGAAGCCACTATATATTGATAACGATTGAAGCAGTATGATGTTTGAGAAACACGAGAGCTTCGACATATTGAGGTAGATGAACAATCTTCAAGCTTGATACTCAGAAAATGATATCTGAGCCCCAGATGGGGATTGAACCCACAACCTTCTTATGACCGGTTAGATGCTCTAACCATTGAGCTACCAAGACTCAGATGGTGAGCTAAGTTGCGAATTTGGTCCCCATCTGGGGCTCAGATATAATTTTCTAAGTATCGAGCTTGAAGACCGTTCATCTACCTCAATATATCCAAGCTCTCATGTTTCTCAAACATCATACTGCTTAACAGATTGTGTTGGTACAAGTTCTTTACCTAACAGCGAGAGATGAAATTGTGGCAATCTTTCTGTCATTTGTCTGCTGCCATATATGATTAGTTTGGTCTTCTCTGGGTTTATTAACAAACAGTTGCCAAAACACCAGTCGTGAATCTTATTAAGTCTTTATTCATAGCAGCGACGGCATTCTTGCAATCATGTACACCAAACGACATGTACAATTTAGTATCATCAACATAATCAGATGAGCAGTTTTTGGGTACAGTCAGTAGATCGTTCACATAGATGGTAAAAAGTAACGGCCCCAAAATACTTCCTTGTGGGATACTGCTGGTCAACGGCAACACATCCAAAAGTGTGGAATTAATACATACAACCTGGTCCCTTTCAGACAAACAGCTAGTGAACCATCTAAGAGCTGATGTTGAAGCACTAATATCCTGTAGCTTATCTTGAAGGATACTATAGTTGATGCTGTCAAACGCCTTACTCATGTCCAAAAGGACAACAGCAGTAGTTTTCTTTTGATCAATGGCCCCCAAGATGGCATTGGTTGTGTGTATCAATGAGGTTTCAGTTGAGTGCCATTTCTTGTTCCTACTTTGGTTTGTAGACAATCGCATGTTTGACACTAAATATGGCATGAATTGATTTAGTATAATTCATTCACATACTTCCATAAGATCGTAGAAGTACAAGTGCTAATAGAGACTTCAAGTAAACGACAAATTTCTTTATTGTATACATGTTTCGGCAAAACTCATGCCATCTTCAGTACAAATGGTAATAGGATATTTACAAGCGATATTTATGTGACCTGATAAATATTACAAGCATATGACTCATCTAATATGAATTCTCACACATGTGTCAGAAAGATTAATTACAAGTCGCACCCTTGTAATTAATCTTTCTGACACATGTGTGAGAATTCATATTAGATGAGTCATACGCTTGTAATATTTATCAGGTCACATAAATATCGCTTGTAAATATCCTATTACCATTTGTACTGAAGATGGCATGAGTTTTGCCGAAACATGTATACAATAAAGAAATTTGTCGTTTACTTGAAGTCTCATTCACATACCTTAGACAATATAGGCAGTAATGATGTGGGGCAATTATTGTCCGGCTTTTCATGGTCACCTTGCTTTAGGATTGGTGTTACTTCTGCTATTTTCCAGATTTTTTGAAAAATACCAGAGATAAAGGAATCATTAATAATAGCAGATAGAGTGGGAAGGATTGATGATAAACAATTTTTCAAAATGCGTACTGTTATTTTATTGTTCCCTGGAGCTTTTCCTGTTGGCATTGAATTGATTACCTTTTTGACGTCTTTGCATTCCACTGTTCCAAATGAAAATTGTTGTGCCAATAGATGACACCTTGGAACAAAGGATGGTTTGGTCATGTCATAATTACTTTGCTCAGCAAGACTCTTAATTTTTCCAACTGTTGTTTGTCCGATTAAAGTAAAAAATTCATTGAGCTCATCTGTGACCACTTTATCATCTTTACTGTATGCCCTATGACTAGCAGATTTCTTAGGGATGCAAGCTCTTATAGTTTTCCAAATACAGCCAGTATTACTAGGATTATTCCTCATTTGCAGCTCAACATACTCCTGTTCTGCGAAGCTCAGTTCACATTTAACTTCCCTCTTAAAGTTCTTATAAGCGGCCCATTTCACAGGATTGTTTGTTTTTCTAGTGAGCTTTCGCTGGCTATCTCTTGTTTTCATTAGAGACATAAGGATTAGGTTGGCTTCTTATTTTAACATTCTTAATAGGAGCATGAGAGTCAAGTATCTGATTAAATATTAGATGAAATTAATTTAGTTTGTCCTCCACATCGTCAAAGATATTTACAACAGACCAAGGGGCAGAAGACATGTCTCTCTGGAAAGCAGTTTGATCGTAATTCTTGAAAGTTCACATTGTAATATAGACAGGCTTGGCATGGTTTTTCTTTAAGCAAAGCCGTACACAAACAAGATCATGGTCACTTATGGAGCAGGGGACTGCTTTCGCGTTTTCTACTAAGCTTGTATTTGAAACTAAGATAACATCAATTAGCATTGCAGAATTCTCAGTTATCCTTGTTGGTTGCTTGATTAATGGTGTAAGATTGAAAGCACAGCAAAAATCGAATAACATCCAAGAGCCAGGGTCTTGAGAATTTAACAAATTACAGTTTAAGTCCCCTAAAAATATGTCTTTATTGCAAGAAAGTGCAGAGACAAGTGTCCCACTAAGGTCTTCATCAAAGCAGTTCAGAGTTGTATCTGGGGGTCTATAAACTGTACAAACAACAAAAGATTTATGGTTTCTTGCCTAGATTTTGAGCCAAAGCTGGTGCAAACCAGTGGAAGAAATCTTTGATAAGTCGTCCATGCATTGAACTTTGTAATGACCCCTCACAAAAGCACAAACACCACATCCAATTTTGTTTAAACGGTCTAGGTGATAAATATTGTAGCCAGGTATTTCAACTTCAGTATCAAAAACTGTGCTGTCTGACCACGCTTCGGAGATGGTAAAAATATCACATTCAGTCTTCAGCACAAGGTCTTTTATTTGAATATGATGTTCTCTATTCTTGATGGATCAAGCATTCAAATGAGCAATTTGTATTCATGCCATATTTAGTGTCAAACATGTGATTGTCTACAAACCAAAGTGGGAACAAGAAATGGCACTCAACCGAAACCTCGTTGGTACACACAACCAATGCCATCTTGGGGGTAATTGATCAAAAGAAAACTACTGTCGTTGTCCTTTTGGCCATGAGTAAGGCGTTTGACAGCATCAACTATAGTATCCTTCAAGATAAGCTACAGGATATTGGTACTTCAACATCAGCTCTTAGATGGTTCACTGGCTATTTGTCTGAAAGGAACCAGGTTGTACATATTAATTCCACACTTTTGGATGTGTTGCCGTTGACCAGCGGTATCCTGCAAGGAAGTATTTTGGGGCCGTTACTTTTTACCATCTATGTGAACGAGCTACTGACTGTACCCAAAAACTGCTCATCTGATTGTTATGTTGATGATACTAAATTGTACATGTTGTTTGGTGTACATGATTGCAAGAATGCCGTCGCTGCTATGAATGAAGACCTAATAACATTCCACGACTGGTATTTTGGCAACCGTTTGTTAATAAACCCAGAGAAAACCAAATTAATCAGATATGGCAGCAGACAAATGACAGAAAGATTGCTACAATTTCATCTCTCGCTGTTAGGTAAAGAACTTGTACCAACACAATCTGTTAAGGATCTTGGTGTGACCTTTGACAAAAATCTACCTTTAATAATCATGTTATAAACACTGTTTCTTCTTGCATGTCTGCATCGGGACAGATAAGCCATGTAAAACATGTTTTCAAGGAAGATTTATGAATAACAATCATAAACGCTTTGGTTTTTAGCAAATTAGTTCCTCGGTGTGGTCTAATATTACTGATACAAATATTAGGAAGCTGCAAAGTGTTCAAAATGTTGCTGCCCGCATAGTTAGTAACACTAAGAAATATGATCATGTAACTCCAGTGCTTAAGAACCTAAAGTGGCTGCCAGTAAATACCAATTTATACTCCAGAGATGCCGTTATGGCGTTGAAGTGTATGAGGGGCATGGCTCCAGAATATTTATGTAATAAATTTAATTTTAGAGATAATGTAAGTGGGCGAGTGACTAGAAGTTCACAGAATTTGAATATTCCATTATTTAAAACAAAAACAGGGCAGAGGTCCTACACTTATAGAATCATTAATACATGGAATAACTTACCATCTCAAATTAAGTTTAGCAAATGTTTAAATAATTTTAAGCATAATTTAAGAAAACATCCTATGAAAGACTTTTTACGATGAACTATGATGAGTTATCCTGTTGCCAATATTAGCTAGTTTTTAATTACTTAATTATTACCTTTAATATTTATTAATTATTGTCACTGAAAAACCCCTTTGGGGAGATATCAATAAAGTATTGTATTGTATTATAGCAGCTCCCTGCAGGTGAGTTGAGTTGTTGGATAAGATGCCACATGACATCCATTCTGTATTCAATGTGGCCATCATCATAAGTTGCCAGATTAGCATCATGCAAGTTTATTTCCTCCTCTTCATAAAGTTTCTCCTGCTCAGAATCTGAAAAAATAAAATATTCCACATCACTCCATTTAGCACTTAATCTTTGGAAAAAATAAACCCATACAGCATGAATCCAAAACATAGTTCAAACTCTCCTTGAAAAATGACTGGCATGCTTGAAGCACTCTGGTTCTATCTCCCTCTGTCTTTAGTTTTCTTCTTCGACTTTGTTGTCAAACCAATATAGATATCTTCATCCAAGAGATTTTCCTTTGAAAGACTCTTTAAAACTGATGGTTGCAAAAATCTCAAGCCTATTTTTCTCACAAGTTCTGATGTCATTTGATGCACTTTGAAAGAATAAATTGAAGTTTGTAAAGAGTGGCAGAGCTGCAGTGTAGAAAGCAACATGCACCTCAGTTAATGGATTTTGAAAAGCTGATTTTAATCTTCTAAACCTGCTGCCACAATTATTACTATCTTCTTCATTATCAGCATTTCCCATATCCTCTTTGCTACTGTCCTGTGTGCCACTATTAAACATGGATTTCAAGGCTGGAAACTTTTTAAGTTCCTTATCACAAGAAGTTTCCAGGGACAACCATATCTCGTTTGAACATAGTGAACAATGTTTTCCCACTGTAGGTCAGTGAACTCAAGATATTCTTGAAGAATGCCTTTCCTGCAGATACTTTTCTTTAAGTGATAATAAAGATCAATCTGGTGGTCTTCAATATCAACCCCACTAACAGAGGCATATGCAGCCCCACCTTTTCTAGCTGCAAGATGAGCAAGGTGACAGCTGCACCCAGCTATGAAGCAATTCTGATTCTTTTCCAAAACCTGAGATTTAACAGAGTTATGCTCACCAACATTGGTATTTGTATTATCCAAACCTAATACTAATACAATTCTCCCAAGACACTTCTTCTTTTAGCAGTTTCTGGTCAATGGCATCAAAAAGTGTTCACCTTTAGTTACACACGTCATAAAACTTAAAACTTACTTGCTTTTAATTATTTGCACCAAGTATTAAAGCACAAACAGGATTCATCTTTTCAACCCCTGAATCACTCAACCCATCATTGACCAGTGAATATGGTTGTTTTTTTTTTTCATATAGTCAACAAGATAGTTACGAAGGTTTGGCATCATAGCATTGTTTAGTATACAGGATGTTTCAGTGCAGCTGCATGTAAACTGCTTTGCTATTTTGGAATCGGGAAACATTTTAGGATATAGTTGGGTCATGTGGTCTGCTGTCAAGAATATATTATGTTGAACAATGACATTTGAATGCAAAATTTCCGCTTTTGTTGTAGCTAGACGAAGAGGATCACCACTGACACTGTCACTAGGAGATGGGAAAAGACTTGAAATTCTTCTGTTGTCTTTAATTGCACTGGCATTCTACATCTGCCTTGCCTTGGTGACCACAGGATACGTTCTTTTTACATGGTACACAATAAAATGCATACTTGTTGTTTGCAGCAGTAATCGGGAATTCTTTAGCCCATAACTCTTTGTATTTACTTCTATAGAACTTTTTCTCCTCTGCAGTCTTCTGTTTTTTTTGTTTTTTTTCTGGCAATGCCACGCCCAATTATTAAATAAAAATTTGTTCAGTCTATAGAAAACTTTGTTGTGATTGTCAAGAAGAAAACCGGCTGTACCTGCGGCTAGCCTGCAAAGCAGGTGACAAAAAAGGCGCCCAGTGCAGGCTAACCCAGCTTGTTTTGAATATGGAGATTCCTATCATGTCAATTAAACACAGTTTTCTTGGCTTAAGGTTAAAAGTTTCAAAGTAGCTTAATGTTACTACTCTGTCAGAATCTCACACTCATTGTGAGATTGCATGAGAAATACGGGTTAGATGACAAAATGTGTGGGCTTTTTCATAGAAATGATACAAGTGTGAGGTGATATTCAAATGTGTGAGTCCCACGCTCAATGCGTGGCACTTGGCAACTATGTTGGTAGTGTGTATATGCTGATTTCCAGTCTGTGGAACTTTCTGTGTGGACAGAAAATTGCGCCCGAATTTTTTATATTTTCGGTGGAATTTTCTGCTTTTTAAGATGGAGACCAGAAATAATTCTTCTGTGTGTGCTAATAAGGCGTTATAAGTGAACAAAGTATTTGAAGACAAAATGGGTTAGAAAGATCTTTGCTAAACGAAATGTGAAAGGTGAATTTTGTTTACTTATTTAAGAAATGGAACTTCACAACCACGAGTATTTCTTCAAGTCATTCAGAACGAGTCCCCCTACTTTGGAGCAGCTTCTCTCATGGATAGGCATTTGAATTGTCAAGTTGTCCGAAAGGCAAGAAGCAGTTAGTCCAAAGGAAAGGCTATGTCTTACATTACAATATCTTGTCATGGGTAATGCACAGGTTACTATTTCTGCTTCATACTGAATAAGCCTGTCAGCTGTTGGTAGAATAATCAAGGAGACGACCACAGTTATTTGGGATGTTCTTGAAGAGAAGGGCTTTTTACATGTTCCTGTAACTGCAGATGAGTAGAAGGCTATTTTCAAAGTTTGTAAACAAAAGTGGAACTTTCCTAACTGTATAGATGCTATTGATGGCAAACATATCATTGTCCAAGCTGTTCAATTACAAGAAGACATTCAGTGTTATTTTGATGACTGTTTCATGCTCATTGACATAGGAGATGCAGGACGCCAAAGTGATGGTGGTGTATATAGCAACAGCAAGCTAGGGTTCACAATTGATCATCAACTCCTTGGTTTTCCTTCCAGCCAAAAATTACCATGTTCAGACATGGAAGTTCCCTTTGTTTTTATGGCTGATGATGTATTTCCTCTTAAAACATATATAATGAAGTCCTGTCCCAGCACTGAAGGTGACATAACAAAGACAATTTTTAATTATCGGCTTTCCTGAGCATGTAGAATTATTGAAAACACACTTGGGATACCAAACTTCAGGGTTTAGAATTTTCAGGAGGCCAATAATTGTCAAAGAGGTGACTGCTAATTCTGCCACTTCAGCTATAGTTGCTTTACATAATTACTTGATGGCAATCAGACCACATATGCAAAGCAACTACAGTTGTCCTGCTGGCTATCCTGATGTTGAAACAAATGGTTTGCTTCATGTTGGTGGTCGACAGAGGGGGACTCATTCAACAGCTGGATTGATTCCAATTGGTTCTGCTGGATCTAACAACTACTCTGCAAATGCAAGGGAAGTATGAAATTGATACAAGGAATATTTCAACAGCTTTGCAGGAGCTGTTCCATGGCAAAGAGACATGACACAGTGAATAACAAACTCATTTGATGATGTGTATCAACTTTAAACTTTACTTAAACAACTGAAATGCTGACTGCTAGAAAGAATATTGCTGAACCATTAAACTATTAATTCTCTGGAGCATGTAAAGCAAACCTTAGATAATCTGACAGGATCAAAATGGTTTTTTAACAAAAATAGTTATAATTCCAGGACAATCTAAACTTAGTAAGCACTGGATGTTGGAATACATCAAACTTCATTAATTAGCAAGTGTAAGGTATTATGCTAAAATCATCCTTCCTGCAGTCTCCATTGTCTCTAAGATACAAAGTATCCACACCGGTGCAAAAGAAATCAAGGTAGACATTTCTGACAGTTAATATAGAACAAATCAGCTTCTTTACATATCTGTTAAAGTTACTTATTGTAAAAACCTATCACTACAATGTAATACCTTCCACAAGAAACAGTTTGTGTATTTTATTCTACTTCTATTTAATGAACTTATTAAAAGTTGTGACAAAAATTACTTTAGTATTTTCTTGTAATTTCAGGGCTCAAACTAGCAACTTTTCCTTTGGGTAAGTAAAAGAGAAAACCCCAGAATACTACCTAATGTAGAAATAAAATCAATATACAGTAAGGTTGTGTAGTTTATTACTGAAATTTATGGAGGAAAACTATCCTCCTTATCCTCTTGCATGCTACAGCACTGAATGGTATGGTAAAACTTGTGCTAACTATTATTGTAGTACAAGGAAAAACTTTACTATTCCATTTTAACTATAACATTACCAAAAGCTATGTTCAATATTCAAAAACAAAACACTTCTATTAAAACACAAGTTAACTGAATAAAAGTCTCCTCTACCTATGATGAGGTATGGTCTAAACAAGCAACTGGGAATTTCAGGGCAAAAAGTAAATGCTGAATTCGCATCCTTTCTTTTGGTCCAAGGGATTTCAATGCGTCTGAATCAGCTTCTGGAGATTTGTCCAAGTCTTCGAGGGCTTTGATCAGCATTGCATCATTTTGATCACTTGGTCTTGGCTCATAAGAAGATTCTGAGCTTTCTGGTGATTTTCTTTTGCTAGGAGGTGTCAATTCATCATCTCTTGCAGCAGAGGCAAGGTGGTTTTCACTTAATGACATGTTTATGGAGGAGTCTAAGTCAAGTTTGACACTGCTGTCCCACTGTTTGCAATCTTGTCCTGAGGAAAAAGCAGGTTACTAAAATATTTGCAACTTGAAGTTTTCCTTGCTGCAGAACCAGACCTACTTTTCCTCTTATGCCTGTCAATACGTCTTTTTAAATTGTCCTTTAAATACTTCCACTGAGTTCTAAGAAAGTCAAGCAAAAAGAACAACATTTAATGAAATATGTAAAGTATGGCAACCATGTTTGATATAGCATGATTATACAGAACTTATATCCTTTCTCACATACCAGTAACTCAATACATTAACTTAAAGCACTCCTGCATAATCTTGCCTTTTGAGTTTTATTCTGTACAAACCAAAATTATACTCAGTTAAGTTGGACTAGGCACAAATAGGCAATGCTTTGACAAAGAATCCTGCTCTTTTGTCACAATTACTGGTATACATTTTGCAGCTTCAACCAAACTCATGGAATAAGTTTTTCAAAATAGGCCCCATTCAGCAAAAACTGATGAAAGAAATACGTGGAATTAAACTTTTGGCAACTTTTTACTATAATATTCTTTTAAAAAATGGTGTAGGTATACACAGTAAACATGCATCAAATGCTCACAATAACCTAGAAGCATTATTTAGGAGACTTTAGATAAGTATTAGAAGATTTGTCATTAAATAATACATTCATAATTATGAGTTAATTGAAAACCTAAATCTGGATCAAATCAATGACTATAAATAAAAAATTGAAACCATGCCCAAGTGGTATGGATTCAACCAGAATGGCACTAATTTTCTCCTAGGACAGATTTTTAAGAGGGAAAAACACATGACAAACAATGGATCACAGCCTGTAAAATTACTTTTTGTAAGGGGTCTTGATTTTTTTTTCAATAACTTGATCTCGAAGTCCTGTAGCAATTACATATAATGGGTGAATAAACACTTTTTAAACATAGTACTCTCTCTGAACAACTAAATTGAAAGCAGTTCCAAAACTTTCACACAAATGGGGCTTTTAATTTATTTAAGATTGAAGTTTATTGGGTCCTCACTTTAGAATATCACAATTTACTATACCCAAACTAACATCTTTGTTCAATTTCCTTGCAATCTCTTCCCAAGCGACATTTTTTCAGTTTACTTCTTTGTATTCTGTCAAAGATGTGTTCCAAAGGCAAGGTCGACTTTTCACTTCCTCGATTAAACCTTCTACACTGTATTCTTTGCAGCTATCAATCATATGTTGTTGATGGTTCCCATTTCTGTCATCGACAGAAACATCTGGGTTATTGCTGAAGCTAGTTTCATTAGCAAATTGCTTCTCTTCTGTTTGTGATATGCTTGGAGCAACTTATCAAGGTTTCCCTCGCCGAACACATTTCCAAACTCTTCAATATTGAACAGTGACATATCAGCCACATTGTCCACCATTTTGTTTGGGGAAATGGTCTTCAAGGCATAATTTGATTGGCTAAAACAATTTTCCACTGTTCAGAGGACGGACAAAGTAGAATAACAGTAAACCTTTTTCAGCGATTGACTGGCAGAATATTTTCCATTCTGTTATTTTGCAATTTAGTATCTGTGCATGCATACAGCATAATCTGTGTGCAAAATTCCACTGACTGGAAATCAGCCTTATGTAACAGTGGCTGAAGTACTCTGTGCCTTAAACAGGATGTTTTGTATGAAAAAAAAAAAAAATACAAGAAGCTGATGAAGATGTATCCATAACTTTGCCAGTCTTTTTGCATGATCATTTTTAATAGATCATCAGCATCACTTGATGATTCTGTATTTAGGGTTTTTCCTGCTGCGATAACTTTGCGAAGATCTCCAGTTTCCTTCATTACAGCCTTTTCTCCTTGGCCCCTTATTTGCAATTTGGATGGTCAATTGGCCTCTTAGTGGATACAGAAACTGACATAACATCTTCACAGATCTCCTTATTTTTAATTTCTGTCTATTCAACTTCATCAATTAATCGGGTACTGTTATTGCTGTATTTCACCTATTTAAATTTTAAAGAATACATAGAAGCTAGTAAACGTTTGGTCAATACAACCTGTTTCAAGTTACCATAGCTAAAAAAACACCATGCAATTGATGACTGGAGTTAAAATAGGCTACATACCTTATAAAGATTTGAAAGAGGAAGTCTATAGTCCACATAATTTTTGAGAAATGATAGCAATGACAAATATTGGCACTTTGACCTTGGTGTTTCTTCATCTGTACCACATCCACTTTTTGGTTTTCAACCCTTTGCAATTTCCTTGTTGGAATAGCTTCAAAGTTTTTTTTTTATTTTGTAGAACACCTCTGTTGCTGAAAGACCACGTATACTGCCACTGACACAATAACATTATTTGAAAATACACAGGTGAATACTCAAACATTGTTTACAGGCTTACTCACCATTAATATTTAACGACTCAGTGATTTCACAGATAGCATTTTTTCTTGCAACTCTGTTGTGATAAACTGCAAGTATTGTGTTGTACAAAACTGGTCTTGATTCCCATAGCACAGAATAAGAAACTGACCAGAAGTTTCACTCAGGTCAGAACCTTTGAAGTTTTTGTCCTCGTGCATGTCATGCCGCCCATCTTGGCCGCCATGTTGGCAGCCAGATAACTGCGGACAGGTCAACAGTACATTACACTACGAAAATAGGGGTCAAATCGTAAGAACAGCTATATCTCGAACGTTTCTCGGCTGATACATCTAAAAGAAAGGTTAGTGAATAAATTTTGTTTATTTTTACAGTAATTTAACAAAATAAAATGGGTGTTTTTCTAATTTAAATGTTTAATATTAGACTCCACAGATTGTCCTTCAATTAGTTGGTGTGGTAGTATTTTACAGTGAAAATTGCCTGTGTAGTTGAATACTACTTCAGCCAATGTGTTGTATGTCTAGTTAAGAGGATGAATTATGTCATCAAAAACCTTGGTGTTGAATCAGACTCTCATTCAACTAAGCTGTTGTATTTTACATGTTATGCTACCGAGTTGCGCCGATTTCATCCAGTTTGACTTTACCAAAAGCTGTTGGTTTTCACAAGTACTCTGTTTACTCCTGTAGTAGCCCTGGACTCATAGAGGTAGCTTTAGTTTTCAAATGGTCAGACATCGATGGCCACACTGGACCACTTAACAGTACTTTTATCCCATACAGTATGTTTAAAGACTAAAACAAGTGTATGTTCCTATACATGATGTCAATTGTTGTCCATGGAGTGGTTTAAAGATGTGCCACTTTTACGTACTTTCTATGTTTTCTTTTAGCCGAGGAAAGCTCATGATTGGCAAATTTTAAACTGTAGTAAATTCGCATTCTCAAAAACAGCTTCTGCAAATAGTCCAAAGGGAATTCTGCATAGCACTGGAATGTTGTTGGTACTTGCTTCAATAGTTTTAGAATAGTATCGCCAACATAAGTGCTGAACAAATACATCTTCCAGGTGAGTAATGTAATTTGGGTAACAATTTGTTGGTGTATGAAGGCCTCCAAAATCTGATGCCTTTTGCTGATATGCCTTGAAGTGACAAAAGTTTTCTGCTATCATCTAGGTTGGTTGCCACCAGAGCTTCTGTGCAAGATGAACAGCTGTGGATCTTCGTACACTTGTACAACAAATAACCAGAAACATATGCAATTCCATTCTCTTTGATGATGTTTGAGCTTACATTTGTCTCCTGATAATCTGTTGGTCGAATTTCTAGAGTTTGTGGTTGAGATAGTGCAGTGACAAGTGGCTTGGAATTATATGTTCTCCCAAACTGGGCCAGAAGCTCATCCATGTCCTGAACACAATTCCCAGCTGAAGAAGTGAGACATGAACTGAAAAACAATTTCCTAAATGCTCTGGAGAATTGAACTGATGTTGGATTATCACTATTCCCTCCCTGTTGTTGTATGGTGCCAAAGAAATTTTCCAATGCATCTGTATTTAGCCTTCTTGTGAAAAGAAACTGGAACTTGTGGTTTGATTTGAGATCACTCCAAAGCAGTAAAATTGCATTCAATGTAACCAGCCACTCACTGAGGCACTTGATTTGACTTGTCACATCTTCATTTCCATCAAATACTTTCAATTCTTTTATGAAAGCAATGGCTTCTTTCAGAAAATCTTGGTGTTGTGTGGTTTTGATGCTGAAGGCACACCTAAGCTATTTAGTTGTGTGAAGTGTGGAACTGTCAACACTGTCAAATATGGAGTCAAATTTCAAAAGAAATTCAGCAGTACCCATGGCAGCTAATGGAAGGCCTCCCAGACAACCTCTAATTGGCAGGCTTTACATTTAAAGAGACTATCAAGAGGCAACTCTTAAATCTTATGCAATAAGCTATTTGCTTTTCAAAGCCAACTTTTTGATAGGCTTTCTCTTTTGAAGTCTTTCTACTTAATACTCACTACTTACTTTTTATCCCAGATATAATCCTTACATATCTTGATTCCACCTTCCTCTTCGTTCTGTTGTACATTTTTCTAGTTTCCTCACATGATTTAGTTCTTTAAAACAGATTGTGACACCCCATTTTGAGAAATTTTTGTGTAATATGCTTTAAAATGCTAAAAAAATGGATTATCTTTTACAAATATAGGAAAAAAGACAATACTAGGAAATAATTTGAAATTAAAAAATGCTC
Organism: Heliopora coerulea; assembly: GCA_030142905.1. Taxonomy (NCBI): domain Eukaryota; kingdom Metazoa; phylum Cnidaria; class Anthozoa; order Scleralcyonacea; family Helioporidae; genus Heliopora; species Heliopora coerulea. The sequence continues at coordinate 13,597 of JASJOG010000151.1, read as the reverse complement.
TAAGTCTGGATGGGACACAGGACATCTAAATCATGCATCACAAGGTATCCCAACACTAAAGTCCTTGTCCACAACCCCTTCCCAATTCTGGGTGATATTTTGGAAAGGGCATTTTACAGTTCACTTTTTATAATACTGTAAATGCAAAAGCAGTTCAGAAGATTGTTATTCAGATAATTGGGACAGGTTGGAAAAAACATATTTGATTACAACAGATTATTTGGCAAAACATTTAACAAAATTTCAAATTAATAAATTGTAATAAATCCTAAAACTAATGTATAACAATAATACAATCAGAAGTCAAGATGAACTCAAGTAATCATGCAACATTTAGACATGAAATGGATTTGGAACTTCAGTCTCTGTGGTGACTTGTACGACGCATTCTCGTGACTGTCTTCCAACTCAAACATCTTGCAAGCTTCCCGGTCAAAAAGTTCAGAACAGTCAAATATGAAATTTAGACTCTAAAAACTAGAATTAAAACAAAAATTATCAATAGGGTTATTCTTTCTTGACATCCCTGAACATGAAATTTAATGCTTAAGACTCTTTAGTTCGAAGTTACATTTTGGCTGAACCCCAAATTCTATCCCTAACATTACAATTTTTGTCGCTTTGGTAGTTATGTTTGAACTATACTAAAATCTTTCACAAATGGAATAAATTTCTAGTCGTAAGAAAGAGTTATGCAGACGGTTTATTTAGAAACATTCTTATTCTTAGCTGAGTGAAATTTAGCTTCAGGAGAGAGAAATGTCAATGTACAAACTACTGTATACCTATCTTCAATTTTGGAACCAAAGCCACCCGATTTAAAAAAACAAGCAATTACGGCTGAGTATCAAGAAAGTATGTTCAATATTTTAAAGGAAACAAAACTATAGAACTAACACAAAAGTTGGTAGGAAGATAAAAAGCAACAAGATTTTGATTCTTGTCAGATCATTGAATTAAGATGCTCGCTCATATCTAACTGAATTTCTTCCACAGTATTCCTTTATACACTTTCTAATCATAAATACATTAATCTCCTACCTCTCCTTGGTCATATATGAAAGAAAAATGTAAATCGTCCAAATACTTTTCCAAAGAAAGCAGTTTTAGTGGCCCAAGTCAGCTTTTCTCCATTGTATTCCTTGTTGACTGACTCCGAGTTATCTGGCTGCCAACATGGCGGACCCCAGACATGCGCACTGGAAAATGAGGACACATTGCACCCCCGAGTGAAACTTCTGGTCAGTTTCTTATTCAGTGCCCATAGTTCAGCCAAGAGTTTGATTATATCTCTTGTCCACTTGATGGACAGGTTTTACACAACCTGATTGGTCGGCAGTTTTTCCTTTCAGGGATTTCTCTCTATATATTGTTTTCACTCGTGTGACCAAATCCTTGTCAACTACTGTTATGCCGCCATATTGGTGTACCAAACTTGCAAACAAAGTGTCTGCATCCTTTGATTGTGAGTCGTTTTGAAGATAATTCTGAGCCTGATCATAAGTTGTGGCAATAAAGGCAGACAAAATAAAGGATTGTACTTTGCAAGAGTACCTTCGATTGTTGTAAATCAAGGGGAAAAAGCCGGAGAATTATCTGTAGAGAGAAGATTGTGGTGGATTTCTGTGATTAGCAGGGATGACCTGTGATAAGCGATGTAAAAAGCATTTCCTTTGTGGATGGGCTGCCAAACCTTGAGATAAATTCAACATCGACTGGGTGCCAACTATGCATTTAGGACAGAGTGAGAAGTAGTGGTGAAAAGAAGCCAGGAACACAAAGCAGAGAAGGAAGCAGAGGCAAAACCTTAATGAACTTGGGCAGCATATTTCAGATCTAAGCTTCAAAGCATACAAACACCCACAGAGAAAAGAACACAAACTGATGCAACAGAACTTGTGGAAACTGGCATGCAAAGAGTTTGACTACTTGTTTAACCCACCAATCTTCACCCACAAGGTCCCCTTTGATGAATGCGAATTTGAGAATGACAACAAGAAAGTCAGGTTTTATACAGGACTGCCTTCATTCTATATACTAAACTCTGTTTTCCTGCAGATTTCTCCACATATAACCCACGAATCACAAAATGTGACTAGATTTCAGGAGTTTATCATAATGTTAATGTGCCATATACATTTCATTTTGACAACAGGATTCCTGAGGTCTAACAAAATGACAGCATTAACAATGCCATTATCAATGTTATATGCCCAGCTATTAATAGCCTCAAGAACCCCAGTAACTAGAGAATGAAGACATCTGAATCCTGACTGTCTGTTAGAGAGTAAATTGTTGTCAATGAGAAAAGCATAAACTTGATCATAAATCACCCTCCCAAAAACCTTTCCTACAACAGGAATAATCGAAATAGGGCAATAATTGTTCAAATCTTTGCAATCCCCCTGTTTAAATAATGGTATAAGTTTAGAACATTTCCATTGTTCGGGAAATATACCTGTACTGATCAAGTGGTCAAAAATCAAACAGAGGGATTCTGTAATTAAGTCTGAATATTTGCAGAGAAACCAGGCAGATATTTTATCTAAACCAGTGGCCTTAGCTTCACTTAGTTTACACAGAAGTGAAAAGACTTTGGAAGAATTTGTTGTCTCAAGTTGAAAACTAACTTTAATATTTTGAACTGGTAAATAGTCGAGATAAGAGCAGCTATTTTGTTTGCAGGGTATTTTGCCACCAAGCTTTGGCCCAATACTAGCAGAATGGTCATTAAACGCCTCAGATAATCCTGCGGGAATCATGTATTGTGTCTGTCAAGGCTGTCAAGTTGGTCTTTATGTTTGGTGAACATGGATTTGAGTTTGTTCACGGGTTTATGTGCCACTTTCAAATTGTGTTTTTCTAGTATTCTTGACGTTATCTCAGAAATTTTTTGAATATTGGGAAGAGTTATTCATCACTCGTGTGGTGGCCGGGTTTAGAATAGCACCGAGGTATCCCTGCCTGTTGTAAGAGGCAACTAAAAGGGTTGGCGTCAGGAAGAACATCCTGCCGTAAAAACCTCAGTCCCAAATATGAAGGTTTCTGAGAAGAGTTATTCGTCTGATTGGTGTTTTGTTTTTCTCTTGGATATTTGTGTCTTGTGTTCGGTTCTGCTGTTTTCATTTGTAGAAGGGGTGAAAGAAATGCTTTGGGTAGTTGTTCTTTTGAGAGGTTTCGTAGAGTTCATTCTTGAGTTCATTCTTCGTAGTTTCTGCTATACTACAATGTGTGTCTATGCCATCAAAAAGGGTTCTGAGGCAGCTTATCTTGTGTTGCGTGGGGCGATTGCTGTTGTAATTTAGTATTTGGTTGGTGTGTGTCTTCTTTCTGTACACCCGAGCTTCAATTGATCCATTATCTGTTCTTGTTAATAAAACATCTAAGAATGCAATTTGTCAATCTTTTTCTTTTTTCATTATGAATATGATGCCGTATGTGATGTTGTTGATTGCGTGAAATAAGTTTTCGATGTGGTGTGTCTTCATGATGGCAAGTATGTTGTCAATTTAATAGTCCCAGAGTTTTTCATTGTTGTCTTTGGCAAGTACTTGGTGTTCTAGATTATGCGTGATAGCTTCGGCAAGGAACCTAGGG